>OY757011.1:6112656-6712656 GCA_963580285.1 Lucinisca nassula | reverse complement strand
TGTGCACTATCAGGATAGCTAAGGGCTCAATGTTCCTTCGTGCAGCAAGAAATGTCTCTGGTTATACTATATGGATGCGCAGGCTGATCTGAGTCTTCGATGGGCGCAAATGTCTTATTGTAGGTTTTGTCATGCGCTGGTTCATTTCTTAATGTTGACCGACTGAAGTATGCCTTTCCTTTGTAGTTTCTTATAAGCAAACTGCCTTTGGAGTTTTGGTACGCTTGTTCGTGTAAATTTTTTTATGCGTGCATTATGTAAATGTAAATGAGTCCGTACATTCATGATGTAAATGAGTCCGTACATTCATGATGTAAATGAGTCCGTACATTCATGATGTAAATGAGTCCGTACATTCATGATGTAAATGAGTCCGTACATTCATGATGTAAATGAGTCCGAAAATTCATGATGTAAATGAGTCCGTACATGTAACCCATTTTGTACCAGAAGCCCCAAAACGGGTACCCTGGCAAACCGTGCAGGCCCAGATCAGGGCTACACTATTTACAAAAAAAAAGCTATTTTCCGATTAAATTTTAAAGACAACACAACCTGTCACCCCTAAATTTCGAAATGGACTCCTGCCATCGAGGCGGTTCTAACGAGTACCCACAATATATATTTTAGAGCAGAAATAAGAAAAATAAGGTTTATCCCTGTAAACCCCAGTTGTACTATATAAAAGTGGGATTCAATGGGGGTCAAAATTATACAGGCATGTTTTCGTGATGCAATGAATTTTCTATTCCATTTTCGAATTAATAACGTGGTTAGATCATTCAGCATTGCGTGTAAAAAACAGATACTATCTGTTAATTTTTATTTAGAATCATTTCGTACATTATTTAGAATTTGGAGAATCTAATCAAGTTCATTATCTGATTGTGCAGTCATCTACAAAGTGCTTCCAATGTTTTATATATAATCTGGGAAGTGCTTATCAATTTCTACTTTTTAATTTGTTTATTTTTATTATTATTATTATTTTTTTTTGTGGGGGGGGGGGGGGTTCTTCTAATTAACCCAATAAAATGGAGTGCATTTTGTCTTCCATTTGATTATAATATTTTCCTGTAGAATTTGAAATAATTGTTTTCCAATTTTGTCTTAATGCCCTTCAATATAAAGTTTATTTATGCTGCACAGTTTCGCTACAGACTCTTATGATGTTGAATACATGTATTTTTACTTAGAAACTTTTATCATTCGAATATTAATGGCTCGTTACCATCACATGACCAAGTCCATGAAATGAGCACGCCCCTTAACCAACTTTCTGTATTAGAGAAAACTGGTGTTTAGGGGGAATATACATTATTTTTCATATTTCTACTCCAAGACATAGGTTGTGGGCACTGGATACACGACCTTTGTTTAGGGCATTAATAAGAAAATTATCATAAAATTCCGTCAGAAAAATAGCCATTTTGGAGGTTTGAAGCATACACTATTATTTTCCCCATGGGTGTTATCCTAATTCTTCAAAAGAGTTTCGTCAGATAGCTCCAGCAAAGAAATATTTGGGTAAAATTTAGGACATTTATTTTATTATGAAAGTGTATTTTTGTGCGTACTGTAGACTATAGATTTGTTTACACAAAATCCTGAGAACGGTGTAGCTCTAATTGTAGCGGTATCAGGTTTGCTTTGTTTGTGGCAAAAAAGAAATGGAGGCAATGATCAGGAATCGATAACCCTCAGTTCCCGTCAGAGACACCAAAGGGAAAGAAACACAAACTTGAAGCAACAGACCCATACGGGAACACCAACAGCGGAACGCCAAAAGGACAGTTACTTTCCCACGAAATGGCCAATAGGCTATCCAAAATAATGTAACATAAGCGACACAAACACCCAAAGACAAACAAAAATAAACCACGACAGAAGAACCGCCTTGGAATCGTCAGGGGAAACGAATTCCACTGGGGGGGGGGGGGGGGGGGGCTTAAATCGATTTTACGTGGTCACAATCCTCGCCCTTACTTCCGTCGCAATTAAGACAAATAATGTGTTCAGTCCACATGAAGGCCTCCTAAATCAGCTTGACATTCTTCTTAGATTCTATGGCGGTTCTAGGGTAAAGACTTACAGAGCATCGCGAAAACAGGCGTGTATAATTTTGACCCTCTTGAACCCCACTTTTATATAGTAAAACTGGGGTTTACAGGGGTAAACCTTATTTTTTCTTATTTCTGCTCTAAAATATAGATTGTGGGTACTCGTATGAACCGCCTCGATGAGGCGGTTCTAACGAGTACCTACAATCTATATTTTGAGCGGAAATAAGAAAAATATCACAATTTTTCATCTTGAAATTTTCACTTTTTTCGGCGATAAAGGTTGCAATGTATTTGTATAGGCACGTTTTCGTAATGTTAGTTTTATCCTTTGCATTAGACTAATATATAAGTGAGGTCCCCGCCCATCCGGGCTTGAAGAAATAGATGGGCTGCATGATGCTTTGTCTAGCTAGTCTGGCCCAGAAAACATGTGCACTCCATATTATCCAGTTCTGTGGTGTATTTCTTGCTTCCAAAGGATAACCTTTCTAGAACATATTTAACGTCACTACAGCTGGTGTCTGGGAATGTGTGGCGGCCGTAAAAAGTCTCCCTGCCCTACATCATAGTGTAGTTTATATTTTCTTGTCCTTTGGGATCATTGATTCCATTGTGGAATTTTGAAAATATCTGAGGGTCACTGATGAGGCCTAATTGGCCGAAACTAGCTAGTCTGGCCCAGAAAACATGTACACTCCATACTTTCAGTTCTGTGGTGTATTCCTTGCTTCCAAAGGATAACCCTTTCTAGAACATATTCCACGCAGAGATGAAACCTACCCGCACACGAGTACTGGTAAACCGCTTAGAGGATCTAAGCCTGCCCAGGCAATGCGGTGCTTGTCGTACCGTCCATGCTTATAAACCATATTGGTTTCATTGGGCAGCAGGGCTTGAGATGTCATTTCATCTCAATGTCGGGTAAAAGTCCCTAAAAATCTGAAGCAACGTCTCACAAATGATCTTTACAGTGTTGACGAGGACGTTAAACCCCAAATCAAACAGAAAACAAACATTATTGAGCCATCGCATGACAAAAAATAAATAAGACATGTGCTCCCACCGATAACTCAGATCAGCCTGCGCATCCATTTAGTCTAACCATTGACTTCTCTTTCTCCATTACGGAGCATTTGGCCTTGAGCTATCCTTAGAGCGCACAACGAAGACTCTGATCAGACTGCGCGGATTTTCAGGCTGATCTGAGTCTTCGTTGGGCGCACATGTCTTATTGTAGGTTTTGTCATGTCCTGGCTCATATTGTATCTTCATCCATTTTCAGGCAGTCAATGTATGCTGGATGCTACAAACTGTGGGACAAACATCATTAAAGTAAACCATACAGGAGTTTGTGACGATGACCAACTTGCTAGCTAGCTGAAATGAACGTTTTATAACCATAATAATTAAAAACTTTGCTTACTCATTAATTAAGTGTTTCATCTCTCTAGACTACGCACAACATTCGCTTAATTTGATAAATGAATCTTTATAATATGCTGTACGATAACGTCATTGCATACATGTACTTTCTATTTGTAGCATGCATCATGTCACGTAGGAATGTCGCAAAGCGTTAGCACGCAAAACAATATTAGTCGCGTCCTTTGAAAAGGTTTTTGAAAGTTTATACTTGTATCAAGTTTATATGTCAGTTCTACTTCCGGTACTGGACCCAACTCCCCAACTACAGCGCTTCCGCTTTTTCGAACATACACTTAATTAAAATAGTCCTTAAGACCAAACGTGTCAGTACTAGGATGAGGATGGAACTTTAGAAAAGTTCTAAATTCGTAACATGCTAATTATCTTTTACAAATAAATTGGCACAGAGAGACGAGTTCTGAAAAGAAAACAACACTCCGGGACTATTTCCCTTCGCGCTTTCCGATGATAAATGAGCCGGGACACAGCATATCCTACAATTTGCATGTGCACACAGCGAAGAATCAGATCAGCTTGCGCATTCCTACAGTCTGACCTGAGACTTCTCTTGCTGCATGTAGGAGCATTGGACCCTTAGATATTCTTAAAGCGCATAACGGAGACTCTGATCAGACTGCGCGGATGCGCAGGCTGATCTGAGTCTTTGCTGGGCGCACATGTAAATTGTAGGAAATGTTGTGCCCCGGTTCATTCATATAGCTGGTTTGAGATTTTACTCTTTCATCCCTGAGTTTCTGAACAGGACTCTTCTAGCTTTAAATATATTCTTATAGAAAGAGATATCTAATTAATTCATTGGCTTGATGGCAAACAGTGTACATTTCAGTGTAGTTTCTTGTGAGGCTTCTCGCTACGTGTCGTCTTATCTGGATCTACAAGGTTTGCATTTATACAATGTATTTCGGCCTCGGGGTCTGCAACGGTCTACAGGGTTAAAGGAGTTAGTTCGCTCTGTGATCATGTAACCCTTTACTGACCGACATCGAACACAGTTATTCACCAGCTTTCGAGAATACAATGTGTTGTAGGTTGAGTTTTGAATGAAGTTCCGTACTTTTAACAAAAGAAGTGTATACACCGACCAGACGCTACATTCTGTGGGATCTCAGTCTGTGTTAACTGTTTTCCGGCTGTCCAAGTATTGGAACAATTGGCATTTTATGGGTTAATATTTTAGGACCCGTAAGCTTCAATACCGTTCAGGTTGGAATAAAAGTATTTTTATTCGCCTTTGGTAAGACGAATCAGTCAGTCGAAGTTTGCTAAACGCGGTGTCTGCTCAGGGTTATAGTGTCTAAATCAAATGGTTTAAAAATTATCTGTTTTTTTTTTCGTCGTTATTCTCCTTTTTATGTCCGCGCGCCCGGCAGCGGCCCCCACAACGTGCGTTTGTGCATCGTCGTATCAACGCGACGTTGATGCGACGTTGCTAAGACGTTGTGTGCCCTCTAGGAAAAACTTCTCTATAACATTATTAGCAGACGGGACAAGCGCAGAATGAACTGAGCTAAGTTTTACCATGAAAAAAATGCAGATACGTTTATCTTTGTTTCTTTTTGCCCCTTTTTTCTTCGTGGGGTGATTAGGTGAGACAAAGGTGATATTGACTTACAGTTGGGCAAGGCCTGCTGTCCTTGCAGCAGGTAACGGTAGAGGGGGGAGTGTTTCTTTTCTTCTGTTTCGACACTTCTATTCATTTTTCTCATTCTCCTCCGTCCCTCACTTTCATTCTCCTCTACTATCAATTCTGTCTCTCTTTCACTGGGAGAGTACACAAAATGACCCTAAAGTTGACCTATCGTTTAAACTCAAAACAAACAATCAATCATTCTTTTTTTCTCTTCGTCGAATTTTATTACCCTCTTGGACTTTGTAGAGAACTGCTTGCTCTGAAAGTGTTATCATGATAATCAACTTTCCTCAGTACTTTCAGTACTTTGATTTCTTCTTATGTATTATCTAGTCTACAGTTCATATAAAAAGAATATCACATTCGTCGTCATTGCATTATTAAAACACGCCTATACAAATGCATTGCAAATTTCACCGCTGGAAACACATCACGAAAACACGGCTATATAATTTTGACCCCCTTGAACACCACTTTTATATAGAAAAACTGGGGTCTAAAGGGGTAAACCTTCTTTTTCTTATTTCTGCTCTAAAATCTAAATTGTGGGTACTCGTTAGAACCGCCTCAATGGGGCGGTTCTAATGATTACCTGCAATCTATATTTTAAGCAGATATAAGAAAAATCATTACGAAAACGCGCCTATACGAATACATTGTAAACTTTACCGCCTAAAAATGACAAATTTCTGATGAAAAATTGAGATATTTTTTCTTATTTCTGCTCAAAATATAAATTCGGGTACTCGTTAGAACCGCCTCATCGAAGCGGTTCTAACGAGTACCCACAATCTATATTTTAGAGCAGAAATAAGAAAAATAAGGTTTACCCCTGTAAACCCCAGTTTTTCTATATAAAAGTGGGGTTCGAGGGGTCAAAATTATATGGGCATGTTTTCGTGGTAAAATTTCCAATGCATTTGTTTAGGCGTGTATTCGTATTGAAACAAAAAATTTAAGATGAAAATTTGTGCCTTTTTTCTTATTTCTGCTCAAAATATAGAATATAGAGAACCCACAATCTATATTTTAGAGCAGAAATAGAAAGAAATAAGGTTTACCCCTCTCAATCCAAGATTTACAATATAAAAGTGGGGTTCAGTGGGGTCAAAAGTATATAGACGTGTTTTCATGATATTATATTACGGAACGGTCAGTACAAACTTCTGGGGGCTTTACACTTGTGAACTACCCTCGCCTTTATTCTACCGTACTTTAGAACTTTACACAAGTATTCGGCGTGAAGTCTTTCTAACTCATCAGTGCAACATCTCCAAGAACATATAAATCAAACGAATTCAGAGATGAGGACAACGATGAGGACTCGACAGCATGAAATAACTGAGATGATGAAGCAAACGAAATACAACAGTTTTCCGATGGGTACTAATTGCGCACCCCTTGTGGCTGATCTGTTTTTATTTTGTTATGAGAGAGTCTTCACGGTGTCCCTTTCTGCTGAAAATCGGTCTGGAGTCATTAAGTCTTTTGGCTCGGCTTCTAGATATTTTGATGATTTATTAAATATTGACAATACCTGTTTCGATGGTTTGGTTGGTCGGGTTTAACCCCCCCCCCCCCGCCCCACACACACACACAGAACTTCAGTTAAATAAAGCAAATTATTCTGATACCGAGGCCCCTTTTGGGATTCATATCTATCTATTGTAGATGGGTTTGTTTCTTGCAAAATTTATGATAAACGCGATGATTTTGATTTTGTGATTGTAAATTTTCTTTTTCTGGATGGTGGTGTTTCTCGTGCGCCATCCTATGGCGTTTATATTTCGCAATTAATTCCATTTGTCAGAGGGTGTAGCCATGTAGCTGACTCCAACACTCGTAATAAATTGTTAACGGCTAAACTTCTTAATCAGTGTTATCGGTGCCGTGGGCTGCGCACGACCTTTTCGGAGTTTCATGGGCGCCATTCTGGTTTGATTTCAAAGTTTGGTATTGAACTACATCTCTTCTGCGGCGGGGTCTGTCGGAGCCCAGGTTTTGTGATGGTTTGGTGCATGGATTCAGAAAAATATATAACCGCAATGACTTCAGTACCCAATTTCGTAAAATCATTCTTCGATATAAGAAGATTGGGTACAACATAAATGTTATACGACAGAATGCATGCACGGTAGTTAACCCAATCACGGTTGACAACTTTGCTTCGCTCTTTAATTGCACGCCGGTGGGTCAGGCCTCAGATTCTATGACGGTTCCAGCGTAAAGGCTTACTGAGAATTAGAGAGATCTAATTCAATGTAATGTTGGTTGGTGCCTGATGCTCTGTCTCTGGTCGGGCCCATCGGAGTCTAACTGTTGGTTTTCTTTAGTTCCAGCATTCAGTGGTTCCTTGCTGACCAGTCCTCACCGTTGTTTCATGTCTGTGGTTGTTTGATGTTTTGTGTTCACGGAGATGTTGCACTGATGAGTTAGGAGGCCTTCATGCGGACTTAACAAATTATTTGTCTAAATCGCGACGGAAGTAAGGAAGAGGATTGTGGCCACGTAAAATCGATTTAAGCCCTCCCCCCCCCCTCCCTCCCTCCCCAGTGGAACGTTTCACTGACCGTTCCAAGGCGGTTCTTCTGTCGCGGTTTATTGTTGTTATGGTCTGTCTTTGAGTTTTTGTATCGCTTATATTATTTTGTTTTGGATAGTCAATTGGCCATTTTGTGGCAAGGTGACTGTCCTTTTGGTTTCCGCTATTGATGTTTCCATTGGGGTCTGTTATTTCATGTGTGTGATTCTTTCCCTTTGGTGTCTCTAATGGGAGCTGTAGGTTAATTGTATCGATTCCTGATCATTGCCTTCACTTCTATTTTGTACTCCGGTGGGCCTGGTCAGAGACAGAACACGACTAACGTAAAAGTCTTTTAGAAAAGCCGTCATTTTAGAAATTAATGTAATTTATTTAAAATTCTTCGAATTATGAACAACATCGAGTCACGAGCAAAGTAAATGAACTCCAAGGGGGATCACAAAAAACTTTGTTCGTGACATAAAGGTGCTCAAAAATGACGAAAGAAAATCTTGTTAATGGACTAAATGAAAGAAGAAAAAGGTGCACCAAATTCCTATTGACAGCGAAACATCGTCGTTGGCGCCAAAACGTCACCATCGTCCGATGATATTGCAGAGAGCAATTGTTTATTTCGATGTCACTGACGTTTAGTGTGTCAATGTTTTCATTGAAGTATGAACAAAATTTCTTCCAGTAGTTACTTAAGGAGATTTTTTTTTTTTTTAAGTTTGTAAATGATTAGTCCTTATTTCCTCCTAAGTGGGTGAATCAAATTATACAAATGAACAAGTTACTATACAAAAAAACATACAAGAAAGAAAGAAAGAAAGAAAGGTTCAAAGTTGGAAATTACATAAAAAGAGAACACATTTATATGATAAGTTCATGTAGCTCAAATGAGAAATGCTACAACTTTCAGTTTAACACAGAATACATATAGTAAATTCACATCAGTGCTTCAGTCACCTATAAGCAAAAATTGCGCATGTGTTATTTAAAACTGTCATCACAGATGACTTTCTGAACAACGAGGAATCGCGGTACATAGCAGTAGAAACTGGACCAATGTTCCAATTTAATACATCCGCTATAAGATGGTAATTCCCAAACAATACCGAAATTAATTATTCATTGCTCAAGCTAGCCAACTTTTTGTACAGATTTACACCAAACTTTCGCCATATTCCAATCCTATTGCAATAGTTTCAAAACATGGCAGGCCAGCAAACAGTGTGAAACATAGTTCTCTGTAAATTTCCAACATGCCTATCAAAGCCGTTCGGAGAATCTATTGTAATATAAAGCAATAAACCTAATTACAGCACTCGAGATTCCCAGTTTTTTCTTTGACAATTCCCAGCACATAAAAGGCTTATGGCCTTCCTTTGTTTAGGTTTCCATTATGGTCTGGTCGCTTAATGTTTGTGTTTCTTTCCCTTTGGTGTCGTTGATGGGTGGAGTAAGTTAATTGTATCGATTCCTGATCTTTGTTTTACTTCTACTTTACTAGATAGATATATCTATATATTTGGATGATTGATTAAATATTAACAATACATATTTCGATGGTTTGATCATTCAAATTTACTCCCAGAACTTTAAATTGAGAAAGCAAATTCTTCTGATACGAGGCCCCGTTTTTTATTTACATTTGTCTATTGTAGACGGGTTTGTTTCCTGGTGAACTTATGATAAATGCGATGATTTTGATTTTGAGATTGTAAAATTCGTGGATGGTTATGTTCCTCGTGTGGCATCCAAGGCGTTTATATTTCGCAAATAATTCGATTTGCCTGAGTGTCTGGACATGTTACTGACTTCAACACTCGTAATAAATTGTTAACTGCCAAACTTCTTAATCAGGGTCATCATGCGGACTGAACAAACTATTTGTCTAAATCCCGGTGGAAGTAAGGGCGAGGATTGTAGCTGCGTAAAATCGATTTAAGACCCCCAGTGGAATTCGTTTCACTGACTCTTCCCAGGCGGTTCTTCTGTCGCGGTTTATTGGGTCGATCGTTTACGATCGCCAAATTCACTAAATGGCAAAACAGAATTCATTAGGAGGCCTTCATGCGGACTGAACAAATTATTTGTCTAAATCGCGACGGAAGTAAGGGCGAGGATTGTGGCCACGTAAAATCGATTTAAGCCCCCCAGTGGAAATCTTCCACTGACCGTTCCAAGGCGGATCTTCTGTGGCGATTTATTTATGTTGTTGTTTGTTACTTAGTGTGTGTATCACTTGTGTCTTTTAATTTTGGATGGCCATATGGCCATTTTGTGGGAAAGTAACTGTCCTTATGGCCTTCTTTTGTTTAGGTTTCCATTATGGTCTGGTCGCTTAATGTTTGTATTTCTTTCCCTTTGGTGTCTTTTATGGGTGGAGTAAGTTAATTGTATCAATTCCTGATCTTTGTTTTACTTCTACTTTTCATGCATTTGTCCACGTGACCATCACTGCTTTGGGAAAACCAATATTAATAGAACTTGAAAAATTGCGCTATTTTTATCGATGCAACATATAGGTCAGAGCTATCTATAGAAAGTAGAAGTAAAACAAAGATCAGGAATCGATACAATTAACTTACTCCACCCACCAAAGACACCAAAGGGAAAGAAATACAAACATTAAGCGACCAGACGATAATGGAAACCTAAACAAAGGAAGGCCATAAGGACAGTTACTTTCCAACATAATGGCCATATGGCTATCCAAAATTAAAAGACACAAGTGATACACACAGTAAGTAACAAACAACAACATAAATAAATCGCCACAGAAGAACCGCCTTGGAACGGTCAGTGGAAAGATTTCAACTGGGGGGCTTAAATCGATTTTACGTGGCCACAATCCTCGCCCTTACTTCCGTCGCGATTTAGACAAATAATTTGTTCAGTCCGCATGGAGGCCTCCTAACTCATCAGTGCAACATCTCCGTGAACACAAAAAATCAAAGAACCACAGAGGTGAGACAACGGTGAGGACTCGACAGCAAGAAACCACTGAAATGCTGGAGCAAAAGAAAACCAACAGTTAGACTCCGATGGGCCCGACCAGAGACAGAGCATCAGGCACCAACCAACATTACCTTGAATTAGATCTCTCTAATTCTCAATAAGCCTTTACGTTGGAGCCGTCATAGAATCTGAGGCCTGACTCACCGGCGTGCAATTAAAGAGGGAAGCAAAGTTGCCAACCGTGATTGGGTTAACTACCATGCATGCAGTCTGCCGTATAACATCCATGTTGTACCCAATCTTTTTATATCGAAGAATGATTTTACGAAATTGGGTGCTGAAGACATTGCGGTTATATATTTTTCTGAATTTATATACTAAGTCACCATAAAATTCGGGTTCCGATAGACCTTGTTGCAGAAGAGATTTAAGTCCAATATTGAATTTTGAAATTAAATCAGAATGGCGTCTATAAAATTTTGAAAATGCTTTGCGTAGTTTATGGTACCGATAACCCTGATTAAGGAGTTTAGCCGTTTATAATTTATTACGAGTGTTGAAGTCAGTTACATGACTACACACTCTAGCAAATCGAATTAATTGCGAAATATAAACGCCATAGGATGGCGCACGAGGAACATCACCATCCAAAAAAGGAAAATTTACAATCTCAAAATCAAAGTCATCGCGTTTATCATAAATTTTGCACGAAACAAACCCATCTACAATAGATAGATGTAAATCCAAAAACGGGGCCACCGTATCAGAAGAATTTGCTTTATTTAATTGAAGTTCTGGGGGTAGATCTGACTGATCAAACCATCGAAATAGGTATTATTAATATTTAATAAATCATCTAAATATCTAAAAGTGGAGCTAAAAGCTTCAATAATTTCAGATTGGTTATCAATGGAAAGCGACAACATGAAGTCTCTTTCATAACAATACAAGAACAGATCAGCCACAAGAGGTGCACAATTCGTACCCATCGGAATACCCACAATCCGTCTAAATAACTTAGTACCGAATCTAATATAAATATTGTCAAGTAGAAAGGTGAGGGCATCACACACTTTCTGACATGACCAAAGTGTATAATTCTTATGCTCTTTAGAAGTGAAAAATGCATTTCTGACATTACATGCAAGATAGAGAGAATCTTCTCTGTGAAAAGCCCATTCAATTAAATCATTAAGCTTTTCTTTTATAAGATTATGAGGAAGTGTAGTGTAAAGAGTTGAAAAATCGTAAGTAGACAGACTTGAAGCACGAAAATGTCTGGATTTCAATTTATTTAAAACCTCATTCGAATTTTTATAGACCAAAACAGATATCTTCCTGATCTCTCAAAGACTTTATCACAATATTTAATCGCATGCGTTTTAATAGCAGTTAGACAAGAAGTTAATAATTTAGAAAGTTCAGTGGTAGTGCAAGAGCTAGAATTTGCAATAAACCGTGCTTTGCAAGGTCTTTTATGAAGTTTTGGTAGCAAGTATAGCGAAGGAAGCTTGTCTTGGCCTTCGGTAACACAAACAGCAAACTTGGTGGCTGAATGACAAATATGTTTATCTACTATAACTCTCTCTTCAGCTAAAGGCTGAAGTTCATAGGCCTTAGTACCACCAAGCTCCTGCTTAAGCGTGTTAACATAGAGGAGCCGTCACACAACGACGACATTGTTAGCGGCCTTGTCTGCAGGGGCCAAAACAAACTTCTTATGAAATTTTGAATACCTAGCTTAAGATGACGTAAAGACGTCTTAGGCTTAGGAGGTAATAAGTTAGTATTTTGAGAATAGAAAGAAATGCGTTTATTCACTAGTTTTAAAATGCTTAGTTTCCAGTCCTTAAGGGCTTTATGCTCAACATACTCTCGCTTACACCATCGATTACCGAATTCATTCAAGGAAGCAGCGATTTCATCTCTACATTTACTGAAATCAATTTTAGAAGGAACCCGATATTTCGGTCCTTTAGAAATTATATTCCTTATCCTAGAATCAGCAATAATTTTCAAATTGCCAGTAATTACATGACCAGCAGCAGGATAGCAATACACTAAATTTTTACAATCACATGAATCAGGAGAATTAGTATCAATATCAAGATCTGAAACAAGTTTATTAAAATTAAAAATGATAGATCTAACAGGTTTGTTATATTTATAGCAAATTATAGGTGTTTCATTATTTTGAAAATAAGCAGGAATTGAAGAAAGCACAGAACTCTCACGGAAGATACTGGGCAAATCTATAAAATCCATACCCTTATTAATGAAGGATATTTTGAAGAAATGGCGTTTATGATTAATTTCAGAATCAATGTAAGGACGGAGAGTATGCTGAGTATTGCCTCTAGTTAAGAGAGCCGCATCATATAACTGATTAGAACTATCGTAGAACTTATTCGCCTCGGTGTCCAGAAGACGTAAAACAGAAACGGGTAATGAACTTAAAAATGAAAGCATAGAGTGGCGTCCATGATTTAATAATATAATAGACAGTCACTTAAGTCTAGTATTGTTTCGTTTAAACGCACGTAGTTTACGTTTAAAGTTACCATTTTTCCTGGTGCCGTGGGATCTAGTTCTGCGTTTTCGACATTCCAGGAGCGAGAAAATATCAAAGTCCGACATTCTAGAAATATTACCCTCATGATAAATGTTGTCATTAAATCCCAGTGGAAAAGGGGTCTGTAAACATTTAATCCATTTCAGTTCAGCCTCGTGTCTTTTTATAATTTTGAATCTAGATGTAGAATTTGCATCGTAATAAAGTTTTTCCACTGGTTGTATAACAATGTTATTTACAGAATGACCTGTACGTCGAAAGTGACGGTACAAGAAAGTGTCAGTTTTCTTAGGCTTACTCATTCTACGATAATGCTCGGTCAATCTAGTTTTAAGCATGCGGTTAGTTTGACCGACGTACTGCATATTACAGTTTGCAGTACGTCATGTAATTAGTTAAATTAAATCTGTAGACTGTCATGTCAAATCAGACATGTTAACTACAGAGTCTGGACAGAATCGTGTGCTGGATTATACCCAAATCAAACGCCGCGGAATGTGGCGTCTGCTCAGCAGGTTTCACAGGGACTACACCGTTTGCTTAAATAGTGACATTTTAGGGTTAAACGAAATAGTATAAGAATGCCGGATTGCTCACGCAATGACAGAAAAAAATACACACTGTCAGGTGACGTCTTCGAAACATTCCATTCATTAAACTTACACAAATGTATGCCAAGTCGAGTAAAAATATACTTTTCGCACTTATGTTTGAACCCTGAAATTTTTTATAGGTGGTACCGTTATTAGACATACAGCGTAAACCCAGATCGGATAGACAGTAGATTGCTTCTGATCAGGTTCGGCACTGTTCGCAATATGTATGTAGCAACAGTTCTGAACATGATTCAGGCCGCACGCAGACTCTGAAAAGGGGCGGGTTGACGGTGCGAATTTCAGGTATTTTGCAGAGGGTGAAAACCTGCATGAATCTGAGATAATTTCCAAAAGGGTTGAGGGGCTGCGTTTGCAGCCTCCCAACTGTGTGCGGGCCTGCATCAAAAAGTATAATTAACCTTTTTTTTTAAACATATCATTGAAGGGGCTCTGTTACACATTACTGTTATTCAGGAGCTTGGTGCAGTGGTAGAAAAGAGAGAGGAGAAACTATGAAAAACATTGTAGATGCTGATCTTAAGCCATCGATGGATCTACACTGTTTGCAGCTGAATAAAATGTTTCTTTCAGCATAGATCAATGGAATACACTATATTTAGAAAAAATGAATCAATATGTGCGTATACAGAAGGGAAATAATTAAACACATTAACAAATGACAAGTACATGTAAATGATTTGACGGAAAATGCTGCCATATTTTTTTTCTGACAAAGACTGATTCTTTTCTTATAATGAAGCGTTTCAACGGGTACCCACAGTCTACGTTATAAAGCAGATAATCTGTTGTTTGCTATTGTCCACGTGACTATCACTTTCCATCTGACTGCCACTGAACTTGAACAAAATCCAAGTACTGGTTGTTTACAGCATCCCTAAGACGTCAGAGCGCAGCGTAAGAAGAAAATTCTTGACTGTGCTCGTTTGTTTGTTTGATATGAGGTTTAACTTCCAATTTTATGGGACTTTTACCCGACACTGAGATGAAATGTCATCTCAAGCCCCGTTGCGCATTGAAATCAATAGGGTTTATAAGCATGGACGGTCCGACTCGCACCGCTTTGGGCAGGCTTAGATCCTCTAAGCGGTTTACCAGCACTCGTGTGCGGTCGGTTTCAGCTCTGCGTGGAAGCATCATGCAGCCCAACTATTTATTCAAGCCTCGATGGGCGGGGGTGGTCTGTGCTCGTGCACTTGGGCATTGGCAAACAGAATCTACATAATCAGACCCTACCTAACGCGATGAGTGATCAGATCTACTGTGCTTGCTTAAAGATAAAAGAACAGTTCGATTCTCAGTTCAGTACTCTTTTCCTAAACTACACTCAGAGACGATCGACCCACCAGTACTCTCATTGCTTTGATTTTTGATATGATTTGTCTTTGAGTGTGTGTTTCGCTTATATTATTATGTTTTGGACAGCCAGTTTGCCATTTTGTGGAAAAAGTAACTGTCCTTTTGGCTTTCCGCTATTGATGTTTCCATTATGGTCTAGTTATTACATATTTGTGTTTCTTTCCCTTTGGTGTCATTGCTGGGAGCTGTGGGTTGATTGTATCGATTCCTGATCATTGCTAAAATAGAAGTGAACGTAGGAAGCTTGTCTTGGCCTTCTGTAACACATACAGAAAACTTGATGGCTGAATGACAAATGTGGTTATCAACTAAAATAAGTGGAGGCAATGATCAGGAATTGATTTAATTAACCCACAGTTCCCATCAGAAACACCAAACCAAAAGGGAAAGAAACACAAACATGAAACAACAGACCCTAATGGAAACATCAATAGCGGAAAGCCAAAATGACAGTTACTTTCCCACAAAATGGCGCCATGGTTCAACCAATGCATATTTCTTTGAAACCCACCCTGAAGAGGACTGAGATGCCGATTCATTGTCGTTGTAATACCTTGATATAAAATCCTTTCAAAAAACTTAAGTACAGACGAGGTAAGAAGTATCGTCCTGTAGCTGTTTGGGTCATCTTTACGCTTGTTGGCTCCCTTATACAAGGTTATAATAATTCCTGATTCCATTGCGTCTGGAATATACATTAGCAAAAGACAATGGAATAAAAGAGTGTGAATATCGCTTATATTATTTTGTTTTGTGGGAAAGTAACTGTCCTTTTGGCTTTCCGCTATTGATGTTTCCATTAGGGTCTAGTTGTTTCATGTTTGTGCTTCTTTCCCTCTGGTGTATCTGATTCGAGCTGTGGGTTAATTGTATCGAATCCTGACTATTGCTTTCACTTCTATTATGAGCGTGTTTTTTTTCCTAAACAATGGTCCGCTATCAAGTATATGTTCATTATCTATTTTGTCTTTACCGAAACATCTCTTTAAATCAAAAATAGTGTTGTTAAAGTCCTGTTCTGAGTCCGGTATTATAGCAGTTTGGTCTATTTCCTGCTGCTTAAGAAAATTAACTTGCGATGTAACTCTATTCTAATGTGAATGGTCGTAGTTGCCAGACTCTGAAATGCTGTAAAGTGTGCTAAAATATAGCCCCCACCGATTACAAATTTCCTCTAAATTTCTGCAAATTTAATTTTCAAATCTCGTTACACAACCCGGCTGATTAGAATAGTCTTTCTTTCTTTTATTCACAAGATGTCAAAAATAGTCACTGTTTATATCTGCAGCACGATCTATTATTTTATTCATAGTTTTAAGTAATGCATCGGCACATTGCGATGATACTGTCGGAATAAGCTATTTGCTTCTTAAAACTGTCAAGTTCCCACGCAGTCTCATTTCCAGCATCCAGACCCGAAGTATTTCGTTCATTTACTTATATAACGCTATGGTGTACCGGTTTTCATTGCTCCCAAAGGGTTACCCTTTCATATAACATATTCATATTCTGTAGCTATGTCTACTTTCTCTATAATCTTTCAAAGGTGTATTCGCCCGATTACGAGAAGCTTCAGAACAGAAGGGCAGAGTATTAAGTGTCAACAACTTCGTACTTGCTGGAAACTGTGAAAACAAGGCCTGACTTAATAATATTTATTGCACTTTTATGAGCATTAAAATAGAAGTAAATGCAATGATAAGGAATCGATACAATTACCCCACACCTCCCATTAGAGCCACCAAAGGAAAGAATAACTGACCCCTGCTGAAAGCATCACTAGAGGAAAGCCAAAAGGACAGTCACTTTCCAACAAAATGGCCAAACGGCTATCCCATCACGAAAACACGCCTATATAATTCTGACCCACTTTTATATAGAAAAACTGGAGTTTGCAGGGATAAACCTTATTTTTCTTATTTCTGCTCTAAAATATAGATTGTGGGTACTCGTTAGAACCGCCTCGATGAGGCGGTTCTAACGAGTGCCCACAATCTATATTTTGAGCAGAAATAAGAAAAATATCACAATTTTTTCTCATATTTTTTTTTTCATTTTTTCGGCGATAAAGGTGGCAATGTATTTGTATAGGCGTGTTTGCGTAATACTGTATATGGAAGTGGGGTTGAAGGGTGTCAAAATTATACAGGCGTGTTTTCGTGATGGGGACGACTGGCAAACAAGCAATCGAATGAGTATTCCTCTATTCCTTATGAATATATGTAGCGGCATCACAGACTCAAGGTTTTCCTACAGGTTACATTATGATGATGTTCTTTTTCCTAGGTAAAAACATGAGAAACTATTTGTCAATGATTGCTTAACTTGTCTATTTTGGCTAGTATCAAAACGCCTTAGTTTTAATTGCTCATGTGAACATGCATTTTATAACATGATATTGTGATAAATTATCAAAGGATACATCTGTGTCAAATGCAAACGATATATTAGGTGAAACAATCGCATGTTTTGATTTTAAAACAGACATGTTACAACCACAAGCCGGAAATGTGTCGTGTCAAAGGTTCACATACACTGAAGCTAAATGTAAACGTATGATCGAAGAGCCGACTGAGTTGAAGCCACAATCATCGGTTCTCTTGATTAAACTAGCGATTTTAATATCAACCCTTGTTTCCAGAATTTCGCGTCTCACATTGTGCCAGATTTTATTACGTCGCGTGCGCCCTCAATACACTTTTCAATTGTATTTTTTTTAATCCTTATCCCGCTGAACACGACAATCACTGCCTTCGCAAACAGTGTAGATCCTGATCAGATAGATTGTTTCTGAAGAAGTCATCTGATCAGTATCTTCACTGACAAGGATCATTTATCTATTTTATTTTGCACTTTTGCTTTCTAATTACTTCAAATCACAAGATTCATTATTCTCATCACGACGACATGTCCGTGAAATGAAAACCCTCTAAACCCCACTTTAATTTATTTTAGTATTCTTTATCATTATGATAACACACCCGTGCGACATTGTGCATTTTTCATATCTCCAAAATGGCTACTTTTCTGATGAAAGTCCGTGATATTTTTCTTATAAATGTTCAAAACATAGGTTGTGGGTGCTCGTTAGAACCGCCTCATTGAGTACCCACAACCTATGTCTTGGATCAGTTATAAGAAAAATAATGAATACCCCTGTAAACCCCAGTTTTCTCTATATAAACTGTGGTTTAAGGGGGGTGTTCATTTCACGGAGTTGTCCACGTGATGTGTTGGTTGGCGCCTCATGCTCCGTCTATGGTCGAGCCCCTCGGAGTCTAACTGTTGGTTTTCTTTTGCTCAGGCAATTCTGTTGTTGTATGCTGTCGAGTCCGCAACCTGGTTTCATCTCTGTAGTTGTTTGATTTGTATGTTCTCGGAGATGTTACACTGATGAGTTAGGAAGCCTTCATGCGGACTAAACTAAATAAGTGTATACCGCGATAGAGGTAAGGGCGAGGATTATGGCCATGTAAAATCGATTTAAGCCCCCAAGTTGAATTATTTCCACTGACCGTTCCAAGGCGGTTCTTCTGTGGCGGTTTATTTATGTTGTTGTTTATTACTTACTGTGTGTATCACTTGTGTCTTTTTATTTTGGATGGCCATTTGGCCATTTTGTGGGAAAGTACATGTAATTTTCCTTATGGCCTTCCTTTGTTTAGGTTTCCATTATGATCTGGTCGCTTTATGTTTGTGTTTCTTTCCCTTTGGTGTCTTTGATGGGTGGAGTACGTTAATTGTATCGATTCCTGATCTTTGATTTACTTCTACTTTATATAGCGAAAAGTGGGGTTTACGGGGTATTATCCGCCTTATTTTTGCTCAAAAACATACATTGTGGGTACTCGTTAGAGCCGCCTCATTGAGGCGGTTCTATCAAGCACCCACAATCTATGTTGAAAGCAGAAATAAGAAACGGAAGTTGTTATTTGTCATTTCTTACACCATGTTGGACGCTATTATTTCACACGGACATGTTTTTTTTTTTTTTCTAATGTGAATGTTATTGTATCGATTTGAACAGAAAGAGTTCGCAGAAAATGATGGTTGAAGTGAAATGTGACAAGGATAATTACTCACATAAGTACGTTGGGTACTTCTCAAAACATTGTTTGTTTGGATTCTACCTGCCAAGTCAACACTATTTAGGTCATATCCAGCCTAATCCCACTATTCCAGGACCGGCTTAAAATCCCGGTCGTGTAAGATCGATTTAAACCCCCAAGTGAAATTCTTTTCACTGACCGTCCCAAGGCGGTTCTTCTGTCGCGTTCATTTTGTTATTGTTTGTGAATCGCTATTATTTTTTTTGTGGGAGGGGGGTGGGGGGGGGGCTAGTCAAGTGGCCATTTTGTGGGAAAGTAACTGTCCTTTTGGCTTCCCGCTATTGATGTTTCTATTGGGGTCTAGTTATTTAAAGTTTGTGTTTCTTTCCCTTTGGTTTCTCTGATGGGAGGTATGGGTTAATTTTATCGATTCCTGGTCATTGCCTTCACTTCTATTTTATACATAAACGGTCAACTAGTAAAGTGTACACCCTTTCGCCAGAAACTGAAAACTACCATCCTTAACTCAACAGTAGGGAAAGAATGACTGTAGGAAAGTTAATCTCCATGAATCAAAATGTTGCTGTCCTGATTGGTCGTCGGTCAACTGCGCATCCCACAGCGCTTTCAAGGCCGACCCACAACGTAAACCCTTACAGTGTCGGCACTGTCGTAAGTGACGTCATCGTAGGGCAGGATTCTTTTCAGACATTGCGCTTATAATACAGTAAATCACTTGTTTATCCCATTTTATATTAGATAAAGTTGGGGTTACGAGGGTATACGTCATTTCCTTTATTTATGCTCAAAAATATTGATAGATTGTAGGTGGGGGTAGTTGTGTGAGGTAAAGGTGACATGTATCGTGCGTCACCGGGGCACCCAACTGATACTTGCTTATCTGCTCTCCTTGCAGCAGGAAACGGCAGTGGAGGAGTGATGTTTTTCTGTTTCAATGCTGCCATTTATTGTCCACTTTCTCCTCTGTCCCTCATTTTCATCTCCTCTGCTGTCTTCCATCTCTTCTGCCTTTTTCTGGGAGAAGACACGGTTGACGTGTCGTTTAACCCAAAATAAAATCAATCAGAAGATTGTGGGTACCCGTTAAATACCGCCTCATTGAGGCGGTTCCAACCAGCACCGGCAATCTATGTTTAGAGCGGAAACAATCTCACTCATAGTCGTTGGAAATATGACCCTTTTAATTATCCTGGTGTAGCGTGTCTTTCTCTGTTGAGTATAGTATTGTGACAAAAAACACTATATTAAAGATCATTCGTTTATATCTTACAGATTCGTAACAGAATGGGCATGTATTCTGTGATCTTTATCTGTTTTCTGGGTACGTAAGAATAAATTTATTGTTATTAGTATTATTGTTATTATTATAATAAATATTATTAATCGTTGGCTTTGTAACTCGAATATTCATACAAGGACAAGTGTCATCACGTAAACAAGTTCGTGAAATGAGAACCCCCTAAACCCCAATTTATTTAGATAAAACTGGGGTTTATTGGGGTATAAACTAATTTTCTTATTTCTGCTACAAGACATAGGTTTGGGGTACTCGTTAGAACCGCCTCTAACGAGCACCCAAAACCTATGTTTGCAGTAAAAATAAGTAAAATATCACATATTTTCATCAGAAAAGTGTCCATTTTGGGGATGTGAAAAAATGCACAATGTCGCACGGGCTTGTAATCATAATGTAAAATCGATCTAAAATAAAACACAAAAAATTAATACTATTCTTAAGGGCCTCCAATGTCGATTCCGCATTGTTGGCGCTGATACGCACACCTATAATACACCCATCTGCTATATTATTGCGCCGTCAGTATCATGCACCTTCGATCCAATTTACATGAGCCAGCGCACGATAAAACCTACAATAAGACATGTGCACCCACAGAAGACTCAGATCAGCCTACGCATCCATATAGTCTAACCAGGAATTCTCTTGCTGCATGAAAGAGCATTGAGCCCTTAGCTATCCTTAGAGCGCACAACGAATACTCTGATCAGACTGCGCGGATGCGCAGGCTAGTCTGAGTCTTCGTTGGGCGCACGTGTCTTATTGTAGGTTTTGTCATGCGCTGGCTCAGGTATATCATCATATTAATAAGTCTGTGCAATTAACATCTTTTAACATCACGTTAACAAGTCCGTGAAATGAGCACCCACTTACACCCCATTTTGTATGAAGAAAACTGGGGTTTACGGGACAAACATTATCTTTCTTATTTCTAATCCAAGACATAGGTTGTGGGTACTCGTTATAACCGCCTCAACGAGGCGGTTCTAACGAGTACCCACAACCTATGTTTGCAGAATAAATAAGAAAGATATCATGGATTAGCCATTTTGGAGATGTGAAAAAATGCTTTATGTAGCACGGGTGTATTATCGTAATGAAACCACACTTTAAAGAGAGAAATCTGCGGTTTACGGGGTAAACATTATTTTTTCTTCTTTTTGCGCCGATACAGAGGTTATGGCTACTCATTTGAACCGCCTCATTTTTTTATAATTGGAGTATAAATAATATATCATTATGAAAACACGCCTATACAAATACATTGTAAATTGTACGACCAAAAAAACGAAAATATAGACGAAAAACTGTGATATTTTTCTTATTTCTGCTCATAATATAGATTGTTGGTACATGTTAGAACCGCCTCATCGAGGTCAAAAATAGGCAGCTTCGGCAATCAAGGAGACTTAAATATATGTTCGATTGGCCAACCTCGCCAGTTTTCGAATACATCCAAGCTTTTATGCCTGACTTACTTGTTTTGAAGTTTTAAGAAGATCAGATCAAATCTGAAGGGGCTACGGTGATGACATAGTCAAAAATAAGCTTTTGAGCAAGCAGAGGACGTAACTCCGTGAGTAATCGACCGAGATCGCTAGTTTTCGAATTTGTCCGAGCTTTCAACTGTGACTTACTTGTATGTAAGTTTCAGGTATGAAAATTGGAGGGGCTACGGTGATAACAAGATCAAACATAGGAATTTAAGCAATCAAGGGGACGTAACCCTATGACCTGACCGGTTTTAGAACTGATCCGAGTTTTCATCCCCAGCCACCTTACATATAAGTTTCAAAAAGATCCGATCAAACTGAAGGTGCTACGGTGATGATAAGAATTTTCCCATTGTAAGTCTGTGGGACCTTGTGGTTGCCATAGCAACCACCAAAGTTTTCGTTCGATTTCGAAAAAAAACAACTTATGTCATTAATAGAGCTGACTATCGAGGCCAATTTTGACTATCGTGATAGTATTGCTATCGTGGAAATTACTATCACAATACTATCACTAACGCAGCATACTATCACGGTACTATCGTGATACTATCGGGTGCTGTTATAAATGATTCATAGATGTTAATATCACTTACATAAAATGGGTTAAGAGTGACAGAACGAGTTAGGAAAATTGCGATGGCGGAAAATTGAGCGTTTTTTGTGTGTTTCAATATCAGCATGCATTCCCTCGGGGCTATTCCAGAAAAAAAACGTCATGGCAAGACGGCTTTTTATATATCCCCACCACCTATAGAAGGACCAACCGCCTAAAAATAGCTTGCTGTTTCCAGTATTTATGCCAGTCAGTGATGGTTATCATAGCTTTAATGCCACATACATCTTTGCAGTGTTTGAGATTTTCTGCCTGTGGCAACTGACATCAGAATCAGAATTGTTGACATGCTGATCGAGTGATCGTTCTTCAATTGCTTGATGTTTGCCGCCTGTACTAAATTAATCTGTGGATTCAGTTAATTAGGTAACCCGATTAGTCATTGCATAGTATTGCGTAATCACAGCACGACATTTAGCACCTCTTTAAGGGCGACATGAATCTAACAACCTGCATAAAACTTGAATTTACATATTTTTTATTTGAAGCTAGCATCAAAAGCTAGACTATCAAAATAGAAGTAAAGCAATGATCAAGTCGATGTTTTTATTTAGCAATATGCAGTGTTTTTGTTACCTACGAGTCCTGCTTCAGATACTCCTAATTAGCTATCGTGTTTGTCGGACGCAAAAAGAGTCACATATACAACTAGTTAAATTGCATTATACCGTCGTTTATTATACATTTACCTATGTGAATGAGTCAGCTCACAGCAAAAACAAATATTTCTTCATACAAAAAATTAGCTTGTGCATCTTGCAAATGTCTTCAAAACTGAAGAGGGAAATGACGTTTGTCCCAGAAGCCATACTACGGAAGGCTAATACAAACAGCAAACATTTATATATGACTGCGCAGCCTGATCTAAGCCTTCATATGTCGCACAGGTTTCATTTTCATGTTTTCAAAAAGTTGCATGCAACAACCGTGTGAGCAAATGATCGTTATTGAAAAACGCGGGAAAAATTCTGACTGCCTCAACGGCACGTGCAAAAATGACGGCGGGAAATTCATCGCCACGAGAAATTCACCACACAGCAAAAAACATGATTCACATGTGCGACCAGCGAAGACTCGGATCATCATGCACATATGCAATGGTTTATCAGTCTGTCCTGATTGCAGCTGCATGGATATCCTAAGCAAAAATACTTGTGTCATTACACAACTGTACAGATATATTTCCAAAGTCTATCCAAGAAAAAAAACTATCGAAATTATCGATAGTTGAATGAACTATCGACGATAATTATCGATAGTCCAAAGTACTATCGATGCATTGCTATCGCGGCAGTCCCTATCGCGATGCATCGAACTATCGATGCATCGTTACACCCCTAGTCATTAATGCCCCACCAAAGGCATGCTACATATGAGAAATGGGTGAGATCAGCCTGCAGGTCGCAGAGATATAACTGGTCAAAGGTGTGGACGGACGGACAACGGACGGACGACCCACTTTATTTTATACTCTACAGTGAAATCAATGCATATCAGAAACAAATAAAAATCATATTTTCACACTGTGAAAATATATGATATTTTCACACTGTGAAAAATAACATGACCTTGTTATTTTCACAGTAGCAGCCCTGACTACATTTTCTCGCCAAAAGTCATATGTAACCGATAAAATAATTCTGTAAAATACCTTGAAAACCAATCTTTGAACTGTAAAAATCCTGTTTTCAAAATGGCGATCTGTTTATATTTTGAAACTGACAGTTGTGACGTGATATATGACGAGCCAGGTCAAAATTGTGACGTACGATACGATTGATCAATTACCGTAAGTATCCACATAAAACTATAAAATAAATAGAAAATTTACTTTTTTTCGGCGGATACCGAAAATATTTCATCTCGTGTGTTGAAAACATCTAAATTTTCACTCGTGTTTTGCACTCGTGAAAATTGGGATGTTTTCAACACACTCCATGAAATATTTTTGGTATCCACCTCAAAAAAGTAAATATCCTGTATATACTATAAGCTCCTCTGGAGCCTTCGGCCCAGGAGAGCAAAAACAAGAGGACGATAGTGGTCCTTAATGCTCAGCTGGGCTTATAATAAGGCCAACATCACTCAGGGTCTATAACATTCAATAATGCAGGAAAAAAAAACTCTTAACATATCCACGTCACCCTTTGTCGCAAGTTTGAAGAAAATGCAATTAAAAACCAATGCAGCTATGCAGCAAAGAAGATTAACTGTAACTGTACGTATCAGATTATTGTTAGTTTTCAAACGTTTTCGAAAAAAATTTTAAGCATAATCCATGTCCTCATCTACAGGTATATCCAATCCATCACGCAAACACGCCTATATAATTTTGACCCCCTTGAACCCCACTTTTTTGTAGTAAAACTGGGGTTTACAGAGGTAAACCTTATTTTTCTTATTTTTGCTCTAAAATATAGATTGTGGGTACTCGTTAGAACCACAATCTATATTTTTAGCAGAAATAAGAAAATTATCACAAATTTTCCTATTAAAATTTTCATTTTTTCAGCGTTAAAGGTTACAACGTATTTGTATAGGCGAGTTTTCGTAATGCAAAATTGTTACTCCTTATGGCCCAGAACCATGTAAAGCAGAGTGTAACTAAAACCGTGTCCATGGGACACAGATGCCCCCGCTGTATGACATTGTGTGGCAAAATAATATGAATACAACATTTCTACGTCTAACCTCTAAGTTTTACCATTACCTTAGACCTACGGACCTGTTTCCTGTGTGTGACTCGTCATCTGACGACGGTTACCATTTCTGTAATGTAGTAGCATCTAGGAATGACATAGTTATGTACTTGACAGGAAAAAATAGACCCAGTTTTTGAGTGATATCTTGTCTCATAATGGTTAACATTTCTGCAAAGTACTTTCTAGACATTACGCAAACACGCCTATACAAATACAATGCCACCTTTATCGCCGAAAAAATGTAAATTTTATGATGAAAAATTGTGATATTTTTCTTATTACTGCTCCAAAGTAGTAGGGGTATTGAGAGAGTCTAGCTCACCCACATAAAAAAATTTTTTTAGCTTCCCCCACATATAAAATTTTTTTTGGCGCACCTCTAAAAAAAAAAAAATACCCACCCCTAAAAAAAAAACACACCTCGAGAAAAAAAAAATATGCTTTTTCTCCTAACACAAAAAATAAAAAAAAATGAGTAATGGTATTGGGCGTGTCTGGACCACCACACTATAAAAAAATTTTAGCTTCTTCAGACCACCCTATAAAAAAAAAACACCTACCAGAGTGACCTCAGAAAAATTGTAAAAATGAAAAGTGAAAAAATCTGTAAAAATAAAAACTGGTGAGCCAGTGGGTTTAGACTAATAAAAGTGGGTTTTGAGATCAAACCCACCATCCCAAACCCACTTTCAGGGAGATCCAACCGACCATCCCAATCCCACTTTCAGGCTCCAAAAAACACCCGCTAGAGGGGCCCCCCGAGAAATGATAAAATAAAACTTACTTATTGTCTTTCTTGTTTTATGATTATTGGATTATCCTGACCATCCCCGTTTTCAAATGACAATACTTCTTGTTGCACAATGTTCCATCTTCTTATTATGTCAGCTCTTTTTATTTCTAAGGCTGTTTTCTCTTCATTTTCAATCGATAGTTTTTTGAGAAGTGTTTTTATTTTACATTTTTCGTTTATTTTTTGTTTGCTTAATCTAAACCATAATTTTCTTTTTGCTTTATCTCCAAAATCATCTTTTGCACTTTTTATTCTGGACTCTAATAAATCCAAAGTTGTTTTCCTTTCTTCAATGTCGTTATTAAATTGAACAATTTTTCTCTCACACTTAGTTATTTTTTCTTCTATCTCTTCTTTTTCATTAGTTAACTTAATAAATTTGCTTCCACACTGATCGAAAGACATAGTTGAAATAACTGTGTCCCCCGTTCATGATCTGACGTCACTGATCTTTGCGGTTAACCGCAGCTTACCTTATTTAGGTTTTCGCCTTATTTGACAATACAGTATGCTAAATGGTGAATTCGATTTTTTCGTTGTCAAGCAGGTATTTACTGCTACTAAGGATGTGTTGACTGTTTATTTTTCTGTCGTTAAGCATGTATTTACTGCTACTAAGGAGGTGTTGAAGGTTTGCGGTTTAAGCGTATTCACAAAATTGAAATGAAAAATATTTATTGTGTTTGTTTGCTCAAGTCGTATTTAGTAAGGAATGTGTACATATTACAAACACTTAAGGCGTCTGATCTGGGTCTGCACGTAAAAAAAAATGTGTGGTGTACATTCTTTCATATTTCGGGTAATATAGGTCTGAAAGTCGTAATCAAAGTACAGAAAGGTCTGAAAGTCGTAATCAAAGTACAGAAAGGTCTGAAAGTCGTAATCAAAGTACAGAAAGGTCTGAAAGTCGTAATCAAAGTACAGAAAGGTCTGAAAGTTAATCAAAGTACAGAAAGGACCGTGTATGCGTAGCTTTTAACAAATGCATATTTAGTTTATGTGAGAGTTAAAAATAGGTGGGAGGGGGTCGTTTACTATTATAATTTTATTAAATGAAATCAAGCTTCTCCTATTTTTTTTTTACCTCAGCTAAAGCCTGGGCCTTGCCTTCATCAATAAGTTTTTTTCTTTCCGTCTCACTTAATCCTGTTTGTTTTGAATGTATGCTATCTTTCAGTTTATTATATTTATCTAATTCATCTAAAATCAACTTAAATTCATTTTCAGATATCTGCCCATCTGTCAAAGCCTTAGAAATCAAATCTTTTATACTATTCAACTTACTATCAGCAATAGTTTTAATCTCATAATGTTTTTGTGTTTTTGCATGTAATTTACGTCTCACTAACTTAACACAAACGCCAAGAGATCCACACACAACAGCAGCATTTTCCAACGGCAACATAATTGGAACAGTTAAACCAACACCAGCCATAATAACACTTGAAGAAATTAACGCAGTATCAACACAATCAGTAATATTAATTCCACGTTTATACTTTTTGTATAATGCCTTTCTTACATCCCTCTCTTTTATTAATTGTTTTTCTATTTCTGATATCTTTTGTAATCTATAATTTTGTCCGTCTTCATTAGGTAAATCTGGATATAAATTCGGGGCTGTAGGTTGCTTCATTTTTATATATAGTTTTTGAATTCAATTAATAACGAGGCAACACTATTAACTACAGTTTGATTAGCCCCCAGACTTATAAAATTAATTACACTTCCAGCTTCAACAAAAAATGGTTTATCAAAATTATCATGTTTTCTTGGTATTGTTGTACGTAAAGTAATCTCACACCCCCTCATAACCACCCCATCCACCAACACACCAACTCGCACTTCACCACTTGACCTTTCACTCGACAGGCTAATACCTGTAATATGACCACGTCTCATCATAACATAACCACATTTTGGCTCTCTACCTGCATTTCCAAATGAAAACACCTCACCTCTAATTAAAGGGCCTTTTGATTCCGCACTTATTGTAATGTCTTCATTTGTATAAGCGTTTTGTAATCTACTATTTAAATCTGTAAATTTTCTATGCAAATCATTAACACGTAAAGTCAAATCATTCGATGTAGAGTCCAATGTTGTAAACTTTTTAACACCAAATATACTCATTTTTATAGAATAATTATATAATTTCTAACACACAATTAATTGGCAATCCATGGTTGTTTATTTTTTCTCCATTCTCATCACAAACGCTTATACTTAATTCTGATATATCACCATGTGTTAATTGTTTATATTCCGGATTACTAAAACGTGTATGAACAATATCACCAAACGATTTATTCTCAACAGAAACAACACCAAGAATATTACTAGGAGCACCATCTAAGAAATTGTAAGCACTGTTTATCTGCTCAAGATGAACATATAGTTGTTTATAAGGTGCACAATTTAACGGTTTTTCTCCCTCATATGTTTGATTTGCGTTAAATCGTCTTTTATTTCCGAAGCCTAACATCTCTTTTAATTCTTTGCTTATTTTTAAATCAATGGTCGATGTTAAAAACACTATGCCATTTGTTTCATTTACAGATAATACAATATTATTACGTTGAAATATATCTGCTACTTGTTGGAAACTGTAAAATCCTGAAGGTAAACGTATTGCTTTATCTGTTCCTTTTTGGATGTATTCATCAATTAAATTATACCAACCTATTGTGTAAGTAAAACTCTTCAATCCAATTCTCTTATTTCCACATTTATTATCTATATATTGTTGTAAATATATTGTTTTATTAATATCGGAAATTGTATGATACATTTTTTTATGTATAAAAATGATACCAAAAGAATTCAAGTTAAACAAGGATTTATCATATAATCCCAATACTAAATATAAAACCAAACATGCAGCTGGTTCTTTACTTGTAAAACAAAAAATTTATGCTAATGAAAAGGATAATTTTTCAGTAACGTTTCTCAACTTATTTCAAAAATATCAAAATCCAACATTACACACCAATGAACCGTGGAATACATGGCTTCATTCATCATTTGACTGGTGGCAATGTCAATTAAATTTTGCTGTTTGGTTAGCTACTACAGGATGTGGTGTAAGTTACCAAGACCATTTACAAGCTGATTCTCTACAAACTAGAACATTATATATATTTCATGTTTATTATTGTGTTGCTCGTATTTTGAAAGAACTTAAAACACCTTTCCCAACAGATAATACATTCTGTTATTACCAAAACCCATACGATAAAAAAGCTTATCAAAATATCTGCCATGAATTCGGTATTTCACCTAGCACGGATTGGCGTCAAAAACTGGAAAGTAGTTCAAAATGTAGTGGTCTCGGGAGTTACACACAATATTTTAAACCAGATGGAAAATACAGACAAGATCATCAAAGTGATGGGCCATTCTTTAATATAAACGACAAAATAGAACATACAGTAGATATAAGTGATGCATGGACAACGTTTATATTAGACAAATCAGAAGGCTTCACAAGCCATGGGGTTGTACGAATTAATGAAAGTATCAGAGTATTTGTATGGGCTCTATTAGCAGCACAATCTCAAACACGAGCATCCGTAACAACCCTAGGAAAAGGATTAGATGCGCAAAAACAATTCGTAAATAATATTCAAAAATTTATTAAGGCTCCGGAAGATATACCTACCCAAGTAAAAAATTATGAAGATCTGTTAGAACACGCAAGCAGTAAAGTTGATTATGTTTATGGCAATGGTCTCTATATGGCCCCTAGTAATATGGTATTACAAATTGGCGTTATCGTCAATTATAATAATAAAATTAAAATTGCTGACCCAAAATATAAATTTGAACTTGGCTACAACAGTGATGTAAATGTTAAGCCTGTTGTTCCTACAACACCATCTAATACCATAAATGGTACACCAACAAAGAAATCTCTGCCAGAACCAAATATGAGTAAATTAAAAAATATGCCAGAACCTCAAGATACAAAACCAAAACATCACCATCACTCAAAGGGAAAGAAACACGAAGACAACAAAACAGCAATAATAGTAGGAAGTATTGTAATAGGTATTGTTGCACTCACTATCTATGAGATTTACTAATATACTCTCTTGCAGCTGCATACAATAACCCAACAACAAGGACAACCAACGCCCAGAGATGTTCGCCAAACCAGTTAACCACTTTTCCAGTAGTAGATAACAACCAAGACACAATGGCACCAATAATACCCGGTAGTGCTGCTGCTGCTTTACCTGCTAGATTAGCTAATAGTTTAGCAAGATTACTTAATTGTTTTTTTACCCATTCTTTTACTCCACCCTGTGATGAAGGTGGTTTAGGGGCTATAGACCCACCACCAGTAGTAGGAATAACAGCCTCAACAATAACACCAATAATCATTCCAAAAGCAGTTAAAATACTAACAATTGTAATTCCTTGTTCTCTAAATAATGTTTTAATTCTCTCACCTAATGTAGTGTCTTCTTTTAATATCTTGTTAATTGTTTCCTTTATTCTATTTACCTGACTACGTAATTTATCTCTATTAATATCTATTACTTCTAAGTAACCACTTCTCTCAATCTCTAAATCTCTTATTCGGTCGCTTATCCTCTTTATTTGATATTTATCGTTGTCTGCTTTGGCTCGTTCTAATTTTCTCTCTTCTTTTTTCAAGTCTTCCTCTGTTTCATTCAATTTAGACAATGTCAATGCTATCTCTTCTTTAACAGTTGTCATTGCTTCTTTAAGACCATCATATTCTCTTTTTGGCATAAATGACATTTGTTCCCCATCTTCATCAATTAATGATGTTTCCATTTCTTCTATTTCTTTAACAGCAGTTTCGGCTGCATTAGGCAAATTATCCATTTCTATTGTATCAACATCAGGTAATTCATTTCTTCTGTTTTGTAATTTTGCAATATTCTGGGGTGTTAATAATGGTTTTTGGGTTTTGTAATGAGGTAAGAATAATAATTCTCTAACTGCTCGTGTTCCACCCGTACCAATTTTACCCGCTAAAGTACTCAAGCTTATAAAACCAACACCTCTTTTGGCAGTAAGTTGAAATTTTTGATCCCCAACCACTAAATATAGTGTTTTATAATCATCACCAAGTTCAAAGTTTGAATAATCAATATATTCTGAGTCTAACCCATACTTTTCTTTTATAAACTTGTAATATTCTTTAACTGCATATTGTTTCTGTTCTACTTTTATCTTTGTTCTTGTATCAACATCACTGCCAGCAGTATTAATAGCATCAATTCGGTTTTGCATAGTTCTATCAAATTCTTTATCTTCATCTTCTTCATCTTCATCTTCATCTTCATCACCATAATCATCATCTTCAAATGTAGGATTCTCAAAATTAAATCCTTCTGCCATTTTTATATATTAAATTTTTCCTTTTAAAAATGTCGACCTATGGAAATAAATTAAACCCTTACAGAAAAATAAGAGAACCACGTGGGGTAAGAGGAATCCGCCAAAGTGTAGTGATAACCAATAATCCATCAACTATTGATCAAAATCAACAATTGTTAGTGAGATTCCCCAATCTCTCCGGAAATGATGTTATTGTTCCCGGAACAGTCAAATTAGCATTTGAAATTGAGTTAGATTCTAGAGATGTAAATGCAACTATTTATCAAAATATTGGAAGAGCAATAATTAAGAAAACAACAATTCGTATCTCTGGAAATGAAGTTATGTCAATTGATGATAGTGACATCTATCATTGTTATACTGATTTGTGGAAGACTCCTACAGAACGTATAAATATGGCATACCAAGGCATTGGCAAACCAAACATGTTGAAACATAGAGTTGGCGCAGAAAATGCGACAGCGGATAAAGAAGATCAAGCCATCGCAAAAGCATATGGAAACAGGTTTTGTATTCCACTTGATTTCGAATTATTGGAAACCCATATGCCTTTTTATCAAGCAGGACTCGGTGATAGACTCGAATATGAACTTACATTCAATGATTATAACAAAGTAATTCAATCAGGCGACGCAGGATCATCTTATATAATCAAAAATATTTGTTTAGAATTCGATGTAGTTTCTGATCCTTATTTATCAAGAGAAATAAGACAGCAAGTTGATGGTAAAATGGTTATTTTGTATGACCGAATACTAAGACACAGAAAAATACCAAAAAATAAATCTGATACACTATGGAATATTAATTTAAATGTCCCAGCTAGAAGTATGAAAGGGATTCTATTGTTATTTGAAGATCCTGAAAGGACAAGTACAGAACACTATTACAATCCAGAAATAACAAAAGTAGAAATGACAATAGAAGGAATCCCAAATCAATTATACAGTCAAGGAATGAAAGCATATCAACAGTGGGACGAGATAAATAAATTCTTTGCGTTAAATTCAAAAAGAAATAGAGAAACAAGTATGGTCATTAAAGATTTATATTTTACTGATACAACGTTAGAGAAATATCTAACGACCAATTATGCATTATGGTTAGATTTACGTTCAACGGATGATAATACACTTCACGGTTCTGGGAGAAGAATAGAAAATGCATCAGAAGGCATCACAATACAAATTACGAAAGAAGCAAAAGCAGATGCAGCAATAAATGTTTATCTATTTGTAATACAGGATGCACAAATTAATTTTGAAGATGGTAGATTTAAAGAAGCCAATTATTAATCAATTAAAATGGAACTACCTAAATATCCACACAGTGCAATTATTTGTGGCCAAACTGGCTGTGGAAAGACTGAATTTGTTTTAGACTTACTTGAAGATGAATATAAAGGTATATTTAGTTATATTGTTATACTTTGCCCAACCATTCAATGGAACAAGGCATACAAAAATCGTGATTGGATTGGTGATGTTAGAAAACCAAAAACAAAAAATATCATAATCGTAAACCCTGTAATGCCAGATGGAACAGAAAAACTGCAAGAACTACTAAGAATGTACTTTAAAAAATATGCAGGTAAACTAACCCTGTATATCACCGATGACTGCAGTGCCACAAAAGAACTAACAAAGAAAAAAGACATGTTATCCGAACTAGCATTTTCTGGTAGACACGCAGAACAATCGATATGGGTTATATCGCAGAGATACAATTCAGTTTTAAAAGATTTAAGAGAACAAACAAAATGGTTATGTATTTTCTACACAAAAGATAGAGATAGTTTTGAAAATTGTTTGAGAGAGAATGATGTTATTCCTACACTGGAAGACCGACAAAGAATAAAGGAAGAACTAAAAAAAAAGAAACATCGTAAATTAATTTTGAAAACCGACCAACCTACTGATTATTGGGTAGTTGATTAAGTAATGCTTAAGTAATGCTTAAGTAATGCTTAAGTAATGCTTAAGTAATGCTTTAGTAATGCTATAGTAATGCTTAAGTAATGCTTAAAAAATAAGCAATAAAAAAGCAATGCTTCTTGAAACACTAACAATTATAACAAACACTGCTGTCTTATCAATAGTTGGATATATAATATTTAATTATTTTAAAATTAAAAATAAATTTTATAAAGTAAAAAATAAACTATATAAAATGAACGCCGAAGAATTATTGAAAGATGTTGAGTTACCAGAACAAAAAGATGACCATGAAGACAAAAAACGTGAAAGATTATCAGCCCTTGTTGCTGGTGGAGGAAGCAAACAATATCTTGGTAAAGACTTACAAATGTCAGACATTGATAAAATGACAGCAGAACAAATAAACAAGCTATACTCTAGATACGAAGCCAGACTTGGTGCAAGTATGACTAAGACGTTGGGTAATTCTTTTATTAACTTATATGTAATGGGTGTGACAAAGTATCTCAATGTTACTAACCCACCTAAATTAATACAAGACTTAGAGGAAGACCCTTTTATCAATCATGCTTTGACAAGTACTTGTTGTGAGTTGTATTATAGATATGGAATGTATCTTGCTCCTTTTACTGCAATGTTAACAACAGCGAAACATATTGATTTCACTGATAAAAAAAATGAAAATATTGACTTAAAAAAAGATGAATGAAATTGAAGAAAAACCTAAAATAAAAAACCCAAAAAGAGTATCTGCTGGTAAAAAAGGTGCAGAAGCAAAAAGATTAAAAGCTGAATTAAAAAGAAAAGAAATGGAAACAATGAAAAAAGAAAACATACAATTAAAATCTAAAACAAAAGATGATTTAAAAATAACAAAAGATGATAATGAAGTTTCAAATATAGTTAAGGATGAAGTTCAAGAAGTTCAATACAAAAAATATATACCTTTATGTGTTGTAGTAGTAGTTGTTGGATTGGGATTATATATATATACTGCTAAATCAAATAAACAAGTTACTACACCAGAACCTGTTCCAAAGAGAAAGGAAAAGAAAGAAATAGATCCATTTGAGTTTAAGTAATCAAAAATATTCTTATAAAAATGGCAACACAAATTGATGGAAAACAAATAGTAAACATGTTATATCATGCTGGAGTGGAAACACTTTTAACGGTTGGATACGCAGAATTAGGAAGAAAACTATTGAAAAGACCACCACCAAAAGTAGATTTAAATATGGCCGATTTTGGAATGTTATCTATTGATATATTACTTGCAATGGCTACCAGAGATATGTTGGTTAAACACAATATTATTCCTGCTAATATTATGAAATAAAATATTTATAAAATGGCGAGTGCAATTGCGATGATGATTGGTGGAGCAGTAGTAAATGCCTTTTCTTTTTCGGGTAGTAATTATTTGTTTTCACATATTGGAAAAGATGATTCAGAAGAAGAGAAAGAAAGGCATGATAGAGCAATGGAACAATTAAGCAAAGCACAAATTGAATGGAATGAAAAAAGATCAGGAAGACAAGATTTTCTTAAAAAACAAAAGGATGAAGAACAAGAAGTTTATCAGATGTACGACGATGGTGATCAATCAATGAAGTTATATCAATATGCTACTAGTAAAAATCTACAAGCAAATCCTACATTAAATGATTATTATACCCCATCTGAATCCACACAAAAAAGAGAGATTTTATTTGTTGTTTGTGGTATGGCATTAACTGGATTTATTGCATGGAAATTAAATAAAATATAAAGATTCAATTCCATAAGGTTTTGTATCTATTCCATTATCACATATATATCTTTTATCATCAAAAGGGGATAAAGAAATTTTATTTATTTCATTTATAAACATATTATGTTTATCAGAATTTAATGTGTACATCTTATTCATTTTTGTTTCATTGTTAAATAAACAATTTTTATAATCATTAAATTTTATATCTTTTTTAATTGTTGTTTTACCAATACCTTTTAATTTTTTTTCTTCACTAAGATCAGTTAATGTAAAAGAATATGCTTTACTCCTCAGAAAAACTATTTCATTCATAATTTTACCATTTAATTCATCTTTAAACTTCCCTATTTTCTTTTTATTATCTATTGAATAAAGATCATGATCTTTTGGATAGTCACATGTATCAAGTTCGTCTTTTATTTTATCTTTCATATCTTCGTAGATGTCTTTAGTTTTAATTGATAAGAATATACTATCCGTATTATGGACGATCAAAGGAAATCCACAATTAAAATTTTCAGTTGCTGTAGATAAATCATAAACCACCCTTTTTTGTTTACCTAATGGTATTATCTTTTTTACGTTAGCATATTGTTCTTTTTTTGTTATATTTAATTGAAACACATTTGGTTTATCTTCTCTAGTATTGATATTACTGTTATATCCTAGAGAAGTTATAAGATAATGTAAACATGAGAATGTAATTTTAGATTTTTGTGAAAAACAGAATTGACAATTTTTTCCTTTTCTATAACCATCACCTTGATAAAATCCTCTGAAAAAGAATAATTTATAATTGTAATCTTTATTAAGAATTCTATAAGGGATGTATTTCTCTTTTTTATCAGTATAAAATTTTTCAAATTTAATTGCCATTAACTTATGATTTCCTTTTGGAATAATTCAATATACTTTAGATGAATTCATACAATCTATTATTTTAAAATCAGTTGGATATAACTCCTTACAGTATTCTAAACATTTATTTAAAAGATTTAGATCTTGGTTATTTAAATTCCAAGAATATTTTATTCCCCCTTTAGTTTGATAAATTCCACTAGTTCCATCAGCTAAAAAGAAACCTTCAATAAAAGCTCTTTTTTCTTCTAAAGTTGATGGTTCTAATTTTAGGAATTCTTCTTTTAAAGGAGGATTATAATTGCTATTTTTATAACAATCATTGAATAAAAGATTAGTATTTAACGATAAATCTTTAGGTTTAATAATTTCATTATTATCTTTTATTAAAGAATGATCTTTTGTAACATCAACAAATCCTAATGGTGTAACAACTCTAAACATTTCTTTTTCTGTTTCATGTTTAATGATAGTTTTAATTTTATCAAATCCTTTACTAGTCCAAACTTCAATATCAATATCTTTTAGTTGATGATAAAATTTATTATTTGAGTATTCATATTCATCAGTAATGTTTTCTATTTTTTCAATAAATACTTTATTTTTATATCTTAAAATAATTGGAGTATCGCCAGAAACGGAGTCTGATGCAACTAATTCATTTTTTGGCCATATTTCATTAACTGTATTATAATAAAATTGATACATTAATAATTTACTGTAATCTAATACAACTTGTCCTAAATAAATAGGTTTATCAAATTTAACAGAAGTAACATTATTCACAATTGCAACAAAGTTTTTATTGAAAATTATTGAATCTTTAAAATTAGGTTTACTAATATATTTCTTTACTTATTTTTTACTAGTTGTTAATTTAATTTCACTTCTTCTTCTTATGTTTTCTAATGTCTTACCGTAGAAACTATTATTCATTGATTTCCAGAGGTCTTCTTCAAATTTAGATTTAGAGTTTTTTCTTTGTGTAGTATTAAAATCAATATACTTCTTTAACCAATCACTTTCTTTAAATGATATAGTTCTATAAACTTTTTTTACTTTCATTCCAAGTTTAATATTTTCTTTTAGAATACTATAATGAATAACATATTTCTTTTTATCATTTAGTGTTAATAATAATTTTTCTTCTTTACCTAATGGCTTATCTCCTAATAATTTTCTCTGGTAATTTGATAAATCTTTTTCATTTATTTTCATTTTCTCAGGAGCTAATGGATATTTCATTGTTTTAAATTTACAATTATTGGGATATTCTAAATCACATTTTATTATACATCCTCTTCCTTTTGGAATATTTAAATAATAGTCTGGATTACTTTCCCATTTGAAATCACTAGTTGGTAGTTTCTGTGACATTGCCCAACCATATAAATTATTTGCATCTAGATATAATAAATATTTTTCTGTTAGAAAATCATTTAAATTTTTACCATTTTTTAAGTCTTCCAAACATTGTTTCATTTCATTTTTGTCTATTATTCTAATATCTCCATCAATATAGTTGGGTGTATATTTATTATAAGCCTTAACATGTCTAGGTCCTAAAACTCCTGAAAACCCTCCTCTAATACCATTTTCAATCATTAATAACATTTCATAATCAGTTAAAAGTTCTAATTCTATTTTTGTATATTTTAACCCGCATTGCCAGGTTAACCCAGGTGCGGAGTAACAATAACATGGATCTATTTCATGGTGTTTTAAAAAAAAGTTTCTGTAATTTTCAAATGCATCAGCTAATAATAAAACATCAGTTTTTAGATATAAATTGTGATAATCTAAAAGTGGATCACAATTATAATAGTTCCATACATTTTGTACGTGTTTATATTCTTCAGAAGAGATTGATTTTTGTGTTAGTGTTGAATAAAATTTATCTATAGAAGGTAATTTATTTTCTTTCAATCTTTCTACTGAATCAATGTATTCATAAGGATAAAATCCTTTTTGTTTTAGTAAAGAAATATCATCATTAAATTCTTGTTTTAAAATAGGAAAGTCAGTCATTGATTCAACGATATCTGATAAACTTTTTAACATAAACCTATATGAATCTAGAAATCTTAGTTTTTTATAATATGAACCGTAATCTATAGAAATATAATTTTCTGAATTTTTGGATAGAAGTTTTACTTTGTTATAATCATCTTCATATTTCATTAATTCCTCTATTAAGAAGTGAAAATCATAGTTTGAGCCATTATGAAAGAAAACAGGTATTAATTTTGTTGTTTTACCTTCTTTTGTATTACATGATTGACAAGCTGCTCCTCTATATTTACCAGAAAGATGATTATGTTCTCTTACTTTGTTTTCCTCTTCAAATTTTTTTCCACATATATAACATTCTGTTGACTCTTGAAATTCTTTTTCTTGTTGTTCAGTTAAAATTGGTTCTTTCTTTTCATTAAGACGAATATTATAATTTATTTTATTAAAAATTTTTATTACTTTTTCTACATATTTTTCTGCTGCATCATCACCAACATAAGAAAAGTATCGTGGTTTATAAATTTCTGGATAGTCAGACTGAACATAAATACCATAACTATTAACTGTTTGTTTTCTGATTGGATTAACATATGATTTATTTGGGTTAGGCTGAGAGGTTTGTAAAGGGATATTATTTGATTCAAAATCAGAATAGATAACAAAGGGCAATCTATTTTTGAAATGATGATTTTTAAACTTAAGAATAGTATCTTTCTTTGGCATATTAACTTTACAATAATCATGATCTAGACATATCTCTTTATGTTTTTCTAATGTTTCTAGTCTTTGAAAACCTTGTAAACAGTTTCTACATGTATATTGTTTATGCCTATTTTTATCACATAGAAAACTATCAAGATCTTTGATTAAACAATAATGTGTGTTTTCATTTTCTTCTATATATAAAAGATCAATTATATTTTCACTTTCCATATTTGAAATATAAACTGGGTATAAAGATTGTTTGTTTGTTTGGGTATCTAATGCAAAAACATTTATAGTTAAATTATTTTGTTTTTCTACTTTTGGGATATTTTTTATTAAAACAGGATATTCAATATTGGTCATATTAATTTCATTTTCATAAGGTTTATATTTTGTTACTCTATCTTTGTTATTATCAGCAGGATATAGTTTTGCTAAAATAGACCATAAGAAACATTTGTTATCTTTTGTATTTTTAACATTTATAATATTACTTGATTTAAACTTTAAAGGTATATAAGATGAAGCTCTCTGATCATTATATTTATATGTCTTTACTTGTACACTTTTAATATTTCTAAAAACAAAACCAGAACCTCTTTCTTGATACTCATCAATCCATGCTTCAAATTTATCTTTTAATTTATTATAAAAATTATTAATGTTATTATTTGATTGAATAACTTCAACAGGATGAGAGTAATGACTTTCTATTATATCAAATGCTAGTGGGGTATTAAATTCAGAAGTAATTATTATCTTCACTTTAATGGGAAATGACTGTATTTTAATTTTATCTTTTAATTTATTAATATATTTAGTTATATCATCTTCTTCTATGTCATCAATAATAGTCTCATTAATAACATTTTTAAATACTCTGGATTTTTTACTTGCCATTTATTTAGGAACAATTTTAATTACCCCGTTTTTATATTCATTTACATAATTAGGATTTCTAATTAAAAATTTTTGAAATGCTATTTTATATTTTTCTTTATTATTTTGATAATGTAATCGTTTTCGTTCTCTGTCACAATCTTTACATTTTCCTCTATGTCCATCTGGGCATGTTTTCTCTTTTGCAAATAAATTTAAGAACTTAAATTGATGACATGTGTTACAAACTTTTCCTTCACTCATTTTTTAAGAATCAATTTTTAATATAATTAAAATGGAGCATCCAAAAATATATTGTTTACGTTGTAAAAAGCATACTGAAAATGATTCAGTGAAACAAGTAACAACAGCCAATAATAGACAGATGTTAAAAGGTAAATGTTCTGAGTGTGGATCCAACAAAAATAGATTCATATCCGATAAAGAAAAAATAACAAATACATTAGCAGATGAATTACATCATAGAGTTATAAAATCTTTTCCTAAAAGACGTGTTTATGTTGATTCAATAGATCAAACATGGGCGGTTGATTTGGCAGATATGCAACAATATTCAAAACAAAATAAACACTATAAATATTTATTAGCTGTTATAGACGTTTTTAGTAAATATGGTTGGTTAATTCCTTTAAAAAATAAAACAGGAGTAACAGTAAGTGAGGCGTTTAAAACATTATTTAAAGAAAGAAAACCAATGTTCATCTGGTCAGATAAAGGATCTGAATTTTATAATCGACAAGTAAAAGAATTGTTAAAAGATAATAACATAGAATTATACTCAACTGAAAATGAAGAAAAATCTAGTGTAGTAGAACGTTGGATAGGCACTATGAAACAACATATGTATAAATATTTTACTGCAAATGAAACTACTAAATATTATGATATATTAGATGAATTAGTTGAAAATTATAATAATACAGTACATTCTTCTATTAAAATGACACCTGTTGAAGCAAGTAAAAAAGAAAATGAATTAACAGTGTATAAAAATTTATATCCAGAAAATGATGAGAAAATTAAAAAACCTAAATTCAAAGTTGGGGATAGAGTTAGAATAGCAAAAAAGAAAGGTAAATTTGAAAAGGGTTATACAACTCGTTGGACAAGAGAAATATTTGTAATTGAAGACGTTTTAAATACAAATCCTGTTACTTATAAAATAAATGATTTAAAAGGCGAAGAAATCAAAGGTAGTTTCTATGAACAAGAATTGCAGATTACAGAGTTTTAGATCTTTTTTCACTTTTTTTTTCACCTCTCCCTCCAACCCCCTTTCGTAATTTTTAGTACTCCCTTTTTTTCATTTTTTATCATTTCTCGGGGGGCCCCTCTAGCGGGTGTTTTTTTGGAGCCTGAAAGTGGGTTTTGGATGGTCGGTTTGATCTCCCTGAAAGTGGGTTTGGGATGGTGGGTTTGATCTCAAAACCCACTTTTATTAGTCTAAACCCACTGGCTCACCAGTTTTTATTTTTACAGATTTTTTCACTTTTCATTTTTACAATTTTTCTGAGGTCACTCTGGTAGGTGTTTTTTTTTATAGGGTGGTCTGAAGAAGCTAAAATTTTTTTATAGTGTGGTGGTCCAGACACGCCCAATACCATTACTCATTTTTTTTTATTTTTTGTGTTAGGAGAAAAAGCATATTTTTTTTTTCTCGAGGTGTGTTTTTTTTTTAGGGGTGGGTATTTTTTTTTTTTAGAGGTGCGCCAAAAAAAATTTTATATGTGGGGGAAGCTAAAAAAATTTTTTTATGTGGGTGAGCTAGACTCTCTCAATACCCCTACTACTCTCCAAATATAGATTGTGGGCACTCGTTAGAACCGCATCATCGAGGCGGTTCTAACGAGTACCCCCAATCTATATTTTAGAGCAGAAATAAGAAAAAATAGGTATATCCCCGGAAACCCCAGTTTTACTATATAAAAGTGGGGTTCAAGGGGGTCAAAATTATATAGGCGTGTTTTCGTGATGAATGACATCGGAAGCATCAAGGAATGACAAAGTTATGGACCCGGTATAAAAAATAGACCCTACTTTTGACAGCTGGCCTCTAAGTGTGACCTTGATCTTGCAGCTAAGGACTTGAGTCTTGCATGCGACACACTGTCTCGTGATGTTAAACATTTCTGCAAAGTCATTTCTAAGTCAATCAAGGAATAACAAAGATAACAGCTGAGGTCATACGGAGACGGGACCTCGGTTTAAAGACTCATCCGAAAGTATTGAGAAGTCCGGGATCGAACCCACGACCCATGGTTTATGAGGCGTGTAGCATAACCAGTACACCACGGAGGCTTATGTACAAACTCATTAATTCGTAGGTACTTTGTCATTTGAAGATGTACAAAGATGTTTTCCCTCGTAAATTTCGTGCAACAAAATTTCTGACCGCAAAAAGCGACATTGCTCATTTTCAATGCAGCAATACCGGTCGCTTATATATGTTTTTAAGCAAAACCGTGGTTGTCCCAATAGATGATGCGTAAAGCTTAGTATCAGTAGAATATACTGTCGCCGGCTTATGTTGTTATCCAATAGGATTTTTTTATTTATTTATTTATTTTTTTTTTTTTTTTGGTTTTGGTTTTGGTTTTATGGCCCTTTCAAGATTAGCTAACTCATATCGTGCCGATCGTAAATCAGAGGTGGGCGAAAACCGGAGTACCCGGAGAAAAACCACCTGACCTTCCGTTGCAGAACTTGGCGTCTCACCGCGGTGAGAGACCTAATGATTAAGAGTCACACGGAGGCTCGGGTTATCCAATAAGACGTAACTGCATTGGAAAATCTGCCAAAGGAATATTGCTCGTCTACTTTTTAATTACGGACTGCCCTTTAGTCACAATTTCACTTTTTTGCATAATCCTTTTGTAGCTGGTGGGCTATATGCAACTGTCGGTGGGTTTGACTTCTCTCGGTGTGGAAGAATTGCCTGTGCTGATTTCAACTACAACCCTGTCTGTGCTTCAAATGGAAACACATACTGTAAGTTTACTAAAGTTTCAGCGGGAGCGCGCGCACGCACACACACACACTTACTAATTACAGCCTTCTAAATGAAAAATTCTACTCTTACTAAATGAAACATGGACGTTCAGTGGAAATCATTACAAAAACACGCCTATACAAATTCATTGTAACCTTTATCGCCGAAAAAATGAAAATTTTAAGATGAAATATTGTGATATTTTTCTTATTTCTGCTCAAAATATAGATTTTGGGTACTCGTTAGAACCGCCTCATCGAGGCGGTTTTAACGGGTACCCACAATCTTTATTTTAGAGCTAAAAATATAGATTTTGGGTATTCGTTAGAACCGCCTCATCGAGGCGGTTTTAACGGGTACCCACAATCTTTATTTTAGAGCAGAAATAAAAAAATAAGGTTTACCCCTGTAAACCTCAGTTTTACCATATAAAAGTGGGGTTCAAGGGGGTCAAAATAATATAGGCGTGTTTTCGTGATTTAATCCTTAAAGTACTCCTGTAATTATCGGAATTTCAATGTACCGCCACGTTCACAAGTCCGTGAAATGAATATCCATTTAAACGCACATTATATCGGGAAAACTGGGAGTGGCAGGGGGTTTCATTAGTTTTCTTATTTATGCTCTGCGTAATAGGTTGTCGATACTCGTTCGAACCGCCACTATGAGGCGGTTTAGTTTATACTCATTTATTTTAGTTAGATTGCGATGGAAGCTTCAAGCTTATTTAATCGCTCTCGAACACTCATTCCGGATGTTTTCACGCGCGCGAGAGAGAGGCAGTGACTTTTACACCACTGCTACCATTTACACATGGGTGGCGTGAGGCAGTGTCATTACGTGCCTTGCCCAAGGACATACCTCTCACAGAGATATCTCTCATATGCCATTCATGGAACTGGAAAACGATTCAGAAACTGTTTGGGTTAAGGTTTTTGCAAACAAAACTTCCCACTTTATTGCAAGTTGGTATCGACCACCTAACGACACTGTCGAAAACTTCCAGTTATTTAAAGATCAGCTTGATCGCATTAAGTCTCAGAATAAGGGTAAAAAAACTTCCTGCAGTACATGTCTTAGGTGACTTCAACTTCAGAGAGATTGTTTGGCCAGATAGGCTCAGCAAACAAGACACGATGCTGAGTCCGTCAGAGGGACAGGTGTTGGTTGAAATCATGAATGATCATGGCTTGGAACAGGTTGTTGACTTCCCTACTCGAGATGGAAACTCTTTGGATTTGATTCTTACAACTTTGCCAGGACAGTTTGGGGATATTCAATTCCCGGACAAACTAAGTGATCATGATATTGTCTCTGGATTTTTGAAAATCTTCATACCACCTATAAAGAAACCTCGTAGAAAGGTGTACTTATATCAAAAGGGGGACTATGAAACTATGAATAAAGATGCCCTAAAATTTGCAAGAGAGAAATACTTTAATGGTCATTCAGACGCTCGGTCTGTCCAGGAGAACTTTGATTTGATAAGGCTTTCATTCAAGTTTCGTCCGAAAATCATATCCCCTCAAAAACTAGCAGGTGTGTACCTTCAATTCCTTGGATCACACTAGTAGAAATAAGAAGAAAAATTCGGAGGAGAAATAAGATTAATGCTAAGGCAAAAAAGCTGGGAAGTGGTAAACTCAGAGCAAAATTTGAGAACTTGAGACGTGAAATTAAAAATGACATCAAAAATCAGCATGGTCAGTATGTAAATAACTTGGTAGGCGATGTAAAGGCAAATCCCAGAGACTTCTACAGATATATCAATAGTCAGAAGAAAGATAGGCAAGGTATCCCACCCCTTAATAAAAGAGGAGGGAACGGGGTCGCTGAATCGGACTCTGAAAGGGCAGAGGAATTGGTTGGTCAATTCAATGATGCATTTAATAAGTAGAAGTAAAACAAAGATCAGGAATTGATACAATTAACTTACTCCATCCATAAAAGACACCAAAGGGAAAGAAATACAAACATTAAGCGACCAGACCATAATAGAAACCTAAACAAAGGAAGGCCATATGGACAGTTACTTTCCCACAAAATGGCCATATGGCCATCCAAAATTAAAAGACACAAGTGATACACACAGTAAGTAACAAACAACAACATAAATAAATCGCCACAGAAGAGCCGCCTTGGAACGGTCAGTGGAAGATTTCCACTGGGGGGGCTTAAATCGATTTTACGTGGCCACAATCCTCGCCCTTACTTCCGTCGCGATTTAGACAAAAAATTTGTTCAGTCCGCATGAAGGCCTCCTAACTCATCAGTGCAACATCTCCGTGAACACAGAAATCAAAGAACCACAGAGGTGAGACAACGGTGAGGACTCGACAGCAAGAAACCACTGAAATGCTGGAGCAAAAGAAAACCAACAGTTAGACTCCGATGAGCCCGACCAGAGACTGAGTTAAACGAGGTTCCATTGACTGGAAGATCGGCCCCTTTCATGGAAAATATTGTTGTATCCTCGACGGGAGTGATCAAGTTACTTAAGGACCTGAACCCTTCTAAAGCTTTAGGGCCTGATGAGCTTCATCTTAGAGTCCTGAAGGAACTAGCAAACGAGTTAGGTCCAGTTTTTGCTCATCTTTTCCAACAATCTCTCGATACGGGTGAAATTCCCAAAGAATGGCTCCTAGCGAACATCTGTCCACTTTTCAAAAAAGGGGACATGGCTCTTGCTCGTAATTATCGCCCGGTGTCACTGACCTGTGTTCTATGTAAATTGCTTGAACACAAAGTCTGCTCAAACATCATGGCCCACTTGGATGAACATAAACTTTTTTCAGACAGACAACATGCATTTAGGAAAAGGCATAGTTGCGAAACTCAGTTGAGCACGGTTATTAATGATTGGGCAAAAATCCTGGACAAAGGGGGGCAGGTTGACACATTTATTCTGGACTTCGAGAAGGCTGTTGACACCCCTCCTCATGAACTACTTAAATCCAAATTATTTGGTTATGGAATTGGAGGGAAGACTCTTAAATGGATAGATTCCTTCCTTTGCTACAGAAAACAGCGTGTTGTTGTTAATGGCGAATCTTCAGTATGGGCGCCAGTTTTGTCTGGAGTCCCACAAGGGACTGTTCTTGGTCCACTATTGTTCTCCCTGTACATCAATGATATTTCCACAGACATTGACTCAAAAATAAGACTGTTCGCAGATGACTATGTTTGTTACCGGGAAATTAGAGATACAGATGACTCACTGAAACTTCAGGCTGACATAGATAGATTAGGATGTTGGGCCCGAAAATGGGGCATGAGATTTCAACCAGTTAAATGCAATATTATGCAGATAACAAGGAAAAGATCTAATAAAGTTTAGGCTTCTTACACCTTAGAGGGAACGGTCCTCGAAAATGTGAATTCCATTAAATACCTTGGTGTGACAATCACTCACGATTTGAGATGGAATACACACATTAGCAATATGTGTACAAAGGCGAATAGAACACTTGTTTTCCTGAGGCGAAATCTTCATCAGTGTCCTCAGGATGTGAAAGAGACAGCATACAGGGGACTTGTTCGCCCAATCTTGGAATATGGTAGTTGCATCTGGGACCCAAGCGGAGTGGTCCTTAATGAAGAAATTGAAAAAGTTCAGAATAGAGCTGCTAGATTTGTAACTGGAAATTACTGCTTTGAAACTGGGAGCATGACTGGAATTCTAGGAAAATTAAGATGGGAGTCTCTCAAGAAAAGGAGAAGAGACAGTAGACTCATACTCTTATACAAAGGTCTAAAGGGTGCTGCCAGCATTCCAACAGATGACCTTGTTCCCCCGGCTAGGCACTGTAGAAAGCACCATTCAATGACGTTTCAGACCCTTACTGCAAGAACGGATATTTATAAAGAATCGTTCTTCCCCCGAACCATTAGAGATTGGAGTGCCCTTCCTGATTCTATTATTTTGACGGCTGAAAGTGCTGAGGATTGTGTAGCTAAGTTTACATCTTTGGTTAGAGCTAGGGACTAACTTCCCATATCACAGGTCCTGGTGTATGAATGTCATTTGACGTGTCACCAGTAACAATTCTGATTCTGATTCTGACGTACATCGATACCGGGTGCCGGATTCGAACGCATAACCTCTCGATCACGAGTCGAACGCGTTAACCACTGCGCTATCGAGGCGGTTCTAACGAGTACCAAGAACCTATGTTTGGAGTATGAATAAGAAAAATATTACAAGGTTTCATCAGGAAAATAACCATTTGGGTGATATGAAAGTATGCACTATGTCTCATTGATGTATTATCGTAATGCCGTACCTTTCATGACCCCCATTCTCCTAAAAAAGTGGGGTTTCCAGGATAAAATTCTCTTGTACGGGCAAGTCTATAAAAAAACAGCCTAACTTATCTCTGGGTGAGATCGATCTCTTCCTTTTCGGTAATTGCCCTCTAGAATGATACACTTGAACGAAAGCTGTTCCAGTGCCATTGGCCCAGAACAGAAGAATCCAGGGTCCTTGTCTCTGACCCACTCCTCAGCTGCCGCCACGACTTCTTCGTTGCACCGGAAATGACATCCACGTATATCCTTTTTTCAAATTAGTCACTAGGAGCTTCGTCCGGAGAATCGGCGGTGTGCGGTATTAGCTGCTGAACAACATCCATTGCAATTTTTCAAGTGTGAACTCTTGCATTGCCCTGTTGGAGTAGAATCCCTTTTGAGAGTTTACCTCGGCGTTCTTCGCGGATCGCAATTCTCAGTCGGTGGAGCAAATTGTCATAAAACGCACACCTGTTATTGTACTTTTCTTTGCTAGAAAGTCCATATAATAACGCCTTGTGCGTCCCAAAATACAGTTGCCATCCCCTTGCCAGCAGAGAGTTGCGTTTTGAAGAGACCCCGGCCCTACCCATTGGCGGCATTGAGTTTTATTCTCTGGCCTCATCTACAGTCGCCAGACTTGAAAGAAAATCATCTTTCTTTGACCTAAATGCTTCAACTATGCGCTGCATGCTGATGCTCTGGTTGCCATTTACTCGTCGCCAAGGGATTTTGGGACCCAACAGGCTGTTAGGTTGCGCATACCCAAACGATCATGTAAAATTGTTGAAACGCTACCATGTGAAATATGTAATGCACAATGTATGTCTTGAAGCAGAAACATGAAAAATAATGTATACCACTGAGAACCCAAGTTTTCTCTTCTATAAAGTGGACTTTACGTGGGTGTTCATTTCACGGACTTGTTAACCCTTAAAACGCCGGGAAAATCTACACATGAAAATTTCGTCTGCTTATGTCGTCTGCTGAATCTTCCTGCATTGTTACTTTTTTATATATTTTTGCCCACAGGCGAACAGTGTGAACCCATATCAGACTGGGATTCACGCTGTTTGCAAAAATGAGTTTAAAAGTAACTGGCAGAGGACAAAGCAGACGACAATTATCGTGATTGGCATTTCAAGGGTTTACGTGATGGGTACGGGACTTTGTTCTTATCCTTCTTTTACTCATTTAGTACCAGGAACCCCAAAACGGGTACCCTGGCAAACAGTGCAGGCCCAGATCAGACGCCGCAGAACGCGGCGTCTGATCAGGGCCTCCACTGTTTGTTAAAAGTTCAGCCATTTTCCAAATAAATTTTGAAGAAAACACAGCCGACACCCCTAAATTTTGAAATGGAATCCTGCTATATATAAGGAGGAAGATTCCATTTGGTACAAAAAGGGTTAAATTACAAATGTACAAATGTTATTTGTGGCGCTCCTAACACCCAGGTTATGGAGATCGTCTCCGTTAACATGATATAGTGTTTCTGTATAATTAGTCGATGAACAAACGTATGTACTTTTCAAACTGTATCCATAATAAAAGGTTTTTTTAACAGTTTTATTTGCACTGTAAGGGGGTATTTGACTCATTTTTTTATATCTTTTGATTTTACAGAAAGCTTTTGTACTTAGAACGTAAACGCATTTTTTTCGTATGTAAAACGAACGATTTACCTACAATGACAATTTTTCAACGGTCGTCCGTGGCCCATTGGATAAGAGCGCTTACTCTTAATCATTAGGTATCTCACCGCTGTGGGTTCGAGCCTGTCTCAGATCACATATGAGACGCCAAATTCTGCAACGGAAGGTCATGTGGTTTTTCACCCGATACTCCTCTGATTAACGATCGGCTCGATATGAGTGAAATAATCTTGAAAGGCCCATAAAACCAAAATAAAAAAGACAATTATTTTCAAATGATTTAAATAAAGGATCTTACATTAGTGTTCATGCAATATTGAATTTATTAAACGAGTTGAGGAACAGGGATAAAATGCGAGGCTTGGCCGAGCATTTTATCCCTTTTACTCAACGAGTTAGATTCAATAATACATGAGCACGAATGCAAGATTCTATTAATCATATGGCATTTCGAACGCATTTTATTCGCGATTGTTTACAAAATGTCAATATTCCGCCATTAGTAAAGGCGACGTCATTAAGGACGCCGTAACATGTAACGTTACGGGTCGCGTTACGGGACGTATCTAGCAAATTTGCATATTTAATCCACTAGTGGATTATCGAAAATAATACATGACGTTAATATATTCTCAGAAGCGACGTTATATGATAAATATGATTAACTTTCCAATATAATTCCAGATAACAGCTGTGAGTTCCTGTTCAAAACGTGTGATTCAGATCCACCTATTGTAATAGTTCGCATGGGGCCTTGCTACTGATATATGAGATGGACACAGGGTAGTCCTGGAGGAGTGAACGTAATACAACCAGTCCTCACTTTGAATAGGAAACAACGTCTTTTAGGACTACTACATGTCGTACAATCTGATTTTATGTATGGTGAAATTCCGCTATTAAGACCACCTAAAATTAAGACTAACTCTGCTATAAAAAGCTAATTTAGAAGGTTTCAGTAATTAGTTCTTTGCGTTTTCTTCAACCAATTTCCTCTGCTTAGAGACCACCCTTGGAACTGTTCAAAAGTGGTCTTTAAGACAACTTTTGAACAGTCCCAATGGTGGTCTTGTATAGGAATTTAACAATATTTGTATTCTTGTTGTTTAGACACCAGTTCATCTCCACTTGTTCTCTAAAAATGTTTTACTCGCATTAAGAAAACATGCCTATTCAAATATATTGAGAACTTTATAAAAAAAATGAAAATTTCCCGATCAAAAATTCCGATATTTTTTTATTTCTGCTCTAAACAAAGATTGTGGATATTCGCTAGAACCGAACAGAAATAAAGGAATTAATATATACCCATGTAAACCCCATTTGTATAATATAAAAGTGGGTTTTCATAATGTCAAATTATAAAGACGTGTTTTAGTGATGTAATAAAACTAGTCCAGATTTTGGAACAGAAAAACCACGTCTTTTATGACAAGTGAATGGGGCCCCCGTCCATCGGGGCTTGAAGAAATAGATGGGTTGCATGTTGCTTCCACGCAGAGCTGAATCCGACCCACACACGAGTACCGGTAAACTGCTTAGTCGCTCTAAGCCTGCCCGGGCAAAGCGGTGCGAGTCGGACCGCCCATGCTTATAAACCCTATTTGTTTCATTGGGCGACAGGACTTGAGACGTCATTTCATCTCAATTTCGGGTAAAAGTCCCACGAAAAGCAACGTCTCCAAAATGACCTATACAGTGTGGACGGGGACGTTAAACCTCAAATCAAACACAACAAAAACAAATGACAAGTGAATGTCATACAATTAGATTTTATGTATTTGTACTTTTTTTTTCTTTGACACCATATAACCTACACTTGTTCTCCACGACTGTTTTACTTTAATCGCGAGAATTTATAAAAAAAATAAACGATGAGAGAAAAACATAGTACTTAGAAAAAATAAACTCGGTCATCTCCGTTGTGCAGACCATCTTTGTTTTGGACTTGCGAACACGAGATATCTAGCCATTTAACTCAGCACTCTAAGAGATCTGCACGATACTTCATTGGATCACATTTTCAACCACAAGATGGAATGAACGGATATCATGTATTTTAACGGGGCATTGTCGTCCCGATAGTGGCTGTGCATATTGTCTCTTAAACAGTAGGTATCTTTTGGGCCGAGCTTCGCTCAGGTCAAAGGTAAGCCACTCAGTTCTCCAACAGAAGGGTATGCTTTTTTGTCCGGGAACTAAGTTTTCACCTATATCTGATTAACATCGACTGAAGTGAAATTATCGCGAAAATGACGTAAAAAGGTAGTGTATGATCTGTATCAAGGCATCAGTTTTAGCTATGATTTGGATAGATTATTGTGTGGCAAGTAATTCAGTTTGATTGCCCAGAACCTGTTTAGGCACCATTTATGCTCGATTACCAAAATACATTTATCATATGACGTCGCGTCTGAGAGTGAAATAACGCCATGTAATATTTTCGACAATCCACTAGTGGATTAAATATGCAAATAAGCTAGATACGCCCCGTAACGTTACATGTATGACGTTCTTAACGACGTCGCGTTTACTAGTGGCGGAATATTGATATTTTTGTAAACAATCGTGAATAAAATGCGTTTTAAATGTCATTTGATAAATAGAATCTTGCATTCGTGCTCATGTATTATTGATTTTTTTAAACTCGTTGAGGAAAAGGGATCCCTTTTCCTAAACTCGTTTACTAAATTCAATAATACACGAACACTTATGTAAGATCCTCTATGTATTGTAGAGGCGGTTTTATAAAATTAAACAATAATAAGAATATATCGTCAATAACTATTATAGTTCGAACAAATTTTAGACTTTCGGATGCGTCTTTAAACCGAGGTCCCATCTCCGTATGACCTTAGCTGTTGGTGGGACGTAAAACTAAAACTGACTCACTCGAACAAATTGACCTGAGACTTGTGAAATCTATTATCATAATTTCACTGCCGACTGACTGCATATATCTATCTTCGTCGTTTTTCGAAGATGGCGAAATTGTTAAACAATATATAGAGGTCGGTAAAAGTTTACGAAAGCCGACGTATTAGGCGATAGCACTGACTAATTTATTCCTTGCATAAAGGTCAGTCTCATGTCAAATTGTTCGAAGTATAACATTTAGATGTAACGGTGAGTGTGAGTGAGTGTTTCAGTTTTACGTCCCACCAACAGCTAAGGTCATACGGAGACGGGACCTCGGTTTAAAGACTCATCCGAAAGTCTCGAGAAGCCCGGAATCGAACCTGCGACCCCTGGTTTACAAGGCGAATAGCGTAACCACTCGACCACGGAGGCTTCTAGATGTAACGGTAATGTATACAGTTTCAAGGTAGGTAACTATTTCAAAATATTTTGTCTCCCATGCCAACACGACTCTACACTTAACGCTCGGCATGCTGGGTATTTTTTCAGCAAACGGCATTTTGATTTTTTTTATTTCTCAGAAAACAGGATTTGACTCTTGCATGAGATGTGAAGTCCTGTTTTCTAGGTAAGTAGAAAAATCAACAATTTGTCGTATGCTGAATTAGCCCAGAGAGCTGTGAAGGTTAAAGGAAAGATGTTTTCCTTTGGCTCAGAAAAGTAAAAATGAATCTTGATGGGCAAATTACTGTACTTTTAGAGTAAAGCCCTTTCTTTCTCAAAAGGAACCCGTTTATGGCAAAGTGAACAAGAAATCCGAAAAGTTATCTCCCATGTAAACAATGACGGAAAATATGTAAGATGTGTTAATCCTCCTTTTTGCTTTTTACCACTATTGTCCGCAACAGGGTCTCTGTTAGCCGATTACAGGTTGGAAATGGCATCGTCCGTCATGAGAGATCGGGATAATGAGGTCATCATAACCTGAAATATTGGGACTCAGAAGACAGAAAATCTCAACCATTACGAAAACACACCCGTGCGATATAGTGCAATTTTTATATCTCCAAAATGGCTACTTTTCTGACGAAAATCTGTGATATTTTTCTTATTTATACTGCAAACAAAGGTTGTTGGTACTCGTTAGAACCGCCTCATTGAGGCGGTTCTAACGAGTACCCACAACCTATGTCTTGGAGCAGAAATAAGAAAAATATTGTTTACCCCCTTAAACCCCAGTTTTCTCTATATAAAGTGGGGTGTAAGGGGGTGTTCGTTTCACGGACTTGTTCACGTGATAAAACCTCGAATATATGAACATGAATATGCAAGGGTCCTGCACGAGTGGTCGTTTCATATGAAAATTATGAAACGAGCCTTCGGCGAGTTTCATAAATTTAATTTAAAATGACCACGATTGTAAGATTCTGTTTATAACGGTTTTAAATCTGATTTTTTTTGCCAGAGACTTTCGAAAGGATTTCAATAGAAATCACAGTGTTGTCATGAACAGCGTCATAACGTTAATCGGTGAAAGTTTACCAGATTGATCCTTTTTAATGGCATTTTGCTTCTTGTGAATTTAGGCTTAATAGAAAGAAATGTTACTCTGATAAAGTATGGTTAATGATCACATCTGTAATTCAACCACCGAGTTACAGAAGGCCAAGACAAGCTTCCTACGTTATATTGGTTACCTAAATTTCATAAAAGACCATAATTAATGCATGATTTATTGCAAATTCAAGCTCTTGTACCACCACTGAACTTTCTAAGTCTTATTGCCATCAAAAACAAGTGTTCACATTACGACAACACGCCTATACAAATACATTATAAACTTAATCGCCGAAAAAACGAAAATTTTAAGATGAAAAATTGTGATTTTTTTCTTATTTCTGCTAAAAATATAGAATTTGGGTACTCGTTAGAACCGCCCCATCGAGGCGGTTCTATCGAGTATCCACAATCTATATTTTAGAGCGTAAATAAGAAAAATGACGTTTACCCCTGTAAACCCCAGTTTAACTCTATAAAAGTGGGGTTCAGAGGGGTCAGAATTATATAGGCATGTTTTCGTGGTGAATGCTGTGACAAAATGTTTGAAAGACTGGGGAGAAATATGTTTTGTTCTATCAAAAAATCGAATGAGCTTCGACTGTTGGTTAACTGAGTCTAACTGTTGGTTTTCTTTTCCTCCAGCATTTTAGTGGTTTCTTGCTGTCGAGTCCTCATCGTTGTTTCATCTTGCGGCCCATTAAAATCGATTTAAGCACACCCCCCCCCCCCCCCCACACACACACACACACCAAGTGAAATTCTTTTCACTGACCCTTCCTAGGCAGTTCTTCTGTCGCGGTTTATTTTTGTTATGGTTTGTCTTTGAGTGTATATATCGCTTTTATCTTTTTGTTTTGGATAGCCAGTTGACCATTTTGGAAGAAAGTAATTGTCTTTTTGGCTTTCCGCTATTGAAGATTACATAAGGGCCTAGTTATTTCATGTTTATGTTTCTTTCCCTTTTCCGTCTCTGATGGGACGTGTGGGTTACTTGTACTGATTCCTGAACATTGCCTTCACTTCTATTTTAAATAAATTAAAATCCAGAAGTTTTCGTGCTTTTAGTCTGTCTACTGTCTGATTTTTCTACGCTTTACACTACATTTTCTCATAACCTTATAAAAGAAGAAAACTTAATGATTAAATTGCTCGCACATTCCATGGAGAAGATGCCCTCAATCTTGCATGTAATGTAAGAAATGCCCTTTTTCACTTCTGAAGAGCATAAATTACACATTATGGTCATGTCAGAAAGTGTGTAGAGCTCTCACCTTTGTACTTGACAATATTTACACAAGGTTTGGTACTTATTTACTTAGACAAATTGTAGTTATTCCGATGTGTACGCGTTGCGCACCCATTGTGGCTGATTTGTTCTTGTTTTGTTATGAAAGAAACTTCATGATGCTCTTTCCGTTGAAAACCAATCTGAAATCGTTGAAGCCTAAAGCTCGACTTCTAGATAATTGATTTGATTTGGTACTAAGTTATTTGCACCAATTTGTTGGTATTCCGATGGGTCGCATTGCGCAACCCTTGTGGCTGATTTGTTCTTGATTTGTTTTGTTATGAAAGAAACTTCACGATGCCCCTTTGAGTTGAAAACCAATCTGAAATCCTTTTTGCTTGACGTCTAGATAATTGGATGATTTATTAACATCACGTGAACAAATCCGTGAAATGAAGATCCACCTATACCCCACTTTATATAGAGAAAACCGGGGTTTACGGTGGTATACATTATTAGTCTTATTTCTGCTCCAAGACATAGGTTGTTGGTACTCGTTAGAACCGCCTCAATAAGGCGGTTCTAACGATCACCCACAACCTATGTTTGCAGTATTTTTAAGAAAAATATCACGGATTTTCATCAGAAAAGTAGCCATTTTGGAGTTGTTAAAATGCACTATGTCGCACGGGTGTGTTATCATAATGATAAAACAATACCTACTTCGACGGTACGATCAGTCAAATTGATTTACCCTTCAGAACTTCAGTTAAATAAAACAAATTCTCTTGATATCGAAGCCCCATAGTAAATTCTGTAGTTATCTCATATGCAAATCCTTTTAATGGAGAACCTTGAAAATCCTACTTTAAATAGAGAAAAGTGGGCCTTACCAAGGTTTACATTATTTCCTAACTCATGCTGAAAACACATATTGTATATTGCATGCACTCGATAGAACCTCCGCACTGAGGTGGAATGAGGCGGACTGGACGAGTACCCAGCATTTATCTTTGCGCCAAAAAATTGAAACTATCAAATATTTTCAACAGGAAAATGTCATTTTTTTCAGCATGAAAAGGATTCCACTATGACACACATATGTGTCTTATTCTAAGATGTTCTATTAGAAGGTTATCCTTTGGAAGCAAAGTATACATCACAGAACTTAAAAATATGTTGTGTTCAGTTTTATGGGACAGACTAGTTAGTTTTCGCCAATTAGGCTTCATCAGTGACCCTCAAATATTTTCTAGATTCCACAACGGAATCAATGATCCTAAACCGGGACAATAAAATATAAACTACACTACGATGAAGGGCAGTGAGATGCTGAACATGACAAACCCTACTTTTCCAAACAGTGTAGACCCAGATCAGATGGCCCTCTGATCAAGACCTACACTTCTACATTATTTGTCATTCAGTTTGAAAACGTAATGAATATACACTGTATTATATACATTGTAAAGCAATTCGATAGGTGGATATCCAGAAATGGGCGTGACTAAATTAATATATTCATCAGGATAAGAGTTAATCAAACTTACTTATTTTATGTGCCCTGGCAGCCCTGTAGCAAAGGCTACACTCGCTTGAGAAAGTAATTCCATTCACACAGATTTGGGCATGATGAACGGACGGACAATTATTAATCTTCACACTAAGTCCTTCAATAGCCACTCCAACAAGGCTCATGTCTGCGTACTGGGAGCAATCAACCTAGAAGCAATTACAGTAAAACTTCAATATTAAGACCACCTTCGGGACTGTTAAAAGTGGTCTTTAAGACCACTTTTGAACAGTTCCAAGGTGGCCTCTTAATAGAGACACTACATTTAGGTATAGAAAACACAATGGAAGAATAACTTAAACCTTCAAAATAAGCTTTTCATCTCTGTGGTTGTTTGATTTTTGTGTTCACGGAGATGTTGCACTGATGAGTTAGGAGACCTTTATGCGGACTGAACAAATTATTTGTCTCAATCGCGACGGAAGTAAGGGCGAGGATTGTGGTCACGTAAAATCGTTCCAAGGCAGTTCTTTTGTCGCGGTTATTTTTGTTATGGTTTGTCTTTAGATGTTTGTGTCGCTTATATTTTTTTTATTTTGGATAGCCTTTTGGCCATTTTGTGGGAAAGTAACTGTCCTCTTGGCTTTCCGCTGTTGGTGTTTCCGTTGGGGTCTGTTGCTTCATGTTTGTGTTTCTTTCCCTTTGGTGTCTCTGATGGGAGCTGTGGGTTAATTGTATAGATTCCAGATCATTGCCTCTACTTCTATTTTAAAGCAGATTTATAAAAAAAACTGACCAACAAATCAGTTCCCAAACACAATGAAAATGTTCCACCTCCAGTCATACAAAGCTTTAGACATACCATTTTCCCATTCGCGCAAGTGGCTCTGCAAAGTTGGAAATCTGTATTAAGGTCCTTTGCATATAATGAGCAAATTCTAGAACAGGAGAGATATTTTTTAAATTTCCCAGTAATTAAATGTCCAGCTGGGTGGTAACAGTATTGTGAGTATTTTCATTCCGAAACCAATTTATTAAAATTAAATATGAAATTAAAAGTCTGTTATACTGACAACAAGTACGATGTCAATATTTTTAAAGCAATCAGGAATAGACGAGACATTCGTGCACACCAAATAAGGAAATCCTTGACTTAACCCTACGATAGAAATTCCTATCCTACCCAGGTTATCGAATCCAAAATCGAGAATGTTTACGTGTTTGATGTCTACTGGTTGAATAGGATGTCACGTACACCATCGTTAAGTTTTGACTTCACTGTATATATGGGCCCCGTCAAGCGATTTTGGTACATGTACTTATCGCCTATGCGAGCAGCGAAGGTTCAGGCGAGCCTGCGCATCCGCGCAGACTCGCCAGAACCTACGCTGCTCGCTTATACAAGCAGTGAATCAAGAGGAACCTTCAAACAGAAAGCCATATCCCTGGCCCCTCTGAATGGCTGGGCATGCGCAGTTAAAATTTGTCATAACGGAATCCTCGAAGACACAAATTCGCTTGGCGGGGCTCATATATTGATCAGGATCAAGTCTGTTGTGTGAACGCGACTGGTGATGTCAATTCTAGCGCCGATGTAACGTAATTAATTTCAACTCATTTCAATAACACACCCGTGTGACACAGTGCATTCTTTTATTTCTCAAAAATGGATACTTTTCTGATGAAAATTTGTTACATTTTTTTTTTTCTTTTTTACTCCAAACATAGGTTGTTATTGCTTGTTAGAGGTGTGTTCTTTCTTTTCAAGGACTTGTCAACATGATGTGAACAATTTGTCAAAGTAATATTCCAAGCTATTTTTTATTTTTCATTTATTTATTATTATTATTTTATTTATTTATTTTTTTTTTATTTATTATTTTTTTTTGGCAATTTGAGTTTATACCCAATATTTATAAAACGACGTGAATTCGATATAGAAAACGTTTGTTGTCAGTCGTGATTGCTAACGGTTTATAATTGCATTAATTATGACAGTTTAAAGCACAAAAGAGGCAGAAAATTTGATTTTTTTTTTTTTTTTTTTTTTTTCATAGAAAAGCCAATTTTGAGATTTGACTTCGCCAGTCGTAAAATATTTTGTGTTTATTCGATTCTATCCTGCAAAATATGAAATATCCTCTATGTATTAACACTTAACGTACATTTCTGGACTGGTCAGTAGAATTGTAAGCACAGCGTCCATCATGAAGCAGAGTTACTGGAGTCAAAGATCCCGAGGCTATCTGACCACACTGGGCCTGCTTCAGGTAACACTCATTCACTGAAAAATTGAAACAATTATATTTTATTCTTGCATTTTATATATTATAAATGCCTTTTAAGAACACGAATAAAAAAATCACATAGCATTGCTGTTATTTAGCGGATAACACAAAAATAATCTTATGACAACGTGAAACTACATATATTTACATTTCCAGTGTAAAGTCTGATGTAAACCTAAAGAAAACAATGCAGTTCAAACTTCCATGAACGCATACAGTCACATAATTTTCAGTGACGTCACTTTGTCGCCCAGTAATGAGGGGCAAAGAATTTAAATAAAAATAAACTTATTTTTTCTGCTTTTCAGGAGAGTATGAACGACAGCGGCCGCTAGCAAAGTTTACATGAATATTTACTTTCCACGCGACCCACTGTGTTCATACTTTCATGAACAGCAGAAACATAATTTCATTTCTTAAATGGTTACTGATGCGTAACGTTATGCCCTCCGCGACAATTCTATATATTTACATTTCCAGTGTAAAGTCTTATGTAAACCTATAGAAAACAATTGCGTTCATACTTCCATGAACGCATCGAATCACATGATTTTCAGTGACGTTAAGTGACGTCATTCTAAACCATTGTTCTCTACGGGAGTTGATGACGTCATCGCTGCTCCGCTCTTTGCAGAAACACAGCGTATATAAATGGTTTTCAGCTTTAAAAATTTGCCCTACAGGCATTTTTTTCGCCCAGTGATGAGGGGCAAATAATATAAATATAAAAAATAAACTTAATTTTTCTGCTTTTCATGAAAGTATGAACGACAGTGGGTCGCTAGCAAAGTTTACATGAACCCCTTCGGGGTTCATTTACTTTGCACGTGACCCACTGCGTTCATACTTCCATGAACTGCAGAAAAATAAATTTCATTTCTTAAATAATTTTTGAGCAACAGAATCGGATTTAAAATCATAATATGATAAATCGTGGTCATTTCATATGACATTTTTGAAACTCCCCGAAGGCTCGTTTCATAAATATCATGAGAAATGACCACTCTTGTAAGATGCTCTATTTATCATATACCGTTGTTGTTATTAAATGTATAACGCCATGTCATAAATACCATGTCAACACGTGTAATAACACATGGTTACTTCCGCGTGACGACATGACGCTGTCCGTAACTATGATACGTCTTCGGCAATAAAGTCCGATTAAAAATCACTATATGATAAACGGAATCTTACACTGGCGGTCATTTCCGAAAACTCGTTTCATTAATTACACATGAACTGACCACTCGTGTAAGATCATCTATGTAATGCTTATTTCGATGGATATAGAAATGATATTTTTCGCACGATAATTTGAAATATTTCATTGCAGGTCCGAAACAAAGATTGTTGGCTTTCATCGTCAATTAAAGTTCGAACAAATTGACCTGAGACTGCCCTTTATGCATGGAATAAATTTGTCAATGTTATCGCCTAATACGTCGGCTTTCGTAACCTTCTCGTGAATTTTCGGCATCGCGTGAATTGCGACCCATTTACCGACCTCTATGTATTGAATAACAATATCGTCTTTTTCGGGAGACGGCTAAGATAAATAGATGCATTCAGTCTGGTGTGAAATTATGTTAATAGAGTTAACCGTCTCAAGTCAATTTGTTCGTGCTATACACAGACTTGTTATCGGACTCATAAAGTTTAGATTTCTATAGGACAGGTCAAACCAGGGGTCCCAAGTCAAAACTGTTTGAGCAGACGAAATTCTAGAGCATGTGCAGGATTTCTAGTTAAACTGAACTGATGAAAATCATTCCGAGATAGATGTAATTTTCTGTGCCAATCTAGAGAATAACCACTCTGATAAACACATAAACGAATTTATTTGAACCAGCACTTGAGAACAAGGTACTCATTGCACAGGCGAACAACAACGGCTCAGGCAAGCCTGCGCATACGCACAGTCTCGCCTGAGCCGTTGCTGCTCCCAGACATGCAAAAGGTGCTTTTCTCATGTGTCTGCTTATCTGTACTCACTGTAGGTGTATCCCGTTGTCCCACACTTATAATCATGGGTATGAGGGCATGACGCATTATATCTGGCGCAAGTTCCGTTAAGGGTCAAACAAGAACCCCGATTCAACACTGTTAGATGATGGTGGTGTCTGGACGCCACGCAGTCTGCATTCTTTAAATCACAGTCGCTCTCTGAAAAATATAAGAATCAAAGTTAATATTATAAGCCTGTATATAATTGTCTTTCAAAATTTAATTTAAATTTTCGTTTGATTCTATATTAAATGCACTACATTACAAAGATATAAATACAGTGCATTGATTGCCTAGAAATCAACATGAAAACACGCTTATACGGTTTTTACCCTCTTAAAACCCATAGTATATAGTAAAACTGGGTTTACAGGAGTAAACATTATTTTTCTTATTTCTTCCTAAAATCATAAATTGTGGGAACTCGTTAGAATCTCCTCGCTGAGGCGGTTCTGACGACTGCGGCGAGGCGTTTCTTACGAGAACACACAATTTATGTTTTGGGGCAGAAATATGAAAAATATCAGAAATTTTACTGAAGTTTTTTTTTTTTTTTTTTTTTTTCGTGGTTAAATTTTCAATATATTGAATAGGCGTGTTTTCACGATTCTTGGAACAGTCGTACTGGTGTCCTTCGAGGTTTGTAGGTCTTTTGTGAAGTTTTGGAAAGCAATCTAGCGTCAGGCCTCCGTGGACTAGTGGATAAGAGCGCTGACTCTTAATTATTAGGTCTCCCACCGCTGTGGTTCGAGTGTCACGTGAGACGCCAAGTTCTGCAGCGGATTTTCATGTGTTTTCTCTCCGGGTACTCCGGTTTTCGAACACCCCTGGTTAACGATCGGCTCGGATATAAGTGGAATTATCTTGAATGGACCGTAAAAACAAATCCAAAAAAATCAATCTAGCATAGGAAGCTAATCGTGGCCTCCTTTAACACATACAGCAAACTTGATGGCTATTGATAGATATGATCAATAACCACAGGCCTCTCTCCAGCCAAAGGCTGCAGTTCACAGCAGTGGCGAGTTAAGCAATCTACACGTCGTCTCAAGAAGTTTTGGTTCAATCCGACGTACCGGCAGATGTGGTTAGAAGATTTTCAAGAAGATCGCCATGGGTATCACAACGGAACGATTTTAGTAAGAATTAATTATTTTAAATGGGCCCCGTCAAGCGATTTTGGTACTTATCGCCTATGCGAGCAGCGAAGGTTCAGGCGAGCCTGCGCATCCGCGCAGTCTCGCCAGAACCTTCGCTGCTCGCTCATATAAGCAGTGAATCAAGAGGAACCTTCAGACAGAAAGCCATATCCCTGGTCCCTCTGAATCGCTGGGCATGCGCAGTTAAAATTTGTCATGACGGAATGCTCGAAGACACAAATTCACTTGGCGGGGCTCAAATGTCTATGCCGCCCCTATGCCTCCTATCAAGTTTCAGCTCAATCTGATTTCCGGTTCGGAAGTAAATGTAGATGTCGTTTGAAGATTCAACAGTTCTAGATGGCCTCGGCGGCCAATATGGATATCGGATCGAAACTTATTCAGCAATTCTCAAATCCCCGTGTCATCACGATGCCTACAATCAAGTTTTAGCCCAAGTTTTCGGTTGTGGGGTTGGGGGGGGGGGATTTTTTTCAGGGTTTTGCTAGTTTGAATTCTCATATCGGCCTGGTGCATCACACCAAATTTCAGCTCAGTCTGACTTTCGGTTTCGGAGGAGATGTCGTTTAGAGAATATCAAGATGGCCGCTATGGCTGCAAACTTGAATATTCATCGAAACGGAACGATTTTAGTAATTCTGAATCCTCATGTCGCCCCACTGCCTCCGATCAAGTTTCGGCTCAATCCGACTTTCGGTTCGGGAGGACTTGTCGTTTAAAGAATTTCAAGATGGCGGCCAAGTTGATGTTTTAAATTAATGAATTTCAAGATGGCGGCCAAGTTGATCATCTTGGATTTTGAAACGGATTCTGAATCGCCATGCTCCCTAAATGTCTTCAACTAAGGATAAGCTCACTCTGACTTACTATTCTGGAGAACATTTAGAAAATGTGGAAAGTCAACGAGGGATGGCAGGACGGGCGCTGTATGAATGTCATTTGACGAGTCACCAGTTACAATTCTGATTGTGATTCAGAATACAGGCCACAGCATAAGCGAACTTGTAGCTTTGCCCTAGGCGAGCTAAGAATACACAAAACTTTTAATTTACGCGCGGTTCAACTTTACCTGTCGCGGTATTCCTCAAATCTTGGATCGACCAAAAATTCTTAGAGCCAGCGCACGACAAAACTTAAAATAAGACATGTGCACCCAATGAAGACTGATATCAGCCTGCGCATCCATATAGTCTAACCAGAGGCTTCTCCTGCTGCGTGAAGGAGCATTGGGCTCTTAGCTATCCTAAGAGCGCACAACGAAGACTGATCAGACTGCACGGATGCGCAGGCTGATTTGAGTCTTCGTTGGGCGTACATATCTTATTGTAGGTTTTGTCATGCGCTTGCTCATTATACTGAAGACGCGCGTCATTGCTTGAGTATCCGTAACACATCAACATGTTTCATCACGTGAACAATCCTGTGAAAAAAAACACTTTATATAGAGAACACTGAGGTTTATGAGGGTACATATTATTTTCCGTATTTCTGCTCAAAAACAAGGTTTTGGGTACTCGTTAGAACCGCCTCTATGAGTCGGTTCTAACGAGCACCCAGATCCTATGTTTGCAGTAAAAATAAGAAAAGCATCACGGACTTTCATCAGAAAAGTAGCCATTTTTGAGTTGTGAAAAAATACACTCTACCGCACGGGTGTGTTTTCGTTAGTTTGTTTGTTTGTTTGATTTGAGGTTTAACGTCCCCGTAACGCTATATATGTCATTTGGGAGAAGTTTCTTCCAGTTTTGTGGGACTTTTACCCGACATTGAGATGAAATGATATCTTATGGCCCTACCGCCCAATGAAGCAAATAGGGTTTATATGCATGGACGGTCCGACTCGCACCACTAAGCGGTTTACTATAGTACTCACGTGCGGTCGGTTTCAGCTCTGCCTGGAAGCATCATATAGCCCATCTATTTCTTCAAGCCCCGATGGGCGGGGGCCGGGTGTGTTATCGTAATGAACTGATGATCTGTATTATACTGACCATATGTTTTTCCGTTGCTTGCGCATACAACTTTCTGATCTCCCTCGTCGTCACAAATGGCGTCGCAATGAAACGTGACTTTATCCAGAGAGCCACAGGAGCCGTTGTGAGCCAGTGCCAGGGTAAAACCATGTCTGTTCGCCTGACAGATAGCTATGTCGAAGTAACACTGGTTTTCTAAAGAGAGAAACCATAATTTGGTGACGATCAGCTTTATATTACATTGAAATTACGCTATTAAGACCACCTAAAATAAAGACTAAATCTGTTTTTTAAAAGCTTTCTGAGAAGGTTTCAGTTATTCATTCGCGGTGTTTTCTACACCCAGCTTCTCGAAATTTATAAGAGACCACCTTTGGGACTGTTCAAAAGTGGTCTTAAAGAAAGACCACTTTTAAACAGTCCCAAAGGTGGTCTTTAAATAGGAATTTTACTGTTCTTAGAAAAAATGGCTTATTGTTGAAAATAGCATATTTTTGACGATCGGAGACAAATCAGTGAGGATTTTTTGTTTGCACTGAAATTTTAAGATCCCCGTCAACTCTATTTATGTCACTTTAGAGACGGTCCTTCCGATTTTGTGGGACTTTTACTTCCCAACATTGAGATTAAATTACACATAAAGCCAGGTGAATTTACATCTCAAGCCCTACCGCCCAAACAAACCAATGAGGTTTATACGCATGGACTCGCACCACATTGCCTGGGCATGCCGAGACCTTCTAAGCCGTTTACAAATACCCATTTGCGGTCAGTTCCAGTTCTATGTGGGAAAATCATGCAGCCCAATTTTTTCTGCTAACATCGATTGGCGGGGACCCAAATTGATGAAGATACCATCAGTTATATATTACTTACAAAAGGGGCAACATCGGGGCTAGAAGAAATAAATGGGCTGCATGATGCTTCCACGCAGGCACACGAGTACTGGTAAACCGCTTAGTGTATCTAAGCCTGTCCAGACAAAGCGGTGCGAGTCGGTACGTCCATGCTAATAAACCCTATTGGTCTGATTGGGCGACAGGGCTTGAAATCTCATTTTATCTCAATGCCGTGTAAAAGTCCCACAAAATTGGAAGCAATGTCTCCAAAATGACCTATACAGTGTTGACGGGGACGTTAAACCTCAAATCGAACAAACAAAAGAGGCAAACAGTAACTATAAAACTGATATCCTATGTAGAATTGGCTAAAATGGTACATGCTTTCTCATTTATGCACTAAGATAGATCGCTCGTTGCAATGGCCGCACTGAGCAGAAAAGCTTATAAGCATAGGGAGCCTAACTGAGTCACCGAAGAAGCAGACGAGATGACATTTCTTGCGCATTTCACCCGAGACCTTACCTAAATGAGATTAAATAACCAAGTTAACCAAGGTGGTGGTGCGCATGCGCGCGAATTGTGCGCTTCCCTATTTTCAGGGACAAATTTTGGATTTTTTTGGAATAATTAGGAATACCCTGGATGAGTTGTTTAGCTATTTATCTTAACTTAACTTATTTATTGTCCTGAGTCTTCTTTTTCAGCTCTAGCTTTTTTGTTTGGTGAATTGTAAAGTGTGTAGCCCGGTCATTTTTGTAGTGGTAATTTTCTACCCTGCACCGGTCACCGGAACTTAATTTAGTTCCGGTTCGCGGATTGGACACAAATAGGTAAACAATATAATGAAAATATAGAATAAAAGTTATTCATTCTGATATTGCCCACCAGAGGAGATTTTCCAAGACACACACAGTAACTCTTGCCCTTCATACCCCAGGAAGTCAGTACTCAAACCATCCATGATGTGTCATTTTGTATTTGACATCCTATTTGGAGTGTGTTGCTTGCTGTTGGCAACACGTTTTGTTTCACTTTTTAACTGCAGTGGACAAGACCTACAGGAAATTCCAATTGACTTCTATCCATCCTGTTTACACTGACTCTAGAGGTACAACAGCTAACCAGCATAACCTTTTGTTTCATGTACCCAAGTTGTGCACGGTATCAATTCTGAAGAAATCTTTTAGGTTTAAGGAATTTCCTGGCTCAAATAAACTTTGTTATTTATACATATTTACAGTGATGATAGGAAATGCTTGGGATGTTGAAACTAATCCTGGTCCAGATTCCCGAAGTAACAGTACACATTTCCCATGTGAGGTCTGTACTGAAAGTGTTGGTTGGGATGACCGAGGAATTTGTTGTGATACTTGTAATGTCTGGTATCATATAGGCTGTCAAGGCATGTCTTCAACTATGTATAGCATTTATACTAGTCCATTGAGTACAAGCATGGCATGGGATTGCTTGAGATGTGGAATGCCTAACTTTTCCACATCGCTATTTGGTGATTCAGCAACTTTAGATACTCATAATAGATTTGATCCATTATCATCCCTGTCCGAGCCTGATAGTCCGACACCAGACAATATTGGCCCACCTACTGCAGCTTCTTCGCCCATTGTGCAGCAACCAAGAGGAGCTAAACCGAGGACCAAAAAAGCGGTCCTCAACCACCCCCTCAGAATCTTGATTATGAATTGTCAGTCAATTAAGAATAAAAGGGCTGAAATTCACACAATTATCGACTCGGCTAAACCAGACATCATTTTGGGGAATGAGTCTTGGTTAACCCCAGATATCAAAAACTCGGAAATTTTCCCAGATTCATTTGAGGCCATCCGGAAAGACAGAGTTGGAGATGCCCATGGTGGTGTCTTCGTGGCATTTAAAAGAGACCTGCTCTGCACAGAAACTCCGGAGTTGGACACCGACTGTGAAATAGTTTGGTGTAAGTTGAACATTATTGGGTGTAGGACTCTGTACCTTGGATCTTTTTATCGTCCACCAGATCAGATTGACCCAGATTATCTTGAGGCTTTCAATACATCCTTGGCTAGGATAATGTCAAATGGAAATGCCCACATATTGGTAGGAGGGGACTTCAATTGTGGTGATATTGAATGGAGCAACCAGCAGGTACCCCATGGGGTGTCAAAAAGGCAAACACAACAACAGCTTTTGGATATTGTAAAAGAACATTGCCTCTCTCAAGTCGTAAATATACCCAACCGGCAAGAAAAAACCCTAGATTTGCTATTTACAAATTCTCCATCCCCAGGATGCCCCCGATCGGCAAGGCCGATCATGATATAGTTTACATTGAGTATGACATAAAAGCAAAGCGAATCCGACAGGTCCCGCGTAAAATATATTTATATAAGCGTGCGGATATGGATGGTCTGCGAGACCATATGGCGCGATTTAAGGATTCCTTCCTTTCCTCTGACCTCTCTCGCATGTCAGTAAATGACTTGTGGGTCAGTTTTAAGACCGAACTTACGACGGCCATGGAAAGGTACATACCAATAAAAATGACCAAATCAAAGCATAGTGTACCATGGATCGATAACACGATCAAACACCTAATCAGAAGACGTGGCAGAATGTACTTTCGTGCTCGTAAGTCTAGCAATCCCGACGTGAAGAACCATTACAAAAGGTTCAGAGCACATGTACAAAAGGTAATTAGAGATGCATATTGGAAGCATGTTTCCAGCATCTTTACCTTTGATGATGAAAATATTGATCCCGAGGGCCCCCAGAAGAATGGAAAAGTTAAGAAATTTTGGTCATTTGTAAAGTCCCTGAAAAAAAAGAATCATTTGGGATCACTTCACTTAGGGAAAATGGAATTTTGAAAACTGAATCGCGCGAAAAGGCAAATATATGTAATAAGCAGTTTCAATCGGCGTTTACACGTGAAGCTGACGGTGAGCTACCATCAAAAGGTACAAGTCCGTTCCCCTCTATGGGGGACATAACAGTTGACCCCAAAGGGGTCGCAAAACTGTTGGACAAGCTCAACACACATAAGGCATCTGGGCCTGACGGTCTGCATGCCAGGGAGCTTAAGGAATGTAGTGCTGAAATATCTCCCCTGCTGGCCTTTATTTTCAATGAATCACTTGCTCGGGGCACTGTACCAGATGACTGGCGACAAGCAAACGTAACCCCGGTCTTTAAGAAAGGAGAAAAATATGATGCTGCGAATTACAGACCGGTGTCGCTCACATGCATCTGTTGCAAAACCCTGGAGCATATATTAGTTAGCAACATTAACAAGCACCTAGCCTCTGAAAGCATTCTTGCTGACTGCGAGCATGGTTTCCGAAGTCGAAGGTCTTGTGAAACTCAATAAGTTCAGTTCTACCATGACATAGTGAGCAATCTGGATGGGGCCATTAATCGTGGCCACAAACAGACTGACCTGATTATCATGGATTTTGCCAAGGCCTTCGACAAGGTACCTCACAGGAGGCTATTGTACAAACTGGATCATTATGGGATTAGAGGATCCACACTTAAGTGGGTTAGCTCATGGCTCTCTGGACGCACTCAACAAGTTGTACTTGACGGCCAAGCGTCAGATCCAGTCCCTGTTTTGTCCGGTGTCCCACAAGGCTCGGTACTTGGACCGGTCCTTTTCTTGATATTTATTAACGATCTTCCTGATAATATCAGGTCATCTGTTCGCTTGTTTGCTGATGATTGTGTTTTGTATAGGAACATATATACTACTTCTGACTGTCTTATCTTACAAGATGACCTGGATAGCCTAGCACGTTGGGAGGCCGATTGGCAAATGAAGTTCAATGTGGCCAAATGTCATTCAATGAGGGCGTCACGGCACCCTCCAGACAAGCAGATTAAATTCAACTACTCATTACATCAGCATACTTTGGAACATGTCCAATCCGCAAAATATCTTGGTATCACCATTACTGATAATCTTGATTGGGGTCAACATATTTCTGAGATTACCTCTAAAGCAACTAGGACATTAGGGTTTCTTAGACGTAATTTGGCTTTTGCACCTAGGCAGACAAAGGATGTTGCATACAAAACCTTGGTTAGACCTCAATTAGAGTATGCATCACCTGTTTGGCATCCCCATGTTAAAACTCAGGTTCAACAGGTTGAGAAGGTTCAGAGGACGGCTGCCCGATGGACATGCAGGCGATGGCGGAACAGAAGCAGTGTTGGTGAAATGCTCGATGAGCTGGAGTGGCCATCCTTGGAGGCCCGTCGCGAGCAGTCCTCTTTAACCTTCTTTTATAAGATACACTCTGACACAGTGTCTCTTAATAAAGATAAATACTTGACCCCTGTGACTACTTCAACTCAAACAAGGGCATCGAAACTAAACAACAGTCAATATCGTAGGTACCAGGCCTATAGTGATGCCCTGAAGAATTCTTTCTTCCCTAGAACTATTCCTCAGTGGAATAGTCTTCCCTCCTCTGTGGTAAATGCCAAAACTGCAGAGGAGTTCAAAGCCCGCATGGTGTAGATTGGGATCCAGAGGTGTGCGTTTTAGTACACCTCTGAAAGCAGATTGTAAATAGTTTTAAGAACTGATCCAGTGGATGTGGTTTTTTTTTTTTTTTTTTTGCTAAATTCTAAATTTAGCGCACCACCCAACTGAGGTAATGGCCAAGTTTGACCGACTCAGTATATGAAGATAGATAGATAGTTAACAAATCCATCAAGAGATTTCCCAGTCTGTCCAGAGAAAAGTGCTTTTCTTGCACACCAGACAAGGAAATTCGTGATTTTACCCTGGGATAGAAATTTATGTTCTGACCCTGGTGTTCCGACCCCAAATCGAATATAATCGCGTGTTTGATAAATGCACTGGTTGATAACCTCATGCGCGGCGTCGTCATGCGTGACGTCACTAAACATTCCTGTTGTGTCATCACAAAATGGTGGACATCGGCAACCGAAGTGACAGCAGCAATAGAATTCGCAATAGAAATGGAAGGTATGCAAGGAAAAGAATCCAATATGGGTGTGAGGGGTGGATAGAAAAATCCGTCCCTCGGGATCACTGTCCGGGATCACTCGGCAAGCCGAGTGATGCCGGACAGTGATCCCGAGGGACGGATTTTTCAATCCACCCCTCACACTCATATAAGATTCTTATATTATGGTATCAGATTAACAAGTCCGTGCAATAACACCCCTCTATACCCCAGAGAAAAGTGGGGTTAACGAGATGTTCATTTTTTTCCGTATTTGTGCTCAAAAAGACAGATTGTGGGTACAGCACCAACAATCTATATTTGGACTAGAATTAAGAAAAGTATCGAACATTTTCACCTGCAAAATACTACTTCTAGAAATATATGACCCCATTATAGCGCATAAGTGTGTAACTTTTATGGTACAAACTGCCATTCTAATGCACTTGCGCATGTAACGCGACGTCTGATTGGATAACGTCAATAATTTGCGATATTATATATAGTAAATAAATGGTAAGTGTCTTTAATAATAAAATATAATCGGTGAGCCTTAGATAAATTCATGGGGGCGAGCTTTTGCGAGCCACTATGAATTGTCGCGGCGAACCGATCATATTTTATTATTAAAGACACTAATAATGTATTTTGTTTATACCGCAAACTCAAAACAAACAAGAGGTTTCGCAATAATTAAGCAAATTTATGCAAATAAGACAGCAAACTGCGCGGCATTTTAAACGACATTTAGAGTCATGGCGCGCAGACGTAGTACAACATGACGTCATAAAGTGCAAAGTTTCTGACGTCACCGCGCCACAGAGCCGTTGGAAACAACATGGACGCTCGAATAAAAGTTTCTCAGCGCTTTACATTCTGTATGAAAATCTGCAAATAAATAGTTTATTTTAACTTTAGAAATTATTTTCGAGGCTGAGACGAAACTGCAGTAGCAGTGCGCAATTATTCCAAACGGACCGTTCAAACCAGGAAAGCCCGAAAAGGTAAGAATTTAGCTTAAAATCTGTTTAAATAAATATTGCAAAGATTATAACTTGCTGTTTGGTTGTTTTCCTGTGTTTAAAAGTTTGCATGTTATTGCTTGCATTTGCAAGTTAGGGACCTGAAAAGTAGGTCCAATCTATAAACGGTCACTAGAGGTATTATAGGTCAGTAGACGGTATTATAGGTCACTACCGATTATAGCGTTCAGTTATTCGACCCCCTTTATTAGGTAACTAGAATGCCTGGTTGCGGTATAATCTGCGATATACAGTCGGAAATCCGACCTCATCACGTAACGTCGCTTTTCATTGGCTGTTATTTGGTTTTACGCAGCTTACCGCGCTTACCACTTTACGCGAAATAGTACATTGTTAACAAAACACACAAGAAAGTGCATTAGAATGGGGATAACTGTATTGAAAATCGTCGATTTACGGTCGGAAATTACGTTTTACGGCACCGCTAACGCGTCGCCGTAAAATGAAATTTCCGACCGTAAAACCGCCGACAGAATGAGGCGGTTCTAACGAGCACCCAAAACATATGTTTGCAGTATAAATAAGAAAGATATCATGAATTTTCTTCCGAAAAGAAGCCATCTTGGAGATGTGAAAAATGCACTATGCCTTACCGGTGTTATCGTAATGTATACACATATACGTTCAATGTAGTTAACATAGTGAGTGAGTGTTTGAGTTTTACGTCCCACCAACAGCTAAGGTAGTACGGAGACGGGAACTCGGTTTTAAAGACACACCCGGAAGTCTGGAGAAGCCCGGGATCGATCCTGCGACCCCTGGTTTACATGGCGAGTAGCGTAACCACTACACCGTGGAGGCTTCTAATGTAGTTAGCATAAATCAACATCCATGTTAAGTTCAAAGTGACCACAACATGCAAATGAAAGTACGATCTCTGTAAATACATTAAGTACAGTTCCGCTTGCGTGAAGCTTTCCAGCCCACACGCATTTGTTTCGCATTTGTATCGCGCGAGATTCGCACTCGTGATTCACGCGTTTCACTTGCGAATGGCATTTTTAGCCAATCAATTGGTTTTATGAATAACGCGATATTGCTTGTTAATCGCGATTGTTGACCAGCCAATCAAACCTGAGTGTCGAAAGCGCAGATAGTGCACATTCACAGACTGCTTCGCGTTTCAAAAGCAGCCAATCAATACTGCGAAACTATTTCACACTTATCGTGTTTTTTTATTATTTCCTTTTTCTATTTCTTTAAATTTTCCTTATTCCAGATTTTTTTTTAGTTTGAACATAATAAATCTGATTATTTCCGAAAGGCGGACAAGTCAATTATCCATTTACATTTGCCTGTGGGTAAAGGGTAAAATACAGGTACTGCATAGTGATTGAAGTTGACTGTCAAAATGCAGGATGTTTATTGACCAAAAGTTTTATGACACCCAGGTGCAACTCGGGGCTCAAAAGATAGCTGTTTAAAACAACACCTTATTATCGTCATTTATTCTACATGTCCGAAAGTATTAATGTTCTTACACTCACAGAAGCGGCCCATTTTTTAATTAATTATTTTTGTAATTTTCATTTCTTTTGTTTAATTACATGTAACTCAGTGGAGAATAAAGTTGCATTTTCTTCGAAATTTATTTGGAAATGCCAGAACCCTTTGCATAAAATGTAGGCCCTGATCAGAAGCCTATGTCTGCCGCGTCTGATCTGGGTCTGCATGCTTTTTGCCATTTGGCGAAAAATGAAATCTTCCACCTTGTTCAAAGAACAAATCCATTTCAAAATTAAAGAGTCTGAGGTTGTGTTTTCTTTATTATGTATATTTTGGCAGACCAAGTAGGTTCTGATCAGACGCTTACTTCTGCTAAGTCTGATCTGGATCTGCACTTTTTTCCGTTTGGCGTCAAATAGGATCTTTCACCTTGTAAAAAGCACAAGATCGTTTCAAAATTGTATTTTCTTCAAAATTTACTTTGAAAATATCTGAAGCTTTTTTCAACAATATAGGCCCCGATCAGGTGACTATTTCTGTTGCGTATGATCTTGGTCTGCACATTTTGCTAATTGGCGCCAAATGGCATCTTCCACCTTGTAAATAGCACAAGACAATTTCAAAATTCAAGAGTGTGAGGTTGTCTTGTCTTCAAAATTTCCGAAATAATTCATGTTCATTCACTAACAGAAGCAGCCCATTTATTTAATTATTTATTGTTGTAATTTTCATTTATTTTGTATCATTAACACATTTGTTTTACCAAATGGAATTCCACCTTATACATAACATTAGTCCATTCAAAATGTAGGAGAATCAGGTTTTTTTTTTTTTCGAAATTTATTAGGGAAATGACTGAAATTTTTGTAATTTTTATTATCTAGGCCCTGATCAGACGCCTACGTCTGCTGCGTCTGACCTGGGTCTTTTTTACCATTACCATTTATTCCCCCCTTTTCTTCAAAATTTATAATTTGGAAAAAAATGCCTGAACTTTTTGCAAACAGTGTAGGTCCTGATCAGACGCCAAGTTCTGTTGCGTTTGATCTGGGTTTGTACTTTTTGCCAAATTGCGCCAAATTGAATCTTCCACCTTGTAAATAGCACAAGACAATTTCAAAATTTAAGAATGTGAGGTTGTGTTGTCTTAAAAAATATTATGAAAATGTCTGAAGCTTTTGGAAACAATGTAGGCCCTGATCAGACGCCAAGTTTTTCTGCGTCTTAACTGGGTCTGCACTGTTTGCCATTTGGTGCTAAACTTTATGAACTTTAAGAAATGTGTGTATTTCAGCCTTTACCTTTTCCAAAATTTTAGTTTTTTACTTATATATTTATTTATTTTTCTTTGTTTCAGACCGAGATTGTTGGTACTTCATTGCGAAAATACGCCTATACAAATCTGTTGATTTTTTTTACCACCAAAGCTGAACATTTTTCGTTATTTTAATATTTCAGAAAAACATAGGTTGTTGTACTCGTTAGAACCGATTCGGCGAGGCTGTTCTGACGAGTACTCACAATCTATATTTTGTGCAGAAATAAAAAGAATAATATGTACCCCCTTTAATTCCAATTTTACTATTTAAAAGTGGGTTATAGCGGGGTCATATTGTATAGGTGTGTTTCGAGATGTGTAAGAAACACCATAAACATCCATTACAAGGCGGTTCTAATGAGCGCCCACAAACAAGTAAATAGACGTGACTTGTCAAACAGATATCCAAGGATAAACGATTACCCTCTTGGTCCCCTACACCATATGCCTCAGAATACCCCGAGTGTTTATTATCTCTAAACTGCCAGACATTAGGGTGTTATGCAATCAAAATATGTCTTTAAATGTAAATATTATTGTGTGTGTTTATCCGAAGAAATCACAACTGATAAGAGAGACCGATACCTCCATTAATTTATGAACGAATTAAAAACTAAAAAAAAGATATATTGGTCAAACATACGAGCTACGAGGATTTTGATTGGCCCGTGCTCTTTCGCATTCACGCGTTTTATCTGCACTTACCTGTCTTATTCTTATTGGTTGGAATTCTCTCGCAGAGAAACGCGTATTGAGTTTACCTAACGCGTTTTGAATAATCACTCTCATTGGCTGATATCAAACGCGTTGCAATCGCGTATGAACGCGATAAACCGCGTATAAAAACAAGATAATTTTACACCCACGCAATGCGCGTGTGTCACGCGGACAAAACGCGAAAATGGTTAAGTTCTTCTTGAGCTTAACTGTATCTATTAGTATCACATGGATGTGATTAGGAGATGAATCTTACTATATGTTTTTCCATCCGTTCCACAGACTGATGGACCGCGTCGGTTACAATGTTTAGCACACCTATCACTGCTAACTGTCGCAACTGAAACAATAAATAATATTTTTAAGTTGGTTTAAACATATTTATTTCTGATCAATCAATTGACATGCATATGATATTTACATGCAATGACACAAATGGGATTGGAATGGAAGCATCGTGCTTATTGAATTCCTTTCCCGCTATCGATGTAAGCAGTATACAATATTGGCAGGTCTAGTGGTAACTGAATATATGCTAGTATGTTCTTAAACATTGTCCTACTAATTGGAAACAACATCAGTGAAAAAACATTTAACATCTTTACGCTAATAGTATAACTGGCAAGCTAAGTAAAAATTGACGAAGAAAAAAGGAATCGCAGAAATTTCGAACAGTACGCGCATGAAAATAGAACTGGGGTGGGTGGGGGTCGGGGCTGGGATGAGCTGGGTTGAGGCGGAGCCTAATATGCATACAATTCTACCACGTTTCTTCTTCCTGAAAGATTAATTAATTGTGCTTAATATGTGTATGAATGCATGGATGCTCATAGTTTATGCGAAGGTTTCTACCTGATATGAATTACCTGTTAATGAAGTTGTATGTATGTATCAGGTACTGATATATCGGGTTTCTTGTCATTGTGTTTTGGAGACAGAAAAAAAGGAAAGAAAAAACATTGTATAGTAGTGTCAACAGTAGCATAATCATTTAAATCATTTAGATTCTCTAATGAACTTTTGCACGTGTGAGAATAGTCTACTGTTCGCATCATTTGATAGGAAAAGGTCACCAAAGAGCAGCACATCTACTGATACGTGGCATATTTGCGAGATATTATTTAGCATTTCGGTTCGTTGTAGGTGATACCTTCGGCACTGCAAAAAGTAATGATCGGCTGTTTCAGTATCGCCACATGCACAGAGTGGTGAATCTATAAGATTTCTAAGATAGATATGATAGTTGAGACAACTGCATTTAGTACGAAGGCGAGTGTGTAATATTTGTGACTGGCGATCTCCGAAATAATAGTACTTCGGTATGCTAGCGCTGTGTTGGTTTATCTGTGCTTTGAAAGACAGAAGAGTAGCCGAGTTTCTCTGAGGTTCGGGAATGGTGTTCCATTCTCTAATTGTGGATGGTAGAAAAGAATTGTAGTATTGAGTAGTTCTTGTGTTGATTGTTCTGATGTCGTTTGCATTTCTAAGGTTGTAGCGAGTAGTTTCGGTAATGGTCGAGGGAATAAGCGTTGATAGATAAAGTGGCGTGAAATGATTTACCATTTTGAAGAAGAGAACAAGTTTTTGTTTTTTCCTTCTAGTTTCTAATGTCTCCCAACCTGTTTCGCTGTAAAGATTTTCTAATGAAACTAGTTTTGTCGTCCCAGTTGCTATTCTGGCCTCTTCGATTTGAATTTTTCCAGTTCCTCCTTTTCATACTGAGTACAATTATCCCAAATCTCATTGCCATATTCAAGTATCGGTCTAATGAAAACGGTATATATTATTTCAAGTGATTTTCTATCTAGCTGAAACTTAAGTTTACGCATTGTATAAATCCGTTTCCATGCATTTTCTTTGATATTACTTATGTGCGTGTGCCATGAGCCATCATTACTAAAGTGGAGTCCAAGATGTTTGTGGTTTTCAACTTCCGAGATTTGTTGGTTTAACATGTGTAGTGGTGGGTGTACTGGTTTTATTAGTTTTCGAGATATTAAAAGAATTTCTGTTTCAATAGGATTGAAGCTGACTAGCCAGTCTTTAGACCATTTAGTGATTTTTTCAAGATCTGAATTAAGAGTGTGTGCTGCTGTTTCATGATGTTCAACTACAATAAAAAGGCTTGTGTCATCAGCAAAAAGTCTTATGTTTGATTGAATATCTTTAACTATGTCATTAATATACAAAAGAAATAAAAGCGGACCAAGAATGGATCCCTGTGGCACTCCCGCGTGGATGTAATTCCAGTCCGACTGTGTGCCAGGAAGGATTACCCGCTGTCTTCTCTCAGCTAGATAACTTTCAAACCATGATAGGAGACTGCCAGAGATACCTGCTGCTCTTAATTTACAAAGAAGGCCTTTATGCCAGACACGGTCGAAGCCTTGCTAACATCACAAAATACTACTCGTATTTCTTTGCCTGAATCGAGAGCTTGACAAAACGTATTATAGAGGAAGGTAAGTTGGTTTGTAGTTGAGTCCCCCGGTATAAACCCAGATTGCAGGAGTGTGAGGACACTGTTTCCATGTAAGTGGTTATATAGATGTTTGAAGATTATACGTTCTGGAACTTTCTCCAAGCAACTTAAGAGAGAGATCGGTCGATAGTTTGTAACAGAAGCTGGATCTCCACCCTTGAATATGGGACAGACAAGAGCTTATTTCCATGTATCGGGAGATATTCCAAGTCGTATGGATTGGTTAATCAAAGAACATAGGGGAAATGATAGTTCGTGTGCAATCTCTCGTAGAATAAAGTTGTTAATGTCATCCGATCCAACAGCTTCACCAAGAGGAAGAGACTTTAAGACGGATTCCACCTCAAGGGGCATAATTATAAGAGTGGACAAAAATCTATTGACATAACACGCAATATTTGGTACAGGGACATTCTCTTCGTTAAGAAGGGTCTAGTCTCTGAAAAAATTATTTAATATATTCGCTTTGTCGGTTTCGTCAGAGTAAATATTGCCTTCTTTTTCCAGTTGGGGCTGTGCACTTGCCTGTTACTTGCCCCACTTGATTTGATGTTTAACGTCCCCCATCAACAATATCAACATTATATAGGTCATTTTGGAGACGTTGCTTCCAATTTTGTGGGACTTTTACCCGACAGTGAGTGTCGCCCAATGAAACCAAAAGGGTTTATAAGCATGGACGGTCCGACTCGCACCGCTTGCCTGGACAGGCTTAGATCCTCTAAGCGGTTTACCAGTACTCGTGTGCGGTCGAATTCAGCTCTGCGTGGAAGCATCATGCAGCCCATTTATTTCTTCAAGCCCGAACAGGTGGGGGCCTGGTGCACGGTCATCACGAAAACACGCCTATGTAATTCTGACCCCCTCGAACCCCACTTTTATATAGAAAAACTGGGGTTTACTAGGGTAAACATTATTTTTCTTTTTTCTGCTCTAAAATATAGATTGCTGGTACGAGTACCAACAATCTATATTTTGAGCAGAAATAAGAAAAATGTAACAATTTTTCATCTAAAAACTCAGTTTTTTTGTTTTTTTTTCGGCGATAAGATGCGTGTTTTCGTAATGAGTCTTCTGTTTTGCTCAAGTGACCAGTTGTTTTGCTGCCACCCCAGGGACATCCAGATCTCAACGCGTTGTAACTGTCGAGTCCTTATCCTTGCTCCCTCACATCATTTTCGTTGATTAATGGATGCCCGTGATGGCATATTGATAAGTTAGGAGACCTTCTCTCAAGCTGAACAGCCAACTAATTGTGTAAAGCACGACTAAGATCAGGGTGAAGGCAAATGCCCCGTAAACGCGGTTAACCAGACATGCAGTGAGTTAAGGCAGACGGGAACTGTTATTTATTCAGTTTCTTCACTTCCATTCAGTTTTCTATTTCTACCCTTTCCTTTACTTTTATCAGTTACCACCTATATTAATTGCATTGTAACACCTTGGCCTGATAAATATACTATCTCAGGACAAGTGATATATATCAGGTCAACGTGATTTACACTTCTATGAACTGGACTACTGCAAAAATTGGCTAAACTGTAAAAGTGAACCAGGGGATTAACTGATAAATAGAATACCAGATTCGGTTCATTTGATATCAAGTTTATTAGGCTCGGCTTCGAGAACGCATGTAGAATCGCTCGGCAAGCCTCGCGATTCTACAAGCGTTCTCGAAGCCTTGCTTGATAAACTTGTTATCAAATGACACGAACCTGGTATTCTCTATTTAAATTTCCTCTTCTCTCACCAGTCATGGTTACTTAAAATGGCCAAATATCTTTTTCAGTTTTTTGCTGACCCATTTGGCCTATGGCTAGTTGTAAGCTATACTTTAGCATTAACCACTGTGCTTACGAGAAGGATTACTTATGTTAACGTAGCTATGTTTTTGAAGGGCGAAAAAATATCTGTATAGTCACGATTACGTAATACAGTAGAACTTCAATGGCTCGAACCCCGATGGCTCGTTTACCATAGATGAGTCGAAACCGTTCTTGGGTCCGCAGGGAATTCCTCCAGATATGATATGGGGATAATTTAGAGAGATTTTCTTCATTTTTCTTGCAAATGTATACATTTATAATACAGGACACCGAAAAGATATCCCGAAATTATCTCTATTATGCCTCTTGGTATGGCATTAATAGTAATCCTCTGTGGCTCGAACTTCCAATGTCTCGAACAAATTTGCAGGGTCCAAAAGTGGTTCGAGCCATCGAAGTTCGACTGTATATAGCGGTGTCATCGTAAACAGAATGAGGACTTTTAAATGTCATTGACACCAGTAGGTCCTTTCCAAAGTTCATCGGGGCTTGAAGAAAGAGATGGGCTGCATGATGCTTCCACGCAGAGCTGAAACCGACCCGCACACGAGTACTGGTAAACCGCTTAGAGGATCTAAGCCTGCCCAGGTAATGCGGTGCGAGTCGTTCCGTCCATGCTTCAAAACCTTATTGGTTTCATTTGGTGGCAGGGCTTGAGATGTCATTTCATCTCAATGTCGGGTAAAAGTCCCGCAAAATTGGAAGTCACGTCTGCAAAATTACCTTTACAGTGTTGACGGTGACGTTAAACCTCAAATCAAGCAAACAAACAAAACCTCTGTTTGTATGTGAGGGGCTAGTTCCATTTGAAAAATTATAATGGGTAACTGATCCATTTGAGGAAAGTTTAAGACTGAATTAAAAATTCAAGGTTGGCTTTCTTTAAACCACATCTTCGTCCACATGTAATTTAAAGAATAGAAGTTACATTCCTCTTATTATTGTGGTCATATATAATGGTGAGAGATTCATTTGAGTGGTACACGCCGACAGTGGTACAAATCGCTTTATATTCCAATCATGTCGTTGCGTAACAGTATCAGTAAATGGACAGTTTTGATGTCAATATTATGCATTAGAATTTATTTTTCTGATTCCCACTTTCACCCCAGTGTTGACCTAATAGTGCTATAAATATCTTGTTAATCTTCTTATAGAAGATTCTAGAAAACTGAGTCACAGATTAATTTCATTTTTGTAAACAACATGTTTACAAGGAAAAGTACTTCAGAACCTTCCAGAAAGTTCTGGGTTGCATTATTTTTAGAGAATTACCTCATCTTATTCCACAGCTCTCTGGAATGTTCTAGAGAAATCTTAGGGTCTATAAAAGAGCTTGATTTTTCTCATTGAGTCAGACTTTGGAGTTTGATGTTTGGGCATTTAAGAAAAGTTATTTCTAAATTCTGTGTTTGATTGTTAAAGGATATTACTTTTCATTTTGGACTGTGAATTCTGTGGGATCAAGGAAAATAGATTCATTCAGGATATTTCATAACAGAGCTAAGTACATTTAATTTTCTTACTTCTACAGGTTAAAGTTCACTTGTAAATAAATTTTGTTAAATTTTTCCAAAAGGCTTGTTTGCTTTTTTTCTTTCTGCTACGCCTGGCTCGTAACAGAAATTGGGGGCTCGTCCGGGATAAAACCATTTTAAGCATTTTAAAACCGACATTTCATGTGACGCAGGTAATTGTCATTTCTTATCAAATAGACTTTGCAGTTGCTTCACAGGATTGGTATTTCCCTATAGGCATATAGGGGATTGTCATTTCATGTGAACTGTCATTTCAGGTGAAATAGTACTTGTCATTTCATGTGAAATTCTCGTTGGGCTTGTCATTTCAAAAAAAAAAAAAAAAAAAAAAAAAAACTTTGTCAAATTAACCGCAATCTGTATTTCCATAAATACTTTATAAAACAAACAAAAAGCAAACATGTCGTTTGATTTGAGAAGCTTTTTGGCTCAGCCTACTCAGGAGTTGTTTAATCTGGCCAAAAGGACAGATTTGCTAGATATTGCTTCCCATTATGGGGTCACTACTGTCAAAACAAGCATGAAGAAGCATGAAATTAAGAATATTTTGGTACAGTTTTTTGTTGATGAAGAACTTTTCGATCCATCTGCTTTGTCTCTCATTATGGTTTCACATACTGAGTTGCAAATGAGACAAATTGAAATAGGAAGGCAAATTGAATTAGAAAAATTAAGATTAGAGATGGAAGAACGCATACAGAAAGAAAAAAATGAAAAGGAAGAAAAAGAAAGAGAAATGCAGAGACAAATGCAGATGGAAAGATTAGAAATGGAAGAAAGAGAGAGGGAAAAACAAAGAGAAATGGAGGAACGCATTCAGAAAGAAAAATTAGAAAAAGAAGAACGGCTCGAGTTGGAAAAGGAAAAAATGAGATATAGTATTGAAGAAAAAGAAAGAGAAAGGCAGTTTCAGTTAAGATTGAAGGAAATGGAACTCCAGGGTCAAGATAGGGTGAAACATACCCCTGTTTTTGACTCTGGTAGTTACTTTGATGCCACAAAGCACATCAGATTAGTTCCGCCATTTCAGGAAAAAGAGGTAGATAAGTATTTTTTGCATTTTGAAAAAGTTGCAGAAAATTTAAAATGGCCAAAAGAGCATTGGACCTTACTTTTGCAGAGCGTTGTTGTCGGAAAGGCTCGAGGCATTTACACTCAGCTGACTGTCGAGCAAAGCTCAGACTATGATCTGGTTAAGGAGCTTATTCTTAAGGCATATGAGTTGGTCCCTGAGGCTTACAGGCAGAAATTTAGGAACTGTAAAAAAGAAATTTCCCAGATCCATGTAGAATTTGCTCGAACCAAAGAACAGTTATTTGATAGGTGGTGTTCTTCTAAAAAAGTAGGCTCTGATCATGACAAACTTAGACAGCTTGTCCTTGTTGAAGAGTTCAAACGGTGCATAAATTCAGACATTAAGTCTTTTCTCGATGAGAGACAGGTTGAAACTTTGGAGGAAGCTTCTCGTTTGGCAGATGATTATGCTTTGACTCATAAAGTCTCATTTGTGAACAGGCCTTATCCTCGAAAACCTTATAATCCACAGACAGGTCCAAGATTCTATCCCAGTAATCCTTCTGGTAGTTATAGCCATACATCTAGTACTATGCCCAAACTTTCTGGTGAAAATAAAAGCCAGAATCCTTCCAAACCTTCTGGTGAAAACAGAAGCCAGAATTTTTCTAAACCTTCTGGTGAAAACAAAGACCAGAATCCCTTATCTCAATCTCAAGTAGTTTGTTATTACTGTAAAAATACAGGTCATTTGATCTCTGAGTGTTTAAAATTAAAGCGAAGGAAAGAAAGAGAAAGACAAGAGGAACTTAAGCCTACAGGCTTGACTTCTATAAGGCCAAAACCACAGTCTTGTGTAAGGGAGGAAACTCTTTCTGATACCAAATTATCTGAGACTGATTCAGTTATGGAGATTTATGAACCATTCTTATCAGATGGTTTTGTGTCACTTAATGGTGACAGTTATGCCCATCCTACCCCTATTAAAATCTTACGAGATACCGGAGCTTCTCAATCTCTTATTCTAGCAGATACTCTGCCTTTTTCTGAGAAGACTTCTTTGGGCCAAAGTGTCCTTATTCAGGGTGTGGAATGTGGATTTGTTAATGTTCCGCTTCATAACGTTTATTTGTCATCAGACTTGGTATCCGGTTCAGTGGCTGTTGGTATTAGACCTTCTTTACCTTTTAAAGGTGTTCATTTGTTGCTAGGCAATGACTTAGCTGGAGATAAGGTTGTGGTAAACCCACTTTTGACTGCTAATCCTTGCACTGATCAACCGCCTGATCCCATTGAGCAGGAAATTCCTGATCTTTATCCGTCTTGTGCAGTCACAAGGGCTATGGCACGTAAGGCCAAGCAAACTGATGGGAAACAGGATTTTGATTTAACTGATACCTTTTTGGGTCAGTCTTTTAATGAGGAGATAACAAGGTCTCTGTCTTCAAGCCTGCCTGATAAGCAGACAGCTTTTCATGAGAATAACTCATCTTTAGATCTAGGCCATGACATAATGTCTGGGTCTCAACTAGCTATAGAACAGCATAAGGATCCTGAAATTTCGCCTTTATTTGAAAGGGCCTTAGATGAGCAGGAAGTATCTCAGGTCCCAGTCTGTTATTATGTCAAAAATGGCATTCTTATGAGAAAATGGCGTCCACCAGACGTCTCAGCAGAAGACGAGTGGACTGTCAACCACCAGATAGTGGTTCCACGGGTTTACCGTTCCCAAATATTAAACTTGGCGCATGAAACCCCAATGTCAGGACATTTAGGTGTAAATAAAACCTATCACAAGATTCTTAATCATTTTTACTGGCCTGGGTTAAAATCAGATGTTTCTCAGCATTGTAGGTCCTGCCATACATGCCAAATGGTAGGAAAACCCAATCAGACTATACCTAAGGCTCACTTGCAGCCTATACCTGCTTTTGATGAACCTTTCAGTCGAATAATTATAGACTGTGTGGGTCCCTTGCCCAGAACTAAGTCTGGCTGTGAATATCTTTTGACTATTATGTGTGCTTCCACACGTTTTCCTGAAGCCATTCCCTTAAGAAATATCAAAACTAAGACCATTGTCAAGGCCTTAGTGAAGTTCTTCACATTTGTTGGGCTCCCTAAATCTATTCAGTCAGACCAAGGCTCAAATTTTATGTCTGGAATATTTCAACAAGTAATGCATGAACTTGGCATTGTACAGTATAAGTCATCGGCCTATCATCCTGAAAGTCAAGGCGCCCTTGAAAGATTCCATCAAACATTGAAAAACATGATAAGATCATATTGCTTTGACACAGAGAAGGATTGGGATGAAGGCATCCACCTCCTTTTATTTGCTGTTAGAGAATCTGTGCAAGAATCTCTTGGCTTCAGTCCATTTGAATTAGTATTTGGCCATACTGTTCGTGGTCCTTTGAAACTTCTCAAAGAGAAATTTCTCTCCAATGATGACACCTCCCTGAATTTACTTCAGTATGTGTCTGATTTCAAAACTAGACTTTCAAAAGCTTGTAAGGCTGCTCGGACCAATCTTCAGTCAGCCCAAAGGAAAATGAAACAGCTATATGACATAGGGACAAAAGAAAGGAATTTTAAACCAGGTGATAAGGTACTAGCTCTTTTGCCTATTCCAGGAAAATCATTGCAGGCCAGGTATTATGGTCCTTACACTGTAGACAAAAAGATCAGTGACGTAAATTACATAATAAACACTCCTGGGAGGCGCAAGCTAAAGCAGTTATGTCATATTAACATGCTTAAGGAATACATAGATAGGGACAATACATCTTTAACATCAGTCAATCTAGTTAGCTCTGTTCAACTTAATTCATGTGACAATGACTGTGAGGATATTAATTCAGTGAAGTCGGATCCCACATCATCAAAACTTCAGAATTCTGACATTCTACGGAATCTTGACCAGAAACTGTCACATCTAGAGCCAAATCAGCGGAATGAACTGAAACAGCTGATTTTTGAATATGAACACTTATTTCCTGACATTCCAACACGGACAGACAAAATAGTTCACGATGTGGACATAAATGGGTCTAAACTGTAAAACAACACCCATACAGGATGAATCCTGTGAAACAAAAATATCTTAAAGAAGAAGTTCAGTATCTATTAGACAATGACTTTATTGAACCAAGCCAAAGTGAGTGGAGTTCTCCTTGTATTCTTGTACCAAAACCTGATGGGACATATCGTATGTGTACAGATTTTAGGAAAGTTAATTCCTTAAGTAAAACAGATAGCTTTCCTATTCCAAGAATGGATGACTGCACTGATAACATCGGGAATGCCAAATACATAACGAAATTCGACCTTCTGAAAGGATTTTGGCAAATTCCACTTACAGATAGAGCAAAGGAGGTTTTGGCATTCACAACACCAGACGGATTATTTAACTATAAAGTCATGCCATTTGGAACGAAAAACTCTCCGGCAACATTTCAGCGCTTAATAAACATGGTAATTGCGGGGCTGGAAGGCTGCAGTGCTTATATCGATGATGCTATCATCTACAACGACCAGTGGAATCAACATCTTGGGACTATTCGAGCATTCTTTGATAGACTGAGTAATGCCAAATTGACAATCAATCTTGCTAAAAGTGAATTTTGCCATGCAAGTTTGACATTTCTAGGTCATGTTGTAGGTCAAGGTCATGTGAAACCCATTGATGCTAAAGTTGAGGCTATCTCAAATTTTCCCGTACCCACGTGCAAAAGACAGCTGATGCGATTTCTTGGTATGGCTGGTTATTACAGAAAGTTCTGTAATAATTTCTCTGTCATTGCTGAGCCTTTGACAAATTTGCTCAGCAAAAGAACAAAATTCCATTGGAATGCAATATGCCAAAATGCTTTTGATAAACTTAAAGCCATACTCAAGAGTGAACCAGTTCTCTTAGCACCAAACTTTGAAAAGGAGTTTAAGCTAGCTGTAGACGCTAGTGACGTAGGTGCAGGTAGTGTTTTGTTGCAGGAAGATGAAAATGGTGTGGATCATCCAGTTTGCTACTTTTCCAAAAAGTTTAATAAGCATCAGAGAAATTACTCTACCATAGAGAAAGAGTGCTTGTCTCTGATTCTTGCTCTGCAACATTTCGAAGTTTATCTTACCCCTACTACTGCACCGATTGTTGTTTTCAGTGATCACAATCCACTGACTTTCATACATAAAATGAAAAACAAAAATCAGCGGTTGCTCAGGTGGAGTCTTATGCTACAAGAGTATAATTTAGACATAAGACATATCAGAGGGAGAGATAACATTATCCCTGATGCCCTTTCAAGAGCTTGAGCAGTGTCAGGAGTTGTGTTTTTCTTTCCTACTAAAGTGGATTGTAGATACATGTAATTTTATATGCTATGCTCAATATTTTATTATTCTTAAAGCAAAAGAAAGCTTTATTACATAAATCTTTCTTTTCCTCGAAGAGGGGGAGTGTTATGCATTAGAATTTATTTTTCTGATTCCCACTTTCACCCCAGTGTTGACCTAATAGTGCTATAAATATCTTGTTAATCTTCTTATAGAAGATTCTAGAAAACTGAGTCACAGATTAATTTCATTTTTGTAAACAACATGTTTACAAGGAAAAGTACTTCAGAACCTTCCAGAAAGTTCTGGGTTGCATTATTTTTAGAGAATTACCTCATCTTATTCCACAGCTCTCTGGAATGTTCTAGAGAAATCTTAGGGTCTATAAAAGAGCTTGATTTTTCTCATTGAGTCAGACTTTGGAGTTTGATGTTTGGGCATTTAAGAAAAGTTATTTCTAAATTCTGTGTTTGATTGTTAAAGGATATTACTTTTCATTTTGGACTGTGAATTCTGTGGGATCAAGGAAAATAGATTCATTCAGGATATTTCATAACAGAGCTAAGTACATTTAATTTTCTTACTTCTACAGGTTAAAGTTCACTTGTAAATAAATTTTGTTAAATTTTTCCAAAAGGCTTGTTTGCTTTTTTTCTTTCTGCTACGCCTGGCTCGTAACACAATATGTCTTAGTCAGCATGATCTTCATTGCCTAGGGTGAAGAAGGCACACTGTTTTACTTATTTACTTTCTAGTGGGCCGCAAAATTGTCTTATGCAGGTAATGGCCTTTGGTGTAGTTCGTATCAGCAATAGAACTAATTGTCAAAGCCGGACCGCCCTTTACCCGTGCCCTTATCATTGGAGATGGTGACTCTAATGTCGATTTAATTGCTGATTTATCCAGTTTAATTTAGTGGTTTTGTCTTAATGTATTACGAAAAGTCATCGAAAAGTATAAACAGAAATCAAAGATAAGAAAGATAATGGTACAGTCGACCTTCAATGGCTCGAACACCCTTGGGACCTCGAAAATCTGTTCGAGACAGGGATAGTTCGAGTCACGGAGGGTAATAGTCGGGAGGCATAACAAGATACTTTTAGACATCTATTCGGTGTTCTATAATTAAAATGTATGCTGTGTGTACTCATTAGAATCGCCTCATCGAGGCGATTCTAATGAGTACACACAACATACATTTGCAAGATTAAAGACTAAAATCTCCTTAATTATCCCCCACTGTTTCTTATGTAGAGGATTTCGCTTGGGACTCAAGAATGGGTTCGACACATCCATGGTAAACGAGCCATCGGTGTTCGAGCCATCGAAGTTATACTGTATATAAAATGTCCTCAAGCAGATAGCATGATATCTTGACTAATAACACAAAATATCTTTGCTACAGATGTTACTTCATCCTATAAATGTTCGTCATTTTCCAGAATGCCTATGATGCTTTCTACTAAAAAGTCCAAAGGCCCCATAGTTGAACATTTTCTGGAAATTAGAGTCCAAACCTTAACCAATATATGCCTAGCGTCCCTTTTTGAAACGTTGGCAAACCGTGTTGGTTCTTCAATCCTTTTTCTCCCTTTCTCAGGGAGACGACGCAAAATGACCTACAAGGGTTAACATGTACAAGCCATGTCCAAATCAAGGTTAAACTAATATATACCTTGAACATTAATGGCTCGAACCCCTCTGGAACAACAAAAATCTGTTCGAGAAAGGGGTAGTGCGAGCCACTGAGGCTTACTGTCAGGAGGCATAAAGAGGTTAATTTTGGGACATCTTTTTCGGTGTTCTATAATAAAAATGTATGCTGTGTGTACTCATTAGAATCTCCTCAGAGAGGCGATTTTAATAAGTACATACATCATCTGAGGCGATTCTAATGAGTACACACAGTATACATTGGCACACATCATACATTGGCATACATGCGTCAGGGAAGCCTTAAAATGGAATTTGCGACCGTAAAACCGAAGATTTACCTCGCCAAATGATAGTTTTGCAATGCAGTTATCTCCATTCTAATGTACTCATTCGGTTGTTTGGTTAAAAAATAGAATTGAAGGCAATGATCAGGAATCGATATAATTAACCCACAGCTCCCATCAGAGACACCAAAGGGAAAGAAACACAAACATTAAGTAACAAGGCGTTAAATGGAAACATCAACAGCGGAAAGCGAAAAGGACATTTACTGTCCCACAAAATGGCCAATAGGCTATCCAAAACAAAAGAAGCGATAAACACACTCAAAGACAAACCATAACAAAAATAAAGCTCGACAGAAGAACCGCCTTGGAATGGTCAGAGAAACGAAATTATTCGATTTTACACGGCCGCTATCCTCGCCCTTATAATTCGATTTTACACGGCCGCTATCCTCGCCCTTACTTCCGTCGCGATTTAGACAAATAATTTGTTTAGTCCACATGAAGGTCTCCTAACTCATCAGAGAATACAAAAATCAAACAACCACAGAGGTGGAACAGCGATGAGGACTCGACAGCGAGAAATCACTGAAATGCTGGAGCAAAAGAGAACCAACAGTTAGACTCGTATGAAACCAACCAAAGACAGAGCATCAGGCACCAACCAACATTACATAAAATTAAATTATCTAATTTTCAGTAAGCCTTTACTCTGGAACCGTACTAGAATCTGCGACCTGACCCTTCGGCGTGCAATTACAGTGGGAAGCAAAGTTGTCAACCGTGATTGGGTTGAATATCATACGCAGTCTATCGTATAACATTTATGTTGTACCCAATCTTTTTATATCGAAGAATGATTTTACGAAATTGGGTGCTGAAGTCATTGCAATTATATATATATTTTTTAAATTATATACCAAGTCACCAGAAAATTCGGGTTCCAATAGATCTTATTGCAGAAAAGATTTAAGGCCAACATTGAGTTTTGAAATAAAATCGGAATGTTTGTTTGAGTTGAGGTTTAACGTCCCCGTCAACACTGTAAATCGGAATGACGTCCATAAAATGATGTAAATCCAATAAAGGGGCATCGGTGGCAGAAGAATTTGAAGTTCTGCGCGGGGGGGGGGGGTAAATTTAACTGATCAAACCATCGAAATAGTTGTCAATCCATTCAATGATTTCAGATTTATTCAACGGAAAGGAACACCATGAAGTTTCTTTCATAACAAAACAGTAACAGATCAGTCACAAGGGGTGCGCAGTTCATAATTTTGCACAAAACGACAGGCGCTGTCTGTGATAACATCTGGTATCCGACATTATATCGCAGAGTATACTGTCGCAAATTATTGTTGACGTTATCCAATCAGACGTATACGCCAGTGCATTAGAATCTCTGTTCACAGATTTGCTACGGGTAATGCAATACCTTGTCTGGTCGCAAACAGCGACAAAGGTTGCTGTTTTTTTTTTTTTTTTTTTTTTTTGATTTATTTATTTATCTATTTATCGTTGGGCTGATAGTCCTTCGAGACATAAGCGCGACCCCAAACTCATCACGAAAACACGCCTATATAATTTTGACCCCCTGAACCCCAATGTTATATAGTAAAACTGGGGTTAACATGGGTATACCTTATTTTTCTTATTTCTGCTCAAACTATAGATTGTGGGTACTCGTTAGAACCGCCTCGATGAGTACCCACAGAAATAACAAAAAACATAATTTTTCATCTTAAAATTTTCGTTTTTACAGCGGTAAAGTTTACAATGCATTTGTATAGGTGTGTTTTCGTAATGACTAGTGTAATAAAAATAACTTTAAATGTATACCTAGGCAGACTGTTAAAAATACCACTCTTAACATGGTTCCAAATTCATCCATATAAATACACACAATAGGAGCCCCAACAACTAATCACGTCCGAGGCAAAACCAGTAGAAATAATTTAAGGGGCGAAACGGATCATGTGACTTATTTGCCGACATTTTTTACAAGGGAGACAACCTCAGTACCCCCTTTTTTGTTGTCGCGTAAATAAAGTCCCTATAAAAATGTAATCTGTTCTTAGAAGTAAGATTTTTTCTGGGGGAATATAGTGAGAGAACTTAATTCCGAGGAAAATAAGATCCAATTTGGTAACAGAGAGAATACACGTTTTTTTAAAGAAGTTTTCTCCCCTGATTGAGTATCCATACCTCTAAAGAGATAAGAAAATCATGTTGGCATATAATAGTGTGTAACTTTGTTGAACATTCCTGTCAGTTTAAAGCCTTCTTGTTGAACTATTAATGTGAATGGATGCCTGCTTAGGGGAGACAATTTCTACAAACGTATTTTTGTCTCCCATGGCATTAGGGGTCAACTCTTGAAAGAAAGAGAGAAGACCCTTTTCACGAGCAAATTCTATCCTTAAAAAGTAGACCCTTTTTCAGTGGGATAGAGTTTAAAAAGCGAAAATGAGGTTCCGAAAGTTGTCTCCCTTTGAAAAATGGCGGGAAAATCTGTCAGGTGTATTCATTCCCCTTAATGACCCATGAGATTTTGGTCAATTGCCCACATGAACCCCTGAAGTGCGATTATAAAATTCTTCCAGGAGTATAGACTCCCGCGAGTATGGGTTCCCAAGAGTCTGGGTTCCAGCCCGAGGGATGTCCGGGACGACTGGAACCGAGGTAAAGCCGAGCACCCCGAGGGTTGAAAACAAGTGCAGAGCAAGATGTGATATGAACAATGAGATAGAAAGGGTGATATCAGAGTGAGTGAGTTTTAGTTTTACGTCCCACCAGCAGCTAAGATCAAACGGAGACGGCACCTCGGTTTAAAGACTCTTCCGAACGTCTGGAGAAGCCCGGGATCGATCCTGCGATCCCTGGTTTACAAGGCGAGTAGCGTAACCACTGCACCACGGAGGCTTCTGGGTGATATAAGAATTTCTGTACCATGTGTACATGCCGGATATTTTTATCTTGTCTGCACAAAAATGCTTTCTTTCTATGCATCACGAAAACACGCCTATATAATTTTGACTCCCTTGAACCCCACTTTCATACAGTAAAACTGGGGTTTACAGGGGTAAACCTTGTTTTTCTTATTTCTGCTCTAAAATATTGATTGTGGGTACTCGTTAGATATCACCTCATCGAGGCGGTTCTTACGAGTACCCACAATCTATATTTTGCGCAAAAATAACAAAAATATCACATTTTTTCATCTTAAAATTTTCCTTTTTTCCGCGGTAACGTTTAGAATGTATTTGTATAGGCGTGTTTTCGTAATGCTCCAGATTTTTATTTTAGAATTAACACACATGTTTTACATTTGAAAATAACCGGTTGTTTTGAATGTGAAAAAACAAACCTGTTTTTATTGTAAGAATCCTTCTACCGAATCCCAGGAGACATGCTGGGTTTTATTTTTGATTAGTCGGTGAGCTCACGAAGTGAAGTCGCCAGACTTAAGTCATCGCTCGATGACCCTTCTCATCCACCATCTATTTAGTGTTTTTTTTTAGAAACATAATAGCTGTCGCTTTTGGTATATGCCTCAGAATTACTGAAATCCTCCGCTCAAAATGTAGTCCCTGCTAATTAAAGATTGTAGGTCATGAAACCATTGATAAATAGTATACATTACTTTCTCTTTCAGCAGACATGATAACAGAGTATACAATCCTCTGCATTCTTTATTAATATGAATGACCCGATAATCAGCTCATAATTGCTTCCAGCATCATTCTTGTGGTTTACAAGATCTCAATTTAAGGAGCAAACATTTTAAGACCCATAGGGTCAACAGCCTATATAATTAACATCACGTGAACAAGTCCGTGAAATGAACTTGTATGGAGAAACTGGGGTTTATGGGTGTATACATTATTTTTCTTATTTCTGCTCCAAGACATAGGTTGTGGGTACTCGTTAGAACCGCTTCAATGAGGCGGTTCTAACGAGCACCCAAAACCTATGTTTGCAGTATAAATCAGAAAAATATCACGGATTTTCATCAGAAAAGTAGCTGAAAAAATGCACTACTTCGTACGGGTAATGACACCCCATATATCGTAATGACACCCCATATACCCACTTTTTCAGGGAAAAATCGGGTGTGCAGGGCATACTTTATTCTTCTTATTTCTTTTCTAAAACAAGGATTGTGGGTATTCGTTAGAACCTCTTCATTGATGTAGTTCTAATGAGCACCTACACTTGATGTTTGAAGCAGATATAAAAATATCACCAGGAAAACCTCAGTGCTTGAGCTGTAAAAGAATGCGTGTACTATGTTGGTATAGGCTTAGTATGAGTGTGGAACATTTTACGCGCGCGTCTATTAGTCAAAGCACTGGTGAACTAGTTGGTCGGCCGTTTCTGAGGCTGAGTGTCGGCTGCATCACGAAAACACACCTATGTAACTTTGACCCCCTTGAACACCACGCTTATATAGTAAAACTGGGGTTTATAGGGGTAAACCTTATTTTACTTGTTTCTGCTCTAAAACCTAGAGTGTGGGTACTTGTAAGAACCGCCTCGATTAGCAAGCAAGATAGTATGTTGTATTTTATCCGACCGTGCGACAATGTATGTTGTCTGAACAAGACTATATTGTGTGGACAAGATATTACGTTGTGCACACAAGATAATAAATTATGTGAACAAATTATGATGATGTTTGAACAAGACGATATGTGTGGACAACATATTATGTTGTGCAAACAAGTTAAGAAATTATGTGAACAAATTATGATGTTGTGTGAACAAGATACTACAACAGTATGTTGTGCTATAAAATTTTAAAACTAGGATGTCCCTTCCCGAGTTGCGTAGTTTTCTAATGTGTTGAGATTAAATGACACAAACCAAGATACTTATCAGACAGATAGATGCTCGTATTATACAAAATGAAGTCTTCGAAAATGGGTCTTCTTTTTATCCTTTTTGCATGTAAGTTCTATCTTATTAAACATTAACAAAAATGAAAAAATAGAAAGAAGATACGACTACCCAGTGGACACACAATATATAGCAGAATATTAAAGTAGGTACATCATCAAGTTATTTTCAATTAATTCTGTGCTTCAAACAATCTGTTTAAGTCTGGGTCAGACATAAATCGTCGATTTGTCGGTCGCAAATTAAGTTTTCGGCTCCGCGGACGCTTCGCAGTAAAACGAAATTTCGGACGATTTACCCTCCCCAAATTACCTATTTCCCAAACCAGTTTTAGAGCACAATTGTGGATTTGGTATAATATGACAGTTTGTGTCCTCGATCAAATGGATATCTTGACCGCAAGTGTAAATATGTTTAAGAGCATTATGCAGTGCAGACTGAATTCAGCCCCTTCACTGTCATGTAAACAAGTCCGTGTAATGAACATGCTTCTAAATCCAACCTCATATAGTGAAAACCGGAGTTAACAAGGGTATACATTATTTTTTTTATTTCTGCTCAAGTACATATGTTTTGGGTACTCGTTGGAACCGCCTCAATGAGGCGGTTTTATGCCTCCGCCCATCAGGGATTGAAGAAATAGATGGGCTGCATGATGTTTCCACACAGAGCTGAAACTGACCCGCACACAAGTACTGGTAAACCGCTTAGAGGATCTAAAAAGTAGAAGTAAAACAAAGATCAGGAATTGATACAATTAACTTACTCCATCCATAAAAGACACCAAAGGGAAAGAAATACAAACATTAAGCGACCAGACCATAATGGAAACCTAAACAAAGGAAGGCCATATGGACAGTTACTTTCCCACAAAATGGCCATATGGCCATCCAAAATTAAAAGACACAAGTGATACACACAGTAAGTAACAAACAACAACATAAATAAATCGCCACAGAAGAGCCGCCTTGGAACGGTCAGTGGAAGATTTCCACTGGGGGGCTTAAATCGATTTTACGTGGCCACAATCCTCGCCCTTACTTCCGTCGCGATTTAGACAAAAAATTTGTTCAGTCCGCATGAAGGCCTCCTAACTCATCAGTGCAACATCTCCGTGAACACAGAAATCAAAGAACCACAGAGGTGAGACAACGGTGAGGAATCGACAGCAAGAAACCACCACTGAAATGCTGGAGCAAAAGAAAACCAACAGTTAGACTCCGATAAGCCCGACCAGAGACAGAGCATCAGGCACCAACCAACATTATCTCTTTAATTTTCAATAAGCCTTTACGTTGGAGCCGTCATAGAATCTGAGGCCTGACCCACCGGCGTGCAATTAAAGAGGGAAGTAAAGTTGCCAACCGTGATTGGGTTAACTACCATGATGTGTTTATCATTATTCTATCTTATTTTGGCCTAAAGTTAACTTGAAGTTTCTTCCAGTTCATGGGCTCAGCGAGGGCTTAGTACATTCTATTCGGTGTTCTGGCATTGCCTGTGCCCCCATCAACTATGACCCGCTATGTGGATCAGATGGAGTAACGTACTGTAAGTTCATACATATATACACGTCAATATTGCACCGTCCTAAATCTTTACTGGACTGTTCAATATCATTATTGCTTTTGTTTGTTTGTTTGATTTGAGGTTTAACGTCCCCTTAAGCACTGTAAAGGTCATTTTGGAGACGTTGCTTCCAATTTTGTGGGAATTTTACCCGACATTGAGATGAAATGATTTCTCAAGCCCTGTCGCCAAATGAAACCAATAGGGTTTATAAGCATGGGCGGTCCGACTCGTACGCACCGTTTGCCTGGGCAGGCTTAGATCCTCTAAGCGGTTTACCAGTACTCGTGTGCGGGTCGGATTCAGCTCTGCATGGAAGCATCATGCAGCCCATATATTTCTTCAAGCCCCTATGGGCGGAGGCCGATATCATTATTGCTGTGATTTATATTATTATTACAATGTCCTATATTACTGCACTGCCCTACACCAAAACTGCAGTGTTTATTCGTTTGATTTGAGGTTTAACGTCCCCGTCAACACTGCATAGGTCATTTTGGAGACTTTGCTTCCAATTTTGTAGGACTTTTACCCGACAATGAGATGAAATGACATCTCAAGCCTTGTCGCCCATTAGGGTTTATAAGCATGGACTCGCACCGCTTTGCCTGGGCAGGCTATGATCCCCAAACCCGTTTACTAGTACTCGTGTGCAGTCTATTTCAGCTCTGCGTGGAAGCATCATGCAGCCCATCAAATTCTAAAAGCCCCTAGGGGCTGGGGCCAATACTGCAGTGTCTAAATAATGCTCTGCCATATATTATTACTTCACTGATCTGTATCATTACTGCAAAATAAATAAAAAACGGAGAACCTAGATACGGAACCCGGGAAGGGACATGATTTTTTTTTCAATATGTTGTGAGAACAAGATATTAAGTTGTGCGAACAAGATATTATCTTGTGCGGACAACATAATATGTTGTGCGCACAAGATATTATCTTATGCGAACAACATAATTTATCTTGTGCGGACAACATAATTTATCTTGTGCGGACAACATATTATCTTGTTCGCATAAGATAATATCTTGTTCGCACAACTTAATATCTTGTGCGCACAACATATTATCTTGTTTGCACACCATGGATTTTGAGAAGTTGTGCGAACAAGATATTATCTTGTGCGGCTTGATCTTGTGCGGACAAGATATTATCTTGTCCGCACAAGATCTATATTGTGCGGACAAGATATTATCTTGTGCGGACCAGATAATATCTTGTTCGCACAACTTAATATCTTCTGTGCACAAGATAATATGTTGTCCGCACAAGATAATATGTTGTCCGCACAAGATAATATCTTGTTCGCATAAGATAATATGTTGTCCGCTCATGATAATATGCTGTCCGAACAAGATAATATCTTGTGCGCACAACTTATAAAAAAAAATCATGTCTCTTCCCGGGTTCCGTACCTAGATGAACATAATTATCTAATTGTTCCTTGGCGACGCTTGACTTCTTGGCTCTTCACCCGAGCGAGAAACGAGCCCAAAGCAGTACAGCGTTATGTTTGAATACGCATGCGCAACCATGTAATAGGACCAGATATATGAAGTTTCTCTGATGAGACTGTGCTATTTCGCAAGCTTGACTGAGCCTTTGCAGGTCACCTAGGCAATAAGCACCAATTTACTTAATTTTACTTTTGTTGAATCTTTGTTAGTGCTTAAAGGTTTCAAACGCGATGTTCTATTTTCTTTATATTTTCAGTTGACAGCTGCGATCTTCTTATCAAGACTTGTGCCAGAAACCCACCAGTGACAGTTCATCACAAAGGCGCCTGTAATGGCGGAAATATTTTTGGATAAATGTCAGATATAAATATAAAAAGTTGTACTTTTTGGTTTAAAAAAAGAAGTCGCGTTGGTTCACTCATGGAAATACACGTCACGTTTTTTCGATGCACAATTTGATGGCCATTTTAAATTAAGGCAATGATGTGAAATCTATACAATTACCAAACACCTAAAAGGGAATGAAACACAAACATAAAACGACTTCACCATAATGAGAACGTCACAAGCAGAAAAGCCGAATTGACAGTTACTTTCCCACAAAATGACAAGATTGCTTTCTGAAATAAAAAGTACCTAAATTAAAACACAGCAACTACTAGGAACTGATGCAATCAGATCCCAAATTCTTCCCGCAATATCACCAGGAAAATAAGTCAAAACCAACACTGACATGCAAAAACGAACTATAACGATAATAAACCACAACAGAACGACCTTGGAACGGTTAATAAAAAGTTGTTTTGTTTTTGTTGCAGGGGTGGGGCCTTTTATCAATTTTACGTGACCCGGTGTAACGGTCAGTTTCTTCCCCCGGTCCGGTTCTTCCCCAGGGAAGAACTGGGCCGGCCCATTTCTTCCCAGGGGGAAGAACTGGGCCGGCCCGTTTATTCCCAGGGGGAAGAAACTGACTAGTCAGTTTCTTCCCCACCCGGTCAGTTTCTTCCCCACCTGAATTTTTTTCAGAACCATAGTCAACAAAAGCTCACAATTTCTTATAAATTAGAAAATAGACCATTCTGAGTCCTTTTAGCTTGAATGACAAAATTTGCTCTATGCTACACCATTCAGGGAGATGCAATAAAATATGCATCTCAATTCAAGCAGCTTTGGTGAATTTTCTTTGCTTTTTAAGACATAAATTAGTATTAACTAAACAGATATAATAAGCCACAAATGTTTGACGCTCAAATTCAAATAGAATTTGGAGACTGGGTGTGGGGAAGAACTGGGCCGGCCCGTTTCTTCCCTACCCCAGAGTTTTCTGTTTACAAATATTCTTGTGATAAATTTTCTTTCGCTTTTTAAGACATAAATTCGAATAAACTAAAAAGATATAATAAGCAACAAATGTTTGGGGCTCAAATCTAAATAGAATTTGGAGACTGGGGGTGGGGATGAACTGGGCCGGCCCGTTTCTTCCCCACCCCAGATTTTTCTGTTTACAAAAAATTATTGTGATAAATTTTCTTCGCTTTTTAAGACAAAAGTTGGTATACACTAAAAAGATATAATAAGCAACAAATGTTTGGATCTCAAATCTAAATAGAATTTGCAGACTGGGGGTGGGGAAGAACTGGTCGGCCCATGTCTTCCCCACCCCAGATTTTTCTGTTTACAAAAAAATTCTTGTTATAAATTTTCTTCGCTTTTTAAGACAAAAGTTGGTATAAATTAACAAGAGGGTCCAATGGCCCTATATCGCTCAACTGTGTACCAAACAATCATTAGTGTAGGAGACCACTTGACATTGCTACACTAAATATCTAAGCTCTGGACCTTATGGCTTCGGAAAAGATTTTTGAAGCCTTTTTCCATTTCTTCAGCGATATAACTGACATAACTGTACAACACTACCCAGTGGTGGGGAAGAAATGGGTCGGCCCAGTTCTCCGCCACCCCGACACCTTCAATGTCATAATTGACTTAACAGTACAATACTTACCATGGGTGGGAAAGAAACGAACTGGCCCAGTTCACCCCAACCAAGACATCTTTAGCAATATAATTGACATAACTGTACAATACTACCCAAGGGTGGGGAAGAAACAGGCAAGCCCAGTTCTTCCCCATCCCCGAGTCTCCGAATTCTAATGAAATTTTAGTGCCAAACCTTTGTTGCTTATTTTATCTGTTTAGTTAATACCAATTTATGTCTTTAAAACTGAAGAAAATGTATCACAAGAATTTTTAGTAAACAGAATAATCTGGGGTGGGGAAGAAACGGGCCGGCCCAGTTCTTCCCCACCCCCAGTCTCCAAATTCTATTAAGATTTGAGCTCCAAACATTTGTTGCTTAATATTATATCTGCTTAGTTTATACTAATTTATGTCTTAAAAAGCAAAGGAAATTTATCACCAGAATTATTAGTAAGCATCTGGGGTGGGGAAGAACTGGGCCGGCCCAGTTCTTCCCCACCCAAGCCTCCAAATTCTCTTGATAATAAAGCTCCAAACATTTGTTGCTTATTATATCTTTTTAGTTTATACCAATTTTTGTCTAAAAAGCAAAGGAAATTTACCACAAGAGTTATTAGTAAACAGAAACATCTGGGGTGGGGATCTGGGCCGGCCCAGTTCTCCCCCCCCCCCCCCCCCCCCCAGTCTCCAAATTCTATTGAATTTTAATAACCAAACATTTGTTGCTTATTATAGCTGTGTAGTTAATACCAATTTATGTCTTTAAAAGTGAAGAACATTTATCACAAGAATTTTTAGTAAACAGAAAAATCTGGGGTGGGGAAGAAATGGGCCGACCCAGTTCTTCCCCACCCCCAGTCTCCAAATTCTATTTAGATTTGAGCCCCAAACATTTGTTGCTTATTATATCTTTTTAGTTTATTCCAATTTATGTCTTAAAAAGCGAAAGAAAATTTATCTTCTTGGAACGGCCAGTTAAAAGAATTAGACTGTAGAGGTGGTATATATTAATAACCGTTACATTTATCCCCTTCATCTCTTTACTTCGTCCGGAATTCACACATGCCTCACAAGGCTAAACCCAAGGGCGGAGTCTATGCAACAAACCCGCAACACTGTTCCATTCCCACCGATGCCACCATTAAAGTAACTTCTGTTAGTTCTTTTCGCCAGAATCCACGAGCCGTCTGTCCGCGCTGGCACAAGTCTTCTTCTCGAGATGCACTCGGTACCCGGCTCCGGCTTTTTCACCACAGGCGTACGCCACCGAATACTTTGAGGCGGGCCCGGTGCGGACTTCCACTGCAATTCTGCCATGGTTTAGACAAAAATATTTTTGTTCAGTCAGCAAATTGGCTGTTTTGGGTTTAACGACACGTCAACTCCTGTGGGTCATTTTGTGCCATCGCCCGAAAAAGGGATAAAAATATGAGAGATAGCAGAGGAGATGAAAATGATGAAAGTGAGGGTCAGGGGAGCAAGAGAAAAATGAGTGGAAGTGCAGAGACAGAAGAAATAACAACGTTCTCCCTCTACCCTTACCTGCTGCAAGGACAGTCGGAATCCCGACTGAGACACCCCAGTGACACAAGATACACGTCAGCTTTGCCTCACCCAACCACCCACATGTTCAGTAAACGTGAGGGATTTCTATCTCATTAGGGAACATAAAGTCAAACAAACGAGGACTCGGACATGGAACAACGACCAGGGCTCGACAGCATGACATAACTGGAATGCTTCAGCAAAGGAAAACCAACAGTTGGACTCCATTTGGCCCGACCGGAGACAGATTTTAAATTATTCAAGAAACTTTACACACCCATGCAGTATAATGTTAAAATGATATTTTTTCTAATCAGAGATTGCAGTAGTTTTCTCATTTCTGCTTCGAAAATATATTGTAGGTGCTGGATGCTCGTTAGAACCGCCTTCGCCTCAATGAGGCGGTTCGAACGTGTCCCCACAATCTTTGCTTAAGAGCAATAATGAGGGAAATACTGTATACCCCTGTCACACCCACTTTCCTCTATATAAAGTGGGTTTAAGGGAGTGTTCATTACCCGCACTTAATAGTTGACGTTATGTGAAATAACTGACTACCTAAAATCTTTATTAATGACCTTTGAAATGTCAATGATCCTGTAATCCAAGTGACCTTGAGCCAAGGTAGCCCACTGACCTTGAGCTTTGGCATTCATAGACATCTACATTGAACCTACTCTCATGTCATAAATTCCATTATTATTATTTTTTAGCTCACCTGGGCCGAAGGCTCCAGGGGAGCTTATAGTATAGTGGGTCCTCCGTCGTCCGTCCGTCCGTCGTCCGTCCACACTTTTGAGCAGCTATATCTCTGTATCCTGCAGGCTGATCTCAATCATTTCTCACCTGTAGTATGCCTCTGGTGATGCATTGATGACATAAACTTTTTTTTTGAAATCGCTCTAGAACTTTGGTTCCTATGACAACCACAAGGTCCCATAGACTTACTATGGAAAAATGCTTGTCATCACCATAGCGCCTTCAGTTTTGATCGGATCTTTCTGAAACTTGCATGTAAGGTGACTGGGGATAAAAACTCGAATGAGTTCGAAAACCGGCCAAGTCGGCCCATTTATCATAGAGTTACGTCCCTTTGATTGCTGAAAATGCCCATTTTCGACCTTGTCATCACCGTAGCCCCTTCAGTTTTGATCGGGTCTTTCTGAAACTTATATGTTATGTGGCTGGGGATAAAACCTCGGATGAGTTCGAAAACCGGCCTAGTCCGCTGGTTTATCATAGAGTTACGTCCCTTTGATTGCTGAAAATGCCGATTTTTGACTTTGTCATCACCGTAGCCCCTTCAGTTTTGATCAGATCTTTCTGAAACTTATATGTAAGGTGGCTGTGGATAAAATCTCGGATGAGTTCGAAAACCGACCAAGTCGGCCCTTTTATCGTAGAGTAACGTCCCTTTGATTGCTGAAAATGCTGATTTTTGACCTTGTCATCACTGTAGCCCTTTCAGTTTTGATCGAATCTTTCTGAATCTTATATGTAAAGTGGCTGGGGATAAAATCTCGGATGAGTTCGAAAACCAGCCAAGTTGGTCCATTTATCACAGAGTAACGTCCCTTTGATTGCTGAAAATGCCGATTTTTGATCTTGTCATCATCGTAGCCCTTTGAGTTTTGATCGGATCTTTCTGAAACTTATATGCAAGGTGGCTGGGGATAAAGCCTCGGATGAGTTCGCATACCGGCAAAGGTGGCCTATTTATCATAGAGTTAGGTCCCTTTGATTGCTGAAAATGTTGATTTTTGACCTTGTCAACACTGTAGCCCCTTCAGTTTTGATCGGATCTTTCTGAAACTTATATGTAAGGTGGCTGGGGATAAAACCTCGGATGCGTTCGAAAACCGGCCAAGTTGCCCCATTAACTATATAGTTATGTCCCTTTCATGGCTGAAAATGTCGATTTTTTACCTTGTCATCACCGTAGCCCCTTCAGTTTTGATCGAATCTTTCTGAAACCTATATGTAAGGTGACTGGAGATAAAACCTAGGATGAGTTTGAAAACCGGCCAAGTTGGCCCATTTATCATTGATTTACGTCCCTTTGATTGCTGAAAATGCCTATTTTTGACCTTGCCATCACCATAGCCCCTTCAGTTTTGATCGGATCTTTCTGAAACTTATATGTAAGGTGGCTGGGGATAAAATCTTGGATGAGTTCGAAAACAGGCCAAGTCAGCCCATATATCGTAGAGTTCTGTCCCTTTGATGGCTGAAAATGTTGATTTTTGACCTTGTCATTACCGTAGCCCCTTCAGTTTTGATCGGATTTTTCTGAAACTTATATGTAAGGTGGCTGGGGATGAAACCTCGGATGAGTTCGAAAACTGGCCAAGTCGGCTCATTTATTTTAGAATAACATCCCTTTGATTGCTAAAAATGCCAAATTTTGACCTTGTCATCGCCGTAGCCCCTTCAGTTTTGATCAGATCTTTCTGAAACTTATATGTAAGGTGGCTGGGGATAAAATCTCGGACGAGTTCGAAAACCGACCAAGTCGGCCCTTTTATCGTAGAGTAACGTCCCTATGATTGCTGAAAATGCTGATTTTTGACCTTGTCATCACTGTAGCCCTTTCAGTTTTGATCGAATCTTTCTGAAACTTATATGTAAAGTGGCTGGGGATAAAATCTCGGATGAGTTCGAAAACCAGCCAAGTTGGTCCATTTATCACAGAGTAACGTCCCTTTGATTGCTGAAAATGCCGATTTTTGATCTTGTCATCACCGTAGCCCTTTGAGTTTTGATCGGATCTTTCTGAAACTTATATGCAAGGTGGCTGGGGATAAAGCCTCGGATGAGTTCGCATACCGGCAAAGGTGGCCTATTTATCATAGAGTTAGGTCCCTTTGTTTGCTGAAAATGTTGATTTTTGACCTTGTCAACACTGTAGCCCCTTCAGTTTTGATCGGATCTTTCTGAAACTTATATGTAAGGTGGCTGGGGATAAAACCTCGGATGCGTTCGAAAACCGGCCAAGTTGCCCCATTAACTATATAGTTATGTCCCTTTCATGGCTGAAAATGTCGATTTTTTACCTTGTCATCACCGTAGCCCCTTCAGTTTTGATCGAATCTTTCTGAAACCTATATGTAAGGTGACTGGAGATAAAACCTAGGATGAGTTTGAAAACCGGCCAAGTTGGCCCATTTATCATTGATTTACGTCCCTTTGATTGCTGAAAATGCCGATTTTTGACCTTGTCATCACCATAGCCCCTTCAGTTTTGATCGGATCTTTCTGAAACTTATATGTAAGGTGGCTGGGGATAAAATCTTGGATGAGTTCGAAAACAGGCCAAGTAAGCCTATTTATCGTAGAGTTCTGTCCCTTTGATGGCTGAAAATGTTGATTTTTGACCTTGTCATTACCGTAGCCCCTTCAGTTTTGATCGGATTTTTCTGAAACTTATATGTAAGGTGGCTGGGGATGAAACCTCGGATGAGTTCGAAAACTGGCCAAGTCGGCTCATTTATTTTAGAGTAACATCCCTTTGATTGCTAAAAATGCCAAATTTTGACCTTGTCATCACCGTAGCCCCTTCAGTTTTGATCGGATCTTTCTGAAACTTATACGTGGGGTGGCTGGGAATAAAATCTTGGATGAGTTTGAATACTGGCCAAGTCTGATCGGATCTTTCTGAAACTTACATGTAAGGTGGCTGGGAATAAAACCTCAGGTGAGTTCGAATACCGGCCAAGTCGGCACATTTATCATAGAGTGACGTGCCTTTGATTGCTGAAAATGCCTATTTTCGACATTGTTATCACTGCTGCCCCTTGTTACATGTGGGTTTACGGCGTCCCGCAAACCCCCATGCTGACAAGACAACCGAGCGTGATCTCTGACAGGTGTACGGGCAGCTGTGGGGTAAGGCACAAGAAAGATGTTAGATGAATGACATGAATTATTTACAGTATCTACATACAACACTTACTAACACAACACATCACAATTTGTTGCTTCTGTAGCCAACTCACGACGTCCGCTCCGAAGGCAAAACAATGTTCTGTGCTCGGAACGGGTGACGTGAATACCTACAGAAGCAAACAACAAAAACAACAACAAAAACAAAAAAAGAAACAACACAAGACGCGACTGGCCAGTTTATAACTTAGGGTGAATCCCCCTCTCGCGTGAAACTTCCTCTCGCGAACTAGTGCAAACTGCACACTAGTCTATCGACATAGTTGCCGATCACAGGTTGCCGATCACAGGTTTAGCGATCGTCCGAATATCCTGCAGGTTAGTTGACCTCTTCTATGGTCTCACATTTGTTGACAATGAACAATGATTCTGATTCTGGTCTACGCTGACTACGGCGGTCTGTCCGCCCAACGCCTAGCGTCGTACCAGTACCTGCTGCTATGAAGCAGGGAGCAGCAGGTCACACATTGTTGTGCCTGCAAATTACGATAACTGGACTAAGACACGAGTCACAAAACATACATGCTATATCATGATCCCCCTCCCGGAGAAGTAAGAATATGTTCATGCATACACCGTTATTGCGCATGCGCCGACCAGACATACAGGCTGATTAGTGCATGCGACAAATAACCGTACAGCAGAACTCAACCTGATTGTGCATCAAATTATCAGCACCCAGCGCTTGACACAATAATACTCAAAGTTCATGTTTCCTTACTGAGCACTACAGAAATCAATTAATGCTCACTACTACTGAGCATAATACTCATCAAATTTGTGCTCACTACATTATCACAAGTAAGAGGCAATTGAACAGACCACGCCTTTGCGCTACCTGGTCAGCTGCCAATTACAGGAAACATAACAATCTCTATTTCATATCCTTCTCCGCGACACGGCTCACAAATATAGCTATTCACAAATTCAATACATTAATAACAGATAGAAACTACAACAGAAGATTTTCATCTATAATCCACAACATTTGTTAGTGTCTCATAAGGGCCAACACTGTTTGCCGTAAATTCTCTCTGTATTTGGTAGGCACCCCGTCACAACCGTCCTCGCGACGCCGATGACGCAGCTGACGTCATCCCCGCCGCTCAGGCCGTTATGACGTGTGGCGACCAAATACTCCCACTTATCATCATCACGTTCTTTATATGTACATACATGCACAAACTGAGTTATCAGACAAAAACGGCATCATTACAAAATGAACTCGTAATTCTTCTTGAACAAAATTATTTCTAATCAACGTGAACATGCTTGTAAAATAAAATTCATTACGGTTCATCATCACGGATAACCGAACAGGCTCTTGTAACAGTTTGCCCTGATGATGAAGATATGGTTAAACCCGTCTTAAGTTTACGTCCCCTCTACACCTAATATCATATTGGGACGGAACCACGGTTTTCTAACCACAGCTAGTCAAAAGTCATGGATCAAACAAGTGACCCGGCGTTTATTAATTACATTCTACAAAAGGGGTCTAAAAGCCTAAATGAATCTAGAATGAGCGGGTGTCCAAACTTTACGTCTCACCAACATCTAGGGTCAGCATGAGACAGGACCTCACTTAGAAAGACTCATTCTACTACTGGAGAAGCCTGGGATCAATTCTGCGACGTCTAGCTGGCAAAGCTAGTAGCCTAATCACTACAGGCCACAACAGTGAATTCAGAATAGGCTTCAGAAAGTTGGGGTATACTAGAAGTAAACCCCTCCAAAACCTACAAGCATGTTCATACAAAAATAATACTAAACATAGATTTAACATACCTTTCAATATACTTTCTATTTCCCGACACGATGTTGTAGGTATACGTTACAACTTGACCTGCTGCTAAAGTGTTCGTTTTTCTCAGGGTTTATATATCTATGAATACTAACAGAAAATCATGCCTACTCATATTACCTTGTTCAATTCGTGGCGAGGTGGAGATACCGGCCACAAATAAAGCTAGATAGCAAAAATCGAGTAGATAATGGATTTGCGTTCAAATAGTATATTTCCCATAGGAAAAATTGATGAAACGACCCTATAAATCAATGACATGACTCCTGTCAAAACGAACACCCACACAACACGTGACGGGAATAAAAATCATATATGGCACAATTTGGCGGTTGGCGATTTTTAGGCAAATTCTATAGGACTCAGCCTTATAGCGGCCCCCTGTATTGTAAAAACAGATCTCTATAAACCACTCATGCATACATCGTATGATATGTGCATGACTTGTTCATGGAGCAGCACAGTTTGCGTACCATATTTCACCTAAAATATTTCACTCGCACCGCCCTACCATATATCTACTAAAATAATTTAGATGTGCATAAGCACCAGAGAGGTTTCCTATTCCATCTCGTAACACCCCTTTAGTTTTGAACGGATCTTCATGAAACTTACAAACAAGGAAGTCAGGCAGAAAGCTTGGAGGAGTTTGAAATCTCTTGTTTTTGAACTTGTCATCACCATAGCCACTTCAGTTTAGATCGGATCTTCTTAGCAAGTCAGGAATAAAAGCTTGAATGAGTTTGAAAACTGGTGAGGTCAGCCTGTTTATCATAGAGTTAAATTCTACTTGATTTTCAGAAAATGCTTACCCTGTCATCACCATGTCCTCCCATAAAGCCTTCAGTAAAGGTTGGCACTTCCTTAAACTTTGAATCTGTTAGCTCAGGTGAGCGATACAGGACCAAGCTAGCTTGGTCCTCTTGTTTTTGTTTTTTTTCGAAAAATAACTTGTTTTATCCGTTCCCCATTCAAAAGCCTGAGGAACGAAATTCGACCTTGCGGTAACGTAGCTCAAAGTCAACCAGGAGTCATCATTAGTGTTCAGTCCCTTAATGCTAACTAACAAGATTCGAGACAATTGGTCCAGTGGTTCTGGAGAAGAAGACTTCTTAAGGTTTTTACCATATTTGGGCATGGTGGCCATCTTGGTCATGTGACCTTAAGCAATCGAACAAACTTGAATTTTTCCAATATTCAGAAGGTTGCATATGAAATAAAAGTGAAACTGGCCCAGCTGTTTTGGAGAAAAAAGTCCTTTGAAAAGCCGATGGACCTGCAATACAAATGACCTTGGGCCAAGGCCATCGAAGGAACTTGATCTTAAACATTTATAGAAATACATTTAGTTCCTACGCTCATGTCATAGACCACACTATTCTACGAAAAATGACTCGTTTGACCTTTTTTCCCATTCAAAAGCCTAAGAAACCAAATTTGACCTTGCCGTAAAATATGTCAAGGTCAACCTAGGGTTATCGTTTTTGCAAACTTGGTAGTACTCAGACACCCAATACTACATACTTAGTTTGTAGACAATTTACCCAGCAGTTCTCGTGGAGCTGAAACCGACCGCACACGAGTACTCGTAAAGTCCTTAAAAGGTCTAAGCCTGCCCAGACAAAGCAGTGCGAGTCAGACGTCCATGCATATAAACCATATTGGTTTCAATTGGCGGCAAGGCTTGAGATTTCATTTCATCTCAGTTTCTGGTAAAAGTTCCACAAAATTTGGAGCATTGTCTCCAGAATGACCCAAATAGTGTCGACGGGGACATAACAAAACCATATTTGGATATGGCAGCCAGCCATCTTGGTCATTTTACCTGAACCGTTTGTTCCCTCTGTCTGAAGGCTGTATGTGAAAATTGATTGAAAATTGTTCCAGAGAATAATTTTTTTGAAACTGTTGACGTTCGTCTACGACTTACGACGGAGGCGTACCATCCTATTAGCTCCCATCCTATCAGCTGAGAGAAGCAATTAATAACAAGAGGTCCACAGTGGCCCTTGATCGCTTACCTGATCTTTATTGTGCAGATAAAATGATAGGTAATATAAGGTGGAGTGAATGGTTTGAGCCATTTTGGTTGACAGTGACCAAAGGAACATTTCTGTGAAATCATTTCAAAATCAGTCGACCTATTTAGCATTAGAAGTCATTTTTAAAGCTTGTCTATTGTTTAGTTTTGGTGGCTCTTATGTTCAGTGGAGCGAAACGATTTTGAGCAATTTGGTCAGAGGGTCACCCATGGAACATTCCTTCCAAATTTTTTCTAAGGATGAAGTCTTTAAAAAGTTCCCTTCGACAGAGCTGATTTGTATGTTACTATCTGGAAATCTTCTGGACATTGAGGGATGGAGCTGAATTTGCTCAGTCCAACCCACAATATCTCGTGGTGACAAAAGGGGTGGGGATATTTTTATTTCCACTGTGGTAAAATTACTACATGTATGTTTAAATTTTGGCTACTTACAGCAAGTTTTCCAGGTGTCTAATTTTGTGAGTCTAATGGCACGTAATCATAGACCTTTGAACTCACTTGTTGTTGTGGATATTGTGCTGATATGCGTTTTTTGTTTTTACAACACATGGGCATGTATTGCCTAAAGTAGAATAATGGTACAATTTGTTAGTTTTCATATGCACATGTAAATAATGAATTTTCACTGTAGTTAGTTTTGAGGCCTCATGGAAGATAAGCTGTAGCTCAATGTGTTACCCTCGTGAAATAAAGACGGTTATCATTGTAATTAACTCCAAGTAAAACCAGTGGGCTCCGGGGAAGGTGCTTTTTTGCCACATAGGGCTATAATTTGAAAAATCTTGGTAGAGGGCCACTAGATGAAGCTTCATTCCAAATATCAAAGACATGGACCTTCGAGTTTCAGACAAGAAGTTTTTTGTTTTAATATTTTCCATATACAAGTCTATGTAAAACCGATGGGTCCCATTTCAGAGTCATTTTTTGGCCCCAAGGCTATAATTTGAACAATCTTAGTGGAGGTCCACAATGTTGACGTCTTTACGTCACCTTAAACTAGGTATTCAAGAATTCCATAGGATGTTTGTTTTGGCTCCAGCTGATAAGGCCGCTAACAATTGACGGATCCATTATGTTAACACTCTTCAGAAAGAACTTGGTGGTACTAAAGCCTATGAACTTTAGCCTTTAGCAGTAGAGACGGCTATAGGTGATGACCACATTTGTCATTCAGCCACCAAGTTTGCTGTTTGTGTTACAGAAGACCAAGACAAGCTTCCTACGTTATATCGGTTACCTAAACTTCATAAAAGACAATACAAAGCATGGTTTATTGCAAACTCAAGCTCTTGTACCACCACTGAACTCTCCAAATTATTAACTTGATGTTTTACTGCCACCAAAAACATGTGATAAAATATTGCAACAAAGTCTTCGAAAGATGTTTTGGTCTATAAAAATTCTAATGAAGTTTTAAGTAAATTGAAATCCGTTTTCGTGCTTCAAGTGTGTCTACTTATGATTTTTCCACCCTTTACACTACACGTACTCATAATCTTATAAAAGAAAAACTTAATGATTTAATTGAATGAACATTTCATAGGGAAAACTCCCTCTATCTTGCATGTAATGTAAGAAATGCTTTTTTCACTTCTGAACAGCATAAAAATTATACTTTATGGTCATGTCAGAAAGTGAGTGAAGCTCTCACCTTTCTACTTGACAATATTTACATAAGATTTGGTACTTAGTTATTTAGACAAGTTGTGGGTATTCCAATGGTTACTAACTGCACACCAGTTGTGGCTGATCTGTTTTTGTTTCGTTATGAGATAGACTTCATGATGTCCCTTTTTGCTGAAAATCAGTCTGAAATCATTGAAGCTTTTAGCTCCACTTCTAGATATTTGGATGATTTATTAAATATTGATAATACCTATTTCGATGGTTTGATCAGTCAGATTTACCCCCAAAGAACTTCAGTTAAATAAAGCAAATTCTTCTGATACCGAGGCCCCGTTTTTGGATTTACATCTTGCTATTGGAGATGGGTTTGTTTCTTGCAAAATTTATGATAAACGCGATGATTTTGATTTTGAGATTGTAAATTTTCCTTTTTTGGATGGTGATGTTCCTCGTGCACCACCCTATGGCGTTTATATTTCGCAATTAATTCGATTTGCCAGAGTGTGTAGTCATGTAACTGACTTCAACACTCGTAATACATTGTTAATGGCTAAACTTCTTAATCAGGGTTATCGGTACCATAAACTACGCAAAGCCTTTTCAAAATTTATAGACGCCATTCTGATTTAATTTCAAAATTCAATATTGGACTCAAATCTCTTTTGCAACAAGGTCTGCCGGATTCCATATTTTATGGTGACTTAGTATATAAATTCAGAAAAATATATACACGCAATGACTTCAGCATTTCAGTAGTTTCTTGCTGTCGAGTCCTCACCTATCATCTCTGTGGTTGGTTGTTTTTGTGTTCACGGAGATGTTGCACTGATGAGTTAGGAGGCCTTCATGCGGAATGAACAAATTATTTGTTTTAATCGCGACGGAAGTAAGGGCGAGGATTGTGGCCATGTAAAATCGATTTAAGCCCCCCCCCCCCCCAGTGAAATTCGTTCCCGCTGACCGTTCCGAGGCGGTTCTTCTGTCTCGGTTTATTTTTGTTATGGTTTGTCTTTGGGTGTTTGTGTCGCTTATACTATTTTATTTTGAATAGCCTATTGGCCATTTTGTGGGAAAGTAACTGTCCTATTGGCTTTGTAGAGGTCTGCTAGATGAAGCTTCATACTAAACATCAGAGGTCTGGGCCTTCTGGTTTCAAACGAGAAGATTTTCCTATATCAGTCTATGTAAAATCAGCAGGCTCCGGGGCAGGTAATTTTTGGCCCCAGGGCTATAATATGAATAATCTTGAAGGGGTCCCCTAAATACAACTTCATACCAAATATCAAAGACCTGGTTTCAGACAAGAAGTTTTTTAATATAATCCCCATATACGCCTTTGTAAAAACGGTGGTGCCTAGGGCGGGGCCATTTTTGGCCCAATTCTATAAATTGAACAATCTTGGTAGAGGTCCACTAGATGAAGCTTCATATCAAATGTCAAAGACCTGGGACACCGGGTTTCAGTCGAGAAGTTTTTTAAAGGTTATCTCTATACAAGTTTATGTAAGACCGTTGGGCCCCTGCACGGGGGGGGGGGGGGATTTTTGGTCCCAAGGCTATAATTTGGACAATCTTGCTAGCGGTCTGTTAGGTGAAGCTTCATACAAAACATCAAAGACCTGCGCCTTTTGATTTCAAACAAGAAGATTTTTAAAGGGTCCCCTATATAAGTACCAGTGGGTCCCGGGGTTGGGCCATTCTGCCCCAGGCCTACAATATGAACAATCTTGGTAAAGGTCCAAAAGATACAACTTCAATCCAAAAATCAAAGACCTGGGCCTTCTGGTTTCAGACAAGAAGATTTTTGGAGATTTTCCGTCTATAAGTCTAAGTAAAGCCCCTAGGCGGGGCCATTTTTGGCCCAATGGCCATAATTTGAACAATCTTAGTAGAGTTCCACTGGATGAAGCTTCATATCAAATATCAAAGCCCTGGGCCTTCTGGTTTCAGACAAGAAGATTTTAAAGGTATTCCCTATATATGTCTATATACAGACCAGCTACCGGTAATAACCCATTTTTTTTTTTTTTTTTTGTTTCGCGGAGAAACCGCCTAACGCGAAATCGGCTATTTTCTCCGCAAAACAGCGAGAAAAGATAAAATGAGCGAGAAAGTTCTCGCTGAAATTTCTCCCGGTTTCGCGGAGAAAATTCTCGGAGATTCTCGGCGAAAGTTTGACCGATTGCTTTCACTGAAAATGAAATTACCGGCGTTTCGCGGAGAAAAAAATACAACTTGGCTTACGTGAAATTTTCGGCTCATTATTATTTCTTCGTTTGTTTGGCGTTGTTTTTGTAAAAGAAGGCAAATTGTAGTCATTGTTAAATCATAATCAAGTATTCATGTTACTAAAAATTCCTTTTAGTAGTTTATTTTTTAAAAGTCTCATGACAACTTTTATTCACATCACGAAAATACACCTATTTATTTGTTACCCGCTTAAACACCACTTTTAACTGGGGTTTGCAGGGGTATACATTATTTATCAAATTTCTGCTCACATAGATTGTAGGTACTCGTTAGAACCGCCTCGTCGAGTCGTTTGAAAGTGTACCCAAAATTTTGAGCAGAAATATGAAAAAAATGCCAGAATTTTTATCCGAAAATTTTCGTTTTTAGTTGTAAAATTTTACAATATATTTAAATAGGCGAGTTCTTATAATGAGTCGTACATTCATGTTATTAACACCATAATGATTTGTGACATTTACCAAAAGCTCAGCTTGATGAAATAGATGTGCTGCATGATGCTTCCACACAGAGCTGCAACCGACCTGCATGCGAGTACTGGTAAACCGCTTACAGGATCTAAGCCTGCCAAGGCAAAGTGGTGCGAGTCGGACCGTCAGTGCTTATAAACCCTGTTGTTTCATGGGGTGGCAGGGCTTGAGGTGTCATTTCATCTCAATGTCGGGTACAAGTCCCACACAATTGGAAGCGACGTCTCCAAAATGACCTCTACAGTGTTGACGGGGACGTAAAACCTCAAACAAACAATACCAAAAGCTCAGATTCGCCTCATTTATTTATGATTACATACTGTCAAATTGGTACAGCAAGCGGTGCTTTGAATGCAAAGTTAGTGACCAGTAAACGAGGAACACATGAATTCCATTTCAGACTAGGTCTATGTCGCGAACGAACGGACGAAAAACCAGACACCTATATCGGGCCATGCTTCATGCAGGCGCGTGAAAAAGGACATGCTACTTTGCATTCGCACGAATTATTTGCGCTACCAAGTCTACTTCCCCGACCCCTCACCCACCCCTAACTAATAAATACTCCCAGTTGGAGCAAACAGGTGGTGCATCAACATGTTAAAAAGCCCATGTAATGAACGAACCACTATTCACCATTTTACATGCACACATACATGTATAGAGAGAACTGGAGTTTACAAGGTATACATTTTCCTTAATCTGTTCCTAGGCGTCCAATGTAGGATGTGGGTACTCGTAACCAACTACATGTATGTGGCCCGAGTGAGGCGCAAACCACAGCGGAGAGACCTAATGACCCGATGATTAACCCTTTTTGTACCAAATGGAATCTTCCTCCTTATATATACTGGAGTCCATTTTAAAACTTAGGGGTGTCAGGTTGTTTTTTCTTAAAAATTTAGTTCGGGAAATGGCTTAACGTTTTGCAAACAGTGTAGGCCCTGATCAGACGCCGCGTTCTGCGGTGTCTGATCTGGGCCTGCACTGTTTGCCAAGGTACCCCTTTAGGGGTTTCTGGTACTGAATGGGTTAAGAGTCAGCGCTCTTACCCATTAGGACACGGGGCCAGTTACCTTCGGGGTGAACAGTAGACTTAACAAGATACCCAGGTTGCATGTTTGTACAAACTTTGCTGATTATCTTGGAGAATTTTGTAGTTCTGCTCCAAATTAGAGATCAGACTTATATGCAGCCTTGGTTCCTTGCCGCGCAATTTCCCCATATTAACCCTTTTTGTACAAAATGGAATCTTCCTCCTTATATATAGCATGCGTCCATTTCAAAATTTAGGGGTTTCAGGTTGTGTTTTCTTCAAAATTAGGAAAGTGGCCGAACTTTTTGCAAACAGCGTAGGCCCTGATCAGACGCCGCGTTCTGTGCACTGTTTGCCACGGTACCCGTTTAGGGGTTTCCAGTCTGAAATGAGTTAATGTACATATATGAGCAAAATTGAATTGTATAAACAAGAAACACAAGCGGGCCTCCGTGGCCTACTCTTAAACATTAGATCTCTCACTCGGGCTACATGTGAGCTTTAGTGTAAGCATCAGTGATGTTTAATTACTCGCAATGTAAGAAAAAGATCAACCAAAATGTAGAGTGAGATCAGCGCCCACACATACATCGACAAGCAGGATCCCCGTTATCATATACATTGAGTTTGATTTTTCTAAAGTATTTACTTGAGAAAAAAATAAAGTACTCCCAATATTGTGAACCGATAGAAAATCAACAGTTTTCAATTTATGAACAGAAAAAAAAGTAAAACAGAAAACATTCATCATGTTCATACTGCGTTGTAAAGTACACAAGATGCAACTCATTTTGATTCCAACCGGATCAAAATCATACTTTACGATGCATTTCGTCATATGCTTCAAACTTTGTGTACCAAACGTTAATGCATGAAAAAATACATGCACATGAACAAGTATACATGTAGGTATAGGCAGATTTCGCGGAGAAACACCGTAAACGCCTTCACCTGTCCTAATTGGCTTTCTTCGAGAGAAACCGATGTTCGCGGAGAAATTTCGCGGCGTTTCGCGGTGAAATTAACCGCTTTGAAACGCGAAATTTTTTTCTTCTCGGAGACGTTTCTCGCTTGTTCTCCGAGAAAAAAAAACCTATTACCGCAGAGAAATAAAAAATATGGGTTATTACCGGTAGCTGGTCTGTAAACCGGGGGGTGTGGCCCCAGGGCTATAATTTAAACAATTTGGTAGAGGTCCACGAGATGTAGCTTCATACCAAATTTCAAAGACCTAAGACCTTGACCTTGAAGTTTAAGAGAAGGATTTTTTTTAAGTTTTCATTTTAAAAAAAAAAATCTATTTTTAGCTCCTGTGACCTAGATGTGCAGTAGACCGGAATCATTTGAACAACTTTGAAAGGGGACCAACTAAGGATCATTCCTGTGAAGTTTGGTCAAAAGCCGATCAGTGGTTTAGGAGGAGGTCATTGGAAGAAATTGTTTACGGACGGACGCACAAACGCACTGACGACGGATAACGGACATATGTGGTCACAAAAGCTCACCTGTGACAGGTGAGCTAAAATGCTGACAGCACTGATACTCGGTTGTCTCTAAGTATGGGCTTAAAAATAGTCCTTAACGGGAACTTAGACTGTTTCACTTAAGCCTTAAGCCTTAATTAGCTGTACTTCAACAAACAGTGCATTCCTGATCAGACGAGGCCTCCTGTGGCGTCTGATTTGTGTATACACTGCTTGCGAATGTCCCACTCCTGGACACTAGTCATTGTACAAATAAATACTAAACCACACCTTTGATAAATCTGTTTCTAATCGAGCCCATAGCCAGCACATGAGCCCAGTCCAGGTTTTACAGATAACCCTTTTTGCAGAGCACTTCGACGTCATAATGACAAGATCAACGCGTTACAAGCGCTATTTGAGCGGGTTAACGCGTTACAAGCGCTATTTGAGCGGATTAACGTCATTGGTCAGTGAGTGTCAATCGGACACTAGCAATGTAACAAATATTCATTGATAACCTTGCGTCGAATGTTTGTCAATCGACCTAAGAACAAGGTTGGTAAACAACACGCATGTAGCCCGAATTTTACAACGGAAAGAAATTTACTCGGGAAACGTCATGAACACAAAATAGAGCCGCCGCCGACTTACTGATATGCAGGTACAAAGCTATACCTGCATTAACATCATAGAGCGAATTCTCACAGGGACTGCGCCAAAGGACAAGGGTTGTTCGACCATCTGTGCCCAGCTAAGACTCAGATCAGACTCGTAGTCTGATCTGAGTCTTAGCTGGTACCTGTCTGTATACATGTATATGGTAACCCGTAGCTTCTTTATGTGGACTGCTGCATTCTGAGTGGGAACACGGGCTGATCTGAGTCGTCGCTAAGAACACATGCTCAAGGGTCTGTTTTGCTTGACATGGCCCACAGAAGAAACTAAGCCCCCGCCCATCCGACTTGACAAAATAGTTTGGGCTGCATGGTGCTTCCACGCAGAGCTTCCACCGACCACATTAGACACATTAGAGGTCTAAGCCTGTCCAGGCAAAGTGGTGTGAGTGGGACCGTGCATGCTTATAAACGCTATTGGTTTCATTAGGCAGCAGGGCTTGAGACGTCATTTCATCTCAATGTTGGGTAAAAGTCCCATAAAATTGGAAGCAACGTCTCCAAATGACCTAAATAGTGTTGACGGGGACGTTAAACCTCAATTCAAACAAACAAACAGAAGAAACTTCATTGAGATGGCCAACAATTAAACTACGGGACAGAACAAAGTAAAACAGGGTGGGGCAATGATGAAAAAGAATCAAGGCCAATATGACAAAGTATTTATCTTCTAAAAAGTACATTTGCAATTGACAGGACAACCGGTTTGCATGAACATGAAAATAAGCACTCTTTTAACGATTTAAGCGTTTGTTTATCATCTATTTCGTCGGTCGTGTAAATTGCCCGTCAATACTGGGCAATAAGGCCAATTTTGTTAGTGCTCTATAATCAAGCCAGAAATCTATGTGTGTGTGTGGGAGTGGGGGGGGGGGGGTATTGGTGGCGGGCCGTGCATAGCTTCAAAACTAGTTTATTAATACTATTCTAGAAAAGTTGGGTTTACAAAAGTATATTTTGTCTTTTTTTCATTCTTGCTCAAACATATCCACAGGCATACAAAGTTGAGTCAATGTTGAGCCAATGCTTAATTACTTTGATTGCCTGCTGCGTAGACTATTGGTCCCGCAGGCCCATTCTGGTTTCTCACTTATAGAATTGTAGAATAAAGGTTTTTATTTTATCCTTAGCAGTGAAATCAATGCATATCTGATAAAAATAAAATGAGATTTTCCTGGGTGGTGAAAATATATATTTTCACATTGTGAAAAACAGCAGGACTATATGAATTCCACAGTTGCAGACCGGACTACATTTTTATACTTTGCTTACAGAACATCACAGAAGTGACGTATAAAATAGAAATAATCGTTTTTTTTTTTCGACAAATAGCAAACATATTTCATCTCGTGTGTGGAAAACATCAGAATTTTAACTCATGCTTCTCACTCTCGAAAATTCTGAATGAAATATTTTTGGATTTTTTCCTAAAGAAAAGTAAATATTCTCTATTTCCAGCGTTGTTTTGCGTGAAACGTTTTTCATCACGAAATGATTTTGACCCCCCCCCCCCCACCCCGAACCCCACCTTTATAGGAAAACTGGGTTTGCAGGGGTATACACTATTTTTTCTTATTTCTGCTCATAAGCATAGATTGTGGGTACTCGTTAGAACCGCCTCGTCGAGGCGGTTCTAACGAGTATCCACAATCTATGTTTTAAGCAGAAATAAGAAAAAAAAAATTCATCTGATAATTTTCATTTTTCGGTGGAAAAATTTACAATGTATTTGTATAGGCGTGTTTTCTTAATGTTAACAGCGACTGCCTGCTGGGTATATTCGTTCGAACCACCTATTTGAGGCAGTTCTAAATAAACACCTACAATATACGTACATAAGATGCAGAAATAAGACAAAATATCATATTATATCACGTGTTAACAGTTGAGCTTATGAATCTTTCATATATAACCCTTGCCCTGCTAAACACAATAACCTCTAGCTTTGCGAACAGATCAGATGTCTACTGAAAAGCCAAATGATCAGGATCTACGCTGTTTCTCATTAAGTTTGTGAATTTGAATGAATAAAATACATTACATCATGTGATTTGATTCGTTCAAAGTCTGAAATGGGTGTGGCAAAATTAATTCATTCAGCAGGATAAGTGTTAACCCTTCTCTTGCTGAATATTCAATTTAGCCACACCCATTTCTGACTCTGAACCAATCAGATTACTTGATGTAATTTATTCCTTCAAATTCATAAACTGAATGTCAAACAGTGTAGATCCTGATCAGATGGCTTCTTCAGAAGCCATCTGATCTGGATCTACACTGTTTGCAAAGATAGGGGTTGTCCTGAACAGCATGATAAGGGTTTATATGACCATTGTCTTCATCCAGGTCTTTAGGTCGGCTACCCAATAATAGGTTGATAATGACACCGTCCGTTGTGAGCAATAGGTATACTCATATTCTGGTAACCTACAAAATACATAAAAATATTATAGACAACGTAAAAATCCTAAAAACCCGGTCTCCTTGAGGATTTGTTGTAATTCCTCTAAAATTTTAACAATTTTTTCACGATCCAGCTCGGTGCAGACGGAATGGCAAATAGTGAAGACCTTGATCAGACAGCTCCTTCAGGAGCAGTCTGATCTGGGTCTGCACTGTTTGTTTAGGTCTATCTGGCCTAATACTTTGGATTATTAGGGTAGGCACAGTTTATCCTATGTAAGGCGCCTTTACCAAGTCTAAATCGAATATAAATTAAAAGGACGAAGCTTGACCAAACATCCAGTATTTGCACAAAATAAAACGACTGCATTGTCCAAACGCTCAGTTCTGAAAGAGAATCGTCTTGCACATATATGTTAAGTAGCTCCAGTAGGTTCAATTTGTATACGCCCATAGTAAGGAACCGCTGTAAGAAAATTAACTGTATCGCACCGCACATTCCACTTTTCTCTACATAACCACTTTCACTGCCATAGGTGCCACTGTTTTGACTGTTTTGCACACCACCTCAAGAGATTTCTTCTTCTTGTACAGTAACAGGTTTTTCACAAATTGCATGAACTCGCAGAAGACCTGACTTTTTTATTGGTCAAATAACTGCGAAAGGTCCAGCTCTAAGGTTATATAACCCTTTTTATCATTGCCCAGTTCAACTGAGTAAAATGTTTGCCCTGCCAATAAATATAGATATGCCAACAATTGTTGGTACTAAAATATTTGTGAGCAGGACAAACGCTTTTATCTGCTTATCTAAGAATGAAAAATATCTACTGTGCATCATGCGAACAAGTCTGTGAAGGGAGCACCCCCTAAACCTCATTTTATATGAGCCCCGCCAAGCGAATTTGTGTCTTCGAGCATTCCGTCATGACAAATTTTCACTGCGCATGCCCAGCCATTCAGAGGGGCCAGAGATATGGCTTTCTGTCTGAAGGTTCCTATTGATTCACTGCTTGTATGAGCGAGCAGCGAAGGTTCTGGCGAGACTGCGCGGATGCGCAGGCTCGCCTGAACCTTCGCTGCTCGCTTAGGCGATAAGTACCAAAATCGCTTGACGGGGCCCATATAGAGAATAGAAGTAAAGACACAATGATCAAGAATCGATAATACAATTAACCTACACCTCCCATCAGAGACATCAAAGTGAAAGAAACACAAAACATGAAATAACTAGACCCTAATGGAGTCACCGACAGCGGAAACCCAAAACGACAGTTACTTTACCACGAAATGGCCAACAAAAAAGATATAAGCGATACACACATTCAACTACAAACCATAACAAGAATAAACCGCGACAGAAGAACGGCCTTGGAGTATTTTACTTATGTGTGTGTGGTGGGGAGTGGGACTTAAATCGATTTAAAGCGGCCGCAAACCTCGCCTTTACTTCCGTCGCGATTTAGACAAATAATTTATTCAGTCCGCATGAAGGCCTCCTAACTCATCAGTGCAACATCTCCGATAACACAAAAATCTAATATCCACACTGATGAAACAACGGTGAGGACTCAACAACAATAAAACACTGAAATGTGGTTTACAGGGTAAACATTGTTTTTTGCTTATTTCTGCTTCAAGGCAAAGTTTGTGGGCACTGGTTAGAACCGCCTCAATGAGGCGGTTCTAACGAGCACCTACAACCTATGTTTGCAGTATCAATAAGAAAAATATCTGGGATTTTCATCATAAAAAGTAGCCATTTTGGAGATGTGGAAAATGCACTAGATCGCACGGATGTGTTATCATAATGGATGGTATATTTATATTTCCCGGCTCCCGTCCATCGGGGCTCGAAGAAATAGCTGGGCTGCATGATGCTTCCACGCAGAACTGAAACTGACCGCACACGAGTACTTGTAAACCGCTTACAGGATAAAAGTCTGCCCTGGCAAAGCGGTGCGAGTCAGTCTGCCCATGCTGATAAACACTCGTGGTTTCATTGGGCGACAGGGCTTGAGATGTCATTTAATCTCAATGTCGGGTAAGAGTCCCACAAACTTGGAAGCAACGTCTCCAAAATGACCTATACTGTGATGACGGGGACGTTAAACCCCAAATCAAACAAACAAACAATATTTATATTTCCAAGTACCACAAACACCAGGATAGCAAGTCCATGTAATGAACACCACTATAAAACCAACTTTGTATAGAAACAAGAGGCCCATGGGCCACTATGCTCACCAGAGCTCAGGGGGGGGGACTTCCCACTGGCAGCAATGTATTTTAATTAACCATGGAAGCCCTGCGCTCAAGGATGCTACAAAAAAAATTGGACCCAATCGGCCAAGTGGCTTCAGATGTTTGATGTAACTTGGATTAGTTGTTGCAGAGCAACAGATGGCAATTGACAATATCCTATCTGTGGCAACCAATAGGCCTAAACAAACATTATTAAAGGAACATTTCTATGAAAGTTTGACAAAATATCTTGAAAGACATAAATGTCATTTTTCAATTTTCCCAACTATAAGTCAATGGAAACTCTAAACTTGCCATAACAAACAAATCAAAGAGCCAAATTCCATAAACAAGAGCTCAGAAGGGCACTGCCCAACGGCAGCCATGTACTTTAATATGATATGATTTTAATCTACCAGTTATAAGGTCTCCCAAACAAACCTCATACCCAAATGAGCACCCATGTGGAATGTATCTGAAATATTGTTTTATAAAGTAGAGAGGGTGGAGCATGGGCCCAATGGAGCCCTGGTTGGTGTCACTAAATGCATCTTATCAAAACGAACAGAGACATATATGGTTTTAGCGGTGGGGATATGTATGGTTCCTGTGATGTAAGGTTTTATAAGCAGTGGAGGGATTCAGAGATATATGGCTTTTAATGAAGTAAAGGGGTGGGGCATGTCCCGTGGCACCATGGGGGACCCCACTGCTGGCGTCTTTGATTGTGCCTTATCACAGGGAACAAGAATATATATGGCTTAGGGGTGGGCTCTGAATAGTTTCTCAGATATATCGCCTTTTGTGAAGTCGAGGGGTGGAAGATGACCCGAGCGCGCCCTGGGTGACCCCTAAGGTGTGTCCTGATAAAAGTAATAGGAATATATGGTTTAAGGGTGGGGATCTGTAAGGTTTCTGGAATATTTGGTTTTTTATGAAGTGGAGGGGGTTGGGCATGGCCCCGGCACATCCCAGGGGACCCCCAGGTTGGTGTCACCGAATGCGACTTATCATAAGGAACGAGATTATATATAGTTCAGGGGTGGGGATCTGTAAGGTTTCTGGGATATTGGGCCTTTTATGAAGTGAGGGGGGATGGCCCCAGCACATCCCGGGGGACCCCCAGGTTGGTGTCACTGAGTGCTTCTTATCACAAGGAACAAGAATATATATGGTTTAGGGGTGGAGAACTGAATGGTTTCTGAGATAAAAGGCATTTTATGAAGTGGAGGGGATGAGGCATGTCCCCGGCACATCCCGGGGGACCCTCTGGTTGGTGTGACTTGATGCATCTTGTCATAAGGAACAAGAATATATATGGTTTAGGGGTGAGGATATGTAAGGTCTCTTAGATATAAGGCATTTTATGAAGTGGAGGGGACAGGGCATGGCCCCGGCACAACCTGGGGGACCCTCAGATTGACATAAAAGTATATGGCTGAGAGAAGTTTACTCAAGGAACATTTCTATGAAAGTTTTGTCAAAATATCTGCAATGACTTGGCAGTAAATGCCATTTTTCAATTTTCCCCATTGAAAGCCAATGGAAACTCTAAGTTGCCATAGCAACAAAACTAAAAGGCCAAATTTCATAAAAAAAGCACAAAACCTGTAAAAAAAATATGGTGAATATTTCTCAATAAAGTCTCAGCCCCATTGAACATATGGTTTCTGAGGAGATGATTTTAAGTATTTTTTTTTTTTTTTTTTTTTTTCATTTTGGTTTCCATAGCAACCAGCAAAAATGAACAGTAGGCATAAAATCACATGGCAGATAGTAGATTGCAATAGGTACACTTCTATGAAAGTTTTGTCAAAATATCTGCAAAGGCTTGGCAGTAAATGCCATTTTCAATTTTCCCCATTATAAGTCTATGGAAACTCTAAGTTGCCATAGCAACCAAACTTATCAGCCGATTTGCATTAAAAAGACAAACTTTCAATCCCCAGCCCAAGGATGCTACAGATGAAATTTGGGCTCAATCGGCCCAGTGGCTTCAGAGGAGATGTTGTTTGAAAATGTTGACGTCATAGGACAGACCACGACGACGCAGACGACGACAACGACGACGGACAACCGCCTATCCTATAAGCTCCCCAGGAGCCTTTGGCTCTGGTGAGCTAAAAACTGGGGTTTACGGGATATGCATTGTTTTTGCTCAGTTTCGTTCAAAGACATGGGTTGTTTTGTTTGTTGTGTTTGATTTGAGGTTTAACGTCCCGGTCCTGGTGAGCTAAAAACTGGGCTATACGGGATATGCATTGTTTTTGCTCAGTTTCGTTCAAAGACATGGGTTGTTCTGTTTGTTTTGTTTGATTTGAGGTTTAACGTCCCGGTCAACACTGTAAAGGTCATTTTGGAGACGTTGCTTCCAATTTTGTTGGACTGTTACCCGACATTGAGATGAAATGACATTTCAAGCCCTGTCGCCCAATGAAACGACATGGGTTGTGAGTATTCGTAGAACCGGTTCTAATGAGCACAACAACCAATGTTTGCACCATGAAAAGGGAAACCATCACGCAAACATGCCTATATAATTTTGACCCCTTTGAACCCAACTTTTATATAGTAAAACTGGGGTTTACAGGGCTACCCCCTTTTTTCTTATTTCTGCTCTAATATATAGATTGTGGGTATCGAGGCGGTTCTAACGAGTACCCACAATCTATATTTTAAGAAGAAATCACAAGTTTTCATACTAAAACTGTCGGGGTTTTTTTTTTGTTTTTTTTTTTTTCGGCAGTAAAGTTTACACTGTATTTGTATAGTCATGTTTTCGAAATGATGCCAATCTTTTTTTCTGAAAATTAGGTTCTGATGCAGATGTACGCCGGATAGTTAGACCTCCAAAGAGACAGGTCATGGCTGAGACTGAACTAGAAGATGGATGTAGTTGATGCGAAAGATATAGCAGAAATCGAGGTGCTCGGATACTAACTCTAATCATGCTGTTCACGACAACCCCTATCTTTGGAAACAGTGTAGATCCAGATCAGATGGCTTCTGAAGAAGCCATCTGATCAGGATCTACACTGTCCGGCATTCAGTTTATGAATTTGTAGCAATTACATCAAGCAATTTGATTGGATGATAGAGAGAAATGGGTGTGGCTTAAATGAATATTCAGCAAGATAAGAGCTAATCGGTAACAAAACTATAGTTCTCAACAATTCGTTTCCTGTTTCTACTTCTCGAGCATTTCGCTTCTCGATCGCTACACATGTCAAAAACTTTCGGATAGCAAGCCCGAGCGCTGTCGAGCATGGCAGACCAACCTGGCGGCCCTTGCCGAGTGAGTCAGACCAGTTTCTGATCACTTGATCGTTAATTTTATTGGTGGTGGTAACCCTGGTATACTTACTGATTTTAAATGCCCGTGCATGTCGGTAACAGAGATAACACTCGCTGGAGTAATCTATACCATTCATACAGACGGAGTCATGATAATGTGAACAGTGGGCTGAGATCTTTACCGTCATCCCCTCTACAGCAAGACCTGCCAGACTCATGTCTGCGTACGGTGTACAGTCAACCTAAAACGAGAAGCAAATATGAGCAATACCTGCCAGGCTCATGTCTGCGCACGGTGTACAGTCAATCTAAAACGAGAAGCAATTCTCAGCAATACCTGCCAGGCTCATTTCTGCATTCGGTGTACAGTCAACCTAAAACGAGAAGCAAATCTGAGCAATACCTGCCAGGCTCATGTCTGCGCACGGTGTACAGTCAATCTAAAAGAAGAATAAAATCTACAACAATACCCGCCAGGCTCATGTCTGCGTACGGTGTACAGTCAAGCTAAACAAGTAGAACATGTCAGGTTTTTGTCTGCGTACGGTGTACAGCCAACCTTAAACAATTAGAAGATGTCAGGCTTATGTCTGCCTACGGTGTACAGTCAACCTAAAACAAGTAGAACATGTCAGGCTAATGTCTGCGTATGGTGTACAGTCAACCTAAAACAAGAAGCAAATCTACAACAACACCTGCTGGACGCATGTCTGCATTCAGTGTACAGTCAACCTTAAACAATTAACAAATCAACAGCAACACCTGTCAGACGTATGTCTGAATACGGCGTACTGTCAACCTGAGACAAGTAGAACAGGACAATCGGTGAAACCGTAGGATGCTCCCTGAAAATCCGCAATAATTATAGAGGGAAATGCACAAAAGGCAGAACACGGTAAAGTTCATTGTCCTCTGGCAGTTTATCAATTAACTCACTGAAATATTGCACGATAAGGTCATCAGTACTCATCTATAACTGAATTTAAAGTAAAAACCTATTTGCAAAATGCCTTGTGTCTGCTTTCCCTTCACTCCCTGATTTTTCAAAGATGGGCGGGCGGGCGGACGGACAGACGGGCGAGCGGGCGGCCGGGCGGACGTATGGCTGGATGCACGTGCCGGCGGGCAAGCACATCGACAGACAGACAGCTTGTCCAACGCCATAACTCCTGTAATCTTACCAGACTGAGACTTCCATGACGTAACAGTGCTACCGACACATCATAGCTAGCATTGAATTAATTGTTTGATCCCGTCGGGGTTGTGTTTTATTTTATTAAAAACTCTTGTTTTTCTTCAGAGAAATTCAGGGAAAAAAAGAAATTCTATCTGAATCGCCTGCCTAGCCTGGCATGTCGTGTGAATTGACATGAGTATTCCACAAGAACGATATTTCGCATGAATTGTCAAGTCCTAATTTACTTGATGTTTTTTTTTTTGTTGTTGTTGTTGTTTTTTCTGTTTTTTTTTTCTGAAATGACAAACATCAAAACCTGCTACACAACAACCTCATTATAAAACAACTCTTTATAACACGGTTTTGGATATAACACGGTTTCAGGATGGATCTAAAAATATATAGATTACATAGAAAATGACCATTTTTCTATATAGTCTATACATTTTTGTTTGGATATAAAATGGTTGTTCAGCTAACAAGGTTTCTGCTTTGGATCCAGTTAAAAGTTTTAGAAAGAAGTTGCGGTGTATAACACATAAGTAAACACTCAGATTAGCCTGCGCACCCACGCCTGACCGCATTTGCCCTCAACAGCATACAGGGTAGCCAAAGAAAGACAAATTAAAGATCCCGTCATATTGGGTAGATGAGAAGCCTTAACTAAATCTGTGCTGGTCACACGGGGCTTATTGCACGTTTGCTTTCTTTTGTTTCATTTGGGGTTTTACGTCCCAGCCAACACTATTCAGGTCATTTTGGAGACGTTACTTCCAATTTTGTGGGACTTTTACCGGGTACTGAGATAAAATTGCCGCCAAATGAAATCAATAGGATAGGATAGGAGGTCTGTCTCGCGCTTCTTTTTACACCGGCACTGATAGCTCATTTGGTAGAGTGTCCGCTCTGGGGAACGGGAGGTCACGGGTTCGATCCCGGGCCGCGACATACCAAGTCGTTAAGAATGGTACTAGCTGCTCCTCGCTTGGCACTCAGGTTTACGCGGTAGAGCTAGGACTGGTCGACCTTGTGTCAGGATAATGTGAATGGGTGTGGTATCATGTAATGTGTCTGGGACATGATACTTCAGTGAGACAGCACTATAAAATTGAGCATTGAGCTCCCTGTCGCAACCAGTCACCGTCGTGATATGACTGAAAAATTGTTGAAAGCGACGTTAAACCCGAATTCACACACACACACTCACGCTTCTTTGCCTGGGCAGGCTTAGGCCGTCTAACCGGTGTACCAATACTAATGTGCGGTTAGCATCACGAAAACACGCCTATATAATTGTGACCCCCTTGAACCCCACATTATACAGTAAAACTGGGGTTTCCGGGGGTATACCTTATTTTTCTTATTTCTGCTCTAAAATATAGATTGTGGGTACTCGTTAGAACCGCCTCGATGAGGCGGTTCTAACGAGTGCCCACAATCTATATTTTGGGCAGAAATAAGAAAAATATCGCAATTTTTCATCATAAACTTTTCATTTTTTCGGCGATAAAGGTGGCAATATATTTGTAGCTAGGCGTGTTTGCGTAATGTTCAGCTCTGTGTGAGCGTATCATGCAGTCACATCTATTTCTCCAAGCCCCGATGGGCGGGGGCCACATATTGTACATCTGTCTGTTGTACATACATTTCTTGACTGGTTTGTGGAACGATAACTACACTTTCCATCATGTAGCAGAGTAACCGGGGACGGAGAACCCGCCGCAATCTGGCTACACTGGGCTTGCTTTAAGGAACAACCATTCCCTGAAAAGAAAAATGTACAAAAAAGGATGTATTGATAAATTACCCACTTAAACCCCACTTTATATAGAGACAACTTGGGTTTAAATGGGCGTACATTGCTTTTCTTATTTCTACTTCATCAAATATGTTGTGGGTACTCAATGAGGCGGTTCTAACGAGCACCCACAATCTATGTTTTCAGTCTAAATACAAAAAAAAATATCACGGATTTTCATCTGAAAAGTAGCCATTTTTGGATATGTGAAAAAATGCACTTTGTTGCACGGGTGTGTTATCTTAAAGTTGAGAAATCTTGTTTGCTCCTCGGTAGTTCGGATGGGCGACCGAGGTCGGCAACATTCTTTAGTGGAGATTGATCCTGAAATCTTTTCTACGGTCATTATCTCCCTTCCGCTAATTCCAGAAAAGCAGCTGCCAATTTCTGGCCAAAGAATGTGCACTGTAATAAACGTAAAAGTCTGTTCATGAAAAGTGTGCTTAGGTTAACCGGGCGGCTCGATAAGACCTAAATGTGGTTTGTTGACTGGGCCATAAAACTCCGAAACAAAAAATATTCTAATGACAGCCACAATACCTCACAACAGCCTGCTATAAAAGCGGTAGGGTAGAGTAGTAAGCATTTTCACTAAGTTATGCAACAGAAAGTGTACGAGGACTGTTCAAATATGAATGCAAGTACAACGTTTTCTCATGCACTAATGCGAAAATCACCTAGAAATAAATATCACAGCGTAGAAAAACATTTTACCTATACATTGATACCAAACCTGTTAAAATCCGTACACTTTAGCCATGTATATCGTTCGATAAACACTGTCTACTCTTGTATACTAATACAAAACATGGTTGGAAGAAGGTCAGAGTACGCCGTTGAAATACGGTCCTATATTTAGAATCGTTGTATTCTTGGTATACGGTGCAAAGACATTTTTGATGAAATATGTTCGGTTTATGGGCATAATGAAATGTCTTTTCCGACAGTTTTTCGTTGGTGTAAGAAATTCAGCTGTGGGCTAGGCTCAACAGAAGATGCATCACATGATCGTTGGCCGTAAAGAGCAACATCTGCCAAGATGGTTGCTAGAGTAAGAGAAATAGTTGCTACCGATGAACGATACACCACTAGGCAAATAGCTAGTATGGTTGGCATCTCATTAGGAGCAGCTCATACAATTCTGAAACGGGATTTAAAAATGAGAAAGATCTGTGCTAGATGGATTCCCCATCTGTTGACAGATGAGCAGAAAAAGACACGCGTTCAGTGCGCCAAGAAGTTGCTTAAAAGTTTCCAAATTACAATGCACGGTCTTTCGCTAATGTCGTCACAGGTGACGAGACTTAGGTTCACTTTTTTGAGCCAAAACGAAATATTCAGAACAAAATAAGGGCAACAAAGTATTGCAAAAGACCATGCATTGCAAAGCGGACCATGAGCGTCAAGAAGGTAATGTATGCCATATTCTTTTCAAATCAGGGCCCTGCTATTCAGGTTGCTGTGCCTAAAGGCAAATCTGTAAATGCGAAGTTTTACAAGAATAAAGTTCTTCGAAAATTGAAGAAATATTTCAAAGAACGAAGACCCGCAACTGGTTTGGCCAATGTCGGATTGTTACATGACAATGCGTCATCGCACAAGGCGTTCATTGTGCAAGACTATCTGAAGCAGGAAAAGGTTGTTGAACTCCGTCATCCCCCGTATTCCCCTGACCTTGCCCCGTGTGACTTTTTTTGTTCCCGCGGCTGAAAAAATACCTTTCTGGTCGAAAATTTGTACAGCGCAAACACCTCGGTTCTGCAATATTCCAGTGCCTTCATAGAATACCTCGAAAAGACTACTAAAATGCATTCAATAATTTGATCAGAGGACTGAAAGTTTTTATATCTGTTAAAGGAGAATACTTTGAGGGGACAAAATAATTTTTTCATCGAAATCTATCACGAAAGCATTTTTATGTGCTTAGTTGCATTCATATTTGAACAGTCCTCGTAGTTGGTATCTCGATGGATGACCGCGATGCTTGACCTCGTGGACCCAGCAAACACTACACTTTTTAACTCTAAAGGCCGGTGAAAGTACCTATGTAAACAGTGTGGAACCGGATTTGTAGTCTCTTCAGAATCTTTACTGTCTGTAAGGTAGCTCATAAATTAAAACAAATCTTTCAGGCGTATTCGTTTCTTAAATTGCCGCTTCCGTTATTGGTAATATATGTCTTACGTCACAATAATTGTCGTCTGCTTTGTTGTCTGCTAAATCAGTTTCGCGAATAGTGTAGACTTAGATCAGACTGTTCATGACCCACAGTTTGTATGCAAACAACATTTTAAAACATGTGAAAGCGGCAAGAATACGTAGCAAATGACATAGACATTTTCAGTTTTATTTTGTTATTGCTTTTTTTTATCCTTTTGGGTCGATTGCCTGTCAGTCAACCCAAAGTTACAGAAGCTCTACAGTGCTGATGCATCCGAGCCTATCACTAATATGAAGGAAATCCAGGTAACGTTTATTTATAACCGCATTATTCTTATCGCTGTGAGGTAAAAGTGTTCTGTTTGGCAAAGTGTAAACCCAGATCAGACCCGCAGAACGCGGCGTCTGATCAGGGTCTACACTGCTTGCTTACAGTACAGGAATATAAGAATTCAACGAAATGTTAACAGTCTGTCACTCAGAGACAATCAACTCCCTATCAGTTCTTTAATTCATATAAATCCAGAGACAACATCATGTTGATGTACCTGGCTGTTTTTAGACATTTCAGATGTTGTGATATGTGTTAGTGTCTTTTCTTGGGCATATTTACTCTGTTTTTGCATAAAGTCGAGTTTCCCATCCTAATAAATAATCTATTAGAAGTCCATATGCTAAACCAAACTTATCTGCTAATGGCGTCACCACGCCTATGCAGAACAAGATTGATATGCATGTTTGCGTTATGTCTTTATTTTCTTTAATACTTACATTAGCTTCATTTGTATAATTCAAAATATTAGCCATTTAAGGGGAATGGGAACACCTGGCAGACTTTTTTCCCTTTTTTCAAAGGGAGACGACTTTTAAGACTTCCTATTCGCTTTTCTATAAGCCCTGTCCCACTGAAAAGGGGGTCTACTCTTAAAGGAAAGAATTTCATTTCTTTAAGAGTTGACCCCTATTGATATGGGAGACAAAATAACTTTTGCGTGAGTTGCCTCCCATGAAGGTGTTCCCATTCCCCTTTTAACCGGCCACAATCACATCAAACTAAATCCTACATATCTCAGTTCAAAAAGGTCTCGTAAATTCAAACAAACATTTAACCCTTACTCTGCTGAACACGACAACCCCTTCCTTTGTAAACAGTGTGAGTCAAGAACACATGGCCTATATAGAAGCCATCTGATCAGAATCTACACTGTTTGTCATGCGGAGTGGGAATTTGCAAGAATACATTCTTTTGACTGTTTATCAGGGTTTATTTTTAGTTGATATTATTTTGTTTTGGATAACCAATTATCCATTTTGTGGGAAAGTAACTGTCCTTTTGGTTTTCCGCTATTGATGTTTCCATTAGGATCTTGTTGTTTCATGTTTGTGTTTCTTTCCCTTTGGTGTCCCTGATAGGAGCTCTGGGTTAATTGTATCGATTCCTGATCTTTGCGTTCACTTCTATTTATTAAACACCAGAAGCTTCCCGCCTGTTCTTGTCCACGTGACTATCGCTAGAACCGCGATATTCTTGTCTGTATGACGTCATGGTGGTGTGTAACTTTAAAATCTGGCCTGGGCTTGTGTACTGGGACATTGGCATTACTGAAGTCCCAGATCAGACGCCTCAAAGCGGGGCGTATCAGACACCACAGAGCGCGGCGTAACGCAGCGTCTGATTGGGGTCTAAGTACTCTGTTCGCTTAATTCTTGAATTTAAGGGTTAAACGAAACAGTCTAACTCTCAGTGCAGGGCTATTTTCACAGTCTAGACTCAGAGACAATCGACCCAACAGCGCTATCAATGCTTTGATTTATAACGAAAACAAACCTATGTAACAACAAATCTATGCAACATATTGTTGCATTACAGAACAATTTTGTAAAGACGTATTAAAATAATGTTGGATACCTACTGTATGTATACCCTGTGGTTCCACACTTATAATCTGTTTGACTGGGACATGAGGCGTTGTAGTACGCACAAGTGCCATTCAGAGTTAGACACGGTCCAGCATGGCTGACAGTCACGTGATGGTGAGACTTAGCAGCGTTGCAGTCTGCATTCTTTAAATCACACATGCTCTCTGTATACAAACGAGTTAGGATTAATTTCATTGCTGATATATGCCGGCCACGGTAGATCAGTCGGATGCGCGTCTGACTGGTGACCTGGAGGACGTGGGTTCGATACCTGCCGGAGTCGGCAACATTCTTTCGTGGAGACTGATAATGAACTCTTTTCTACGGCCATTCTCTCCCTTTCGCTGATTCAAGAAGGGCAGTTGTCAGTTTCTGGCGAAAGAATGTGCACTGCTTGCGTATAAGCCTGCCTAGGAAAAGTGTGGATAGGTAAACTGACCGGCTCAAAAATGACCTAAAATGGTGTTGACTGGGCCGTTAAACTCCAATACACACAAATTCTCTCACGTAAAAAATAAAACTGATCTGCAACAAGGGTCGCACAATTAGTTCCAATCGGAATACCAAGTTTTGTCTATAGGTTTTATTTCTAAATCTGATACAGATATTATCCAAAAGGTATGTAAGGGACACAAACGTTTTGACATGACCATAATGTGTATTTTTATGTACTTCAAACTGTTTATTTCATTGCAAGCTAAATATAGTTATCCTTCACGGGTACGTCAGTTAAATTAAAACGACGTAGCGTGGAAACGTTCAATCAAGCCGTTGCTAATAGGATGCCTTGGACTTGTAGTAAACTGCTGAAGAGAAAGCAGTCTCTTGACTTCTTTCATTACCTCAGCAGTGAACTGTGATCCACAATCAGTCAACATTTCGTCAGGGATGCCAACCCTGCTAAAAATTTCAACAAGCGCTTCCGCGACACGTTCCGTCTCTACTCGGTAAGCCGGCCTCGGTAGCTCAGTCGTATGCGCGTCTGACTGTTGATTAGGAGGACGCGGGTTCATTACCTGCCGGGGTCGGCAACATTCTTTCGTGGAGATTGACCATGAAATCTTTTCTACGGTCATTCTCTCCCTTCCGCTGATTCAAGAAGGGCAGTTGTCAGTTTCTGGCGAAAGAATGTGCACTGTATTGGTTAAACGCTTATGTATAAGCCTGCCTAGGAAAAGTGTGGATAGGTAAACGGGCCAGCTCGAACATGACCTAAATAGTGTTGACTTGGCCATAAAAACTCCAATTCAAACTAGAGCTGCCGCCTAACGGGCGCCAATTATACCCCCGTTACCGACAATTTTTTACAAGTATTTGACCTTGAGGAAGGTCAACGTAAAGGTCAAGGTCAGGTTTGTGTATATCAATCTTAAGTACTAGTGGCAAGGTGTGTGGTGTGTGAATATTAAAGAAATCGGTCAAAGAATAAGGAAGTTATGAGCAATGTTAAAGTTTTTTGTAACGGACCGACGACAGACAAATTTTTACAAGTATTTGACCTTGAGGAAGGTCAACGTAAAGGTCAAGGTCAGGTTTGTGTATATCAATCTTAAGTACTAGTGGCAAGGTGTGTGGTGTGTGAATATTAAAGAAATCGGTCAAAGAATAAGGAAGTTATGAGCAATGTTAAAGTTTTTTGTAACGGACCGACGACAGACAAATTTTTACAAGTATTTGACCTTGAGGAAGGTCAACGTAAAGATCAAGGTCAGGTTTGTGTATATCAATCTTAAGTACTTGTGGCAAGGTGTGTGGTGTGTGAATATTAAAGAAATCGGTCAAAGAATAAGGAAGTTATGAGCAATGTTAAAGTTTTTTGTAACGGACCGACGACAGACGACAGACGACAAGCTGACTCCTATATACCCCCTTCAAACTTCGTTTGCGGGGGTATAACAAAACCATTGCTATTATGATGAAGCACGCCATGGGAAAATCTGTTTCGCCATTTGCGGACAACAAAGGTGAAGATCAGCGTGCGCATGCACATAGTCTTATCAGTTGTCTATATGTTCGCTGCTCGGGCACTGCGAGACCTCACGTTTTGTTTATATGAAATTTCCACCCAGCGGGTGCATAACGTTCAGGCCACGTCTTACCAACGTGGATACGACGTTTCTCAAACGTGATGTCCCCAATGGGAAGACCCTTGCCTACCTGTAATGCTGAGCAGAGCTGAGCAGACCTGAGCAGACTATGTGTCTTACCCGGTCGCAAACCCAAGAGAGAATTTCTCGTGGCGCGTCTTGTATGGGCCGTCCTAAGCGAAAGGGGTCATTGCGATGATACACCTGTGTAATATGATTGTGCTGGCGTTTAACGACATGCCAACTCTTATGGGTCATTTTGTGTCGTCTCTCAGAGAGAATGGCCTCCGCCCATCGGGGCTTGGTGAAATAGACTGGGCTGCATGATGCTTCCATGCAGAGTTGAAACCGACCATATGAGTTCTGGTAAACCGCTTAGATCAAAGTGATGCGAGTCGGACCGTCCATGCATATAAACCCTATTGGTTTCATTGGGCGGCAGGGATTGTGATGTCATTTTGTCTCATTGTCGGGTAAAAGTCCCACAAAACTGGAAGCAACGTCTCCAAAATAACCTTAACAGTGTTGACGGGGACGTTTAAACTCAAATCAAACAAAACAAACTCCCAGAGAAAGGGAAAAAAGTGATATCAGAGATATTGGAGATGAAAGTTAGGGAAAGGGGAAACAGAGAAAATGAAAGGAACCGTAGAACCTGAAGAAATAACAACAGTCCCCCTCTATCCTTATCTGCTGCAAGGACAGCAGGCATTGTCCAGCTGTAAGTCAGTGTCAGTTGGACAACCCAGAAACGCAAGATACACGACACATTCGCTTCACCCAACAACATCCGTGTGACATAGTGCAAGTTCTGGCAGAAATTTCTTATTATATGAGCGGTTTACCGGTAATCAAAAGTTTGGTCAGTTTCAGCTCTGCGCGGACCCACAATGCAGCAAAACCTATTCCTCCAAGCCCCGGTGGTCGGGTGCGTTAAATGATAGATACCCAGATTCCTCTTATACGCCAGGTAAGTGCCAGAATCATGGAAACAGAAAATAATTGAACGGAATGTAATATACTTTATTTGTAAGCGAGATATGCCACATGACATATGTCTACTGTAATACATAAGATATACAGCTTTTCCTGGGGCAACGTCAAATCAAGGTCGATGCAAAGTCACGACGTTGCACCGACGTGGATGTGTTGTTGCATAAACGTCATGATGTAGCACTGACGTAAAAATGACGTCACAATTACGTCATGTGCCTGCTGGGCAGTTTCTTCGAGTCTCGCTATAAAGCTGTCACCTTACCTCATAAGAGAGAGAGAGAGAGATAGAAAGACAGACAGAGATAGAGAGATCGAGATCCTACCATAGGTAACTCCATCATTGCCACAGTAGCGTTGTTGCCCCTCCTCGTCACAGAGGGCGTCACAGTCAAAGGGCGTCACACGGTCCATAGAAATACACGAATCATTGTGAGATAGTGCGATAGTTTCTCCATGTCTGTTTGCGTCACATATAGCTCGGTCAAGGTAACACTGGTTTTCTGCAAAGAGTAATACATTGTATATCGGATCCACTTTTAATGGAGCAATATATAGGATCAACATTTTTGGTCAGTTGTTAAAACACTAACGACATGTCAGTAGTTAACGTAACTTTAAAACTTTGATCATTTAATATAGCGCATACGCTAATATTTTTGCTGAAATGCAAAAGCTGCTCTCATTTTTTCAGCAAAAAAAGAAGACTATATTAGATATTGTACTTGCTAGAACAGTAAACAGTTTGATCACTAATCATCTCGTTAAGCTAACGACGCTTGGAACAACTGGCCCCTGAAGAAGATCCAGATCTATTATGAGTTATTTATATATTTTCTTGCATAAATATCTATGCGTATGCCTGTTTGACGCCATTGTCTTGCATAAATACCTATGTGCATGGCTGTTTGAAGCCATTGTCAAATGGACCGAAAGCCGCTCAAACAGCGAAATCCATGTTCAAATCATGAAATTCGCCTGCTGTTTGAACATGGATTTTGAGCTTTTGATGTCACAAAACTGGCCTTGCTTTGTTTACATTACGTTGAGCGACGTAATGTTATCGCCCTGAACGTAGCTTTTTAGGGTTCTATGATGACGTCAGATAGTTATTGTGTAACAAAGTCATTGTAAACAACATTCTGAACTGGCCGACATGTTTGTTCGCCGGACGCATTTGAAGAGTTTATATGGAGTTTATATGGAGCTTTTGAGCGTTTCGGAATCGTAAGATATGCAAGAACGACGATCATTCATGGTTATTTCATTGCACTAACATTTGCCCGATCCCTCGGAAGATATTTGAATATTTGGCCTGGCGGTCTCATGTTCAAACAGCTTCCTCGTGAACCGGCGATTGTTAATGCATGAAAAACCATGGTTGATCCCTATAGTTTTGCATAAATATCTATGCGCATGCCTGATTGAAGCCATTTTCTTGCATAAATACCTATGCGCATGGCTGTTTGAAGCCATTGTCAAGTGGACCGAAAGCCGTGCTCGAACATCAAAAACCATGTTCAATTCATGAAATTCGCGTGATGTTTGAACATGGATTTTGAGCTTTGATATCACAAGACAGGCCTTGCTTTGTTTACGTTACGTTGAGCGACGTGACGTTATCGCCCTGAACGTATCATTTTTAGGGTTCTATAATGACGTCAGAGGGTTACTGCATGACAACGTCATTGTAAACAACATTCTGAACTGGCCGCCATTTTGGTTTGCCTGAGTTTATATGGAACTTATATGGAGCTTTTGGGCGTTTTCGTCAAAATTGGCGGTCGGATTCGTAAGTTATGCAAGAACAACGATCATCCATGGTTATTTCATTGCATTAACATTTGCCGGATCCCTCGGAAGATATTTGAACATTCGGCCTAGCGGTCTCATGTTCAAACAGCTTCCTCGGGACACGGCAAATGTTAATGCATGAAAAAACATGGTTGATACCTATAGTCAAATGGCCCGAAAGCCGTGCTCAAACAGCAAAATCCATGTTCAAATCATGCAATTCGCGTGCTGTTTGAACATGGATTTTGAGCTTTCGATATCACAAGACTGGCCTTGCTTTGTTTACATTACCTTGAGCGACGTAACGTTATCGCCCTGAACTTAGCGTTTTAGGAATAGAATAGAATAGAATATGTTTATTAAACCAATCATGGGCCATCTCTGGCATTCAAAATATACAAATCAATGAACAAAGCATAATAGTCATTAATAGTTAATTAACAAAGTACATATTATTTGAACACATTCATTATGAACACACATTCCACACACGCAATAACCATACTGATCCTAAAAACTTGGGACATAAATTCAGACAAAATGACACTTAAGGTATAAACTCCACAGGCGTAAATAAACCTACAAACATTCGAGGGTTTGCATCACCTGCGCATGCATTATTGTCCCAATTTTTATGATGTTTTGGCAAAAAAATGGCAGGAAAACCTTCGGTGATTACGTGTTTTCATTTATAACTCACAGTGCCAGAAAAATAAGTAGATGAATAAAATTAGAATTACAATCATCCGCAAGTTAATTTGTTGATCATTGTACACAGTGCCAGTCACTTACGAATGTGCATGATGAGGCCTGAGCCCAATGCACTGCACCCAACAAGAAATACAACCCCCATCGGCTAAAGTAACCGACTAATCATAACTTTGAGCCGACAACAATTGCATCTCAAGGATAATCTATGCTCCGATACCCACTCCTTGCACAGGCTCATCCACGCACTTACTTATTCGACTGGCCTGGTACTTGAATTAAATGACTGGAGGTAGAGATCCGCCCTAGGCACAAAATGACATATACGAATATTTGTGTATGCTTATGTTTTCTTTTTCCTCAGTTCAAAACAAACGAAAATATGGAAATGACATTTTCAGACTCGTTACTCATCAACCATATGAGTTGGCCATCTTGGGATAGAGTGGAAAGTGTTTGCACAATTTTTCTATTTTCGCCATGAATGTCTGTCTTAATGAAGTGTAAACTGAACAGCCGAAAAGGAAATGCCGCTCATCTTCCACTTCACCTGACAAACATACTTTACACTTTCTTTAGCTTTTAATTTTTGTATCGACCTACTTCTATCTCAAGTTTATGTGCACTTATGCGAAATGACATGAAACACTTGCGGATGTCCACCTTATCAATTATTGATGAATACTTTTCTTTTTGAAATACTGATTTAAATATTGCATTTTAGGGTTCTATGATGACATCAGATGGTTACTGCGTAACAACGTCATTGTAAACAACATTCTGAACTGGCCGCCATGTTGGTTCGCCGGTCGCATTTGAAGAGTTAAAATGGAATTCATATGGAGCTTTTGTGCGTTTTCGTCAAAATTTTCCGTCGGAAACGTAAGTTATGTAAGAACAACGATCATCTATGGTTATTTCTTTGCATTAACATTTGCCGGATTCCTCGGAAGATATTTGAACATTCGGCCTGGCAGTCTCATGTTCAAACAGCTTCCTTGGGACCCGGCGAATGTTAATGCATGAAAAACCATGGTTGATCCCTATATTAAATAATGCTCAGTTGTGGATTATTTCAGAACATTTATTTTTTTATTTATTATTTTTCATTGGTCCGTAAGTCCGAAGGTCCGTAAAAGGTCCATGTTTTGTCAACTGGCAAACGGACCCGTATATTAGTTTCGCCACGGGTGTCCATCCGGACGCCCATCCGTCCGTCTGTCACAAACCTTGTGAATGCAACAACCTTATTATTTCATGATCTATGGTGACCAAACTTGGTACACATATTGCTTAGGGATTGCAGCCACAACCGCCATCTTGATACTCTTCAGTACTTGTGCAACTCTACCCCCAGAGTTGGGCTGAACTATGGTAGTCCGATAAGGTTATTGGTAGCTACCTCGTATGTTCGGCTGACCCTGCCCATGGGAGTTATAGACTGTAACTGACCGCCGATGAGAACTGGTAAACCGCTTAGGACTAAGCTTGTCCAGGTAAAGTGGTGTGAGTCAGACAGTCCAGTGCATATACGCTTTTTGGTTTCATTTGGCGAGAAGGTTCTTGAGATGTCATCTCATTTCAATGTCGGGTAAAAGTCTCACAAAATTGGAGGCAACGTCTCCAAAATGACCTAAGTAGTGTTGACGGGGACAGCGGGTTCCCAAGGTGTTCGAATTTTTAGTATTTTTTTTTTTTTTTTTTGGTACTTACTATACGTTTTACCATCCGTGCCGCAGACAGACTGTGTGTGGCGGCTACAGTGTCGATAACAGCTATCACCGGATACCACCGCAACTGTGGGGAGACAGAATTTTATTAATTTGACGAAAACATTTACATCACTAAAAACACGCCTGCATATAATTTTAACCCCTTAAACCCACTTTTGTTTAATCTTGATTAACGGATAATGAAATTGTGTCACTTGAAATGGACAGGGGATCTGATCCAATATTTCGTCTTGAGTAGCTTCCCTTTAAACATGTGTTTCGAATAAGGGTTATTCAATAAATGATTTTTCATGCAAACATTTAAAGAATGGAATCTGATTGGCAAGAATATGTCGCATATTGAAATTAAACAAAAGGTAAAGTGCAACATCTTTTCTCCAAGAAAATGACATTTTCGCCTTTTATGTTCTTCCTTTTATTAAATGCATTATGTTTCTATAGGATTTGTATTGGAGATTAACTTTCTATTGTTCAATTTTAGAGATTTTACTATGGAGTAAACATAAAGATGCCGAGCAAAACAAAAAGTATGCGAAAGTTTCAATGAATATCTCTTTCACGATCTGAGAAAAAGACTCATTTAATTCACTATGATTTTAATTGAAAGGGAGATAATCCGGAACAGGCAGAAATTCCAATTGAGTTTGAAGCTGTTTGTTGGGTTTAATGGCAAAGTAATGATGTGGTCTTATCGATGAACATTCGTACATGGCTTTTGCGGTGTGCACAGATTTGAATGTCGCGTACAAAATGAGATTTTATTGGAAATATTGATTTTCAATTAAGGGCAATAACTCCATCATGGATGACTGTTACAGGAAAAGAATTGGAGTTTTACAAACTTGGACGTTTGGGAAAAGCGGATATAGGCATATTTTATTACAGACAGCAATACAAGATCCGGTATTCTAAATCAAAAAGCGTATACTTTCTATTGCCTCTGAGTATATATTAACAGCCGTCATCACTTGAAAAGATCGTGTAATGAAAACCATTCTGATCCCCACATTACATTGGGAAAAGTAGGAGATATACATAGATATAGTATTTACCTTATTCTTGATTAAAAGAAAATTGTCAGTGAGTATCTGATACTTTCTTTCCGCAATCTATGTTGCAGCAAACACAAATATGAATCTCAGCCATTCAGATATGCAAGCTGACTCAAGTTGAATCAACGTTCTTTCAAAGTGGATTCACCGTTGAGTGCCTAATGTACAAATGTAAGACAAAAACCAACAGCTATACCTAAAAGTCCTGTTAAAACTACCGAGTCAGCATTATTCCAAAATGTCCCTTATCTGTAAATATAAAATTAAGATTTAAACTTCAGAGTAAGATGGCGTCACGTCATGAAATGGTACAGGAATTCGATAAAAAAAGATAATGGTTTGACTCATTTTATACATAAAGTACTTCAAGACAAAGTCTTATCAAATTTTAAGCTAAACCCATTTGGTACCAGAAACCCCAAAACGGGTATTTGGCAAACAGTGCAGGCCCAGATCAGACGCCACAAAACGCCTCCACTGTTTGCTAAAAGTTTAGTCATTTTCCAAATAAATTTTGAAGAAAACGCAACCGGACACCTCTAAATTTTGAAATGGACTCCTGCTGTATATAAGCTTGGCGGAAGATTCCATTTGGTACAAAAAGGGTTAACAAATGATGAAAAAATCTATCTACAGACAGAAACGTCAATGACAATCATTCACTGGCAACAGTCATTCATAAACGTTGGGGTGTGTGTGTGTGTGGGGGGGGGGGGGCGGGGGGGGGGCATAGGGGATAGGTATAGTTGTGGTACAAGTCAATTTTTATAGCGACGTGGTAGAGTGTTTGCTTATCAACCCGGCCGCCTGGGTTCGATCCCCGGCCGTGCCAAAGGAGGTTAGCTGTTTTTTCTGCCTGTTACATTTGGCACCCACCGAAAATAACCCACTTGTGCATTAGAACTCCTTGAGGATCATTCACATAATTATGACATATTTCAATGTGGAGTACACCTTTACTTACGTGCGGTACAAGCCAGCTTTTACAATGACGTGGTGGAGTACTTGCTTATCAATCCGGCGGCCCGGGTTCGATCTCCGGCCCGACCAAAGGTGGTTAGCAATTTTTATCTGTTTGTTTGTTTGATTTGAGGTTTAACGTCCCCGTCAACACTGTATAGGTCATTGTGGAGATGTTGCTTCTAATATTGTGGGACTTTTGCCCGACATTTATGAAATGACATCTCAAGCGCTGTCGCCCAATGACTTGAAACCAATAGGGGTCGGACTCGAACCACTTTGCCTGGGCAGGCTTAGATCCTCTAAGCGGTTTACCAGCACTTGTGTGCGGTCGGTTTCAGCTGTGCATGCGCGGAAGCATCATGCGGCCCATCTATTTCTTTGAGCCCCGATGGGCGGGGGCTTTTTTCATATGTAACACTGCCGAGAATTGTCCATGAGATCACGATGAAGTACTGTATTTACAACATATATTCGGACAGAAAGGCATGAGCAAACAGTGTAGACCCAGATGACATTCCGCAGAACGCGGCGTCACATCAGGGTCTATACTGTATGCTACCTATCCAAACATGGTAAATTTGACTTGTTCGAATTTTAGAACACGTATGTTAAGGAATTGTGGTGTCCGAAAATATTTAGGGTAAATACGGTATTCAGAGAAGGAGAAAGAAATGGAGAATATAAGAATCTTATATGTGTGTGAGGGGAAGGTGGAAAAATCCGTCCCGAGGGACACTTTCCGGCATCACGAGGCTTTCCTCGTGATGCCGGACAGTGATTCCGAGGGACGGATTTTTTCTATCCACTCCTCACACCCATATAGTATTCTTTTTTTGCATACCTTCCATTTCTTAGCGCGGATTTTTAATGCTGCAGTCGAAGTGACTGGTTACCGACGTCCGTCATATTGTGAAGAGACTACAGGAATGTTGAGGTCAACTACGCGATAATATTCGATTTTGGGCAAGAACACCAGGGTTAGAACAGTATTTCTATCCCAAGCTAAAACTTTGGATTTCCTCATCTGGTGTGCAAGATTTTTTTTTACGAGCGACAAGACTATGAACTGAAGCTAACCCTTATCCCACTGAAAACACCAACCCCTACCTTTGCAAACAGTGTAGATCCAGAAGTAGCCATCTGATCAGGATCTTCACTGTTTGTCAATTAGTTTGCGAATTTAAATGAAATATTAAATCTGGTATTTGTTAGTTGACAGTCAGCATCACGAAAACACGCCTATATAAGTTTGACCCCCCTCGAACACCTCTTTTATATAGTAAAAATGGGGTTTACAGGGGTAAACCTTTTTCTTATTTCTGCTCAAAATACAGATTGTGGGTACTCGTTAGAACCGCCTCATCCACAGGTACCCACAATCTATACTTTCGAGGCGGTTCTAATGAGTACCCACAATCTATATTTTGAGCAGAAATAAGAAAAATATCCCAATTTTTCATCTTAAAATTTTCATTTTTTCACCGATAAAGGGTTATAATGTGTTTGTATAGGCGTGTTTGCGTAATGGAAAAGGGTGTTGCAAACTTAATCTATTCATCAGGATAAGGGCTAAAGATTTGTCAGAAGACTGGGGATATTATCCTTGCATTGTCGACGAGACAGGCGAGGGTCGATATAAGACAGGTCTATAAAATCCTGAACTACTACCTTTAATCTCTAGCCCCCGCCCATCGGGGCTTGAAGAAATAGATGGGCTGCATGATGCTTCCAAGCAGAGCTGAAACCGACCTCACACGAGTACTGGTAAACAGCTTACAGGTATAAAGCCTGTCCAGGAAAAGCGGTGAAGGTCGGACCGTCCATGCTTGTAAACCCTATTGGTTTCATTGGGGGACATGGCTAGAGGTGTCATTTCATCTCAGTGTCGGGTAAAAGTCCCACAAAATTGGAAGTAACGTCTCGAAAGATGACCTATACAGTGTTGACGGGGACATTAAACCTCAAATCAAACAAACAAAAAACCTTAAATCTCACTCTACTAGACCAGGGGTCACAGAAACACAGCAGACTAAATAAACACCAGGAGGTATTCATTGGGTTTTACCCCCACCGCCCCATCCCCCACCCTCGCCGAACTTCAGTTAAATAAAGCAAATTCATCTGATACCGAGGCCCCGTTTTTGGATTTACAACTATCTATTGCAAATGGATTTGTTTCTTGCAAAATTTATGATAAACGCGATGATTTTGATTTTGAGATTGTAAATATTCCTTTCTTGGATGGTGATGTTCTTCCTGCGGCATCCTATGGCGTTTATATTTCGCAATTAATTCGATTAACCAGAGGGTCTAGTCATGTAACTGACTTCAACATTCACGTAATAAACTGTTAACTGCTAAATTTCTTAATCAGGGTTATCGGTATCATAAACCACGCAAAGCCTTTTCAAAATTTTATAGACGTCATTCCGATTTAATTTCAAAATTAAATGTTGGACTTAAATCTCTTCAACAAGGTCTATCGGAACCCGAATTTTATGGTGACTTAAAAGAAAATTATATAATTGCAATGACTTTAGTACCCAATTTCGTAAATCCATTCTTCAATATAAAAAGATTGGATGCAACATAAATGTTATACGACAGACTGCATGCATGGTAGTTAACCAAATCACGTTTGACAACTTTGCTTCCCTCTTTAATTGCACGCCGCTGGGTCAGGCCTCAGATTCTATGACGGTTCCAGCGTAAAGGCTTACTGAGAATTCGAGAGAATCTAATTTTATGTTATGTTGGTTGATGACTGATGCTCTGTTTCTGGTCGGACCGTCCATGCTTATAAACCCTATTGGATTCATTGGGCGGCAGAGCTTTAGATATCATTTCATCTCAATGTCGGGTAAAAGTCCCACAAAATTGGAAGCAACGTCTCCAAAATGACCTTTACAGTGTTGATGGGGACGCTAACCCTCAAACCAGACAAAACAAATCTCTGTCTCTGGTTGGGCCAATCGGAGTCTAACTGTTGGTTTTCTTTTGTTCCAGCGTTTCAAAAACAGTGGTTTCTTGCTGTCGAGTTCTTCATGGGGACTGAACAAATTATTTGTCTAAATCGCGACGGAAGTAAGGGCGAGAATTGTGGTCACGTAAAATCGATTTAAACCACCCCCAGTCGAATTCGTTTCACTGACCGTTCCAAGGCGGTTTGTCTGTCGTGATTTATTTTAGTTATGGCTTGTCTTTGAGTGTGTGTATCGCTTATATTATTTTGTTTTGGATAGCCAACTGGCCATTTTGTGGGAAAGTAACTGTCCTTTTGGTTTTCCGCTCGCTATTGATGTTTGCATTAGGGTCTAGTTGTTTCATGTTTGTGTTTCTTTCCCTTTGTTGTCTCTGATGGGGGCTGTGGGTTAATTGTATCGATTCCTGACCATTGCCTTCACTTCTATTTTGTAAACAACTGTAACAGCTTACCAGACTGGGCGGTAATTTGTTGCTGTATTTAGTTTTTAAGTCCCGTCAACACTTTGAGGTCATTTTGGAGACATGACTTCCGATTTTGTGTGACTTTTACATCACAAGCCCTACCACCCAAACATACCGCTAGGGTTTAAGGAGAGGTCCGATTCGCACCAATTTCCCTGGACAGGCTTAGACCCAAGTTCGGTCACTTTCAGCACTGCGCGGAAGCGCCCATCAGGCCAGGCTATTTCTCCGAGCCCCGGTGAGTGTTGGAGCGGGGGTGGTGGTGCTGGACGGTAAGTATGACTTCAAAACCAAGTAAGATAATCACTGGAGTGTAAACACTACTTAACCAGACCCACGCATGCAGAAGTTGCTATACCGAGAAGACCTGGGCGGGAGTTAAATACATGCTAGCATCTATCTTCATATACTTATTCGGTCATATCAGAGTTAGGCGGGTGGCTAAAAATTTAGAATTTAGCCAAAAGAAATCCGGCATCACTGTAGTAAAATTCTGCAGTATAAATATCAATGGTATCAGAGACAAAGACTTGAACTCTTGGCTTTCTATGATACTCGCCAACCACATGTAGCTGTCTTTGAAACAAAAATTGAAAATTTAACCCTTATCTTGCTGTTCACGATAACCCCTATCTTTGCAAACATTGTAGATCCAGATCAGATGGCTTCTGAAGAAGCCATCTGATCAGGATCTATACTGTTTGTCATTCAGTTTATGAATTTGTAGGAATAAATTACATCAAGTAATCTGATTTGTTCAAAGTCAGAAATGGGTGTGGCTAAACTGAATATGCAGCAAGAGAAGGGTTAATAAAAACTATTCCCAGATGCTGTGATTATAGTGTATACAGAATGGTAATGAGGTGATGTTGCTCGTTCATCACATTAACATGTCCGTGAAATGAACATTTCCGTAAACCCCACTTTATATAGAGAAATTTGGGCTTTACATCGGTATACATTTTTTCTCATTTCTGCTCTAAGATAAAGCTTGTAGCAGTTTCGAGAATAAAACAGAAGTAGAGGCAATGATCCATAAATTTTGCACCATGTGAGCCAGACTGTATACTGCTCTCTGTGATTTCTGTATATTAGCTTCAACGGCATGTCTAATTTGCTTAGCTGCAGAGCGTAGTATTCCTATGTGAGTTGTTTGTTCAACTATTGGCATATTACTATCGCCTATCTTCCAAGTCTCATCTTCTGGGTAGGTTTTAACACGGTCCATTTTAAGGATAACACTTTTAGAAGGTGATTACTTCTTATGTCAACCGACAAAGAATTCCCGTGATGCCGCATCACTCCTCTGTTTCAAGAAAAATAGGTCCTAATAAATAAGTGAAGAGACGCGCCGGTATCATTTGATATGTAAAAATGATATTCAGATTGAAAAAAAAAAACTATGGACGCCAAATACACAAACAACAGTGTCTTAAAATTAACTCTAGCTCGTCAGCTTTGACACCTGGAGTGTATGTAATCACCTGCGGTGATGGTCAAATGTGGCCGACGCAGTATCAGTAGAAAGAAAGAAAGAAAGAAAGACATGGCCTAGTTTATTAAGAGCAAGTTCAATTGCTTTTCTTGAGTTAACTAGAGTTACACCAAAACACGCGGAATATGACTCCTGCCGCACTACTAGAGTTAACAAGAATTCAATCAAGCTTTGTTTGAGAGTTGGAAGACTTGTCTAGCAAGAACAATCAAAGCGCCAAAAGGCACTGAAATGACAGATTCTGTGAAAAACCAGTGCTTCAGCTGAAGTGCACGACCTGCCGGATGCTTTTAGCTTTATGAGTGTAACCATATATGGGTATGGCGGCCATTTTGGTCATGTGACCTGGACCTAAAACGGCTCCCCCAAATAAATGCGCCTTATCGTAAGGAGCAAAAATATATCTTATACTTTAGTACTGTATTCTGAATGGTTTGCAGGATAAAATGCAGTCTCACTTTTCCAGTACAAAAGCATATGTGTCAAAGTTTGACCTAGGCACAAAGAAGGTCAAGGTCAACCCAGGGTCACCATTTTAGCAATTTATGATGGGCCTACGTCCCAGATGATATTTATCAAGTTTCGTGGAAATCTGCCCAGTGGTTCTGGAGAAGACTATTTTTGAAGGGTTTTTACCATATGTGGCTTGGCGGCCATTTTGGTCATGTGACCTGGACCCCATGGGCAAATTTTGGTTTTCCCCATCCCATAGAGGCCCCATATAAAATTTGACTTCAATCGGCCCAACGGTTTCCGAGGAGAAGCAGTTCGAAAATTTTCACATTTGTCGCCTCGGCGAGGCTATACTAAATGGAATGTAATACTTCGCAAGTTCATTGGTTAGATCTCATTCATATCTATCAGTATGCCAAAAATTGTTTAAATATTCCAAGCGGTTAAGTCACTATCACCAATTTTAACAAACGGGTTACGGACGGACAGACAGACAGACCATATATGGCTTGGCGGCCATTTTGGTCATGTGACCTGGACCCCATGAGCAAATTTTGGTTTCCCCCATCCCATAGAGGCTTCATATGAAATTTGACTTCAATCGGCCCAACGGTTTCCGAAGAGAAGCAGTTCGAAAATTTTCACATTTTTCGCCTCGGCGAGGCTATACTAAATGGAATGTAATATTTCGCAAGTTCATTGGTTAGATCTCATTGATATCTTTCAGTATGACAAAAATTGTTTAAATATTCCAAGCGGTTAAGTCACTATCACCAATTTTCACAAACGGGCTACGGACGGACAGACAGGCTGACAGAATGACAGAATGACACGGTGATTTTAGGGCACTCTTAGAAAATCAACCGACTTCAGTCGGTCGCTTTTCTGCGGGTCGTGCAATTCAGATTTACTTTCTTAAAGACAGGATTTTCATGCCGGGGGGTCTGGTTCCCAGCTTAAACATGAACAGGTAACCAGCTGATAAAAGTAGGTGTGGCTTGGTCTTGGTGGGCTGGCTACCTATAGGGGCCATAGAACTGATAAGGATTATATGATATAATTGACTGTAATGATCAGCTGCTGTCCATATATTTTAAACAAATACTTTCAAAAATTGGACATAAATTATGCTTCATTACCAATGATTTATTTATTTAATAACATTTAAATAGAAAAAAAAATCTAGTTTTGTGTAGCAGAAAATAAAATAGCAAACTTGACTAAATCAGAAAACGATTTTATCTGAATGTCAATTTAGGTTTGGAAGAAATATAATGTGTGTTTTCATATTTTTCTCTGTACACAATAACCTCTCTGTAACATGAGTCACTGTAAAAAGATTTTGGGATATAACACAGTTCTAAAACAAAAATTGTTAGAACCGCCTCATTGAACATTTGTATGTGTAAAATGCTAGTCCTAGTACTCATTAGAAATAGACCTAGTACTAACACTCTATCGGCCCCTGCCCATCGGGGCTTGAAGAAATATATGGGCTGCATGATGCTTCCTAGCAGAGCTGAAACCGACCCGCACATGAGTACTGGTTAACAATTTAGAGGATCTAAGCCTGCCCAGGCAATGCAGTGCGAGTCGGCCCGTTCATGCTTATAAACCCTGTTTGTTTCATTGGGCGACAGGGCTTGAGATGTCATTTTATCTCAGTGTCTGGTAAAAGTCCCATAAAATTGGAAGCAACGTCTCCAAAATGACCTTTACAATGTTGACGGGGACGATAAACATCAAATCAAACAAACAAACCAACACTCTATAGTATATTATTGGGGCTCGATTTGAACTAATGAGCACCCAAAATCTATATTATATTTGAAAAAAAATCTAAACTGAGATTAGAATGAGATAAGCCTGTACATCTGTTTTATTCATTCAGCCATTCCATCTGACATTTGTTTAGCTGTGTCAATTTTATTTAATTTATTTTACTAAAACTGCCTGTGTATAATTCATTTTACTTTTTATTTTTCTTCTTCTATAAGAAGAAAAACAAGAAGAAGAATGGAAAAATCTTTCTATTATATCAAATTTAAAAACAATTCTTTCATTCAAACATTATTTATTTATTTATTTATTTATTTATCAGAAGAAGCTGTTTTTTACAGTGTCAACTTATAATTTTTCAACAAATTTGAAGCTTTCACTTTTTATTATTTTTTTTTTTTTTTTTTTTTGTTATATTAAAACTAAATATGCTGTTCAATTAACCTTTATGAAATATGTTTGTATTTTGTTTCTTTGTAATTTAAAAAATAAATGCATTAATCATGACTAAAATGTTTTGTTTGTCTATTGAAACCAATTATGGAGTGTGCCTGCTGTTACATAATTGAGATAACAAGGTTAGCTTCAAACAGAGCAGAGCTGTCAATCACTTATTATTAAAGTGTCAATCATTGTGATGTCACAGTAGGTCTCCATTTACAGCCAATCAGATCAATAGAATTTGATGTTAACCCTTCAGAGGTCAGACAAAGAATGACTCAGGTTTTCCTGTGCTCCCTTAAATACTCCAGTCCTGTCTTTAAGTGATAAGGACAATGGCGCTGGAGTGCTGATTTTTAGTTTGGTTCATAAAACTGAGGTGAATAGGCTGTTAAACACTTTCATCTTCATTTTACTTGGACATTATAAATAAAACAACATGCAAATGACTACCCAGCAGGCACACGTCGCTAGGGCAACGTCAAATCAACGTCGATGCAACGTCATGACGTCGCACTGACGTTGATGTGACGTCACAATTACGTCATGTGCCTGCTGAGATAGTTGCCAGTTTTATGACAACACATAGCCGCAACTTTCTTGTAAAAGCTTACACTTGTTGACTGAGATGTGTTTCGCGGCTTAGTCAAGAACCTGCCTTATGTCGTGCGCTACAATAAAGGAAAACACTTTTTGTGCGATGTTTGAAGTTTTGCGGCATGTGACTAATTATTTATCACAACATTGTGCTTGCATATTCAGTTATTTAGACCTATACAACAGAATTGGACAGTGATAACTGTTAGGAGTTTATTATTGCTGGCTTGCTACCGTACGGTGAAGTTTCTAGCGTCACGTACTTCGCATTTAATTAGGTCATGTAAGTGTTATGAGTCTGTACCCTTTCAGCCCTTTATAGCCAAGTACAGATACCTACAGATGCAAACAGTGTAGAACCTGGTGAGATGGCTCATAATGATACACCGCATTCGGTTCTACATGGTTTGACATGCTATTGACGACTATTGACTAGACACCCAATTTACATGTGTAGAATGGACGCGTACAAATTCAGTGACTGAAGAGTGAACTGGAGAAACTCGTGGGTTGAAGGGGTAAAATCTTAACCTGGCCTGTAACTGTTGTGTACGGGTCAGGACCAGACAAAGCGGCTTGGCCGATAATCAAAAGTTAAATACAGCTTATTAAACGGTCTATTTTCTTTATTTTTCAAAGTTTATCTAGAAACTTCAATTGTGTGCACTGATTGTAGCTCTATACATATTGTTTTTTTTTTTTGTTTTTTTTTTTGTTGTTTTTTTTCTTTTCTAGAAATATACAAAGGTACTTTAATGTCGTATTGATACAAATATAATTAATCATAACCCATTTTGTACTGAATGTAATATTATCACTTATCTGACGAAGATTTCATTTCGAAATCCCGGTTCAAAATTAAGGGGCGTCAGCTAGAAATATAGGAATTAATTTAGGAAAAAAATGGGCTAACTTTCGACAACAGTGAAGCCCGCAGTGAAGGCCGTGGTTAGACGCCGCCTCCAAGATTCGCCAATGACCCATTATGCGATCGTCTGTATAAAATGGGAACTGTCCTTATACATATTCAATTAACTTTTCCCGTTTTGTTTGTAATTTAAGAAAGATCTTTTTTGTATTTAGATTACAAATGAAACAAAACATGTAATCAAAATGCGGAAATAATGCCATGAGAAATTAGTTTTGGGACAGCGAGCATGAAAAGTCAACAAACAACGGACTATTTGCGCGGAGTCATATTTCAAAAGAAGTGGAAGCCGGAAGTTCGGACGTTAAAAATGTAAACATGCAGCACGACGAAGAATGACAGAAAGAATCTGTCATTAAAAACCAACATGATGGCAGATAATCGTAGGTTAAACGAAGTCCAAAATTCGATCATTTCAAACTCCTGTGTGCCAATTATTGGAAATTTTGGCAACTGTTTGAAAACACACATCCAACTTGCATAAATACCTATGCGCATGGCTGTTTGAAGCCATTGTCAAATGGAGCGAAAGCCGTGCTCAAATAACGAAGCCCATGTTCAAATCATGAAATTCGCGTGTTGTTTGAACATGGATTTGAACTTTTGATACCACAAGACAGGCGACGTAACGTTATCGCCCCTAACGTAGCGTTTTATTTCAATGATGACGACATAGGATTACGTCAGAGAGTCACTACATAGCAACGAGTCTGAACTAGCCGCAATGTTGGTTCGCCGGTCGCATTTCTTTCTTCCTATTTCTCCTTAACCCCAGTAGGGGATATAAACGTATATAACATACACTCCAGTTTTGCAGGATGAAAGCCTACACAGTAATCATGTAATTATGGTAGAGTTCTTTAACCTGCACAAGGGATGGTTCTCCCTGCACGGGGGGGGGGGGGGGGGGGCTCTAGTTAACGTCCCGATCCGAAGGACAGCGCACTATATGACATTCATCCCTGCAAATGATGCCAATAGAGCGTGTTCTGACACCGAAATTTCATCACCACTGCCGCTGAGCAAACCCGAGTCCTCTAGCATCAGAGGCAAGTGCACTAACCTCTGAGCTATTGCTATTGAAGAGTTTAAAATGGGTTTATATGGAGCTTCTAGGCGTTCTACATCAAAATTTCCCGTCGGAATCGTAAGTTATGCTAGAACAAAGATCATCCATGATTATTTCGTTGCATTATCTATCTTTATATACTGAGTCGGTCATATTTGGCCATTACCTCAGTTGGAATGTTAAAACATTAACATTTTCCATTAACATTTGCCCATCCCTCGGAAGATATTTGAACATTCGGCCTATTGGCCTCATGTCCAAACAACTTCCTCGGGACCCGGCAAATGTTAATGCATGAAAAACCATGGTTGGCCTTTATATTCTTGCATAAATACCTATGCGCATGGCTGTTTGAAGATATTGTCAAATGGACTGAAAGTCTTGCTCAAACAACATAGCCCATATTCAAATCATGAAATTCGAGTGCTGTTTGAACATGGATTTGAACTTTGGATACCAAAAGACTGGTCTTAGGCCTACTGTGTTTATGCCACGTTGTGCGACGTAACGTTATCGCCCCGAACGTAGCTTTTATTTCAATAATGACGTCAGAGGTTAAGCCAGCTGGTCAATATGTAGCAACGTCCTTGTCAACAACATTCTGAATTAGCCGCCATGTTTATTTGCCGGTTGCATTTGAAGACTTTATATGGCACTTATATGGAGCCTTTGGTCGTTTTTGTCAAAATTTTCCGTTGGAACCGTAAGTTATCCAAGAACAATGATCACCCATGGTTATCTCTTTGCATTAACATTTGCCGGATCCCTCGGAAGATGTCTGAACATTCGGCCTCGCGGCCTCGTGTTCAAACAGCTTCCTCGGGGCCTGGCAAATGTTAATACCATGGTTGATTCCTATATAGTGTATTGCTACAGCCGACTGAGGACCAACTTCAACACATGTTGTTCATACTTTCCATTTACTCGAGGCTCAACTCGATTGGTTTTGGACATTTGGCAAGAGTAGATTCTTGACGTCAGTAGAGTTAATTCTAGTTTGTCAATTGAACTCCCTCACAGCGCGGATGAATCAGAAGGTCTGTTTACCATATTATCTCTGACCACCTACCCTACAAAGTTGCGATGGGGATATAGAATCGCTGCTGTGTTAAGGTGTGTCTAGGGTGTTGTGTGATGAGTTTTACGTCCCATCAACAGCTACGGTGATGGAACAGTGTTTAAAAGACTCATATGAAAGTTGGAGAGGCCCGGGATCGAACTCACGACCATGGTATATGAGGCGAGTACCTCATCCACTACACCACGGGGGCTTCTCGGGGTGTGTCTAGAACCTTGAGAATAGGATAGATTTGTTTGTTGTTTGAGTTGAGGTTTAGTGTTCCCGTCAACACTGTATAGGTTATTTTGGAGCCGTTGCTTCCCATTTTGTGGGACTTTTACCTGACATTGAGATGAAATGACACCTGTCGCCCGATGAATCCAATAGAGTTTATAAGCATGGGCGGTCCGACTCGCACCGCTTTGCCTGGGCAGGCTTAGATCCTCTAAGCGGTTTACCAATACTCGTGTGTGGTCAGAATCAGCTCTGCGTGGAAGCATTGTGCAGCAAATCTATTTCTTTAAGCCCCATGGGCGGGATTGAAATATGATAGAAGACAAAGATATCATCACAGAAGCATCAAACCTCCATGGAGAGAGGATGAACCCTATTGATTTTCAATGTCAAGGGTCGAATGCCAAGGCCGCAATGGACTTGGCATTAAAAACCATGTAAACAGGATACAGCATCAAACCTTCCACAAGTGTTCCCCGTGGAGACAGGATGAACCCTATTGAGTTTCAAGTCAAGAGTCAAATTCCAAGGTCATATAAATGTTCTTGACATTAAAAACATTGTGGACAGGACAGAAGACGAAGATATTATCATAGAGGCATCAAGCCTTCCACAAATGTTCCTCATGGAGAGAGGATGAATGCTGTTGATTTTCAAGGTCAAATGACAATATCACAGCGGACTTAACATCCAAAACCGTGTGAAAAGGATAACAGACAAAACTATCATTATAGAAGCATCAAACCTTCAACAAATGTTCCTCATGTAGAGAGGCTGAATTATATTGATTTTCAAGGTCAAATGTCAAGATCACAGCGGACTTAACATCCAAAACCCGTGAAAAGGATAGAAGACATCATCATAGAAGCATCAAACCTTCAACAAATGTTCCTCATGTAGAGTGGCTGAATTCTATTGATTTTCAAGATCAAATGTCAAGGTCACAATAGACGTGACATTAAGAAATCTGGTAAACAGGGCAGAAGGCAAAGCTATCATCATAGAAGCATCAAACCTTACACAAATGTTGTCAATGGAGAGAGGATGGACCCTACTGAGTTTCAAGGTCAAGTGTCATATGGCAAGGTCACAGTGGACTTAACATTGAAAATCTTGTGGACAGGATAGAAGACAAAACTGTCATCAAAAGAGCATCAAAATTTCCACAAATGTTTCTGAACCATATTGAGTTTTGAGGTCAAGATCGCAGTGGGTTCGACATTAAAAACCCTTTGAACAGGATAGTAGACAACTGTAATTGTAGACAACTGTAAGAGAAATGATCAGCAAAGCTACCATCATAGAAGCATCAGACCGTCCACAAAGGTTCTCCATGGAGACAGGATGAAGCCAATTGACTGCCAAGTCAAGGACACAATGGAATGACATTAAAAACCATATGGTCAGAAAAGAAGACAAAACTAACATCGTATCAAATCACCCACAAATACAGTCCAACCTGTGTTCAGCAAGTACCTCGGGGATGATCAAAATGTGCCTGCTTAAGACAACTGCTTGCTTAATACAGGTGAATATTAATGCATTTGCCTTTTTGGTGAACTTAATGCCTGCTTGCTTAAGATAGGTAGCTTGCTTAATAAAGTTGGCCACTATGACAGGTTTGACTGTATGTACATTTCCAGGGTAAAGCCTAATATAAACCTGTAGAAAACAGTGTAGTTCATGCTTCCGTCAACGCATCGAGTCACATGATTTTCAGTGACGTCAAGTGAAGTAAGTCTATGGGCGTTGGTGAAGTCAACGCTCTTCCGCTCTTTGTAGAAAAACAGCGTGTAAATGTTTTCAGCTTTAAAAGTTTGCCCTATATGCGTTTTTTCGACCAGTGATGAGGGGCGTAGAATGAAAATATAAAAAATAAACTTAATTTTTTCTGCTTGTCATGAAAGTATGAACGCAGTTGGTCTCGTGCAAAGTAAATGAACCCCGTAGGGGTTCATGTAAACTTTGCTAGTGACCCGCTGTCGTTCATACTTTCATGAACAGCAGAAAAATAAAATTCATTGCAAACTGTTTCCAATGGAGAGTGGGTGAACCCACTGATTTTTAAGTTCATTTGTCAAATGTTCAGTGGACTTGACATCAAAAACCTTGTGAACAGGATAGAAGACAAAGTTATCATCATAGAAGCATCAGACTTTCCACAAATGTTTCTGATGTGGGGGCGGGGTGAGGATGAACCCTGATGCTTTTCAGGATCAAGGGTCAATGTTCAAGGTCACAGTTAATGGACTTGACATTAAAAACATGCAAACAGGATGACCCGTATTGTCTTTCAAGGCCAAGGTCAAGGTCACAATGGTATCAACATTAACAACCTTGTGAACAGGATAGAAGACAAAGTGTTTATTATATAACGACACATTCAGATTATATTAAGATACTGATGTGTTGGGTTGTATGCAGTTGCGAGGGGATGCTACTATCTATCTTCTTATACTGAGTCGGTCATATTTGACCATTACCTCATTTGGATGGGTGGCTAAACTGAGAATTTAGCTAAAATAAAACACTGTATAAGTCCTTAAAACTATTTACAATCTGTATAACAGAGGTATCCTAAAACGCATATCTCTGAGTATCTTGTACTGCACAAGCTTTGAACTTCTCTGTGGTCTTGGCATTCACTGTAGAAGAGGGAAGACTTTTCCACTGAGGAATAGTTCTAGGTAAGAAAGATTTTTTTCAGGGCATCGCTTAGGACTGGTACCTACGATACTGCGAATTGTTAACTTTTGATGCCCTTGTTTGTGCTGATTTTGTTACAGGGGTCTATCTTTATCAATAGACACTGCACCACAGAGTATCTTATAGAAGAAGGTTAAAGAGGACTGCTCACGACGGGCCTCTAGGGGACGGTAATTCCAGCTCGTTGAGCATTCACCGACGCTACTTCTATTTCGCCATCGCCTGCAGGTCCATCGAGTTTTAACATGGGGATGCCAAATGGGTGATGCATATTCAAGTTGAGGGCGAACCAATGTTTAATATGCAACAGCGAAATGCGAAACTACTGCCAAAGTGCAAAGGCCAAATTAAGTCTAAGGAATCCTAGTCCTAGTTGCTTTAGATGTTATCTCTGAAATATGTTGGCCTCAAACAAGATATTCAGTGATGGTGATGCCAAGATATTTAGCGGATTTAACCTGCTCAAAAATTTGCTGGTGATGTGTAATGTCAAACTTCATTTGCTTGCCCGGAGGGTGTCGTGACATCCTCATTAAATGACATTTGGCCAAACTGAACGTCATCTGCCAATCGGCCTCCAACTGTGCAAGTTGATCGGGTCATCTTGTAAAATGAGACTGTCGGAAGGAGAATATATGTTCCTATACACGACACAATCATTAGCAAAAAACGGACAGATGACCTGATATTATCAGGGAGATCATAAATGAAAACCTAGAAGAGGACTGACCCAAGGACCGAGCCTTGGGGGACACCAGTTAAAACAGGACTGGATCAGACGTTTGGCCATCAAGACCAACTTGTTGTGAGCGTCCTGAGAGCCATGAGCTTATCCACCTATGTGTGGGTCCTCTCATCCCATAGTAGTGCAACTGGTTAACCGCTTAGAGGATCTAAACCTGCGGTGCGAGTCGGAGCGTCCATGATTAAACCCTATTGATTTCATTGTGCGTCAGGGCTTGATATGTCATTTCATCTCAATATCGGGCAAAAGTCCCACAAAATTAGAAGGAACGTCTCCAAAATGACCTATACAGTTTTGACGGGGACGTAAAACCTTAAATCAAACAAACAAACGCGGTAGTCCAGTTTGTACAGCAGCCTTCTGCGAGGTACCTTGGAGCGCTTTGGTGGTAGCGCATCGGATTTGTGATCGAGAGGTTGCGGCTTCGATCCTCACGCCGACCAAAGTGTTGTGTCCTTGAGCAAGGCACTTCATCTACAATGCTTAGTAAAGTGTGGTCAGAACTAAAGTTTACACCCTTGTGCACTTGGTGTTCACGTAATGGGGCACAAATTTACTATCATTTTTATGCAAATAATGCACTTGGTGCAAACCTTAGTTCAGGCTTCACTGTTCTGGTTTCCACACAGGAAGTCCTTCTCCTAAAGCGCAAATGTGAGCGTGTAGCAGTAATAGGAGAAAAGGCCTTGGCGTAATCCATGATGATCAAAACAAAATTGGCAAAATTGAACAAGTTGAATTTCTCAAGACCTTTGACTTCGGACACCATGCTGAGAGTCAGCATAGAATGCGTTCAAAGGCTAGGTGCTTGTTGATGCTGCTAACTAATAATTGCTTCAGGGTTTTGCAACAGATGCATGTTAGCGACACTGGTCTGTAATTTGCTGCATCGTATTTTCACCTTTTTATAGACCGGGTAACATTTGTTTGTCGCCAGTCGTCTGGCACAGTGCCCTGGGCAAGTTATTCACTAAAGATAAAGGCCAGCAGTGAAGGAAATTTAGTACTATACATTTGTAATAGTACGGTCATAGTAAATATGTATAGAGAATGCATAATTGACCAGTCTAACTTGTCCAGACCTTTTGGCTTAGATGTTGTGTCGCTGGCTTTGTAACCCAAGGGTCGTGGGTTCGATCCCCTGTCTGGGCACTCGAGTGGATTTTTCTTACCGTTGGAAGCCAAGGGCGAAGCAAAGGCTGCGAAGAAGAAAAGAACCTGGAAATTTTATATGATAGTAATATGGGTAATCCCTGAACAGTTGAAACAAATGTTTCTTTGTAGGATAGAGGAATGTGCGGCCTTAGTAAATATGTATATAGGTATCAATGAAAACGTAGAAAAACCGAGGCAAGTGAATTATACAAAAAGGAGAAATGACATCACACGGAAAACACAGTAAATAATATTATAACCCGTTTCGTTTACAACTCATCAGAGGAATAGTACAATTCCCCTGATGAGTTATAAACGAAATCGGTTATAATATTATTGATTGTGTTTTCCGTGTGATGTCATTTCTCTTTTTGTATATAGTTACACAGAGTGCATAACTGACCAGTCTAAGTGGCCCGGACCTTAAAGCCTAGATGTTATTTCGCTCGCTCGCTCGGTCGTGGGTTCGATCTCCAGTCGAGGCACACAACTGGATTTTTCATTACAGGGTTTCTTCTCCTACTACATATTCCTTGAGCACCCTGGCTTTGGGCCATCAGGCCACATTCCTTGAGCACCCTGGCATTCAGGCTACGCTTGCGTTACATTGCTATTATTTAATTCGAATATCAGTTTTGAGAATGAAACGTGAGAGTTGAGAAATTTCAGCACAATACATTCACTAAGCACCCTGGCAATCAGGTCATCAGGCCACATTTCTTGAGCACCCTGGCATTCAGGCTACGCTTGCGTTGCCTTGTCATAATTTAATTCGTATACCAGTTTTGACCATGAACCATGAGTGTGACCAAAGTTTTTATTAACAAAGCCTGCAAATGAAGTGTTACATGCTTGGTGGCCGGTATAGTGAATTCCATTGTTTGACGCATAGGCTTTTATGCAAGAATATACAGTGTAGAAGACGCTTTACTTAATGACCAATTCTGGAGAAAAGTAGTTCTAAAAAATACTATATGCTTTATGCTAAGATATTGTCTTTATAACATGAATTCATACTAAATATACTAAATATAAGAAGTATCCATAACTCCTGGGAGTTACATCTCCTGGTGGTTTATACAATTTACCTTAATGAAATTTGTGTCACTCTTTTTTCAGGGTTACAAAGGTAACAACAGTACACTCATGGGAAGTTGGTTAGTGTATTGTGTAGATCTATTTCAGGTCAATGGGTTTAAAACTGAATACCATCCCTTGGTATGTTTTATAATTTCTTATCTATGAAATAAATTCTCAGATTTTTTAGTCATATTTTTCTCAACACCTGTTAGGGTTACAAAGTTGAAACTTGGTATACACATATGCAGTGGGTTGATGTTTGTTTGTTTGTTTGATTGATTTGAGGTTAAACGTGTCTGTCAACACTGTCTAGGTCATTTTGGAGACATTGCTTCCAATTTGGTGGGACTTTTACCCGACATTGAGATGAAATGACATCTTAAGCACTGTTGCCCATTGAAACCAATAGGGTTGTATAAGCATGGACGTTCCGACTCGCACCGCTTTTCCTGGGCAGGCTTAGATCCTCTAAGCAGTTAATCAATACTCGTGTGCGGTAGGTTTCGGGTCTGCGTGGAAGCACCATGCAGCCTATCCATTACTTCAAGCCCCGATGGGCGGGGGCCGGTAGTGGGTTGATGTATTGTGTACACCAGGGCCCAGTTGTTCAAAGCATCGTTAGCTTAACGAGCTCGTTAGTGGTCATATTGTTAACTCTTCTAGCAAGTACTATATCATAAATTTTGGTATTTTTGCTGGAAAAATGTGAGCAGCTTTTGCGTCAGCAAAAGCTGCTCACATTTTTTTCAGCAAAAATTTCAGCATATTTGCCATATTCAATGATCAAAGTTTTAACGATACGTTAACTAACGACGTCGTTAGTTTTGAACAACTGGCCCCAGATACGACTAAAGACATGTAACAATCAGAGCCACATCACTACAATTTACCTTCATTAATAAACACATGGACAGTGGACTGGAATCAGTGCCAAGGTCTTTGGAGTAATATCCCTTGATAGGTTTTACAATTAGCCATTTTTGAAAAATTTTGGCACTATTTCCCGGAGAACTCTTTGGGTTACAAATTTGAACCTGTCACACACATGGATGGTGTGTATCACGGCTAAGGGCCTGCAACACTTGATGTTAAATCCATAATTAATTTTATAATATTTAAGTTTTTACTGGGATGTCTCAGGAACTTGGCTGTAAAGTTAAAAAGCAAACACACAAACAGTGGGCTGATGTATCATGTATACCCGAATCAGGACCAGAGCCCTATAACTCTTGGGACTACATTCCTTCATAGATTTGACAATTTGACATTTATGGAAAGTTTTGGTCACACTATTCTCAAGATCTGCAAAGTTGAAACCAGTGGATTGCTGTGTTGTGTATACCTGAATCAGGACCTAGAGGCCAGAACTGATGGAGTTAAATTCCATGTTCGGTTTTACATCGCCTTTCAGTTATGTTATCTGGTAAGCGTGATTTCCAAATATTTCGACACTTGGGGCCTTTCACGAACAAAAGTGCTTGACAGGCTATAGTCAGACCCACTGGTAGCTCTAGTTTCAATTGCCTTCCATGAAACACTCCAGCTATGATCAGTTAGATTTCGTTAACATGTATTTAGGTGAGTGCTTTAAGACCACAACATATCCTTTGTATGTAATTTTATTGCATGATGACTTTATCCATAAATACTTGGTCTTTCCATAACAAAACTGCAAATTTACATGTTTTGAAGCAAGGAACAAATATACTTCTACTTAAATTTATCTTTATTTTCATTTATGTATTCCACCAGTCCTTTATAGCTCAGTGGCTTGATCATTGGATTTCGAATTCAGAATACACTGGCTCGACCAATTACATGATAGCAAATTTCTTCCATCATCTTCTAATAGTAATTTCAGTACTTTGATTACTTCTTGCAATACACAACCGCCAATATCACAAGAGTCTTTGCTGATATTTACCAGGTACTGAAGACATGACGTGTCGTTACTGGGTAATGTGGTATCGTCGGCACAGGTTGGGGCTTGTATTTCGATGTGACCTATAGTGGCACCTTTTCCAGATCTCTGAATACGATCCAAGAGTCCGTTGACTTAAATTTGGAACAGATCGGCACTTACACATCGCCTTGCCTGGCACCTTGTTCATTTATATATGTTTCAGTCAATTGCCATTGCCACTTCACTGCAGTTAGTTATTCTTGATATTGACTGTTTATCATCAGCCAATTAAGGCCATCGACACAATTGTTGGGAAATTTCTCATCAAGACATCCATGAATGCAACATATGTGGGTTTGTTCAAATCCTTATTATCTCTGTAGAATTCTTCAACAAGTAGAGCGCGGTTCATTCGGGATCAGTTTTCAGTGAGTGAGTGTTTGAGTTTTACGTCCCACCAATAGCTAAGGTCATACGGAGACGGGACCTCGGTTTAAAGACTCATCCGAAAGTCTGGAGAAGCCTGGGATCGATCCTGCGACCTCGGCGAGTAGCGTAGCCACTATACCACGGAGGCTTCTAACAGTTTTCAGTGAAACCTCTTTGAAGTGGATTGTGTCGTTCCATTGGGATTGGTTTTATTCCGACCTTCATTAATGCTTCCAATAAGCATGTTAATACTGGTGTTATAGTAATACCAGAGTGTGTAGTCATGTAACTGACTTCAACACTCGTAATAAATTGTTAAATGCTAAACTTTTTAATCAGGGCTATCGGTACCATAAACTACGCAAAGCCTTTTCAAAATTTTATAGTCATTCTGATTTAATTTCAAAATTCAATATTGGACTTAAATCTCTTCTGCAACACGGTCTATCGGAACCCGAATTTTATAGTGACTTAGTATATAAATTCAGAAAAATATATGACCGCAATGACTGCAGCGCCCAATTTCGTAAAACCATTCTTCGATATAAATAGATTAGGTACCACATAGATGATATTCGACAGACTGCATGCATGGTAGTTAACCCAATCACGTTTGACAAATTTGCTTCCCTCTTTAATTGCACGCCGGTGGGTTTGGCCTCAGATTCTATGACGGTTCCAGCGTAATCGCTTACTCGGAGTTAGAGTGAATCTAACTCTATGTAACGTTGGTTGTTGCCTGATACTCAGTCTCTGGTCGGTCTCATCGGAGTCTAACTGTTGGTTTACTTTTTCTCCAGAATTTCAGTGGTTTCTTGCTGTCGAGTCTTCATCGTTGTTTCAGCCCTGTGGTTGTTTGATTTTTGTTGTTCACGGATATGTTGCACTGATGAGTTAGGAGGCCTTCATGTGGACTGAACAAATTATTTGTCTAATTTGCAACGGAAGTAAGGGCGAGGATTGTGGCCACGTAAAATCCCAGTGGAATTCGTTTCACTGACCGTTCCATGGTGGTTCTTCTGTCGCGGTTTATTTTGGTTATGGTTTGTCTTTGTGTGTGTGTATCGCTTATATTATTTTGTTTTGGATAGCCAATTGGTCATTTTGTGGGAAAGTAACTGTCATTTTGGCTTTCCGCTATTGATGTTTTCATTAGGGTCTAGTTGTTTCATGTTTGTGTTTCTTTCCCTTTGATGTTTCTGATGGGAGCTGTGGGTTAATTGCATCGATTCCTGATCATTGTTTTTCACTTCAGTTCTTTTACGTTTTTAAGAACATGTTGGTTGATAGTATATTGGCTGACCCGTTACATAGCTTGCACAGTAATTTTTAGGGTCACTATTGCAGTTGTTCGTACTGTGATCCATTTGGCCTAGTTGAGTAGATGTAGTCGTTTGTTCACGTCTACGGTATTTTGAAGTGTCTGGTTGAGCAATTCTTTCTGGTTAGTGATGTATAGGGCTTTCATAGATTTCCTTTTTGCAACTTTCAGTGATATCCGTTGGGCAGTATTAACAAGGAATTGGAAAGTACCATGTGGAAAGTATTAACGGCTTCACAGTATTTGTAAGGTGTCTTGGTAAAAGGTCTAAAGACCCTAGTAAGTCGGTATTGTCTTCCAGATCCATCAGACGCTCAAACTGCTTCTCTACTTTTAGCAGTATATATGCTGAGACCCTATTATGTATTCCCTGGATCAGATCTTTGTCTTGTGGTCTGTGTGTACATGCGTTTACGTTGGGCTGACCAGAATGCGGAGAGGTTTGTTCATGGCTTATTTTGTTATGACCGTCAGGGGAACTAAGTCTATTTTTCAATGTCAATATGGTACTTTCCAATTCCTTGTTTCTGAATAGTGTTTCTTTCATATTCTTTAATTCTAGCTTCCTTCAGCCTAATCTAGTTACCCTTCTTTTTTAGTTTAGTTTCTACGTAGTTCTTTTTGCTTTTGAGAAAGTTCATTTTTTTTTTCTTCAAGTTTTCATTGGAGTCATTGTCAGGCAGCTCATTTATGACAGGTCTTAGTTCGGGTATTAAGGGAGACGGCTTGATTCAATGATACTTGGCCAGTGTTCTGTATTGCAGAGTTCTGATTATTACATACGTCGTAGAGATGCTGTTGTACAATATGACTTGGGGAGATGTTCTTGGAATCATGAATAGGACTATTATGCACTAAGGTGTCAATAAGTGAGGCACAGGCTAAACAAACGTTTGAGTTCAAGGATCACATGCAGAAATTATGACATAAAGAATCACATTTTTCGCATGCAACTTAGCCATCGTCGAAGGGTGTGCTACATATCACACAATCAGTGTTAGTTTCATCTGACAAGATCGACTGTGTATTCTTAGATAGAAGCTTGCATTACTAGTTTATGGGCCCCTGCAGACAAGGCCGCTAACAACGTCGTCGTTGTGTGACGGCTCCACTATGTTAACACGCTTAAGCAGGAGCTTGGTGGTACTATGGCCTATGAACTTCAGCCTTTAGCTGAAGAGAGAGCTATAGTAGATAAACATGTTTGTCTTTCAGCCACCAAGTTTGCTGTGTGTGTTAACGAAGGCCAAGACAAGCTTCCTACGCTATACTGGTTACCAAAACTTCATAAAAAACCTTACAAAGCACGGTTTATTGCAAATTCTAGCTCTTGCACTACTACTGAACTTTCTAAATTATTAACTTCCTGTCTTACTGCTATTAAAACGCATGTAATTAAATATTGTGATAAAGTCTTTGAAAGATCAGGAAGAAATCTGTTTTGGTCTATAAAAAATTCGAATGAGGTTTTAAATAAATTGAAATCTAGACATTTTCGTGCTTCTAGTCTGTCTACCTACGATTTTTCCACTCTTTACACTACACTTCCTCGTAATCTTATAAAAGAAAAGCTTAATGATTTAATTGAATGGGCTTTTCACAGAGAAGATTCTCTCTATCTTGCATGTAATGTCAGAAATGCATTTTTCACTTCTAAAGAGCATAAGAATTATACACTTTGGTCATGTAAGAAAGTGTGTGATGACCTTTCTACTTGACAATATTTATATTAGATTCGGTACTAAGTTATTTAGACAAATTGTGGGTATTCCGATGGGTACTAATTGCGCACCTCTTGTGGCTGATCTGTTCTTGTATTGTTATGAAAGAGACTTCATTTTGTCGCTTTCCATTGATAACCAATCTGAAATTATTGAAGCTTTTAGCTCTACTTCTAGATTATTAGATGATTTATTAAATATTGATAATACCTATTTTGATGGTTTGATCAGTCAGATTTACCCCCTAGAACTTCAGTTAAATAAAGCAAATTCTTCTGATACCGAGGCCCCGTTTTTGGATTTACATCTATCTATTGTAGATGGATTTGTTTCGTGCAAAATTTATGATAAACGCGATGACTTTGATTTTGAGATTGTAAATTTTCCTTTTTTGGATGGTGATGTTCCTCGTGCGCCATCCTATGGCGTTTATATTTCGCAATTAATTCGATTTGCTAGAGTGTGTAGTCATGTAACTGACTTCAACACTCGTAATAAATTATTAACGGCTAAACTCCTTAATCAGGGTTATCGGTACCATAAACTACGCAAAGCCTTTTCAAAATTTTACAGACGCCATTCTGATTTAATTTCAAAATTCAATATTGGACTTAAATCTCTTCTGCAACAAGGTCTATCGTAACCCGAATTTTATGGTGACTTAGCATATAAATTCAGAAAAATATATAACCGCAATGACTTCAGCACCCAATTTCGTAAAATCATTCTTCGATATAAAAAGATTGGGTACAACATGGATATTATACGACAGACTGCATGCATGGCAGTTAACCTAATCACGGTTGGCAACTTTGCTTCCCTCTTTAATTGCACGCCGGTGGGTCAGGCCTCAGATTCTATGACGGCTCCAACGTAAAGGCTTATTGAAAATTAGAGAGATAATGTCGGTTGGTGCCTGATGCTCTGTCTCTGGTCGGGCTCATCGGAGTCTAACTATTGGTTTCCTTTTGCTCCAGCATTTCAGTGGTTTCTTGCTGTCGAGTCCTCACCGTTGTCTCACCTCTGTGGTTCTTTGATTTTTGTGTTCACGGAGATGTTGCACTGATGAGTTAGGAGGCCTTCATGCGGACTGAACAAATTATTTTTCTAACTCGCGACGGAAGTAAGGGCGAGGATTGTGGCCACGTAAAATCGATTTAAGCCCCCCAGTGGAAATCTTCCACTGACCGTTCCAAGGCGGCTCTTCTGTGGCGATTTATTTATGTTGTTGTTTGTTACTTACTGTGTGTATCACTTGTGTCTTTTGGTTTTGGATGGCCATATGGCCATTTTGTGGGAAAGTAACTGTCCTTATGGCCTTCCTTTGTTTAGGTTTCCATTATGGTCTGGTCGCTTAATGTTTGTATTTCTTTCCCTTTGGTGTCTTTTATGGGTGGAGTAAGTTAATTGTATCAATTCCTGATCTTTGTTTTACTTCTACTTTACTATATTGTGGTATTTTCACACATTGAGCAGTTTTAGGCTGTGTATTCTCAGATAGCAGCTGGCATTACTAGTTTATGGGTCTTTGTTGTGGTATTTTCACTCATTGAGCAGTTTTAGGCTGTGTATTCTCAGATAGCAGCTGGCAATTACTAGTTTATGGGTCTTTATTGTGGTATTTTCACACATTGAGCAGTTGTAGATGAAGCTGCTTTTATGGATTTGTTTCAAAACCTCTTTTTCGATTTTCCCACAGTGATAGTGTATCCAACGTTTACAGGTGCAGCATTCAACAGCCCTTTTTCTACAGTTACGTCCACATTTCATACATGAAATGTCTTCTTCATCTATGCTACTATGATTTAGGGTTTTCAGTGTTAATAAGTGTCTATCATCTATAAGTTTCTGTAATTGCACAGCTAATAGGTCATTCAGTGTTTTTACATTTACGGACACGCCAGATACTGTGACATTATTTGATGTAAGTGTGTGAAGTGACTATCTACAAATACAGCTGTTGCTTTTCCCTTTATCAAAGGGAGGATTTGGTGAGGGACATATTCATAGTTTAGTTTATTTTGTCCTTTGGATTTTGGACTGCATAGGTGTACTGAACGATATTACCCTTATCTGTGGCACTATCGCTGTTAATGTGTGTAATTTTTTTCTGAATCTGAATCGATACTGGTGACACGTCAAATGACATTCATTCACCAGGACCTGTGAAAAGGGAAGTTAGTCCCTAGCTCTCGCCAAAGAAGTAAACTTAGCTACATTATCCTTAGCGCCTTCCGCGGATGAAATAACCGAATCTGGAATGGCATTCCAATCTCTAATTGTCTGAGGGAAGAAGGATCCCTTGTAGACATCAGTTCTTGTAGAGGGCACCCGAAATGCCCAAGAGTGATGTTTTCTGCCACTCCTAATTGGGGAGATACCGTCATCTGTTGGAATGCTTGCAGCACCCTTTAGAAATTTGTACAAGAGTATAAGCCTACTGTCTCTTCTCCATTTCTTGAGAGACTCCCAGACCAAGTTTTTCAATATTCCACTCATACTTCTAGTTTCAAAGTTATAATTGCTCGTAACAAATCTAGCTGCCCTATTCTGAACTTTTTCAATCTCCTCCTGGGGGACTATTCCATGGGGGTCCCAGACACAACTATCATATTCCAAGATGGGGCGAACGAGTTCCTTATATGCTGCTTCTTTAACATCTTAGGGGGCATTGATAAAGATTTCGCCTCAAGAAGTCAAGTGTTCTGTTAGCCTTAGTTCACATGTAGCTTATATGAGTATCCCATCTCAAGTCATGTGAGATGGTGACACTAAGGTATTTAATGAAATCCACAGTTTTGAGGACAGTTCCCTCTAACGTGTACGAAGCCTCAGTTTTGTTTGTTCCTTTACTAATTATCCGCATGATATTGCATTTAACTGGCTGTAATCCCATACCCCATTTTCTAGCCCAACACCCTAATCTATCTAAATCCCTCTGAAGTTTCAGTTTCAGTGTCTTCCTTTGTCCAAGATTTTACCCAATCATTTATTACTGTGGTGAGCTGAGTTTCACAACTGTGCTTTTTCCTAAATGCATTTTGTCTGTCAGACAAAAGTTGGTGTTCATCCAGGTGAGCCATAATATTTGAGCAAACAATATGTTCAAGCAACTTACATGGCACGCACGTCAGCGACACAGGACGATAGTTTCGATCAAGATCTCTATCTCCTGTCTTAAACAGGAGACAAATGTTTGCAAAAAGCCATTCTTTTGGGACTTCACCAGTATCAAGAGATTGCTGAAACAGGTGTGAAAACACTGGACCCAATTCATTTGCCAGTTCTTTAAGGGCTCTAGGTTGAAGCTCATCAGGCCCTAAAGCTTAAGAGGGATTTCAATAATTTTATAACTCCCTCCGATGAAACAACAATCTTATCCATGAAAGGAGCCAATCTTTCAGTTAATGGAACCTCTTTGTACTCAGTTTTATTGAATGAATGAAATTCTCAAAGGAACATAGTACATAAAAAACAAGAAAAAAATATCGGATGTTTTTCAAAAGTTGAGCAGTTCATCTTCTCATCGTACCCAATCAGACTGTAAAGTTTCAGGGCAATAGCTTAATGGTTTCTGAGATACCTTGCTTACAATATTAGATATCTTGCTTACAAGCTAAAAACGCCCAAAGTTTCAATGGGTCATAACCCAAGTACAAAATATTAGATTTTTTTTCAAAAGTCCATCATTACATCTTCTCATTATCCCCAATCAGTCTGTAAAGTTTCAGGGCAATACCTGTAATGGTTTTTGAGGTAACTTGCTTACAATCATAAAATGCCCAAAGTTCCAAAGGGCCATAACTAAAAAAAAATCGGATTTTTTTCTAAATGTTAGTTAGTGCATCTACTCATCATCCCAAATCAGTCTGTAAAGTTTCAGGGCAATAGCTCAAATCGTTTTTTTGGTATCTTGCTTACAAGCTTAAAGCATCCAAAGATTCAAAGAACCATAACTCAAGTAAAAAATTCTGATTTTTTTTTTTCAAAAGTTAATCATCTTCTCGTCGTACCCAATCAGTCTGTAAAGTTTCGAGCAAAAGATATAATGGGTTTTTATACATCTTGCTTACAGTCTTAAAATGCCCAAAGTTCCAACGGGCCATAACTCAAGAAAAAAACCGGAATTTTTCCAAAGGTAAATCAGTTCATCTACTAATCATCAGGAATCAGACTGTAAAGTTTCAGGGCAATAGCTCAAATCGTTTTTGAGATATCTTGCTTAACATGCCCAAAGTTTCAAAGGGCCATAACTCAATTCGAAAATACATATTTTTTTCAAAAGTTAATCATTTCGTCTTCCCACCATCCCCAATCAGTATGTAAAGTTTCAGCGCAATAGCTCTAATGTTTTTTAGATATCTTGCTTACAAGATTAAATATCTTGTTTACAAGCTTAAAACGCCCAAAGATTCAAAGGGCCACAACTCCAGTAAAAAAATCAGATTTTTTTCAAAAGTTAATCAGACCATCTTCTCATCGTCCCCAATCAGTCTGTAAAGTTTCAGGGTAATAGATATAATGATTTTTTAGATATCTTGCTTACATTCTTAAAATGAATAAAGTTCCAAAGGGCCATACCTCAAGAAAAAAATCGGATTTGTTTTCCAAAAGTTAATCAGTTAATCTCCACATTATCCCGAATCAGTTTGTAAAGTTTCAGTGCAATAGATCAAATTATTTTTAAGATGTCTTGCTTACAAGCTTAAAATGCCCAATATTTCAAAGGGTCACAACTCAAGTAAAAAAATCAGATATTACAGTAAATCAGGCCCCCGCCCATCGGGGCTGGAAGAACTAGAGCCAGTGTTTATGAAACACAATGCCCCCAACTGCTTGACCCTAACACTGCTTGTCCCTAACAGTAATTGAGATATCTTGTTTTTATGTGGCTGTAATGCTGAAAGATGAAAACACGAAAAAAATCAAAGGGCCATAACTCAAGAAAAAAAATTTGGATTTTTTTCAAAAGTTAATCAGTACTTCTACTCATCATACCCAACCAGTCTTTGAAGTTTTGGGGAAAAACCTCATATAGTTTTTGAGATATCTTGCTTACAAACTTAAAACGTAAAAATTTCAAAGGGCCATAACTCAAGAAAAAAATATAGGATTTTTTTCAACAGTTAATCAGTTCATCTACACATCATCCCAAACCAGCTTGTAAAGTTGCAGGGCAATCGCTCAAACAATTATTGAGATATCTTGCTTACAAGCTGCAAACACGAAAAAAATCTAAGGGCCATAACTCAAGAAAAAAAATCGGATTTTTTTCAAAAGTTAATCAGTTCATCTACTCATCATCCCTGACCAGTCTGTGAAATTTCGGGGAAAAACCTAAAATAGTTTTTTAGATATCTTGCTTACAAACTTAAAACGCGAAAAATTTCAAAGGGCCATCACTCAAGAAAAAAATTTCGGATTTTTTTCAAAAGTTAATCAGTTCATCTACTCATCATCCCCAACCAGCCTGTAAAGTTTCAGGGCAATAGCTCAAACAATTTTTGAGATATCTTGCTTACAAGCTGAAAACACGAAAAAAATCAAAGGGCCATAACTCAAGAAAAAAAAATTGGATTTTTTTCAAAAGTTAATCAGTTCATCTACTCATCATACCCAACCAGTCTGTGAAGTTTTGGGGAAAAACCTCATATAGTTTTTGAGATATCTTGCTTACAAACTTAAAACGCGAAAAATTTCAAAGGGCCATAACTCAAGAAAAAAATATAGGATTTTTTTCAACAGTTAATCAGTTCATCTACACATCATCCCAAACCAGCTTGTAAAGTTGCAGGGCAATCGCTCAAACAATTATTGAGATATCTTGCTTACAAGCTGAAAACACGAAAAAAATCTAAGGGCCATAACTCAAGAAAAAAAAATCGGATTTTTTTCAAAAGTTAATCAGTTCATCTACTCATCATCCCTGACCAGTCTGTGAAGTTTCGGGGAAAAACCTCAAATAGTTTTTTTAGATATCTTGCTTACAAACTTAAAACGCGAAAAATTTCAAAGGGCCATAACTCAAGAAAAAAATTTCGGATTTTTTTCAAAAGTTAATCAGTTCATCTACTCATCATCCCCAACCAGCCTGTAAAGTTTCAGGGCAATAGCTCAAACAATTTTTGAGATATCTTGCTTACAAGCTGAAAACACGAAAAAAATCAAAGGGCCATAACTCAAGAAAAAAAAATTGGATTTTTTTCAAAAGTTAATCAGTTCATCTACTCATCATACCCAACCAGTCTGTGAAGTTTTGGGGAAAAACCTCATAGAGTTTTTGAGATATCTTGCTTACAAACTTAAAACGCGAAAAATTTCAAAGGGCCATAACTCAAGAAAAAAATATAGGATTTTTTTTCAACAGTTAATCAGTTCATCTACACATCATCCCAAACCAGCTTGTAAAGTTGCAGGGCAATCGCTCAAACAATTATTGAGATATCTTGCTTACAAGCTGAAAACACGAAAAAAATCTAAGGGCCATAACTCAAGAAAAAAAAATCGGATTTTTTTCAAAAGTTGATCAGTTCATCTACTCATCATCCCCGACAAGTCTGTGAAGTTTCGGGGAAAAACCTCAAATAGTTTTTTTAGATATCTTGCTTACAAACTTAAAACGCGAAAAATTTCAAAGGGCCATAACTCAAGAAAAAAATTTCGGATTTTTTTCAAAAGTTAATCAGTTCATCTACTCATCATCCCCAACCAGCATGTAAAGTTTCAGGGCAATAGCTCAAACAGTTTTTGAGATATCTTGCTTACAAGATTTCATAGTATTTTTTGCAAAGGGGCATAACTCAAAAAAGGGGCATAATCCTGACGAGAAAAAAAACACGGGTCAATTATTTTTTCATGAGGAATCCATATATGAAATTTCAAAAACCTAGCACCCATGGTTCTAAAGTTATGCTATGCAGTAAAAAGTGGGACGGACGTAAGGACGGAAGGACGGACGGACGAACAGGGCAAAACCAATATGCCCCCACAACTTCTTCGAAGTTGGGGGCATAAATATATGGGATGCATGATGCTTTCACGCAGAGCTGAAACCGACCCGCACACGAGTACTGGTAAACTGCTTAGAGGATCTAAGCCTGCCCAGGCAAAGCGGTGCGAGCCGGCCCGTCCATGCTTATAAACCCTATTGGTTTCACTTGACGGCAGGGCTTGAGATGTCATTTCATCTCAATGTCGGGTGAAAGTCCCACAAAATTGGAAGCAACGTCTCCAAAAAGACCTTTACAGTGTTGACGGGGACGTTAAACCTCAAATCAAACAAACAAAAGTAAATCAGTTCATCTTATCAGCATCCCAAATCAGTATGTAAAGCTTCAGGGCAATAGCTCAAATGGTTTTTAGATGTCTTGCTTACAAGTTTAGATATCTTGCTTACACGCTTAAAACGCCCAAAGTTTCAAAGGGCCATAACTCAAGTAAACAATATCGGATTTTTTCTAAAGCTCATCAATTCATCTTCGCATCGTCCTCAATCAGTCCGTGAACTTTCAGGGCAATAGCTGAAAAGGTTTTTGAGACATCTTTCTTACAAGCTTAAAACGCCCAAAGTTCCAAAGGGCCATAACTCAAGAAACAATTTCGGATTTTTTCCAAAAGTGAATCAGTTCATCTACTCATCACCCGAATATATCTGTAAAGTTTCAGGGCAATAGCTCAGATCGTTTTGAGATATCTTGCTTACAAGCTGAAAACGCTCAAAGTTTCAACTCAAGTAAAAAATCAGATTTTTTTTTCAAAAGTTAATCAGTTCATCTTCTCATCATCCTCAATCAGTATGTTAAGTTTCAGCTCAATAGATCCAATGCTTTTTGAGATATCTTGCTTACAATATGTCATAGCATTTTTGCAAAGGGGCATAACACCAAAAAGGGACATAATCCTGATGAGAAATAAAAAAACGGGTCAATTATTAAGGAATCCTTATATGAAATTTCAAAAACCTAAGAAGCAAGGTTCAAACGTTATGCTATGCAATAAAAAGCGGAACGGATGGAAGGACGGAAGGAAGAACGGACGGACGAACATGGCAAAAGCATATGCCCCCACAACTCCTACGAATTTGGGGGCAAAATCATTGAACTGACCCGTCAATTCTTCTGCCCGTTCGGCATCTGACTCTGCAACACCACTGCAATCCCTTAATATAGGGATGGAATACCTTGCATGTCTTTTTCTTACTGCTAACGTACCTATAGAAATGCCTTTATATCACCTACAAAATTATTCACATATAAATCATGTTGTTGTTTAATGTCTGTCTTAATTTCCCGTTTCGAATTTCGATCGAAGTTTACTGCCGCCTGTCTTTTTTGCCTTGGCATGAATTTTATTCCTTCTGCGGATCTTCCGACTTATCTCTGGAATGATCCAAGGAATCGAAGAAACCGTCCTAGTTTGTTCTTGAGGTTTATATGCTTATCAGCTGAATTTTGAATGAAGGAAATTATTATATTAAAGTTCTCCTGAACAGACAGAGCATCTGAGTGGCCACTAAACTATTTCCCCTTACAAATCTTTACGCATCCTCCCTCATAGCTTCATAGTCACCCTTCGGGTATGAAAACACTTTTTTCCTAGGCATTTTTGGGGTGGGGGCTGGAATATGGATTTTTAAAGATCCTGCAACAATGTCGTGATCACTAAGACTGTCTGGAGAATGAATCTTCAAACTGACCTAGTTAATTAAAGAGGTGATGATCAAGTCTTAAGTATTCTGATTACCAGTAGAGAAGTAAACCGTTTGTTCCAAGCCATGATCATCCATTATATTCAATAATTATTGTCCTTCAGACTGACTCTGGATTGTACCTGATTAGCTGATTTTGTTTAGCCAAACGATTTCCCCGAAGTTGAAGTCACTTACGACATGGACCGATGGAAGTTTTTTGCCTTTATGTTGGGACTTTATGTGATCAAACTGTTCTCGAAACAACTGCAGGTCTTCGTCTGTACCACCCGGTGGACGACATCAGTTTGCCACAACATGAGAAGTTTTGTCTGTGAACACCTTAACCCAAACTAACTCTGAATCATTTCCAGTTCCATTATTGGCATGTGAGAGATGACAACTTTGCTTCCCTCTTTGATTGCACACCGGTGGGTCGGGCCTAAGATTATATGACGGTTCCAGCGAAAAAACATAAATGGAATTTTAGTTTTATTTTAGTATTCTTTATGTTGACTGGCGTCTGATGCTCCGTCTTTGGTCAGGCCCCTCGGAGTCTAATTGTTTGTTTTCTTTTGCTCCAGCAATTCTGTTGTTGTATGCTGTCGAGTCCTAAACCTTGTTTCATCTCTGTAGTTTTTTGATTTGTATGTTCTCGGAGATGTTACACTGATGAGTTAGGAAGCCTTCATGTGGACTAAACAAAATTAGTGTATACCGCGACGGAGGTAAGGGCGAGGATTATGGCCATGTAAAATCGATTTAAGCCCCCCCCCCCCCCAGTGGAATTCTTTCCATTGACCGTTCCAAAGCGGTTCTTCTGTGGCGGTTTATTTATGTTGTTGTTTGTTACTTACTGTGTGTATCACTTGTGTCTTTTTATTTTGGATGGCCATTTTGTGGGAAAGTAACTGTCCTTATGCCCTTCCTTTGTTTAGGTTTCCATTATGGTCTGGTCGCTTCATGTTTGTGTTTCTTTCCCTCTGGTGTCTTTGGTGGGTGGAGTAAGTTAATTGTATCGATTCCTAATCTTTGTTTTACTTCTACTTTTCTATGAATGAGCAGCATCACTCCACCACCGTGAGCATTCCTGTCTTTTCTGTATACCCTGTAATCACATGTTTCTGGGAATAGTTCACAAGCCGTTATTGAGCTGTCAATCTTTGTTTCCTGAACAGCCACAGCGTGTGGTTGGTGGGTATCAAGGAAAACCAAGTGTTCCAAGATTTTGCCTCTAATACCATTGATATTGATACTGATAAACATTCGACCTTACACAAAACTGGGCTTAGTTCTGTCCGGAGCCGGAAATTTACCTCCTTTTTCTCCCGACAGGGCTTCAAATCTTTTCTCTGATCAAAGTCCATAAATTCACTGAAGAAAGAGTCGCATTTTGGACAAATCCATGAACAGTTTGAGCTCATCAAAGTGCCATGCTCAACATCTGAGATAGAAGAACATTCGGTGTGTATCCAGATTTCACACCAATCACACTGAACTGCCTTGTGGTAGTTAAGGACAGCCCCTGCACAGGCCACTGAGTCAACTTGGCAGTCTCTGCAATACCAAGTTCCATTTCCTGATTCAAGTCCTGATAATACAGTATTGTCGAGTTCGCAACATGATGAGTGGAAACGTATTTCACAGTCATCATATTTGACCCATTTCTCTAAAGGTTTACAGTACTTTTTGCAATGACCACACCGAAATCTTGGGCCGGGATTAGTTTCAATGTCTCATGCCAGGATTATAAAAATTACTAAGTTTGTTCCTCTTGAGGTGCCCTCAGAGCTTCATTTCAAGCCAGTCTAAAGCTCAAGATTACGAAATGGAAACTTAGCACTCTGAAATTAGTGAACAAACGCATTTCTTTTTATTCGCAAAATACGAACTTATTACCGCCTAAACCTAAGACGTCTTTACGTCACCTTAAACTAGGTATCCAAGAATTTCATAGGAAAAGTAGAAGTAAAACAAAGATCAGGAATCGATACAATTAACTTACTCCACCCATCAAAGACACCAAAGGGAAAGAAATACAAACATTAAGCGACCAGACCATAATAGAAACCTAAACAAAGGAAGGCCATAAGGACAGTTACTTTCCAACAAAATGGCCGTATGGCCATCCAAAATTAAAAGACACAAGTGATACACACTGTAAGTAACAAACAACAACATTTTGTTTGTTAAGTTTGTTTTGATAAGGCCGCTAACAATGTGGTCGTTGTTTGACGGCTTCACTATGTTAACACTCTTCAGCAAGAACTTGGTGGTACTAAGGCCTATGAACTTCAGCCTTTAGCTGTAGAGAGGGCTTTAGTTGATGACCACATCTGTTATTCAGCCACCAAGTTTGCTGTCTGTGTTACAGAAGGCCAAGACAAGCTTCCTACGTTTTATTGGTTACCAAAACTTCATAAAAGACCATACAAAGCAAGGTTTATTGCAAATTCAAGCTCTTGTTCCACCACTGAACTCTCCAAATTATTAACTTCATGTTTTACTGCCATCAAAAAACATGTGATAAAATATTGCGACAAAGTCTTCGAAAGATCAGGTAGAAATCTATTTTGGTCTATAAACAAAATTAATGAAGTTTTAAATAAATTGAAATCCAGGCGTTTTCGTGCTTAAAGTCTGTCTACTTGTGATTTTCCACCCTTTACACTACACTTCCTCATAATCTTATAAAAGAAAAAAAACTTTGATTTAATTGTCGCATATTTCGCAATTAATTCGATTTGCCAGAGTGTGTTGTCAAGTAACTGACTTCAACACTCGTAATAAATTGTTAACGGCTAAACTTCTTAATCAGGGTTATCGGTACCATAAACTACGCAAAGCCTTTTCAAAATTTTATAGACGTCATTCTTATTTAATTTCAAAATTCAATATTGGACTTAAATCTCTTCTGCAGCAAGGTCTATCGGAACCCGAATTTTATGGTGACTTAGTATAATAATTCAGAAAAATATATAATCGCAATGACTTCAGCACCCAATTTCGTAAAATCATTCTTCGATATAAAAAGATTGGGTACAACATAAATGTTATACGACATACTGCATGCATGGTAGTTAACCCAATCACGGTTGACAACTTTGCTTCCCTCTTTAATTGCACGCCAGTGGGTCAGGCGTCAGATTCTATGACGGTTCCAACGTAAAGGCTTATTGCGAATTAGAGAGATCTAATTCAAGGTAATGTTGGTTGGTGCCTGATGCTCTGTCTCTGGTCTGGCCAATCGGAGTCTAACTGTTGGTCTTCTTTTGCTCCAGCATTTCAGTGGTTTCTTGCTGTCGAGTCCTCAGCGTTGTTTCATCTCTGTGGTTGTTTGATTATTTATGTTCACGGAGATGTTGCACTGATGAGTTAGAAGGCCTTCATGCGGACTGAACAAAGTATTTGTCTAAATCGCGACGGAAGTAAGAGCGAGGATTGTGGCCACATAGGGCGTACTTGATTCACTGTTCCATTTGCACCGATCTGTGTTCTGTTCAATCAAGTAGTTGTCACGTGGTATGGTGCAGTGTTCTGGTGCTACACTTTTTGACACTACTCTTGACTAGGTGTGAAGTGCCCGGATGATGGAGCAGTGCACCAGCCTCGTTTTCAAATTCAAGGCATTTTGCATTTGTAGTTTCCTACCAGAATCAAAATGCGTAGATAAATGTTGAAAACGTTTCAGATCATAAAAAACATTGATTTAAATACCTTTCAAACTGCATTCACTAAGAGTATGCTTTAAATTCTTAGTCACAGTTCTGCACCACACTTGATTCACCGGAGCAAGGTTCAGTCAAAGTTCTGCACCATACTTGATTCACCGGAGCAAGGTCCAGTGCAATGTTCCATGTTTTGTTCGATTTTGGGATACATTAATTACTTGAACGGCTCATCTTTTGAAACTGAATGATTTTGAATGATTTCAGTCAGGTAGCTAATAAAATAAACAAATGCATGTAAGAAAATAGACTAAGCGTCGTATGTAGGGAAGCTGTGTATGTTCTGTGCTTGATTCAAAACACGACACACTCCTACGTCATGGGAACATTGCAATGCACTTGATTTAAAAACAGAACAGTCACGTGACAGTGCAACGTTCAGGAACAGTAAGAACAGCTGAATCAAGTACGCCCCAAGGTGGTTCTTCTGTCGCGGTTTATTTTTGTTATGGTTTGTGTTTGGGTGTTTGTGTCGCTTGTGTTATTTTATTTTGGACAGCCTGTTGGCCATTTTGTGGGAAAGTAACTGTCCTTTTGGCTTTCCGCTGTTGGTGTTTCCATTATGGTCTGTTGTTTCCTGTTTGTGTGTCTTTCCCTCCGGTGTCTCTGATGGGAGCTGTGGGTTGATTTTATCGATTCCTGATCATTGCCTCCACTTCTGTACTGCGTTAATCTGTTACTATCTTCCTGAACTGTTATCTTGAACCCATGATTCCTGTCATTTTCCTGTGATCTGTAAACCAGTTTCCAAAGGTCAAATCAAATAACCAAGACCATAAGGGATATGAAAGAGACTTTCCCCTTGTGGTACTGGACCATGCTTTTTTCCACAAGTTATCGAAAGCTAACCACTGGGACAAACCTGCTCAAAATAATATATATAGCTCAGCACACTCAAAGAGTCAACATTAGGTGTATTGAAATACTCAGACAATGCATACCGAAAAAGTTCAAATGATCCTGCATCGAGTGTTGCTACTATTCCGCCCAATTAACAACATGCGCAATTTTCTGACGTTTTGCCGCTTTTAGTTTCTTCCAGGGCTTGAGTGTCTCTGATGGGAGCTGTGGGTTAATTGTATCGATTCCTGATCATAGCCTCCACTTCTATTTTGAGATGTCAGTTCGGGCGTACTTGATTCAGCTGTTCTTACTGTTCCTGAACGTTGCACTGTCACGTGACTGTTCTGTTTTTAAATCAAGTGTAATGCAATGTTCCAATGACGTAAGAGTGTGACGTCTGTTTTGAATCAAGCACAGAACATACCCAGCTTCCCTGCAAACGGCGCTTAGTCTATTTTCTTACATTTATTTGTTTTATTTTATTAGCTACCTGACTGAAATCATTCAAAATCATTCAGTTTCAAAAGATGAGCCATTCAAGTAATTAATGTATCCAAAAATCAAACAAAACATGGAACATTGCACTGAACCTTGCTCCGGTGAATCAAGTATGGTGCCGAACTTTGACTGAAACTTGCTATGGTGCAGAACTGTGACTGAGAGTTGAAGCGTACTCTGTGAATGCAGTTTGTAAGGTATTTAAATCAATGTTTTTTTTTATGATCTGAAACGTTTTCAACATTTATCGACGCTTCCCGATTCTGGTGGGAAGCTCCAGAATCAACCTTGAGTCAACCTTGCTCCGGTGAATCAAGTATGGTGCCGAACTTTGTCTGAACCTTGCTCCGGTGAATCAAGTATGGTGCAGAACTGTGAGCAAACTCTAGTGAATGCAGTTTGCAAGGTATTTAAATCAATGTTTTTTATGATCTGAAACCTTTTCAACATTTATGTACGCTTACCGATTCTGGTGGGAAGCTACCAATGCAAAATGCCTTGAATTTGAAAACGAGGTTGGTGCACTGCTCCATCATCCGGGCAGTTCACACTTAGTAAAGCGTAGAGTAAAAAAGTGTAGCACCAGAACACTGCACCGTATCACTAGACAACTACTTGATTGAACAGAACACTGATCGGTGCAAATGGAACAGTGAATCAAGTACTCCCTCACTGTTCGGTAAATAGACTGCTACACAGACGGAAGTAAGGGCGAGGATTGTGGCCACGTAAAATCGATTTAAGCCCCCCAGTGGAAATCTTCCACTGACCGTTCCAAGGCGGCTCTTCTGTGGCGATTTATTTATGTTGTTGTTTGTTACTTACTGTGTGTATCACTTGTGTCTTTTAATTTTGGATGGCCATAAGGCCATTATGTGGGAAAGTAACTGTCCTTATGGCCTTCCTTTGTTTAGGTTTCCATTTTTGTCTGGTCGCTTAATGTTTGTATTTCTTTCCCTTTGGTGTCTTTTATGGGTGGAGTAAGTTAATTGTATCAATTCCTGATCTTTGTTTTACTTCTACTTTTTCTATTTCAGATGGTCTGTGTAGCAGTCTATTCGGTAAATGGACAACTCGGCCCCTTACAAAACTCGGCCCCTTACCAACTCGGCCCCTAACAAACTCGGCCCCTGCCAAACTCGGCCCCTTTTGTATAGTAATGGTAGTAATGATAATAATAGTGTTGTATTTTAAAATATATACGTATTTATTGAAAAAAAAAAAACTTTAAAATCTTTACAAGTTATAAATGTATAAATTTTTGGGTCCATCCATCGATCCATCCAGTAATTTACCCTAATCAATGGTCATAATATTCATTGAGGTAGCGACCTGCTTAAATTTCCCTATTTCAGCTCCTAATAATATGAACTTAGGCACAGCCTAGATGCGGACATGAGCATTGTTATCGAAATAAAGGCACTGCCTTTTGAGCAAACACACTCATTTACACCTCTTATGTAGTTAATAGTGGAGCAAGTTAATTCCGCCAAATATCTTGGTATCACAATCACTGACGATCTCGATTGGGGTCAACATATCTCTGAAATAACATCTAAAGCAACTAGGATCTTATGATTCCTTAGACGTAATTTGGCTTTTGCGCCTCGGCAGACAAAGTATGTTGCCTATAAAACATTGGTTCGCCCTCAGCTTGAATATGCATCACCCATTTGGCATCCATATGTTAAAACTCGGATTCAGCAGGTGGAGGTGCAGAGGACGGCTGCTCGATGGACCTGCAGAAGATGGCGAAATAGAAGTAGCGTCGGTGGCATGCTTGATGAACTAGAGTGGCCAACCCTGGAGACCCGTCGTAAGCAGTCCTCCTTAACCTTCTTCTACAAGATACATTCTGGTACAGTATCAACTAACAAGGATAGGTACTTGGCCCCTGCAACAGTGTCAAACTGGACAAGGGCATCAAGAGCAAATAACTCACAGTATCGTAGGTACCAGTCCTATAGTGATGCCCTGAAAAACGCTTTCTTCCCTAGAACTATTCCTCAGTGGAATAGTCTTCCATCTTCTGCGGTGAATGCCAAGACCGCAGAGGAGTTCAAAGCCCGCACAGTATAAGATTGAGACTCAGAGGTATGCGTTTTAGGATACCTCTGTGTTTGAATTGTAAATAGTTTTAAGGACTCATCCAGAGATGTGTTTTTTTTTTGTGCTAAATTCTAAATTCTAAATTTAGCCACCCACCCAACTGAGGTAATGGCCAAATATAACCGACTCAGTATGAGAAGATAGATAGATAGATAATAGTGGTGTAGAACAGAAAAATATACTGATAGTGCTACCGTGGTAAATCAGTGGTTAGTTACTGCACTTACCTCACCACAAAGTGCACCGTCCTTGGGATCGGGACGTTAACTGGAGACCCCACCCACCCACACACGCCCCTGTGCAGGTAGAATCATCCCCTGTGCAGGTTAAAGATCCTTACCGTAATGTCATGATAACCGTGAATGCGTCCGTCATGATTACCCCTTATTACATCATTCCCCTATGGTATTTTCACTATTTTGGCAGTATTTCCTGTGTGTCCAAAACTGAGGTCATTTGCAACTTGTTGTCAGACCAAAACAATGGATTTCGAAAGAGGCAGTCGTGAGAAAGACAGCTTACTCAGACCAAAGTCCCAGACCATGCAGCAGGAATAATTAACTTATACATGTAAATCAGTGTTTGTAAATCACCGTTGTCTCACCTTTGTGGTTCTTTGATTTTTGTGTTCACGGAGATGTTGCACTGATGAGTTAGGAGGCCTTCATGCGGACTGAACAAATTATTTGTCTAAATCGCGACAGAAGTAAGGGCGAGGATTGTGGCCACGTAAAATCGATTTAAGCCCCCCAGTGGAAATCTTCCACTGACCGTTCCAAGGCGGCTCTTCTGTGGCGATTTATTTATGTTGTTGTTTGTTACTTACTGTGTGTATCACTTGTGTCTTTTAATTTTGGATGGCCATATGGCCATTTTGTGGGAAAGTAACTGTCCTTATGGCCTTCCTTTGTTTAGGTTTCCATTATGGTCTGGTCGCTTAATGTTTGTATTTCTTTCCCTTTGGTGTCTTTTATGGGTGGAGTAAGTTAATTGTATCAATTCCTGACCTTTGTTTTACTTCTACTTTGTTTACTGTCGTCGACAAATAGCCTGCTACCTTTTTGGTACATGTACACCATATCATGTTCCGTTAACTCGACAAGTCAACGGGACAATGAAGGTTACTTGCCGTCGTCATAATTTATGGCTGCTTGATATTTGAGTACTAACGACTGCCATGCCAACTTATTGACTTGACTTGTCCCGACATCCAGTTCAATCAACAGTTTTCACTAGTAAGAAAGAATATGGCGTGTTCCATTAGGATAACGTACCTAAGCATTACACTGTAGAAACATTATGTTAACAAGTCCATGAAATCTATACTCTGGTAAACCCCACTTAATATAGGGAAAAGTGGGGTTTACAGAAGTATACATCATTGTCTTATTTCTGCTCCAAAACAGAGCTTGTGTATACTCGTCAATATCGCAGTTATAAAGGAGTATCCACAATCTATGTTTTGTGCGGACAATGAGGCGGTTATAACGAGTACCCACAATTTATGTTTTGGGCAGAAATAAGAAAAACTATTGCCAATTATCACTTGATACATGCCATTTTCTTGACCTTATCTCATAAAGGCAAGTTATCCTAATGATAGGAAAAGTAACGTAAACCCGTGTTAACTCCACTTTTTCCCAATATTAAGTGGGGTTCGCCGGGGGTGTTGTTAATGTGGTGTGTGGGTCGGGTCCTCCTCAGCAAATGGTAAAAGTACGTCACTCGGCTGGGGTATTTCCGGTCAACCTTTTCCATCCCCTGCTTATCCGAGCATGAAATTTGAAATGCTGACCTAATCTAGACTGTGTAAAAATATCCTGATAAGTCGAGTTGAAATTCAAAGACCTGAAACAGTAATGGCAACTTGCGCACCTTTGATCAATGGCTCATATCAAAGATATTGCAATAGGTAACAGTAAAATGACAAAAGAAATGATGACGCGGATTAATATCAAAATCGGGTGTGCAAGTGGTCATAAGCGTTATTTCCCAACATTTTAAACTTCATGCTCAGGTGAGATGGGCACAAAAAAAACGTTTTAGCCTCGCGACCTTTTAAGTTTAGTTAGGTTGTTGGATCACGCTGCGATCTTATAGCCTGAAACGACAAGCGTGCTCTTTCAATAGGTTTTTTTTTTTTTTTTCTTTTTTTTTTTTTTTTTTCTTTCTTCCGGTTTCGCCTTAACCCCGGTAGGAGACACAGACGGTGTATATTATATACACTCCAGTGTTTCAGGATGAAAGCCTACACAGTAATCATGTTATTACGGTAGGGTTCTTTTAACCTGCACAGGGGATGGTTCTCCCTGCACAGGGGGCCTCCAGTTAACGTCCCGATCCAAAGGACGGTGCACTTTTATGGCAATCATCCCTGCAAATGATGCCAGTGGAGCATGTTCGGAAATCGAAATTTTCACACCGCTGCCGGGGATCGAACGTGACTGAATCATAAATAATAAAATCGTCAAATAAAGTCAATTGAACAAGTGATTTAGTTTTATTTGTAATAAAACTATTGTCAGAAGTTATTTTCTTTCTACAAAAAAAGAAAGAAAACATCTATTTAGGTACAATATATAGACAATCGATCATCAAAGCAATCGATCGTCTTATAAAGTTTGATAGGCGCTTCAGAGGGAAATTATTCTAAACGACATTCACCCTGAGCAGACATAATAGACAAAGTGAATCTTTGATGAGACTTAGTAGGTTGGCAGGCTTATCGGAGGCTTTGCTGGTCGCAATATCACTTGGATGAAATTATCAACAGTTGGTGTGGTTCATGTTACACATGTCCCAAGTTGGATCTACCTTTTAGTTTGTCTTTCTTTTACTGTAGAAAATTGCTAACGCAAAAGTAAATGCGATTTCACATTTTCTTATCCAGTCACGTGCTTAGTTTTTTGAAGGCGGTTCTTTGTCGTGTCAATCAAACTGTTGCGAAATGGTTGGCTAGGCGGCGGTTCTTTCATGTAGATAAGAGGTAGCGATGACGCTATATTTGAAACTTCTTGACAGCTGTGATGTGTTTTGTTCTTTGAAGGTGACTCTTGACATCATCTAACCGTTGTGACGGAAATCGTACTGGCGGGTTTCTAAATTGCAATTGGGTGTAAAAGTCCTACAAAATTGGAAGAAACGTCTCCAAAATTACCTTTACAGTGTTGACGGGGACGTTAAACCTCAAATCAAACAAAACAAAAACTGGTAAACTGCAGGGAACAAAAGCGTTAATCTGCACATTTCTTATTCGCACGTGCAGTTTTCATACTATCCAAGCACCGAAAAATTTTCTCCGCGACGTTCTTAACTTGATATGCAGCTCGGCCTGATTCATAAATACATAGAGATGTCTGCATTTCAATTACCTGCTACCTGCTTAGTCAGAGGCAGCGAACAACAGCACTGATAAGAGTGCGCGATTATTATTCACATGTGCAAGAAACCTACCTGCTTACTCTCAGAAGCCGTCCAAAGGAATAAAGTTTGGCATACAGCAGCCTTAGTAATCATACTATCCAAGCAGGGAAAAAGCGCTGAACAGAGTGTGCAGATGCGCAGGCGGATCTACGCATTTGTTTTTCGCACGTCCAATTTTCAGGTGTTCTCATGATGACGGTGTCAAAGACTTGTAATGGTTACGATAATTACTCAGTATTTCCCACCCAATTATCAAATAATAATAACCCAATCAACAGGCACGCGTCAGTGATTTACTCAAAATAATCCAATGAAAAGATAATTTAATATCGTTGGCAGTTACCTGAGAAAGCGTAACAGTCCAATAAATATGAAAATCTTCAGTTTTGAAAAGGCAAACATTGAGACAAGTATGTATTATTTTAGGTTAACTGTTGCTATCCTTCCACCTTCATCCAAACTAAAAAAATATCTTTTGGGCAAATATAATAATAACAAGCAAATTCAACAGAGAATTTATGTCCCCCCGCCTTATTTTGAGCTGTTAAAAAATAAGTGAGTTACCCGGGCAACCATTGGTATCACTTAACGCGGGTTCGATACCTACCGGGTTTGGCAACATTCCTTCATAAAACGTGAATGTTCATGATTTTTTTCTACGGTCATTCTCTCCCTTCAACTGATTCAAGAAGGGCAGTTGTCAGTTACTGGCAAAAGAATTGGCTCAGTTCTGGTTAAATCACTTACAATGTACCTCCTACATATACAGTTTCATATTATAGATGCGAAAAAAAACACTCTAAGTTAAAAATGTGACAAAAGTGAAAAGAATTAGTTTAAGATTCTGTAAAAAAGCATATGCATATCTTCAGACCATATTTCAAGCAACTTTTAAGTTTTGGAAGGATTGGTATTAAACTGTAGGAGGAGTTTCGCTCACGAGGTACCGACTACATTATACTCTTTCATAGGATTGATACATGAAAAAAGTCTAAGTTAAAAATGTGAAAAAAGTGAGAAAAAAAAAATAATTAAAGAGTTCGGAAAAAAGCATATGCACAACTTCAAACCATGATAAAGACACCTGTTAAATTACAGAAAGATCGGTATAAAACTGTAGGAGGAGTTACGCTCACAAGGTACCTACTATGAAATCAGAACCATGCAAAAAAAATGTCTAAGTTAAAAAAAGTGAAAAAAGTGAAAAAAAGTAATTCAAGGATTCTGAAAAAAAGCACATGCACAACTTCTACATCTACATACTACATCTCTACGTTGGTCCGTCAATCTTGACTATTACTCAACGGGTATGACTTCATAATGAACGATGAAAAGCAAGAGAATATAGTCAGCAAGAAGTAGTATTTAGTCATAAATTAGCGTAAAAATAACAAGAAAATAGGACTAAAAAATAATATAAGCAAAGAGGTACAACATAAATAAGAGAGAAGGAAGAAAGTTATCCCAGCCACTTTTGGCTCAACAAGTAAAGACCTCTCTGCCTTCCGTAGCGGTACCAGGGCCCATACGTCCCCGACAGCACAGCTCCCCCTTGCAGAGTTATTGTGGCCACGTAAAATCGATTTAAGCCCCCCAGTGGAAATCTTTCCACTGACCGTTCCAAGGCGGTTCTTCTGTGGCGGTTTATTTATGGTGTTGTTTTTTTACTTACTGTGTGTATCACTTGTGTCTTTTTATTTCGGACTGAACAAATTATTTGTCTAAATCGCGACGGAAGTAAGGGCGAGAATTGTGGCCACGTAAAATCGATTTAAGCCCCCCAGTGGAAATCTTCCACTGACCGTTCCAAGGCGGCTCTTCTGTGGCGATTTATTTATGTTGTTGTTTTTTACTTACTGTGTGTATCACTTGTGTCTTTTATTTTGGATGGCCATATGGCCATTTTGTGGGAAAGTAACTGTCCATATGGCCTTCCTTTGTTTAGGTTTCCATTATGGTCTGGTCGCTTAATGTTTGTATTTCTTTCCCTTTGGTGTCTTTTATGGATGGAGTAAGTTAATTGTATCAATTCCTGATCTTTGTTTTACTTCTACTTTACTAGGTGACTGGGCCCCTTAACTTGCTTAGAATGAGAAGGTGGATAGCACCATCCTGAATGATGCCAGTGATGGAGCCTCAGCTACAGAAGCTGGTACAGAATTCCACAAAGGGATGGTACGAGGGAAAAAGCTAAACTTAAAAGAAGCTGATGATGTTGAAAACTGTCTGAACTTCCTGGAGTGTGTAGCTCTGGTCCTTGCTGTGACTGGGGTCAAGTAATCAGCGGCAGGTATATCCACAAGGTCCTGAACCACTTTGTACAGTAGGGTGAGCTGAATCTTTGACCGTCTGGTTTCCAGGGGTTCCCACTGTAGGTGGTCGAGCATGGATGATACGCTGCTTGTATTTTTGTACCGATTGGTGGTAAAGCGGGCAGCTCTGCGTTGTACCATCTCAAGCTTCCTGATCTGTTCTTTGTGATGTGGGCTCCATACGGAACAGCAATAGTCCAGATTGGATCTATCCATACTGAAGTAGGCATTTGCTTTTGTTTCTTCTGTGCCGGCCTTCAAGTTGCGTCGCAGAAATCCAAGCGTGCTGTTTGCCTTCTTGCAAACCCGATCGATGTGATTTTGCCATGACAACGAAGACTGTAGGTCCACTCCAAGGTACTTTGTGGTGTCTTGAAGTTCAAGGACATGCCCCTTTAGTTGGTATGGATGCCTGGTGGGCGATCGGAATCTGGTGATTGTCAACACGCTGAAACTCCATGCCCCACTTGCGCTCCCAGTCAGCAAGTGTGTGAAGGTCCTGTTGAAGAGCCGAGCAATCATCGTGAGTTTCTATGGTCCTATAAACAATACAATCATCGGCGAAAAGTCTGGTGTGAGATGTGATGTTGTCCGGAAGATCGTTTACGAAGAGGAGGAACAGTAATGGTCCCAGGACTGATCCCTGGGGGACCCCGCTGGCTACTGGTGCACTCTCTGATGTCACTCCTTCAACAACTACACGCTGTGTGCGGCCTGTGAGGAATGATGACATCCATTCATGGAGATTTCCCCGAATTCCGAAGTGATGTAGTTTAAGAAGAAGGCGTTGTTGAGGCACACGATCAAATGCCTTTGAAAAATCAAGGATTACCATATCCGTCTGAATTCCCTTGTCCATGGCTGAGGCAAGATCGTGTACCAGTGTGACTAACTGCGTCTCGCAACTTCTTCTTCTTCGAAAACCATGTTGTGAGTCGGTGAGGATTTGTTGCTGGTCAACATGCTTCATCACGTTACTGACAATCACATGGTCCAGAAGCTTACAACATAGGCAGGTTAATACCATGATAAAGACACCTGTAAAATTTCAGAAGGATCGGTTAAAAACTATAGGAGGAGTTGCGCTCACAAGGTACCTACTACAAGCTCGGAACCACGCACCACGCATCACGCACCACGCCCCACGGAAAGCCGAATACTATATCCCCTCGCTTTTCTTCGAAAAGGCGGGGACAATAATAATAATAAGAGGGCCGCGTTGGTTAGGAGCCGAGTTTGTTAGGGGCTGAGATGTCCCTAAATCCACTGTTCAGTGTTATGGTCAATCAAGTAGTTGTCACGTGGTACGGTACAGTGTTCTGGTGCTACAATTTTTGACTCTACTCTCGAATAGATGTGAAGTGCCTGGATGATGGAGCAGTGCACCAGCCTCGTTTTCAAATTCAAGGCATTTTGCATTTGTAGCTTCCCACCAGAATCGAGAAGCGTAGATAAACGTTGAAAGCGTAGATAAATGTTGAAACGTTTCAGATCATAAAAAAACATTGATTTCAATACCTTACAAACTGCATTCACTAAGAGTATGCTTTAAATTCTCAGTCACAGTTCTGCACCATACTTGATTCAGTGGAGCAAGGTTCAGTCAAAGTTCGGCACCATACTTGCTTCACCGGAGCAAGGTTCAGTCAAAGTTCGGCTACATACTTGATTCACCGGAGCAAGGTTCAGTCAAAGTTCGGCACCATACTTGATTCACCGGAGCAAGGTTCAGTGCAATGTTCCATGTTTTGTTTGATTTTTGATACATTAATTACTTGAATGGCTCATCTTTTGAAACTGAATGATTTCAGTCAGGTAGCTAATAAAATAAACAAATGCATGTAAGAAAACAGACTAAGCGCCGTATGAAGGGAAGCTCTGTAGGTTCTGTGCTCGACACACTCTTACGTCATGCGAACATTGGATTGCACCTGATTTAAATATGTTCTATAAAAGGGTTATCCTTTGGAAGCAAGGAATACACCACAGAAGTGAAAAATATGGAGTGTACATATTTTCTGGGCCAGACTAGCTAGTTTCGGCCAATTAGGCCTCATCAGTGACCCTCAGATATTTTCAAAATTCCACAATGGAATCAATGATCCCAAAGGCCAAGAAAATATAATCTACACTATGATGTAGGGCAGGGAGACGTTTTACCGCCGCCAAAACAGAACAGTCACGTGGCAGTGCAACGTTCAGGAACAGTAAGGGCGTTTTTGTTGTACAGAAACCAGTTTCGGTTCTGACCTGGTTTCGAAAACTATCTATTTGTTCATCGAAACTTTTTTGAAGTAGAAGTAAAACAAAGATCAGGAATTGATACAATTAACTTACCCCACCCATAAAAGACACAAAAGGGAAAGAAATACAAACATTAAGCGACCAGACCATAATGGAAACCTAAACAAAGGAAGGCCATAAGGACAGTTACTTTCCCACAAAATGGCCATATGACCATCCAAAACCAAAAGACACTAGTGATACACACAGTAAGTAACAAGCAACAACATAAATAAATCGCCACAGAAGAGCCGCCTTGGAACGGTCAGTGGAAGATTTCCACTGGGGGGGGGGGGGGGCTTAAAAACCGAAACCGGTTTGCACATTTTTTTTTGCTGAAACCGAAACCAGTTTTTGAAACTAACGAAACCAGAGGTGGTTTCGCCGGTTTCGCTCTGCCCGAATATATGCACAGTCAGAAAAAAAAATGGCGGAAGGTGAAGACCATGCACAACTGAAGCTCGCCATTGACACATATATTAAATAAAATATCTTAAATGGTATATTAAATATATTATATTTTATATAAGTTAACTTATTTAGCATATAATATATCTTATTTAGTATGCTAAATAAGGTACATTATATAAAATATAAAATATTTAATACACCATATAAGATATCTTATTTAATATATTTGTCAATGGCGAGCTTCGGCTGTGCACGGTCTTCAAATTCCGCCATTTTTTATATAGTACGGCCCCGCCCATAGGGGCTTGAAGAAATATATAGGCTGCATGATGCTTCCACGCAGAGCTGAATCCGGCCCGCACACTAGTACTGGTAAACCGCTTAGAGGATCTTAGCCTGTCCAGGTACCGCGGTGCGAGGCGGTCCATGTTAATAAACCCTATTGGTTTCATTTGCCGACAGGGCTCGAGAAGTCATTTCATCTTAATGTCGGGTAAAAGTCCCATAAAATTGGAAGCAACGTCTTTAAAATAACCTTTACAGTGTTGACGGGGACGTTAAATATGTTCTATAAAAGGGTTATCCTTCGGAAGCAAGGAATACACCACAGAACTGAAAAATATGGAGTGCGCATGTTCTCAAAGGACAAGAAAATATAATCTACACTATGATGTAAGCCTCAAATCTAACAAACAAAACAAACAAACAATCTTATTTAGTAAATTAGATATCTTATTTGTGCCAATATATAAGATATATATATATATTAAATAAGATACCTTGTATGTTAAATAAGATATCTAATATAGTATACATGTATAAGATATCTTACATACTATATAATATATATATGATACATTTGAACATGTAAGATATATACTATTTTAGATATCTTATATGTTATATAAGACATATATCATATATCTAATTTAATAGATAATATAACTTATATGCATAATTATATAAGATATCTTAATTACGATATTAGATATCTTATATAATTTGGAGGGGAAATAAAATCATTGCAACTTATAGTCGCTCCCTGACACTCCAGTGTCATCAAAATGCCCGACGGAGCTAAACTGAAACACAGCTTATGAGGAGACTTCATTAAATTCAGTGCGATATAAGATATCTTATATGCCATATTGAAACTGAAAAAAGAAACCGTGTATTTTGTGCATCAGCTGAAACTAGTTTCGGTTTTTGCAAAACCAATTTCGGTTCTTGTCAAACCGCTGAAACCAATAAAACCGAAACCGAAACCAGTTTGTGTATAACAAAAACGCTCTCAGGGATCCGGGTCGTTTCGCCCGTGGGTCGTTTCGCCCTGAGTCGTTTCGCCCTAATTTCGGGGCCGGGTCGTTTCGCCCTTATCGGGATAGTCGTTTCGCCCGTGAGTCGTTACGCCAGTGGGTCGTTTCGCCTCATTTATATTTTCAAGGGAGTGACAAACGAAATGGAAGGGAAAATGAACAGACGGTTAATGAATAAACGAATAAATAAACGAATGGAGTTGTGCGTTGGTGCAAGGTAAATGTACGGACGGACGAAAGTACGTTTTCATAAACGGAGATGAATAAGTGAATTAATGAATGAATGATTGATCGAGGTTTCACGTCCGAAACAACACTGTATAGGTCACTTTGCATGCGTTGCTTCCATTTCTGTGGGTTTTTTACCTCAAGCGGAAAACCAAAAGGATCATTACTCAGTAACTCTCGTACAAATGATAGTGAGACGAGGCTCATATCTGATTGTCAAAGACTCTTTTACGTAATGTCTGAGTTGTGCAAAATTACCAGAATTTGTTTATCAGATAAATTTGGATTTTTTATGGAAAATCGATGTTAGATAGTCTATGTAATGAAGAACCCCCAACCCTTGCACCCACTTTATACACCAATTAGTGGGTCCTCATATATACTTTATTTTTCTTATTTCAGTTTCTAAAACATAGACAATAAGAAATGAGAAAAATATCACATCTTTACATATACACAGTAATTTCCACAAACATAAGTCCTATTATATCAATGTCAAATATGGATAATTGCATTATAAATGTCATCTCTAGATGCAAGCGTGTTACAAAGTTTATTAACGAAGCGCTTACAGTTCTTGAGAAATTAACTTGAATGGTATGGCGGTCGCTGGGTTTGACGCAATATTTTACAAAGTCAGTGAACCGTGACAAGTGGGTCAAGGTCAAATATGGATGCTTGAATTATCGCTGCCATCCCAAGATGCAAGTTTTTACCAAGTATTGGTAATGAAACTCTTACAGTTCTTGAGAAATGAACATAAATAGTAGGGTCAACGTGAGGTTTGACGCAATAGTTTTCAAAGTCTGTGAACCATGAAAAGTAGATCAAAGTCAGATATAGCACCAAACGAGGATATTACAAAATTTTTCGGGACTCCCCATCATACATTTATATACCAAAACAGATCTAACCTCGATTCATATGGCTTGAAAAAAAAAGGCGAATCGACCCACCAAATCAGGGCGAAACGACCCACGGGCGAAACGACCAAGGGCGAAACGACTCATGGGCGAAACGACTCACGGGCGAAACGACCCGTGACCACAGTAAGAACAGCTGAATCGAGTACGCCCTGAATGAAGTACGCCACTAGTCACGTGGCTGCTTGTGTTCGTCTGCTATCGAACTGGAGACAATCGATTGAGAAACTTAAAAAAAAAGGGAGAAAAGGTTGATACTTAAGTTAGAATACTTAACGATAATTTTTAAGCTAAATACCCTCAGACGCAATACGGGATACCGTTATTTTGTCAAAGTTACTTATTTTTAGCGTTCGATCATATTCGCCATGTGTTTTCGTGGCTTTTAGCGATAACTTTAGCCTTTTTTGCGGCACGATATTTCTTAAATGCTAATGCATCATTTGTAACCACAGTATCCTACCCCCTTCCCCCCCCCCCCCCACACACACACCTACGGGAATTATGGGGACAATGACTTCGGTGTTCACAGCCCTGCACTTCTGGGACCTCTTGAATGTCATTGCCCACTCTTAGTAGTAAATTCACCTGGGTATGTTTGCAAAATATCAAACCTGTCTTCAGTAAAACACACAAGTGTACTGACCTTTGTTTACCATTTCCAGGTCCTAGGAACTATATATATCGACTATCGCGAGAGTTATCCTCGATGCATCAAAGTTCGGTATAGTAAGGGTAAAAACCCTTTCCCGTGATTAAAAAAGATGGTGGCGCTCATTTACTTCCACCGGTATTGTAGTTTTCACTTTTCTATATCTGTTAATACAGAAAACAGACATATAAATGCATAAAACGATCAATTTTCAGGCATTTTATACCATGTGTCTCGCGAGCTGACCTACAGGAAATGCATTAAAGTTCGTTATGGCGCATGCACGGTCACCATTTGCCAGTTGGTGATGGATTTTATCCCAACAAACAAAAGCACATGTGTGATGCGGAAGGTCATCGTGACCAAAAATGCAAAATATGGATTAATTACACTGATTTTGTTATAGTTAATAAAATACTTAGTAAAGATGATGCATTTTATGTATGAACAAAATATTTGATGTATATGTACATGTTTGAAACGCATCTTTGAGCAGAAAGTGAAAAGTGACATCCTCAACTGCCTAGGCGATTGTTTACAAACAGACAACACGTGGTGACCTCGACCTCACGCGCTGCACAGGAAGTAAGCAACCTAACGAAGTTTTAAGCATAACGAACTTAGATGTATTGACAATACCTGATGTGCCTTAGGCTTAGGAGCAAAAAATACAATGACGCGATTTCGCGATAGCTCCTTTGATGTCCACCTGTGACTAGGTTATCGCCCTTGAAAAAGAGCTCTTCAATGAGTTTAGCGTGCATGCGTAAAACCGGCGTTTTACTTCCAAGGACTATCGAAAACATCATAAAATGAACATAAATAGTAGGGTCAACGTGAGGTTTGACGCAATAGTTTTCAAAGTCAGTGAACCATGAAAAATAGATCAAAGTCTGATATAGCACCAAACGAGGATATTACAATATTTTTCGGGACTCCCCATCATACATTTATATACCAAAACAGATCTAACCTCGATTCATATGGCTTGAAAAAAAAGGCGAATCGACCCACCAAATCAGGGCGAAACGACCCAAGGGCAAAACGACCCGTGACCACAGTAAGAACAGCTGAATTGAGTACGCCCTGAATGAAGTACGCCACTAGTCACTTGGTTGCTTGTGTTCGTCTGCTATCAAACAGGAGACAGTCGATTGACCCGTGACCACAGTAAGAACAGCTGAATCGAGTACGCCCTGAATGAAGTACGCCACTAGTCACGTGGCTGCTTGTGTTCGTCTGCTATCGAACTGGAGACAATCGATTGAGAAACTTAAAAAAAAAAAGGGAGAAAAGGTTGATACTTAAGTTAGAATGCTTAACGATAATTTTTAAGCTAAATACCCTCAGACGCAATACGGGATACCGTTATTTTGTCAAAGTTTAAGCTTCAGTTGATGTTGATATACAATAGGTACCTCTTGTCATCACAACTCCTCTTACTGTTTTATACTGATCATTTTGAAACATTGCATGTGCTTTCACCATGGCATGAAGCTGTGCATATAGTTTGGACATAATTCTCGGAATATTTTTTCCCACTTTTTGCACAGAGTGAATTTAGCCATTTTTAACCTTCAGTTGATATACAGGAGGTACCTCTTTGTCACCGCAACGCCTGTTACAGTTTTATTCTAATCATTTTGAAACTTTGCTTGTGTTTTTGCCATGGCATGAGGCTGTGCATGTGGTTTGGACTTCTTCAGATCAATTTTTGTCATTTTCCACATTGTGAACTTAGTCATTTTTAACCTCCGATTGATATACAGTAGGTACCTTGTCAGTAGGGATGTAACGATAGTCAAAAAATGACTATTGCGATAGTATTGACATTGCAGGAAGAACCATTGCGATACTATTACTATTGCTGACTGCTATTGCAATACTATTGCGATACTATTGCCTGAAACAAATTTTCTTGTTTGAGAAGGAAATAAAAACTATTTAATCCTTCAGACTGTTTTCTGTATGCTTTATCTGCATACAAGAAATAAACAAGATAATTTACACAAGAGGGACACCTGTTGTAAACTCCTGTTTGCTTTTCTGGCTGCCCTTCATGAAGAGGAAACAGCTCCCCAGGAGCATCTTTTTTCCTTTAAGTGTTTATCCTTCAAGAAGAGCCGGGAGACTCATTTTTAAAGAAGTAGCCAATTAAAATGTATCAATTCACAGTGAGAATGTGAAATCAGTTTCTTAATCAAAATAAATGTAAGCTCTTCACGAAGGCAATGAAATCTTTGCTTGTCTTCAAAAACACTTCAGACATGACAAAGTGTCTAGATGCACCTCAACCTCGTTATAACACTGAACTTTGGGTCCAACCAAACCGACCATGTAAGTTAACCGAATCGTGTAATAAACGCCGGATATGCAGTCTCTTCTATAATTACACTGTAAACACAAGCCTCCGGCGCTACCGATAAGCCTATAATGTTCCGCGTGACAAGGTGTGAAAATAAGATAAAGTTATGTCTATAATTTGCATTTATCCCTCAATCATAAAATTTAATCCACAATCAAATCGCTCCTAAGACGATTAGCTTCATCTATCGGTAGATGTATGCATATTAATAAAAACAGACTATTCTACTGCCTCGTGCATGGCTATATTTTGGCGCCAAAATAGCAGACGCTTGGCGGGAAAAGTCGAACACTTTAATTTGTGTAAACACATCTGTTTGCTGTTGTTGGTGACACGGATCGAGATTCCGGGTATAAATCGGAAATTGTGCAGGGCGCTGTTTTCTATCCACCTCTATCCACAACCGTTTAGCTGTTGGGAAAATATGTTTTACCTGTTACGAAAGAAATACGCTTCATTAATATAAATAGTAGATAGCTGGAAACCTGTGTCAGCAATGCATACGATTCAGAATCAGAATTGTTACCGATGACACGTCAAACGAATCAATACACCAGAACCTGTGTTTTGGGAAGTTTGATTTGAATCTTAAGACCAAAAATCAGTGTTTCGGTACACAATCGATCGCATGCGCTTGTTGAACGGAACACCTTTGAAATCAGGGCTAAAGATTTTTTTATCCAAATCGGCCCCGGTCGACCGATAACGTCACCAGTAACGTGCCGAACATGCCTTACAATGTCATCCCGACATTCTTGCATCTGCCAACTTATCCATCATTTTCATTGTGTAATTCCGACCCGCACACGAGTACTGGTAAACTGCTTAGAGGATCTAAGCCTGCCCAGGCAAAGCGGTGCACACGAGTCGGACCGTCCATGCTTATAAACCCTATTGGTTTCATTGGGTGACAGGGCTTGAGATGTCATTTCATCTCAATGTCGGGTAAAAGTCCCACAAAATTGGAAGCAACGTCTCCAAAATGACCTTTACAGTGTTGACGGGGACGTTAAACCTCAACTCAAACAAACAAATCATTGTGTAATGGTTTTTTCCAAACTTTTCCATCATTTTCATTCTGTAATGGTTTTTTTCCCAACATCATTTGTATTTTTCTTTTGTTGTTTGGTAAAATCTTTTAAAATATTTTAGCAATACATGCAAATAAACAGAAAATCGTACCACGTTTTTAATTTCTTTAATTGTTTTCTAGTGCGGTATTCCCTTACACGGTGTCCAAGATTCAAAATTAATTCCTCGGCTGTATAAACATGTCTGGATGCCCAAATAATAAACGTTCTTTGCAGGACGACACGTATTTCATTTCCTTTGATGTCTGTTATTCACAAAATAAGAATCCACTAAAACATCAACCAGAACGTTTTTTTGCATCTTTTGAAGCGGTAGTGACAAGTGCGGACTTTCCATGCTTCATGTGCTAATTAATGCGGGCGGCACCCTTTGATAATCAATACCACTGTGTAAACACGCATTAATTATCGCTTTTCTTATCCCTGGCTTACAGACAGCTTGCAGATTAGCGTAATCAAAATATGCATGGTCGTCCGTGTCAACTATTTCGAAATCAATTATCATCAAAGTACTGTTGACATATGCTTCAGAAAGTTGTAAATTTACCAGTTCAATGAAGGAATATTCAGCGGTCTGACCTTATACTGACATCGGGTGTTAAGTGGATAATGTGTAACAAGATAGGATGCATAAACACAGTGTACCTGCAGGCTACCGCCAAATCAAGACCGCCAAATCACGAGTCGGCTAATTTTATTGCCTTTATCTGGCGGCAAGCAGCCGTTGTCTCCCACTGACACACAGGAGATTATTGGATTATAATTAGGACAATGTCCAGTTTGACGCTTGATCGGGTACAAGACGTAGGTGGGAATAAAGAATATAAATTATATAAGAATGAAAACAACTCCGGGAATTATCTGAAAAAAAATTGTGATATAGAAAACTATCGAAACTATCGATAGTTCAAAACACTATCGGCGATAGTCATCGATGTTTAACTTTACCATCGATGCAGTACTATCGGCCCTGTGGCTATCGCAATGCATCGATGGTCCGATGCATCGTTACACTCCTACTTGTCAGCGCAACTCCTCTTACAGTTTTATACTAATAATTTTTAAACATACATGTAGCCTGTGTTTTCGTCATGATATGTGGATGTTCATGTGCTTTGGATATAATTCTTGGATCATTTTAGTTCATTTTATCACATTGTGAACTTAGTCAGTTTTTTTAACTCACATATATAGGCTATGGATTCTATTCATTTCTTCTGCATTAAATAAACTTTTATATTTTTTGTGTGGGGCAGGTGCGACATTGAATCTCTGTTGTTTTTTTTAGGCCTTACGGTTCCAGCGTACTGAGAATTAGAGAGAATCTAATTTTATGTAATGTTGGTTGGTGCCTGATGCTCTGTCTCTGGTTGGGCCCATCAGGGTGTAACTTGGTTTTCTTTTGCTCCAGCATTTCAGTGGTTTCTTGCTGTCAAGTCTGCATCGTTTCATCTGTGTGGTTGTTTGATTTTTGTGTTCATGGAGATGTTGTCCTGATGAGTTAGGAGGCCTTTATGCGGACTGAACAAATTATTTGTCTAAATCGCGAAGGAAGTAAGGGCGAGGATTGTGGCCACATAAAATCTATTTAAGCCTCCCGGTGGAATTCGTTTCACTGACCCTTCCAAGGCGGTTCTTCTTTCGCGGTTTATTTTTGTTATGGCTTGTCTTTTCAAGAGTGTGTGTACCGCTTATATTATTTTGTTTTGTGGGAAAGTACATGTAACTGTTCTTTTGGCTTTCCGCTATTGATGTTTCCATTAGAGTCTTGTTGTTTCATGTTTGTGTTTCTTTCCATTTGGTGTCTCTGATGGGAGCTGTGGGTAATTATATCGATTCCTGATCATTGCCTTTAGTTAGGGCCCCGCACTGAAAGTGTGGGTGCCCTATAGTAATCACTCTGTCCGTCCACAAATTTTCCTACTCCTCTGATAGCGCTGCCGGGGCCCTAGTCAGTTTCACTGACAGCTCTAGTTTTATTTTATTATAATAAATTGGCAAAAACCAAGAAGCTTGGCTCCAAAATCTAATCTTCTAAAGTCGAGGCTATTTTCTAAAAACAACAGTTGCTACTGAAACAACATTTGAATTTTAAACGAAATTGTATTCATGACTGAATAGAACAGAATGGTATTTGTTAATGGTGAGTGTTTCTAATAACACAATATCAACAAGAGATGTTTACCATTTTGTGATGATGTGTTGAGCGCAAAACTAAGGTCTGTAACTTCAAGGTCATCTCTTAGTCATTAGGTCTCTCACCGAAGTGGGTTCGAGCCTCGCTCGGGTCACGTGTGAGACGCCAAGTTCTGCAACGGAAGGTCAGGGGGGTTTTCTCCGGGTACTCCGGCTTTCGTCCACCTATGATTAACGATCAGCTCGATATGAGTGAAATAATCTTGAAAGGGTGGTAAAACCCAAACCAAAAAAAAAAAAACAAAAAAAAAACTTCAATGTCACGGTCGCACTTACAGGTCAAATTTTAGCTCCAAGATCAAGATAATCCTTAGAAGCCAAAGATAAAAAAGGACTAGTTTTGGTTGAGGGCATCTCAATTCTGGTTTTCCTTTACTGATCATCAGTGATCAGCATGTTCATTATTTTTAGAAGTAGGCTACTAGAATCTGAAAGTAAAAGGCAGATGGTGTTAAGGGAATAAAACATACAGTACAGTCTTAGAAATCTTATTATCCCTCACGATCGTGCGTGATGAATTTCGAATGTCACGTGACTTTTTAGCGTGGGTTTTCCGTGGAGTAATCGTGGAACTAGCGCGGGTTTTGCGTGGAGCGTGGAGAACGAACGTGAGGTCGCGCAACGCGAGCGTGATCGCGAGCGTGGAAAAGATTAACGGTAAACGCGAAGAGGATTATCTATCTTTCGTTTTGCGAGAAATACCTGTATTGATCCATTTTTTTTTTTTTTTGTTTTTTTTTTTTGCGCAAATTGTACATTTATTTTATTAAATGGGGCAGAAAGTAATTATCGCAAAAACACAAATAATTTTATAGAGTTATACCTTTGGTCATAATCCCGATGAAGTTTATCAGCATGACCCGGGATGCATGTTTTTTTGTTGTTGTTTTTTTTGCACACATGCATATACAAAATTTTCAGCCCAACGTTGGGTCTACAATGACATGACGTGGTAACATTGTCGCATCACTGTCGGCCCGACGTTGGTCTGCTGTAGTGTGCTCGCTCGGAATGACCATACGTATTGTTATTGAGATATATGTATCTTACTTACTGTACTTACTATTTGCAGGAAAGAGGTATGATCTTGAGGAGAAAAGAAGAATTCATACAATAAACACAAACCCCGCTTGGATATCAACAAATTTTTAAAACCCTCGCATATACGATTCAAAAGGCATATCGTCACTTACATATGTTATTATGTATCAAAAAGAGTATCTGACGGATGCATGGGCTCACGCACATACCCACAGCCGATCCTGAAGCACGTGCCCATTGTGGGCATTTGACTGAATACAGCAGTGGCTGACATTTAACGCTGAAAGAGCACGGGAACGGACTGCATCGAACCAGGGTCGTTCATCATACATACCTGTGTAAAGTTCAGTTTTAGAATACTGACTTTTATCTGCTCACACAAAGTATGTTGACCTATGACATATGACTCAAGTTCATGTTCTACAACAATAAAAAGTTCTTTATGACACACGACGCCACTGATTGACACACCACGTTAACAAGTCCGTGAAATGAACTCCTCCTAAGCCCCACATTATATAGAGAAAATGGGGTTTACGGGGATATAAATTATTTTTCTCATATTTGTTCTCAGACATAGATTGTGGCTACTAGTTAGAGGCAGTTCTAACGAGCACCCACAACATATGTTTGCTGTGTAAATAAGAAGAAAATCAGGGATTTTCATCAGAAAAGTAGCCGTTTTGGATACGTGAAAAAAATAAACTATGTCGCACGGATGCGAGGCCCCCGCCCATGGGGGCTTGAAGAAATATATGGGATGCATGATGCTTCCACACAGAGCTGAATCCGGCCCGCACACTAGTACTGGTAAACCGCTTAGAGGATCTAAGCCTGTCCAGGAACCTCGGTGCGAGGCGGACCGTCCATGCTAATAACGTTCTATAAAAGGGTTATCCTTTGGAAGCAAGAATACACCACAGAACTGAAATATATGGAGTGTACATGTTTGCTGGGCCAGACTAGCTAGTTTCCGCCAATTAGGCCTCATCAGTGACCCTCAGATATTTTCAAAATTCCACAATGGATTCAATGATCCAAAAGGACAAGAAAATATAATCTACACTATGATGTAGGGCAGGGAGACGTTTTACCGCCGCCACACATTCCCATTATTGAAAGCAAATGATTCGAATATCAGAAAAGAAAAGTCAAGTTTACTGGTTACACTTTAATAAAAATCCTAAAAACATTTAAACCTACAAGTCATTTTGAACAACATGCCCCCGCCCATTGGGGCTTGAAGAAATACATGGGCTGCATGATGCTTCCACGCAGAGATGAAACCGGCCGCATCCTATTACTGGTAATCCACTTATAGGATCTAAGCCTGCTCAGGAAACGCCGTGCGAGTCGGGCCGTCCATGCTTAAAAACCCTTTTGGTTTGACTTGGTGACAGGGCTTGAGAAGTTATTTCATCTCAATGTCGGGTAAAAGTCAAACTAAATTGGAAGCAAACTCTCCAAAAAGACATACACTGTGTTGACGGGGACGTTAACCTCAATTCAAACAAAGTCATTTTGAACAACAGCTTAAATCAGCGTCCAGTGTCTGGTAAAAGTCCCACAAATTTTGAAGCAACGTCCCCAAAATGAGCTAAATAGTGTTAATGGGGACATTAAACCCAAATTCAAACAAAAGACTGAAGAAGCCATCTGATCAGCATCACGAAATAACGTATTTGTCGTCTGCTGATTATTTTGCAAACTTACTTTTGCACACAGACAAACAGTGTGGGCCCACATGAGACTGCACCTTTTCTGATCAGGGTCCACACTGTTTGCATCTCGTAAACACTCATAAATTGACCCATCTTTTTGGCAGGTGTAGTGTGGTAATATGGCTCTTTCAAGATGTTGATCGTTAATCAAAGGTGGGCGAAACTCGGCTTACCCGGAGAAAATCCACTTGACCTTTCGGTACAGAACTTAGCATGTTTTCACTTCCCTCTTTTGTTTCCTCAGATGCTGCAGATGAGGCTGCGCGAATGCGCAGGCTGGTCCAGATGAGGCTGAGCGGGTGCACAGGCTGTGAGGTCTTTACTGCTCGTTCAGGACTTACTGCCATGTGCTGGCTCAAACTGCAGTTAGCGAGGCGATTCCATTTTTTTTTTGTAGTGTTTGTTCGTCGCTGCGATACATGTAAACGTATCTATGACATGACCAGCGTTATTTGCGTAAACAGTTCAGATCCCAATCTGAATGCCCGATGATTGTCTCTGACCAGACTTTGCGGTTGTGCAGGCTGATCAACTCTAGTCAGGCTCCAATCTGAGTCTTTACCGGTCATGCGAATCTTACTGTATTTGGCTGGCGCTCGCTCGAACTTTACTTCCTGTTTAACGAGGCGATTCCATTATTTATAATAACAATCATGACATCTATATATATTTAGCATAACTTGTAATAACTCCTGTTTTTGTGTGTGCGTGTTTTTTTTTTTTTTTTTTTTTTTAAACCGTGTAGATCATGACCAGATGCCTACAAAACGGAGATGCTAACCAAACTGCGCATACGGAAAAGCTGATCTACTCTGGTTAGGCAGGATTTGCAGGTTAATCTTGAGTTTTTGCAGGTCGTGCAAGCACTGGGTCTGATGGGTTAAAGTAACGTTCACAAGAATTTAGCATACATTATTACGCCCCGCCCATCGGGGCTTGAAGAAAAAGATGGGCTAAGCAGAGCTGAAACAGACCGCACACGAGTACTTGCTTGTTTATAATGACCAAATCGAAATCACTCTTGAGCACATAGCGAATTGTTCCCAAAGCTCTAGATATCAATATACACCACAACCTCTTGACCCCCGCACATCGGGGCTTAAGAAATAAATGGGCTGCATGATGCTTCCACGCAGAGCTGTATCCGACCGCACACGGGTACTGGTAAACCGCTTAGAGGATCTAAGCCTGCCCAGGCAAAGCTGTGCGAGTAGGACCGTCCATGATTATAAACCCTAATGCTTTCTTTGGGCGCCAGGGCTTGAGATGTCATTTCATCTCAATGTCGGTTAAGAGTCACACAAAATTGGAAGCAACGTCTCCAAAATGATCTATACAATGTTGACGGGGACGTTAACCCTCAAATCAAACCAACAAACAAAACATACATAATTTTTGTTATTTGCGTAAACAGTTCAGTTCCTTATCCGAGTACCTGATGAGGTTTTCATAGACTGATGGGTCAGAACTTTTCTCGTTACACCGCTATCTTTATCACCTCACCGAGGCGTTTCAAAAGGAGCGTGTAGGCTTTGGCCGGCGCTAGGTACTGGGTCTGACCTTTACAAACACTGATCAGTCAGAATCTTTCTCACTACACGGCTAACTTTATCGACTCACCCAGGCGTTTGAAATATGTGCGTGCAGGTTTTTGTCCCGTCTACAAGTCCCGAGTCTTTGCAGTTCGTGCAAGTTTTACAGTCCCAAGTTCGGTCACCATAGACTAAGACATTACGAAAACACGCCTATTGAAATACATCGGTAAAATTTTACTACCAAAAATGGATTTTTTTTTTTCAGATAAAAATCCTGATAATTTTCATATTTCTGCTCAAAACATAGATTGTGGGTAATCGTTATCACAACCTCGGCGAGGCGGTTGTAACGGGTACCCACAATCTATATAAGAACATAACGATTAGCCCCTGTACCCCAGCTTCGCTATATAAAAGTGGGGTTTAAGGGGGTCAAAACTATATAGACATGTTTGCGTGATGACTGAAAAAGTAGTTGCATTCACAAGGTTTGTGACAGTTTGAAGGAAGGACGGACGGACGGAAGGACGAACACCAGTGACGAAAATAATATAACCCCCACAAACAATAACCAGTGACACCACACAATGAATCGTATACCCTTTAGCTGAAAAATAAAATGTCGTAGCCGGAGCTGACTGGTTTTGGCCGTCGGTCTCATGTTCAGCATGTTTTAAACAAACCATTGAGATCGTACGTTAGCTAGCGCTCGACATGAACAAAGACTCAGAATAACATCCACTGTCAAAGTTAAGTGTTTTCGCTCATTTCACCTTGGATAGAACTGCGGCCACTTGTGACGGACGGATGAACAACAATGACGAAAATAATATAAAAACGGGTATATTAAAATCAACAGCACACCCCTATTTTAATCAGTAGACTCGACCAAGGAATCGTATACCCTTTTACTGAAAATAGATGTCGCAGCCGGCCTCATGTTCAGCATATTTTAAAACAAACCACTGAGATCGTACATTAGTTAGCGCCCTACATAAAACCCGTGCTACTACCATGACCCAAACGACCCCCGCCCATCGGGGCTTGAAAAAATATATGGGCTGCATGATGCTTCCACGCAGAGCTGAAACCGACCCGCACACGAGTACTAGTAAACCGCTTAGAGGATCTAAGCCTGCCCATGCAAAGCGGTGCGAGCCGGCCCGTCCATGCATATAAACCCTATTGGTTTCATATGAGCAATAGGGCTTGAGATGTCATTTCATCTCATTGTCGGGTAAAAGACAAAAAAGTCCCACAAAATTGGAAGCGAAGTCTCCAAAATGACCTTTACAGCGTTTACGGGGACGTTAAACCTCAATCAAACTAACAAACAAAACAAAGACCCAGAATAACATGCATTGTCAAAGGTAAGTGTATCATTTCACCATGGGTAGAACTGCGGCCACTTGTGATGGCTGACTATTGATCAGACTGCATGGATGCGCCCGCCAACCTGGAAAAAACCGTCCATGAAAGGTGGGTGCGTGTGTTGTTCCAGCGCCTTCCAGTGTATTTATAGGCGAAAGGCTCATCAGACATATTACGCATGTGCGTGAAGTAAAAAAAAATACTTGCCCTTCGGGAGCAAATTCTTTCCTTCAAGAGCAGCATCCCATCTCGGAAAAGGTTTTTATTATTACAAAGCACCACAGAAGTTTTCGGTAGATTGACCAAAAGTTACGAAGTGCAGTAGCTTTACTAATTCTAAACGATTGTCACTAATTTGTATGAAATCCAGGTAGCGGTTTATTAAAGCCGGGCTGTTCGTATCAGAGTGAGGCCAGAGTAGTGTATAAAGGGTTACCTGTAGAATCGATCTGGTCTGGAAATGACAAACAGGGTAGATCCCGGTCAGACAAATAAAGGACGTCTGATTAGAGTCTGCATTGTTTAGAGCATTTAAAGGATTAACGAACGAATGTCTGAGCTCCCATCCAGGGCCATTTTCACAGCCTACACTCAGACAATCATTAATGCCTCGATTAAACAATCTTATTGTAATGCTGTTTTCATTATTTCTCCATTAACCCATTTCAGACTGGAAAACCCTAAACGGGTACCCTGGCAAACAGTGCAGGCCCAGATCAGACATCGCAGAACGCGGCGTCTGATCAGGGCCTACACTGTTTGCAAAAAGTTCAGCCTTTTACCTAATCAATTTTGAAAACACAACCTGACACCCCTAAATTTTCAAATGGATTTTTCTGCCATATATAAGCGAAGATTCCATTTGGTACAAAAAGGGTTAAACACCCCTCGCTTCTCGTGAACAACCTGTGTGACAGATTGCTTTTTTCCATGCGCTGTCTCCGACTGAGCACATGCTTCCCACGATTTACCGCAGTTCGTCATGTAAGCACGTGCAGTTTTACCATACTACGTCATAATAGTGAGCACGCGCACAGTTATTGCGTGTGAAAAGGCACTTACAGGAAACATAATCGCTCGTTTGAGAATTGATCTGTGCAGTCTGTTTGAGCATTTGCTGTTCCTGTGAGCATTCTGATCTCTGGGCTATTCAAAGAGCAACAAGTGACGACTTTGACCAAAGTGGATGCATAGACTGGGGAACACGTAATTCGATAAGACGTGTAACCATTGAAGACTCAGATCAGCCTGCGCATCCGTGCAGTCTGATCAGAGCCTTTGCTGTTCGAATAAGCCTACTATGTGGGATATTCAAAGAGCAACAAGCGAAGACTGGACATGTTGTCTAGATGCACATGCAGATCTGATACTTCTGTAGTAGAAAAAAAGGCTTTGTCGTGCGCCGGCTCATGTACAAGGAAAATGTATAAGAATGCTGTCTACATATGTGTGTGTTTTAGTTTTTCGTCCCACCAACAGCTAATGTCATACAGAGCCGGGTCCTCGGTTAAAAGACTCATCCGAAAGTCTGGAGAGGCCCGGCATCCTTGGGGTATCTCCACTCAAACTTATATGTGATCGCTATTTCATATCAATGTCGGGTAAAAGTCTCACAAAACTCGAGCGAAAGTGATTTCAAACAAACTCTGACCAGTGAAATAGGAGGAAAACCTAGAACATATACATATGCAGAAATACTCTAATTTATAATGCACTCAGCAAACCAAGCTCAGTCTGCACAATGCGCATAAACGCAGTCTGGTCAAACTTTTCTGTGCTCTCTCAGGTTGTCGGGTTGTCGGTTGGTACTTGAAAAGCTGGTGATGCGAAAAAAATGCTGAAAAAGAAACAAGTCAAACAGAACTGCCCCCGCCCATCGGGCCTTGGAGAAATAGATTGACCTGCATAATGCTTCCACGCAGAGCTGAAACTGACCACACACGACTTGAGTCAGACCGTCAAGCGCACATAAGCCTTTCGTTTTCATTGGGCAACGGGCTTGAAATGTCATTTCATCTCAATGTCGGGTAAAAGTCCAGCAATAATTGGGAATACGTGTAATGTTGAAGGGGATGTTAAAGAGGCTGCTCCCATTTTTGAATGACTTTTAGCGACATTGAGATGAAACGACATCCCATAAGCTGCCGCCCAATGAAACTCGACGCACACCACTTTGCTTGGGTTAAGCTCACGTTCGATTGGGTTTTAGCTCTGCGTGGAAGCATCAGGCAATCCAATCTTTTTCTTGTAGCTCCGATGGGTGGGGCCCAGCAGTGTTAACGTCAGCACACAACTTATTAAATAACTATTTAAATATTGTGTCTGTGGGTTGGGGTGGCCTTTCAAAATCAATTCGGTTGCTTCACATCACGAAAACACGCCGATATAATTTTGACCCCCTTGAACCCCACTTTTATATGGTAAAACTGGGGTTTCCAGGGGTATACCTTATTTTTCTTATTTCTGCTCTAAAATAAAGATTGTGGGTCCTCGTTAGAACCGTCTCGATGAGGCGGTTCTAACGAGTGCCCACAATCTATATTTTAAGCAGAAATAAGAAAAATATTACAAGTTTTCACCTTAAAATTTTCATTTTTTTTTCGGCGAAATAAGGTGGCATTGTATTTTATAGGCGTGTTTTCGTAATGAATCCGATTTTTAATCAGAGTTGGGCCAAAAACCGGAGTACCCGGAGAAAAAAATTAGGTTCAATTACACAATATTTCTTCAAAATTCCAAAGTTAAGTGCTAAATTTCCTTGGGCCTCATCACGATCTCCTTCTTCGTCGTCTCGGACCATTTAAAACCGAATTCTGTAATTATAACATGCTTTGTCTCACCGGGTCAGTTGGTGTTAAATTTCTTTGGGCGATATTTTGTTTGACCAGGCCAATCAATCATAATTATCTGCAGCTTAAGCTTACTTGTTTGTTACGTAAGTGCGTAGCGTAAATAATACTACGGATAGCTACATGTATGTTTGATTGCCAATAAAATTGCCAATTTAAGGAAACCGAACACTATCTCTCTCTTCATAGTCACAGAAGCACTATAATCATTTCATGCCTTGTTTCACCGGGTCATTTAGTCGTAATTTACGGTACTTAACCATTCATAATTTTTTTTTTTTTATTATTATTTTTATTCCAATTGGTTGTAATTTAATGAACAAAAACCTATACCGTATTCGGGCGTGTATTACCCGCAGTTTTTTCCCCTCAAATTACAGGCCCAAGTTCAGGGTGCGGGTAATCCGTCCGAAATATTTTTGGACCGTTTTTTATTTTACTTTTGTCAGCTGAAAATACGATGCATCTCAATGTTATGCTCTATCCCTTTACGATTCCCGACATAAATAACGTTAATTGTCGACTCAATTTTACTTACACATGAGTAATAAAACAATATCCATTACAAGCAAGCCCGATTTTGTGCTTATTATTCCTAAAACTCTGATTTCAAACGAAATAAACAAGCAAGTTCAATGCGAACATCAAAGTTTTCCGGCATCCAAATCGCCGTCCACAAACTACCGCTACAATTTTTCTGCACGCGATCGGCGAATGACGTCATCGGACCCCAGCAACCACACACGTGTCTATTGTTTTATTTAAATGCGGTGTATCTCTTTCATTAAAAAAATGTTTGGAAACGGTAAAAAAATTTCGATAGTTCGGAAGCTCCGTGTCAATAACCAACAACAGCATACAGATGTGTTTACATAAATTAAAGCGTTCGACTTTTTGGCGCCAAAACATAACCATTCACGAGATATTAGAATAGTCCGTTTGTATATTCTAAGGTAAGATTAAGCAACTCGTCTTAGGAGCAATTAAATCATTTTCACATTGATTGTGGATTAAATTATTGATTGGGGAATAAACGCAAATTAGAGACATAACTTGACCATATTTTCACACCTTTTTGACACGCACCGCAGGGTGGCAATTATACAACCGGGATTAACAATAGTGTCATAATTGAACCGTTATAAATCATCAAACAGTGTAAATCCAAATCGGACGTCTGCGGTTTCTTTCTGCGGTGTCTGATCTGGGACTGCACTGTTTGCCGATGTCCCCCCTCCCCCCAAAGGGCCGCTGGGTATATATTGTTTAATAAATAAATAACAAGGGTGAACAGGTAAAGTTTTTTCAACGTTTTAATGCAACATACATGCAGTCTGGTGATACTCGCACGCACATGCAGTTTCCCGCCTTTTGAAGACAATCGCGCGTTCCGTTGTGTGTTACAAAAACTGGCCAAATTCTTACTTTTTCTCACTTGCGCACCCACCAAAATTTCAGCAAATATTTCATGCGGGTAATACAACAGAATAACAGTTTTTCCCCAGATATTGGCTAAAAAAGGGGGGTGCGGGTAGTACGCAAATGCGGGTAGTACACACCCGAATACGGTACATGTACATGTAATTCGATAAAAATTGATGCGCGAGACAAGCGTGGGCCAACGTGGACCTAAGCGTGTAGCGTGAAGGCTTTCCGTGGATCGCGATGGTTGCGAGATACGAGCGTGGACAAACGTGAAATAAGCGTGGATCAAGCGTGGAACTAGCGTGGGTTTTGCGAGGGTTGTGCGCGAAGCGTAATCCTTTTCTCGTTCATGCACGATCGTGAGGGATAATAAGATTTCTAAGACTGTACTGTACCTCTCCACCAAAATATTCGGAGCTGGAAAATTCTTCAAAATTTCACTCATGCTGCATGACCAAGGGCATGTAGATTTTGGTGAATTTTGTAGGGACTAGAGAAAGTTGGTACTCATCCTCCAATATTTTTGCTCGTCATTGGCATGATTGTGAGAGAATGAGTGGAATTTTCCAGCTGGAGACAGCTTTGTGTTGTGGTAAATTGAGTACCTTTGACAATAATTGCTGTTAAAGGAAAGAATAAATTTGCCTTAGGTGCAAATTCTTTTATTTAACATGTTTAACCCTTCTCTTGCTGAATATTCAGATAAGCCGCACCCATTTCTGACATTGAAACAATCAAATTTCTTGGTGTAATTTATTGCTACAAATTCATAAACTGAATGCCAAACAGTGTAGATCCTGATCAGAAGCCATCTGATGAGAGACAAACTATTTTTGAGTTTCCTTCATTGAACATTTGACCATTCCCATTCTTAGACTGCATAGGACAGGCCAACAAAGACTCCATAGTAGAAGGCTGTGTTTGAAGATCCCAATGACAAGGCTGAGTGATGATTAGGGCTGGCTAATCAAATCTGAAAAGATAATTGATTATCATTCCTGTCATTGTGATCGATAATCGATTAGTAATCACTGAAGATTTGGTCATAATTTCACCTGTCTGGCTTTCTGTCTGAGCATGACTCCTACCATACGCTGTACTTTGCCATATGTATTTGAACAGACAGGCCTAAGCAAACAGTGTAGACCCAGATGAGATGCCGCAGAATGCGGCATCTCATCTGGGTCTGCACTGTTTGTTGCTCATCCAGTTATTTTAGGCACAACTTGGGGTAGTAAATTGTACTTATCAAATAATTGATTGTATGCAAATCAGTTATGATAATCAAGTTTGTGGAATTTATCGTTTGCTTAATCGATTATCCAATTAATCGTGCCAGCCTTACTCACACGTAACATGCATTTTTCTGTGACACTTGTTTCTTCTTGATTATTTTCAGGTGAAGTCACAGAAGACTTGAGACACAATGTCTTATGTTTTTGTCACAGGTGTTACCTTGATTCTTCTGTCATGTGAGTTTCAGTTTTGTTTCTTTCAGTACAAATTTAATTCTTTTCAACTCAGTTTGAAGGCATGATAGTTTATTAAACAGTGATGCTTGTGGTGAGGTACAAAGGCTTACCTAAATCATGAAAATTATATTTTCCATAGATGTATATTGTTTGATATACTTTTCAGTTTTCACACAGGTCGAGTCCTCACCGTTGTCTCACCTCTGTGGTTATTTGATTATTTGTGTTCACGGAGATGTTGCACTGATGAGTTTGGAGGCCTTCATGTGGACTGAACAGATTATTTGTCTAAATCGCGACGGAAGTAAGGGCGAGGATTATGGCCACATAAAATCGATTTAAGCCCCCCAGTGGAATTCTTTCCACTGACTGTTCCAAGGCGGTTCTTCTGTGACGGTTTATTTATGTTGTTGTTTGTTACTACTTACTGTGTGTATCACTTGTGTCTTTTTATTTTGGATGGCCATTTTGTGGGAAATTAACTGTCCTTATGGCCATCCTTTGTTTAGGTTTCCATTATGGTCTGGTCGCTTCATGTTTGTGTTTCTTTCCCTTTGGTGTCTTTGGTGGGTGGAGTAAGTTAATTGTATCGATTCCTGTTCTTTGTTTTACTTCTGCTTTGAGTTATGGTCCTCTGTAAATTGGGCATTTTTGACTTGTCAGCAAAATATCTCAAAAACCTATTGGAGCTTGAGCCTTGCTCAGTCTTCTCGTTATATTTTCAGCTGTCAGACAGACTGAAATCTTTTGCAGGACAGAATAAGTATCTATAGAACTGAAGTCATATTTGTTGGCAGAATATCATCTTCTTTGCAGGACATTTGTCAGACAGACTAAACAATTTTGTTGGATATAAAAAAATTGTTGGTTTTGTCTGGCAGTCCTGCAATTTTCGTGAAGACTGCTTGCTATTTGGTGAGTAGATTGCTAGTGATGAGTAGATGACCTGATTAACATTTGAATAAATTCAGACCAATGCTTTATAAATTATGGTCCTTTGTAAATTTGGACATTTTATCTTGCCATCAAAATATCCCCAAAAGTATAAAAGGTTTGAGTCTTGAAACTTGATGGATAAATTGGGGATGATGAGTAGATGAACTGATTAACTTTGAATGAATTCTAAAAAAAAAAAGAATATGAGCCATGGCCCTTTGTAAATTCAGACATTTTTACTTTGTGTGCAAGATAGCTTAACAACTATTTAGACTGATGCCTTGAAACTTCAACATAATACATGTATAACAGAATGCATGCATCATGCATGGTAGTTAGCCCAACCGGTTGATAAGTTTGCTGCCCTCTTTAATTGCACACCGGTGGGTCAGGCCTCAGATTCTATGACAGTTCCAGCATAAAGGCTTACTTTGAATTAAAATTTAATTTTATGTAATGCGACTGCGTAAAAGCGATTTAAGCCCCCCAGTGAAATAATTTTCACTGAGCGTTCCAATGTGGGCGGTTCTTCTGTTGTGTTTTTTTTTTTATGCCCCCGGAATCTAAGAGATTCGGGGGCATATAGTTTTTGGTCTGTCTGTTTGTCTGTCTACAAAAACCTTAACATTGGGCATGACTTTTGAATGTTAATAGATAATGCTTTCATATTTCACATGTGTATACCTCATCACAAGACCTTTCCAGTGGTACCATAATTTTTGATCTCGTGACCTTGAACTTGACCTTTGACCTATTTTTTTCAAAAATTTTCCGTTTGTCTGTTTGTTTGTCTACAAAAACCTTAACATTGGGCATAACTTTTGAATGGTAATAGATAGAGCTTTCATATTTCACATGTGTATACCTTATCACAAGACCTTTCCAGTGGTACCATAATTTTTGATCTCGTGACCTTGAACTTGACCTTTGACCTATTTTTTTCAAATTTTTTAAAAACATTAACATTGGCCATAACTTTCGATTGGTAAGTGATAGGGCTTTCATATTTCATATGTGCATTCATTGTCACAAGACCTTTCTAGTGGTACCATAATTTTTGACCTTGTGACATTGACCATGATGTTTGACCTACTTTTTAAAAACTTTAACATTGGCCATAACTTTCGATTGGTAAGTGGTAGGGCTTTCATATTTCACATGTGCACTCCTTGTCCCAAGACCTTTCTAGTGGTACCATAATTTTTGACCTCGTGACCTTGACCTTGACGTTTGACCTACTTTTATAAACTATAACATTGGCCATTACTTTCGATTTGTTAGTAGTAGGGCTTTCATATTTCAAACTTGCACTCCCTGTCACAAGACCTTTCTAGTGGTACCATAATTTTGTCCATCCAGACACCCCCCCCCTCAAGGTCAAGGTCACTGTGGCTATTTTTAGAAAAACTTTGTAATCGCTCTAGCGCCAACATTTCTTTACTGATTTTTAATATAACTTTGCACAAATGTTCCTTATGACAATATCTCGAGCGAGTTCGACTTTCAAGGTCATGACCTCAAGGTCAAGGTCACTGTGGCTATTTTTAGAAAAACTTTGTCATCGCTCTAGCGCCTACCAGTGATTTTTTTACAAATTTTCAACTATGCGTCCTGGGACTCGCTCAACCAAAAAACTGTGCGTCCCAAATCTGAAAGTATGAGTCCCAATATTTGGAGGAAAAAAAAGGAAGTACAGAAAAGATCGGTTCAGTATAAAATGCCATTATTCATAGTTAAAAATAAAGCGGTCTAGTATCTATTATTTGCAATGAACAGAATCAATCATCAACTTGTGTTGTTTACTAGCCCAAAGAAATCCTCCTAAAATGTACGTTTTCTAGTCTATTTTCCGTAATGTTTTCTACTTTCGTTTTCGATAAATGCGCACCGCAACATGTGCGTGAAATTTACTTCATGCACAATGGAGATAATATTCCGAACAGTTATTGACAAACGTTTCCGCCCATGATTGGGACACCAGCTATCTTGGTTCAGGGGCTGACAAATCCATTGCCCGGCCGCCCGGTACAAGTCCGAAATCGCGCCAGGCAGGTGCACTTTGACCTTAGGACGCCCGGTCGGGCAAGTGCAAAAAAAAATCGTCTACAGCTCTCAGTAAAACTAGAGTAAGTAAATCACAATAATTGTGCTGCACTCTCCAGCTTTGTCGACAATTCAGAGACAAACCGTCTTGTGTATTTATAACAGTTCAATTATGACACTATTGTTAATACCTGTCATATAATTGCCAAGTAAACATGATTGCCCTGCGGTGCGTGTCTTTCATTTCTGGCGATAAGCCAACTTGAACGAGGTGTGAAAATATGTCTCTAATTTGCGTTTATTCCCCAATCATAAAATTTAATCCACAATCAATATGAAAATGATTTACTCGCACCTCAGACAATTAGCTACATCTAACGGTTGGATGCATTATAAATACGGATCGTGAATGGTTATGTTTTGGCGCCGAATGTAGGACGATTTGGCCAGCGGACGATTTGGCCCGGACGATTTGGCCTACGACAATTCGGCCTAGGACGATTTGGCCAGCCAAAAATATTGGGTAGGACAATTTGGCCAGATTGATATAATGACTAGTTTAAACTGAAAAATTTAATGTTTTAGGTTTGTTCTTAATATACAGTAATGTTTGAATATGTAGAAGGAACATTTTAAGCAAGATTTTAAACAATTAGGTGTTTTTTGTTATTTTTAAACTATAACTTTTGGCTTGAGATATTCTTGATGAGCAAATTAATATAAAAATGGTTAACTATAATCTCCCACAAACACAAAAAATACAATAAAATAAAAAAGAAAAGAAAAGAAATAAATAATATAATAAATAAATTTAAAGGTTTTGTTTAAAGTGGCTGGTGCATTGGCTGATTGATTTGTTTACTGGTCTTGGTTTCTTTAATTACCTTTTTTAATTACCTTTCTCAAACTTTAATTGTTGGTTTGTTTGTATGTATAAGTGACAACTTTTAATTGCTATTAAAGTTTTCAAAAAAAACAATATCACCTAAATAGTGTTGACTGGGCTCAGATTCTATAAATGAGCAGAAAATATGTAATGATGTGTAAAACTGCTAGAAGAAATCAATTTGGCCAAATTGTCCTACCCGGTATTTTTGGCTGGCCAAATTGTCCTAGGCCGAATTGTCCTAGGCCAAATCGTCCGGGCCAAATCGTCCACTGGCCAAATCGTCCGCCCACCTTTGGCGCCAAATAGCAGACGCTCTGCTTGGCCGGAAAAGTCGAATGCTGTTGTTGGAGCTGCTGGGGATAATTCGGCGGCTGTGCAAAGCGCTGTTTTCTATCCACATCCATTCACAACCGTTTAGCTATCCAGAAAATATTTTTTTACCGGTTCCAAACAATTTTGAAGAACGGGATACAGCCAAGTAAAATAAAACAATGGCATTAAACACGTGCGGGGTTGCTGGTATCGGATGACGTCATTTGACACATTTACCGATCACATGCAGAAAAATGGTAGAGTTGGTTTGTGGGCGGCGATTTGGATGGCAGAAAACTTTGATGTTCGCATTGGAACTTGCTTTTGTGAAAGTTTGGGCTCATTTTGGATGGAGGGGATTCTCGTCTTGTGGTTGGATCATTAAATTGTACCTGTCTCGATTTTTTGGTGACTCGTTGGGCAGTTGAAGGTTCGGTAAAAGTGCGGTATTTTATCACTTCTGCCGATATTTACAGCAGTGAAAACGAAAGTTGGATTTTTCGCCCATGAAATATTTGCGTCCGACGGACGCACATATTTTATGATCGTGCGTCCTCAGTCCTATTTGTGCGTCCTGGACGCAGGACGCAGGGGTAAAAAAATCACTGGCCTACATTTCTTGGCCATACCTTTTGATTGCTTAGTGATACTGCTTTCATATTTAACATGCGCTGTCCGGGGGCATCAGTGTTTCACAAACACATCTTGTTTTTTTTTTGGGGGGGTTATATAGTTCATCTTTGAATGTAAATATTGCTGAGACCTTTTTTGTTTTTGATAGCCAATTGGCCATTTTGTGGGAAAGTAACTGTCCTTTGGCTTTCTGCTATTAATATCCTTGTCAAGATATCCCAAAGTACTTGCAGATCTACAAAAACACATTTTTCTATGAGAACTAAGTTTCATATATTATAATCCTGTCAAGACCAGCAAACAAATGATAGAATAATGACATTGATTCAGTTGAAGTACTCTTCATAACAATGGCTTTGTCAATAATGTGAAAATGAATAGTCCGTTGGCCCATTTCAGTATTTAAAATTACATGCAAAATGACCAAAATTAACACAAATGAACAACACAAAAAAATCAGTTGCAATAAGAAATGCGTCGAACAAATGTATTATGGGACAGAAACTCACGCAATTTTTGTTTTACAACTGAACTTAGAAACAGCGACGTGTTATAATGGAACTTTAAATTTTCAGTTTCTAATTTATTAAAAAAGTAAAATCAAATACATCTGAAATATATCACTAAATTTCAGTAATCCTCTAAACATGCCAGGACTGATCAAAACTGGTTCCTGTTCAAAGAGCTGGTCCCAAGACCAACGGACACACTCTTATTTCAACCCCTGATATTTAACCCCTGTCTATATTGTAGGTTTACCTTTATCCAGTGGACAATCTAGTACTGTGTCTAGCACACCAACAGGTGCTTCAGAAAGTCCCTCAAATGACACATCACCGTCACCGACACCGACTAATGGATCTTCAAATGACACATCACCGACACCGACTGATGGATCTTACAGTCAGGATTCACATGGTGGTGGGGAATTGCATCTAGTTTATTTTCATTCCCCACACGAATTGCAGTACCAGAAAGGTAAAGTACATGTAAAATCACAGTTTGCTTAGAGCATGGAAATATTAAATGAACCGGCATATGACAAAACCTACAATAAGACCGGTGTGACCAGCAGAGACTCAAATCAACCTGCGCACCCATCCACTATAACAAGACCTTTTGCTTGTGTCTCTTTGCATAGATATTAGCCTTTAGTAGGTACTTAGGATCAGGGAAGACTCTATCAGACTGCTCAAATGCGCAGGCTGATCTGAGTCTTCTCTGGTCGCTCAAGACTTGTAGATTTTGTCATGCACTGGCTCAAATGTAAAACTTACAACAAAGAAGACCCATCAGTGATTCGAAATGCATCAGACCAAAACTGTTAAGAGGCATTATTCTCTGTAATATATGTGTTAAACCAATGAACGTCTGCATATTATTCTAAAAACACCTTGTGGGGATGAGACCAACTAAATGAAACTTACCTTGCTAAGGATATGTAGTCATGCTATTGTAAACACTGGAGGGATCAGATAAGATTCACGCTTGACTTGAGCCAAAAACTTCAGTTTTGAACACTTAAGAAAGTTTTCTAAAATTTTGTGTTGGTAGTATAAACCTTTTTAGCTCAAGTTGATGTCTGAGTCATTTTTAGCCCACAAATGCCCCCGCCCCAGGGCCCTTTGGTTTATATTGACTTATATTGGTTTTACATATATTTATATAGGGAAAACTTTAAAAATCTTCTTCTCTGAAACTGCAAGGCCCAGATCTTTGATATTTGGTGTGAAGCTTCATCTGGAGGACCTCTATCAAGATTTTCAATTTATAGCCTATGCCTCCGCTCAAGGGCCCTTGGTTTTACATAGGCTTATATAGGGAAAATCTTGGAAAATCTTTTTCTCTGAAACCACAATACCCAGGTCTTTGATATTTGGTGTAAAGCTACATCTAGTGGACCCTTATCAAGATTGTTCAATATGGAAGCTGGAGTAAGAGTGATTCACGGGGCAAAGGCATCTGAGTAAAACTAGCTAGGTATCCTAGCAGTAGATACTGAAGACCGGAAAAAGTTATTGAGGTCTGTAACAAGGTTCATTTTGAATATCTCTACCGAATTGTGTTCTACCCATTAGCACAAGCGCTCCTTGAGTTTCCATAATTTCACTCTGTGACACAATACTATGTGATAGTCAAAATTGGCCTTGATAGTCAGCCCTAGTGTTAAAGGTCAAGGTCAGTATCTGACTTTGGCCTAAGGTCATTCAGATAGAAAGTTACAACTTATTTTTCACAAAAACCACTGCTCCATTTGTAACCATTAAAAACCTTTCAGAAATCCTCTTCTTCGGAACCAATGGGCCCATTATCAGGTCATGTCTAAGATTTCTACCATGGTAAAAATCCTTTAAAAATCTTCTTCTCAGAAATAAAATGGTTCAGTCAGGTGAGTGGCTCAAGACCATTGGTCCTCTGGTCCTACCTTACCTTTGCAAAGGGAATAGATCCAGATCAGATGGTAGAAGGCATCAAATCTGTCATTCAATTTGTTAATTGAATAAATACATCATACCAAGTTTTTTGATTGCTGGGTAGTTCCACAGTACTGAAGAAAAACATAGGTGCATGCAATAAACTGTTATTTTTCGCACAAACGTGATTTCTTTCTAAAAAGGACTGGTAAGTTGACAAATATGACATACTGATGGGATAAAAAAAGATAAAATATAAAGATTTTTTTCACCGAGACCAGAAATATGACTTGTGTTTTGACGAAATTCGGCGATTTTCTAGCATGGATATTGGGACAGCCATATTATCTTTCGTTTTCTTCATCTGTATATTCGAAAAGTCTAAAAAATCTTTTGAATATTAAAGAAGGTAAGTAAAATTATGTGCTCGTCAAAATATTATTTCACGATTACCCCCAAAAGGTGAAAAATCAGTGAATATAAAAAGTGTATTGCACTCGTTACTATCGTGTCCAAAATATCTATTTGAAGTAACCATCTAGGGTCAAGAGTTTAAAGTAGTTGTGTGTGTATTAATTGGTGTGTAAAGTTTTCCAATACATATAGCATTTAGTAAATGAATTTCAGTTCGTTTCGTTGGCTAATTTTCATGAAGACTGTAAAAATATAAGTCTCCTGTCTTTCGTGTCCAACTTGTAACGAGCATTAAAATCGATCAAACACATATAAAACAAAGGTCGTTGGCTAAAAAGTGCCGCCAAATAAAAGCACGTGGTACTAATGTGTAAAGTCGCAGAACTCATGTTTTCACGGAAAAGGCTTCAACGGGTAGGTGTGATTGTTTGATGGTGTCAAGAAAAGTAACGAGCAGGAAAAGTAACGAGCGATGGTCAAAATCATCATGTTAGACGGAACGACGCTAATTCATGCTTGAAGTCAGATAACACCACGTAAATTGTTGTTTTAATTTAGTTTTGATGATGCCTTAAGGGAGATGGTTATTGGGCTGTACGAATTATGGTTCAACTTGACTTTAGACAGACACGAAAAGCTGTTTGCTCGTTACAAACAGACACCAAAAATACGGTGTCCATCTGTCACTTGTAACGATTGGTAATTCCGATGGTCATATTATAAAATAAGATCAGATCACAATAGCCTACTGCTCATTATATGCTTTTCAGGTATCCAACCTTTTTTTTTGAAAGAATCGAGAAAGAATGTCACTAGAATCACGTTGTAAGCACCGATGAATAACGATCGTTACAAATTGACATCAAAGCGCATTTTTAAGCATTACCGTGGACACCACAAATGCTTTCTCGTTACAAAACTCAGGGCTTCGGTTAGGCGGACGTACGGCGTATATTACGTCCTGAAATCGCTTCCGGACACCCAAATTAAACATCTAAGGCGTCCCGCGGATTCCCGAAAATTTCTCTGAACGGCCAAAAATCTTTACCGAGACGTATAAACCCGCCCACCTTCAGCGGTTTGTAAAAAAGTTTGCTCCGCCTCCTTAGCTGAAACAGTTTTCTGTGTTTATTGAGAACTAAGGACGTCCCATTTTCTGCCTGCGCGGTATTATATTGACAGTCAGAATCACGTGCGTCGGCACACCTTTGATCGTCATCGGCGTGTGAAAAACGTGTCCAGGTGATTGCTCGGGTGTTTGCATATAATTAAACAGATTAGTAGTTGAGGATAAACTAATTATCTCTTTGACGATAAGTTTTTTTTAATCCTGTAAACTTGTTACTGTTTAAATTAAAGCGGGTCGTAATTTAGGTGTTTCATTAGAGATGCAAAGTGTGACAATAGTTTCAAAGATAGATACGCATTTTTTTCTTGAGTAAATAGCAGGTGAAATGACGAAAATAATTAATAAAATCCCAAAATGATGTCGCAATCGCTGTTTGATTTTGACGCCTCGAAAATACGTAAAACCGGCGAATGTGACCAGGCCGGTTCGTCAGGGTTCGCGCTGCAGTCTGATCTGTCTGTTAGCCAAAAAGCAAAAAAAAAAAAAAAATCTACCGCTGACTCGTCTAAGTCTGCCCCAATTGATCAAAGTTGCACGTGTTTCTGCCTGTTTGTCTGAAGCAGTTCCGAGTGTTTTGATAGAGTACAATGAAGACGCAAAGCGTATGTTTTTCAAAGTGTGGCAAAAATCTTTAACAAAAGAATTTTTTCTTTATTTCTTTTTAATCCATGTATGACAATGGGCGTCAGGCTTGTTTTATTTGTGTTAAGTTCTACAAACAGTGTAGACAGATCAGACGCTATGTTTTGTGGCGTCTGATCTGGGCCTACACGGAAAATGGACCACTAGGCATATATGGGGATGGGTAATGCTATTGTTTTCTTTACTTTTTATTTGTTTATTTGGGGGGGGGGGGGGGGGGGAAGGGCGTTTTACTTGGAAAGTTGTAAAATTTATACAGGCCAAGCAAAAATATTTTTCTTTTTTGTATGCACTCCTCTGCACTGTACTGACCGCATGAATGTCACAGTTATGAGTAGTTTTAACTTCCTCACACGGCTTTGCTTGATTGTTTTGAGTGTAACAGCCCAGTCAACACTATTCAAGTCATTTTGAGCCGGTCAGTTTACCTATCCACACTTTACTAGCCCTCTAAAAGAATATACAGGTGATTAAAAATGCAAACAAGAGATTCATAGATTAAATAATATATTTCTTCATCAAAACAATTTTACGATCCGCAAACACCTTGCATCAAAATTGGGACTTCCTGAATTTTCCAGTGGGACTTCCAGATTTCAAGGGTAGGAAGTCTGGGACTTCCTGAACTTGGGAGTAAATGGAAGCCCTGCTTGAAAACAGAACCAAGAATTCAGTATGAGAAACTGCAACGGAATGACCGCCTTGGGACGGTCAGTAGTAAGACTACTGAGGGGGAGGTATGTGTGTGGGTCGGGGGGGGGTTCCACTCCGGAGTTTACGAAATTTTCGAATCCTAAATTATTTCAGGAATTAAAGATTACAATGTTGACTTTGTTTTGTTTGTTGTTTGATATGAAGCCTGAAATTATTATGTTCATTCAGGGCAAGTTGTCTATCTGTTTGAAAAGCATTGTTGTGCCATCGTTTGTGGCACTCCGCATCATTAATTGATCTTTTTCAGATGTTCAGTGTTAGTGTTTTGGCGAGCTGCAAATTAACGGTGCTTAACTTTCCATCATGCATGTTTACAAAGCACAGTAAAGCACATTCACTGTTGGTAAAAACACTGTACAATACAGCAAAGTAGAAGTAAAACAAAGATCAGTAATCGATACAATTAACTTACTCCACCCATCAAAGACACCAAAGGGAAAGAAACACAAACATTAAGCGACCAGACTATTATGGAAACCTAAACAAAGGAAGGCCATAAGGACAGTCACTTTCCCACAAAATGGCCATATGGCCATCCAAAATAAAAAGACACAAGTGATACACACAGTATGTAACAAACAACAGCATAAATAAACCGCCACAGAAGAACCGCCTTGGAACGGTCAGTGGAAAGATTTCCACTGGGGGGCTTAAATCGATTTTACGTGGCCACAATCCTCGCCCTTACTTCTGTCGCGATTTAGACAAATAATTTGTTCAGTCCGCATGGAGGCCTCCCAACTCGTCAGTGCAACATCTCCGTGAACACAAATAATCAAAGAACCACAGAGGTGAGACAACGGCGAGGCCTTGACAGCAAGAAACCACTGAAATGCTGGAGCAAAAGAAAATCAACAGTTAGACTCCGATGGGCCCGACCAGAGACAGAGCATCAGGCACCAAGTTTATTATTCTAAAGCATCCAAAGCCCTATTATAGATCTGCATATATACACTTCTAGAGTACAAGTATAAACAACATAAGTAAAATAAACTATCAAACTTCTGCAAACCTCAGGCATGTCTTTTCTTTCATAACGGGTTAAAATGTTACGACAGATCAAAATGGCATTGTTTCTCCTATTGTTTGATGTTGTCGCTATTCAGTGGAGTAACATCATGTCATTAAATTGTATGACCACACACTACATAACACTTGATTAGTGGCCTTATGACGCCACACATGCCATCACCATGTTTTCCACTGAAATTATTTAACTTTCAAGGGGATAAAACTGTTTACAACATCCATACGGTTTATAAACAGAATTTTACACTTGTGGTCATTTCATATTAAATTTATGAAACTCGCCAAAGGCTGGAGTGGTTTCATAAATCACATATCAAATAACCACTCGTGTAAGGCCCACTATATTAGCCGTCACTGTTCTAGTATTCTGCCTTTTTAGCTCAACTACAGGTGCGTTTCAAAAGTTTTATAGATAGGACTGGGTTTCATAATTAATTGCACACTTGGTGCTGTTTCTCAAAGCTGCAACACAGTTTGCTGACCAAATCTGTGCTTTAATTTGATATATGTTTTACATCAATACATGGTCTTGAAATATGTGTTTCAGTTCTTTTTGTACAACTCATGGTATCGTCATTTTGGATTCGTTTATACATGCACGCATTTTTGTCCTCGATTTGTTCACCTTTTCGAACATTGCGTTTCGAAAGGTTTGTGTCTGGAAATGATAATGATAAAATCGAATTCAAAATAACATTTGTATTCATTTACAAAGATCGTGGATAAAAATAATAAATTATATCGCCAACAGGTACCTGGGATATAACCCAATACTACTAGGTTGGTGTGTTTTCCCAGTTTTGCTGTAAGAAATTGCTTTATTTTTATAATGATTGATACTGAAAATATGAAGGCAAACTAGATTCTGGATCTTCACTTATATCTATAACCAGATCTTCATAAGCACATATTTCATTCAATTCATTATTGTTCATATCTACATTAAAACTTCACTGAGCTTAGTACTGGATAACCCCATCCTTGTTTTCAATGACAGCGGCAATTCTATGAGGCATGGAGTCGTGCAGTTCCATAAGATCTTCTCTGTTAACTGTATTCCATAGACTTTGAATATTTCGCCACAGTTGATGATTGGATGTTGGAACAAACCTACTCCCAAAGCACGCGCAGGTACATTAAAGAAAAAGGTCTTCAGCTTTTGGATTGACCTGGGTATTCCTATAGAACACGTTTGGGTCTTAAAATGTGAAAGGGAAGAGCTCCAACAGCCAAGCAGCAACTATGGCGAACTATTCAAATCTTTGGCATACAGTCAACGTAGAAGATCTCATGGAACTGTATGTACGACCCCATGCCATGTAGAAATGCCGCTGTCATCACAAACAAGGGTGGGGTCACCCAGTACTAAGCTCAGCGAAGTTGTAATGTAGATACGAACAAGAATGAATTGAATTAAATATGTGCTTATGAAGGTCTGATAATAGGTTTAAGTGAATATTCAGAATGTAGTTTCAGTATTTTGTATTTTAAATATATACAATTGCTTACAGCAAAATGGGAAAACACACCTATCCAGTGTTGTGCCTAGGCCGCGCCATTGCGCCATTCCCGCGATTTCTGCAGCAATGGCCCTCTAAAAATAAACCAGTGCGGGCCGATGGGCGCGCCCGAAAAAAATCGGCAGTTTTTAAATTCGATCCATTTCAGTCCATTAGTCACTTCTCCGTCCATTCGGAACGTATAGGGGAGATAACTGAAACGAGTCGGGTTTACCGCAGAATTATATTTTTTCCGATAAATAAGCGTATCGCTGACCGTGAACTATTATTTAAAGCAGTCTAAAGCGTCAAGTAGCAAAGAGGCAGCTGCAGAGCTGCGAATAACTCAATCTGTGGCTGTAGCCGCTAAGATTTCGAACCCGAGACTGCCGTGAGTATTTCCGCGGCTGCATCTTCGCCAGCCAACGATGCACAACCTGAAAGTAGCGTAACTGAGTCATTGATTGAGTCTTACTGTCCCCTCTATGAAGTGCATGTTCACAGAAGTCTTATGTGAAAAGTAGAGACTCTGATGGTGGTGGATGGACCTGTGTTGTTTAAAATTTACATGGGCTAGAACCTTGTTTCAGTCAAATGTTGCTGTTTTGATTTGTTGTTATATTTTAAATTTCTTTTTAAATCTGGATATATAATAAGAAACACAACATGTACAATAATTTTATTTCTGATGCCTAGTTTCAATGACAGAACAGTTATATGTCGCTTTTCAGCCGTCGTCTGTCAGTGTCCCTTAAAATTTCTAAATGACCCCCTGAAAAGAAGGCTGGGGGCCACAGGTGTCCCTTGCAATTTCAGGCCTAGGCACAACACTGCCTATCTGGTAAATAAATACTGGGTTATGTCCCAGGTATTTATTGCCGATAAAATTTTATTAGTTTTATCCATGATCTTTATAAATGAATAGAAATGTTATTTTCAATTCAATTTTACTTTTATCATTTCCACATACAAACCATTCGAAACGCAATGTTCGAAAAGGTGAAAAAATCGAGGACAAAAATGCGTGCATGTATGAACGAGCCCAAAATGACACAACCATACGCTGTACAAAAAGAAATAAAACACACATTTCAAGACAATGTATTGATGTAAAACATACGGTATATCAAATTAAAGCCCAGATTTCGTCAGCAAACTGTGTTACAGCTTTGAGAATACACAAAGTGTGCAATTAATTAATAAAAACCCAGTCCTATCTATAAAACTTTTGAAACGCACCTGTATATATACGAAAGTACAAGAAGATCTAAATATTGCACTATCCCTGGTATCGGCGTTAGCGTCGGTGTCAGTCGGTATACATGGCTGTCGGTATACATGGTTTATAGTAAAGTCTTTACATGATGGGCAAGAACAAGTTCAGGGGAGCTGCCCTGTCCGGCAATAGGTCTTGTTCCCTTGCAGGTTGACTAGAATTTACTTTTGATTATTGAGACTTTAGTATATTAACTTCTGACGCGTGTTTTAAGTGCCTCATATGGAATAATTTGAATACTTAGTTGGCCAGTACAGCGCTTCTCAACATACGATAAACTTGCTTTGACCACAGAATGAGTTGCACTGGTCACTGATGTGTAAATTCCTCATGACATTGTCTTTCCCAAATTCCGTTTAATCCATCATGTGATGTACCGAACCTTACACTCTTGATAACGTCAACAGAAGCTCACGAATCTCGCTAGCTAAAAGGATATGAAATAGCCCTGGAAATAGCAACTCCTGTCAAACTTTGTTTTAATACAGATCTATTGCAAGCAAACAGAGCATATATACAAGTAAGCAATACAGTAATTGTTATGTACAGACAAATACAAGCAAACAACTTCATAAGTCTACACAGAATCATAAACTGTTCATTATGAACTGTTTAGAAAAGGCTACTCAGGAAAAGCCACAACGACATGAATAAGGCTGCCACGATTAATCGTATAATCGATTAATCAATCGATAATTTCCACAAAAATGATTATCATTTCTGAGTTGCTTTTGATCGATTACTTGATAGGTACATTTTACTACCCAAAGTTATGCCTAAAATAGCTGGATGAGAAGCAAACAGTGCAGACCCTGATGAGACGCCGCATTATGCGGCGTCTCATCTGGGTCTACACTGTTTGCTCAGGCTTGTCTGTTCAAATATACATATTGTAAAGTGCAACATATGGTAAGAATCATGCTCAGACAGAAGTCAGATAGGTAAAATAATGACAAAAACCTTAGCGATTACTAATCGATTATCGATCGCAATGACAGGACTGATAATCGATTATCTTTTCACCTCCGATTAGCCAGCCCTAGACATGAACATCACGATCGTTACATGGTGTCCAACTTAGTTATGCGTAGAATGTTAAATAACTCAGAAGTATTTCTTTTCATGAAAATATAGTTAAATTTATCAGTTACTTGTTCCAGCAGTACTACAAAGAAAGGCTATTTTTCTAACTGATCAGCAATAATGCACTGCTGTGTTGGACACCATGTAACGTGCATGATTTGGTGTCGTCAGTAACGAGCATTCCATATTACCAGGAATTCTAAGAAACTTTTCCCCCATTCAATTCTATTATAAAGCTAACAATAATTTGATAAAACTATAACGTTTGTTTAATTTTTGGCATAGGACTATTGGAAGGATGAATGTGTCCAACATAAAAAATATATAAAAAAGGACAGAATTTTGGATGTCGTAGCTGGATATTTGAAATTGGTTCTTCAATAAAGTGAAACATAAAATCTTGCACTTTTCATCTTAGAATCACTTTTGTTTCTGAAACGTCATGTTTAATAGCAGAATTATTATGATAAATCCTATTCATTTGGAAAAAACAGGCATGAGTTGGACACCATGTAACGAGTGTTACTTGTTTCACTAGCATGAAAGAAGTAAGATAGTTTCTTTCTAAATGACAAAAAGTTATCTTCTTACTGTTATTTTTCAAAAAAGGAAGGTTTTAGACATAACATGAAGCGATTTTTATTCCAATTTTCACATTTTAAAAAAGTAACATCTTTGTCCCATATTTTTCTTCAGTACTGTGGAACTACCCTGCTAGATAATCAGATTTAGGTGTGGCTAAATTATTTTATTCACCATGACATGAGTATAAAGATCACATGAGCCAAGCTTCATAAAGGTGTCTTAACCCTAATCCTGCTGATATTTACATCACGTGAACAAGTCCGTGAAATAAACACCCCCTTACACCCCACTTTGTATAGAGAAAGCTGGGGTTTACGGGGTTAAACATTATTTTTCATTACTCCAAGACATAAGTTGTGGGTACTCGTTAGAACCGCCTCAATGAGGTGGTTCTAACGAGCACCCACAACCTATGCAGTATAAATAAGGAAAATTTCACGGATTTTCACCAGAAAAAGTAGCCATTTTGGAGATGTTAAAAGTGCACTATGTCGCACGGGTGTGTTATCGTAATGAATTAGCCACTCCCATTCCTGAACAACTGCCAATCAGATTACATGATGTAATATTTTCCTTCGAATTCACAAACTCAATGACAGTGTAGATCCTGATCAGGTGGCTTCTTCATCTGATCTGGATCTACATTGTTTGCAAAGATGGGGGTTGTTGGGAACAGCAGGTTAAGGGTTAACGTGTGAAGACACAGTTTGAGCTGGGAACCTCTGCAATTGTCTCTGGTGCTCTATATACAGATATAGACACAAATTTCTTATAATGGATCTAAATATCTGTTTTATTTTTGTCCTCACTGTACACACTTCAACCCCTGACGCCCACCATGTCCAAATCATGCTGCTCATGTACTTGGAAAGGCAATAACTCAAATAAATTAATATACATGTATTTTCATATTCTATTTGAGCACATGTGCACATTCATGCAGGCTAGTCTGCTCCTTTGTTGTTCCTAAATGGTAAAAGCAGGTTGTCTCATCTGGTTGCACACCTTAAATTGATTAACAAGGTCTAACAGCTGTTCATAGTAAGTGCCCTTGAATTACCAATACACCACAACCTCTTTATAACACTAATAATTTGGTCCAAACAGAAACTGTGTTAGTTAAACAACTGTATTATATCCAAACAAAAATGTATAGATTATATAGAAAAATGACCATTTTTGGGATCCATATTGAAAAAAACGTGTTTTAATGAACTGTGTTAACCCTTGTCCTGCTAATCCCGGATATGCCTTATCTTTGAAACAATGCAGAGCCAGATCAGATGGCTTCTGACGAAGCCATCTGATCAGGATCTACATTGTTTGCCATTCAGATTGTGAATTTGTTGCAATAATTTGCATCAAGTAATCTGATTGGTTGATAATCGGTAGTGGGTGTGGCATATATGAATATTCAGCAGGACAAGGGTTAAACGAGGTTGTGGTGTACTAGATTATAATTCCCATGTATTGTTTTAAGACATTTTCTTTTTGTTTTTGCAGAAAATTGTAGAAAGATGAAACAACAGATAATAGATGGACTGTCCTCACAGGGCAGAATTGATAAGTATGGGAATTTGTGAACCAAGTTTGTCATTTATTCATTACGAAAACATGCTTTCGTGGTATTGATCCTGAAATCTTTTCTACTGTCATTCTCTCCCTTCCGCTGTTTCAAGAAGGGCAGTTGTCAGTTTCTGGCGAAAGAATGTGCACTGTACTGGTTAACCGCTTATGTATAAGCCTGCCCAGGGAAAGTGTGGATAGGTAAACTGACCGGCTCAAAAAATGTCCTAAAATAGTGTTGACTGGGCCGTTAAACTCCAATACAAACAAACAAACACTAAGCTAAAAAACTGAAATTTTCAGAAAAAAAAATCTGATATTTTTCTCATTTGTTAGAACCATTAGTACCCACAATCTATTGTTTTGAGCAGAAATAAGAAAAATAATGTATACCACTGGTAAAAAGTTAAGCATATTTTTGGTGACAATTTATGACCAATTTTATTTTCAAAACAAATCACATATTTAAAAAAAGAATTCATTTTTAACGATTGTTGTTGAACACATTTGATAATCAAGTACATATCAGTGTTATTTAAAATTAAATTAAGATTGTATGGAAGCACAAAATTGTCATGTGAACATTTATACCCACAGAAAGTACTGAAAATATGCCATTTTCAGAATCTCACCACCGGTTCAAAATGCATCGCTGTCACCTCAAATTCCTTTTTTGCGTTTTTTTTTTTTTGCAATCATGTCCAACTGTAATTCATATGATTTTGTCAGAATATTGTAACAGAATGTCTCTAATGGTTGCCTAATAATGGGTCCTCCATTATTCCGAATGACTTCAGCACACCGTTTAAACATAGACGCCACCAAACGTTTACGCCTAAGTGCCGGAATCTGGTCCCATTCTTGCAATATTGCTTGCTCAAGCTGTCTCAGATTCTGTACAGGGTGTTCACGTCTGTATATCCTGCGCCCCAACTCATCCCATAGGTGCTCAGGGATTGAGGTCAGGACTTAGAGATGGCCACGGAATACTTCTAAAGTGTGCGTATTTTTATAGTCGTCAATCACACGGGCTCTGTGAGGACTGGCAATGTCATCTTGAAAGCTCATACCTTGTCCATTTGGGCTTTCAAGAAAAGGCCTATTGGCTCCAATATCTCGTCCCTGTATTTCACCGCATTCATGGTACCTTCCATTACTTTCAACTGCAGTACATGGTCATAAGAAAAGGCTCCCCAGACCATAACACTACCTCCAACACCAGCAACTTTAACATCAACGCAATCGTCCCTATATCTTTCACCGGGCTGACGTCTAACGCGTCTACGACCGTCCTACAAAACCTGCTTTCATCGGACCATAAAACCTTTCTCCACTCTCGAATTCTATAGTGTTGACGCGCCCTTGTCCCTTTCAGTCTGTCAGTCTCATGATGTGGTCTTAAATTTGGCCTTTTTGCCGGTCTTCGAGATTTCAAACCCCTTGCCAAGAGCCGTTTGTTAACAAGTTCTCTGGAAACTCTATGCCTGTTCCCCTTTGAAGCTCTTGTCGCACCTGTTCCGCAGACCAGAACCTGTTCTGACAGGCAAGAATACACATGCGGCGGTCAACTCTCGGCGTAGTGGCTTTTGGTCGACCAGACCTGTGTCTGTCCGTCACATTGCCTGTTTGGCGGTGTTTGGTTAGAAGGCGACTTACTTGGCGCTGCGTTATGTTCAGTCACCTGGCTATGTCCTTCTGCTTCATGCCTGATTCCGCCATGCCAATTATTCGCCATTTTTCACCAACAGAACATCTTCTTCTAACCATGTTTATTGTTTGTGTGTTCCAAAATGTGTACATGGCAAAATGGATATTTGCATGATTTGACCATGCATCAATATCGGTGAGCTGTGAAGTCGTATTACGCAAAAATAACCTGTTGTATATGAGAATCTTCTCAGAAAAGGCATCATTTACTGATATCCAAAAATCAAAATCCTTAATTTTGATACGGCAAAATTTTCGGCATTCAAAGACAAATATGCTTAACTTTTAACCAGCGGTATATATCCCTGTAAAGCCTGGCTTTACTATATAAAATTGGGGTTTGAGGGCGTCGATATTATATAGGCGTGTTTTCGTGATGTTTTGAAATTACTGTAATTTATTTTGGGTTCATTGAAGTATGAACAATATCGGGGAAGGGTTCACTTACACTATGTTGTGACCCGATTTTGTTCATACTTCAATGACATTAAATAAATTACCTTTGTTACTTGTAATATTTACATTATTTTCTATCCATTATATGACAAAAGATTTTGATTTGAGGGATACAATTTAAACAAGAAACAATTACAAGCAGTATTCCTAATTGACAGTGAAGAGCGCTGTTGGTGTAATCTTCCGACCATATTGGAAAGAACCATGGTTTAATAGCTGGCCAGTTGCACATCTCCAGCTCCAGGTCAGCTGCAGAGGTTCTGGTCTGATGTCCATCCAACATCTGTCTGTCATCTGTCTATCTTTAACTTTTCAGATTTGCATGACAAAATCAACAATAAGACCTGTGTGACCAGCTAAGACTCAGATCAGCCTGCACATATGCACAGTCTGATCAGAGTCTTCGCTGTTCACATGAGCCTCCTATAGCCTCTGGGCTATTTATAGGGCAACAAGAGATTGCTCCGACCAGGCTGACCTGACGGGCCAGCTGAATTGAGTCTTCGACCACAGCACAGGTCTTTTTTGATTTTTATTTGCCTTCACTGCAGCTGGTGTTGTGCCGTGTGGCGGCCGTAAAACGTCTCCCCGTACATCAACCCAGTGTTTTTTTTCCCTATAAAACCGGGTCCGGAAAACGGACCCGTTCCCAATCGCCAAAAGTATGTTTTTTTCCCAATTCAAAGGTTAAAAAAAATTTTCCCAAAATCATGATGCAGCATCCTTTTTTTTCTCTCTCTTTTTCGTCGCGAGAAATCGGTTGTTTTATCGCTCGTATTGTTTACCTTCCGGAAATCCGAAGTAACGTCCCTTTGAAGAAACGGCTATTGACATAATTCGCGTACTATTGCAACGATTTGCCGAAATTCGGGTAAGTTCAAAGTCGTAGGTAAGTCCAATATGTAACTCTTCCGTCTGGAAACCACCTTTAGCGCGGCAAGTTTTCACCCTTTTTCCCAATTTGAGTAAAAATGACGCTATTTTTCCCAATTTGAGAAGAAAATTTTCCCAATTCCACCGGTACCGGTACCAGTCCCAAAAATGTGAAAAAAAACACTGCAACCATAGTGCAGTTTATATTTTACTTTTGGTCCTTTGAGATCAGCGTGAATATTCTAAGAAATCGGAAATAAATTATTGGTTTAGACTCATATTCTAGACAGGTTTTTAATTATTTGGACCCCATTTTGATTTATATCAGTCTTTGAATCGACTGCCTATTAGAAATTCGCAAAATTTCAGTATGTTTCCTCGGGCTTTCTTTGCCGGATCATTACAGGGTCACTGATGAGGCTTTATTAGCCGAAACTACGTAGTATGACCCATCTTCTTTCTTATGAATGTTTTCATTGCTTTTAAAGGAACTCTTTTTTGATTTTTATTTGTAGGTTTTGTCATGCGCCGGCTTCGGCCCCTCCCATAGGGGCTTGAAGAAATATATGACAGGTTCCATTTAAGAACGTAAAATGTCCGTCAAATTTCCGTCAAATGCAATCAGATGTAAATTTTTCTGTGATTAATCAGATTCAATAAATTGATATATTTATGGTGAATAAAGTACGAGAAAAAAATCAAGAAAAAGAAATTTATCTGTTGTTATTTTGTGTACAAATGGAGAAATGAACACAAGTATGCAGCAATACGTCGATTTTTTTGACGGACAGAACTCCCGACTTCTTCACCATGTTGATCAGATTCGCGTTTTTTTCGACTAATTTCTAAGTTTGAAATGAAACAAAGGTATTTTGCTGTTGGGGTATGTATTTCTTTGTTTTCAGTTTGCTTTGTTAGACTTTTCTATGGTTAGTTTTAAAAATAAAGGAAATAGAATGTGGGCGCTGGAAACATGATATAGTCCGTCAAATATTACGACGTTCACAAAAGGGTCATTTCAAAAATAATGAGTCTTTTTTTTTAAACTGACCTGCACTAAAACTGAATAGACTTACTAATTAGAAGTTTATGCCAAATCATGTGTTATAAAAATGTGTAAGTTGCTGCCAAATTTCATCAAAATCGGTTCAGTGGAAAAAAATTTATGCAAGATAAAGTGGTCAAATTTGTCCCGAGTGTAACAAAAAAAGTGTGACATTCGAAGTAAACACCCAATTTCACTTGGCTGTATTATAAAATATACAAACCTGTAGGGATAACCTTATATATCAGGGTAAACATCATTTAATAGAAATTTAATTTCTGGATACGGTTAATCTCTTTACTAATTTATTGTTACTTTTTCACCCTTTCAGAAGAAAGCATGTGTGGAAAATTTTGTCAACTGAAAAGTACTAATTTTTAAAAGAACCATATTATTATTTGCATGCATTAGATCTATATTAGCCAAACTAACCCTAGTTCATAAGTCCAATGTTAGAAGTATCTAGAAAGCATGGGCTTACTACCGCATATGCATAAATACTTAACAAGCTCCAGTTTATTTACTTTTACCTGCAAATGTCCCGAGTGTAACATTTTGACTTTTAAAGCTCATAGCATCTCCACTCATTGCTTTAATTTACATTCTGTATTATGTTTCAGGAAACCAAGTGCCCATAAGTTTATTCATATAATGATTTCCCAGATGAAGGCTGTGTGCACCATTCTAGGACCAAAAAATATATGTCCCGAGTGTAACGCTTTATTTGCGTTAAAACCTTTCACATCATTTAGTGCTTTAAATCAATGTCGCATTAAAGAACAATTGTAAACCTATTTTAAATTATAAAAAGAGTAGTTGTACTTCAGTTTCAAATGTATTCTTAATGGAAATAAGACTGTGTTGCTGTAATATTTTTGAAAATCTTGCAAGTTTTATCATAATGTAACATAAAAAACAAGTTTGGTTGGAAAAGTTTGGTCTTACAATCTGGTCATACCTTCATATTTAAGATCAAAGGCATGAATCATAAAACAGAAAACATAAAATGTACATGAATATAAGTTTCAGTATTATGAAAGTCATCTTTTTTAAAGCAATGAAATTCAGAAAATGGTGTTACACTCGGGACAAAAAAAAATTGTAACGAATTGTGGTATGAAAATGCTCTTGTTTTCACAGTTAAACAGCTAAAATACCGTAAAATATCTAATAGACGCCCGGGCGTTTATTGGAATCATTGCCTTTCATGAAGAGGGGGGTGGGCGTTTATTAGAGGCTATAGAAACCTGCAAGTCACATATGACGGTCCAAAACGATCAGATTCTTTCATATGGTCGCCATCTTGTTTCTCAAAACTGACTGGTGATACAATAGCCGTGCCGGTGATACAATAGACTTCTTCAGGCACGACTCGTCGGGTTACTGTCCCACAAAATTGGAAGCAAAGTCTCCAAAATGACCTTTACAGTGTTGACAGGGACGTTAAAATCTCAAATCAAACAAAAAAAAAGGCACAACTCTTGCCCTCTATCTTCAATATAGCAATTATCATATAACATTTTTCTCGTTTCTTGTCAAAAATGGCAGAAACACATAAAAAAGTTTGTTCCCATCATTTTAAGGCAGTGTCAGAAAAAAGTTCCTATGAATCAACATCAGAGGTAAGGCTTTCCTCTGTCTGTCATGTAGCTGTCTTCCTCTTCACTAACATCATTTCGCCTATTCTGCTGTTGAGGCCAAAATTACCGGAGGCCCACACTCCGCTGCAGAAGGGACTTTTGTTCAATGCGGAGGACCGGAAATTCCCTGTCTTTATCATTTATTTGGACCACGAGAGAAAAAAAAAACTTGTGCATTCGGCGATCAAGCAGCAAATTCGGAAATTTCAGCATACGGTAAGATCGTTTTTTGCTGATTTTTTCCAGTGGGCGTTTATTAGAGGCTGGTATTTTTCTGAGAATTGCCCAAAAAATTGCCATTTTTAACATCAAAATCGGGGGGTGGGCGTTTATTAGAGCATGGGCTTCTAATAGAGATTTTACGGTAGTGAACAATGGCTAAATTTGTATTGAGGGTGGCTCTTGGCTCAAGGCCTAAGACAAAACAAAAGAAAAAATAGCCATCAGAAGAGATGGCAAATCCCCCGACCAAAAGCCAGTATGGCCTTCAGAAGATTTTTCACCAATAGAACATACACTAGAATTAAACCAGCAATATATCACGAAAGTATTGCAGTTATGGCCTTCACAAACGTATTGCAGTTATGGCCATCACAAAATTATACTGTCAGGGGACATAACTAAAAAACCAGGGTACTCAGAATTGTGGTTCTTGCGAATGACATGTCTGCTTAAACTCATGAATGTATTTCTGCACAAAGTACCATCAATATGTCTCAAAGGGTATTGGAGATATGGGGATCACAAGCTGGTCATGCTGTTACATTGGAAGGGTAGATAACTCAAATACCACAGCACCAACAGTTGTGGTTCTTGCACATGACACCCCATCTGTACCTTGTATACAATTGTGCCAAGTTCCTTCAATATATCTCAAAGGGTGTTGGACTTATGGCCTTCACAATGTTATATTGTCAGGGGAAATTACTCAAAAACCACAGCACCCAGAGTTGTAATTCTTGAGCATAACACACCTGCTTAAACTCATGTACATCTGCATCAAGTACCACCAATATGTCTCAAAGGGTATTGGAGGTACGGAGATCACAAGGTGGGCATACCGTTTTATTGGGAGGGGAGATAACTCAAATATCATAGCACCCAGAGTTGTGGTTCTTAGGCATGAAGTGCCGTCTCAACCTTGTATACAATTACAATCAATATATCTCCAAGGGTATTGGAGTTATGGCCATCACAAGGTTATATTGTCAGGGAAGATAATTTGAAAACCAGGGCACCCAGAGTTGTGGTTCTTGCACATGACACATCTGCTTATTTTCATGTACAACTGTACCAAGTACCATCAATATATCTCAAAGAGTATTGGAGATATGGCCATCACAAGGTAGTGATTCTATATAATTGGAAGCGGAGATAACTCAAAAACCATGCCACCCAGAGTTGTGGTTCTTGTGCGTGTCACACGGTCTCGGCCTTGTGAACAACTGTGCTAGGTATCATCAATATATCTTAAAGGGTATTGGAGTTATGTCCAGCACAATGTAGCCACTCTATTTTATTGGAAGGGGAGATAACTTAAAAAACATGGCAACCAGAGTTGTGGTTCTTGTGCATGACACGCTGTCTCCGCCTTGTGAACAACTGTGCCAAGTACCATCAATATATCTCGTTGGGTATTGGAGTTATGGCATGATGCCATTACAAAGTAGTCATTCTATTTTATTAAAAGGAGAGATAACTCAAAAAGTATGGCATCCAGAGTTCTGGTTCTTGCGCATGACACGCCGTCTCAGCCTTGTGAACAATTGTACCAAGAACCATCAATGAATCTCAAAGGGTATAGGAGTTATGGCCATCACAAGGTTGCGTCTAAGGACGGACGGACACCAGGCTGATTGCTTTATCCCCGAACCTATTCGGTCGGGGGATAAAAAGGCGGTTGGAAGAATCAAAGCTGAAGAAGCTTGTTGATATTATGACAAAGCACATGATACTTGAAAATTTTTCACTGTGCTAATGTGAAAACATTTTGCGCCAATAAACATTTCGCCATGAATACTGTATAAGGCCTTCGAGTGAGTTATGTTTCAAATGTTTTATTTTAATTTTATTTATTTATTTTTTAAGATTTCAACAAAAACCTGACAGAAAACAGACAGTCAAAAGTTATTATGCCGGTTATTGCAGTTAAAATCCAGTTTGTAAACGTTAGAATGATTCCAAAGATCATTTCTTCTTTTTGTCCCAAGTGTAACGGTTTATCAAATTATTATTGTAATGTAGAAATTCCATCAAGCTTACCAAATCAATTTTTACAGGTTTCTGCAACCGGTCTTATTGTACTCACAGTTATAAAATGCTAAATAGAATCAACTGTCCTTTTTGAAACCATGTATTTGATGTGTAAGATAGTTCTTGACATTGAGTGGTCGATATTTCAAAAGTTGACATTAGTAAGCAGCTGTACCAGAGTAACATTGTTTATGAAGAAACACAATGATTTAGTTGTTTTGGGTCAGCATTTACAGCTACAATTCATGCCATAATACTTAAGTCTGTTTTAAAGACATTTTTACATTTTTGTCCCGAGTGTAACGGTTTCACTGTTCGTTGCTGTAAAGTATTCTGTTCAATGAAACTACACTTTGCTTAATTACTAAGCACCTAGAAAGGTTTGATAAACATTCTTTTTTGTTATAAAAAGAGATTGAGTGTTAAGATGACTTAATTGTCTCTATAAAACATGTTGTTTGTTTTAACCAATTTCTTTGATGAATGATGCATTAGTTTGTTTCTGACAATGGCATCCTATAGTATGCAAGAAATACTTCTTTGGCTTCACTGACATATCAGCTTCAATGAACAACAAAAAGTATTACCCTAATATCAGCTGAAAATAGCTCCTTACATGGATATCTGATTTTATAGATTTTGTCCCAAGTGTAACAATTTATCCAAAAAATTCCACTGTTATTTGAAGTGCCGTCATCACATTACGACTGATCCTTTCAAAGTAAATTTTGGCATACTAACTTCTACAATCAAGTATATGTACAAGATCAAATTTGACCTTTATTTTCCACTTATTAGATTTTTTATGCAAACTTTTTGAGGTCATGAATAAAAATGATGGGTCAAATGTGCCTAAAATAGTAAAAAGAAAATATAAAATCATGTAAAAATAATGAATTTTTCTTCCAGATTATGGCATAACGTTTACTTTACCATATGAAATTCATTATACATTGAATTGACTTGTTTAACTGCTTTTAAGCAACCTCTGAAAATCAATGAATTTGTTTAAAAAAATTTCAGTGATAGAAATCACATCAAAAAATTTTCAAAGCTGTTTTGGATTCTTTATATTCCCGTGTTTGTTTTCATAAAATTTGACATCTTGAGATGCCATTTTGATATGCATAATTGCCAGATATCAAACTTTATTTTTCACCCTTAATGTCACACTTTTGACTCATTTTTTTTGAAATCACCCAAAAACGGTCACTCATCTGTTTTCATTGACATTTCTGGCGGTTGGGGATTCAAATATAGTGTAAAACAGTGAGTACTTTCTGATTATACGGTTGGTTTCAGTTAATTTTGAGAACATATCTAGATACATTAACAAGAAATGCTGCGACCGTAATTTCTGTCAAAGATAGATAATGACGTTCGCACAATTGATCCGGGGCTAGAGCGGTTACTTCCCTTATTTTTGCAGTGAAAAGAAACAGGGATTATATCCGTACATATCCGAATGAAAAAAGATGGCTGATGGGCTGACACGCAGATCGGCGATCTAATAATTTTGTGGAAGTGAGTGTCTGTCGACTTTTTTTAACGTTCCCAACTGTTGACGGTAGCAACTTTTAGTGCATTTATTGGTAAATATAAATTTTAAAGCAGGGAAAACCTATTGATGTCCAGTTGTATGCACTAAATGGACGAAAACATCGTCGTCTGATGCTACCAGTGGCGGGAAACTCGTCGAGCTGTTGCGACTGTCGCTTTTTGACGGAAATTCTTACTGCATACGTTAGCAACAGTTTGTTCCGTCAAAAAATGACATTCTCAACATATTGAAAGTTAAATAAATCAGTATCAGATCTGACATGTCTTCTGCAGAGATAGTACTTCCTTTACATTAAGTTTTCAATCTTTTGTCACTTTGAAAAATTGTTGCAAACTGTAGTACAGCTAACACTTAATTTTTTTAACTTTTTAAAGTTGTTAACATAAAAATGTCCGTCAAATATTCTGTCAAAAATATGACATTAGCAACACAAAAATTAAAATGCGATTTTTAGGCAAAATAATTTGGTTATAATTTTTATTTTGGTGATTTTGACATAATGTAACAATAATCTTGCCATCAACACTAAAAAAACAGCAGATTTTTTATACAACCCAAAATAATAATTTGGGAGTTAGTTTGACGGAAATTTTATGTTCTTAAATGGAACCTGTCATTTGGGCTGCATGATGCTTCCACGCAGAGCTGAATCCTGCCCGCACACTAGTACTGGTACAGTGTTTTTTTTCACATTTTTGGGACTGGTACCGGTACCGGTGGAATTGGGAAAATTTTCTTCTCAAATTGGGAAAAATAGCGTCATTTTTACTCAAATTGGGAAAAAGGGTGAAAACTTGCCGCGCTAAAGGTGGTTTCCAGACGGAAGAGTTACATATTGGACTTACCTACGACTTTGAACTTACCCGAATTTCGGCAAATCGTTGCAATAGTACGCAAATTATGTCAATAGCCGTTAGTTCGGATTTCCGGAAGGTAAACAATACGAGCGATAAAACAACCGATTTCTCGCGACGAAAAAGAGAGAGAAAAAAAAGGATGCTGCATCATGATTTTGGGAATTTTTAACCTTTGAATTGGGAAAAAAACATACTTTTGGCGATTGGGAACGGGTCCGTTTTCCGGACCCGGTTTTATAGGGAAAAAAAACACTGTAAACAGCTTAGAGGATCTAAGCCTGTCCAGGAACCGCGATGCGAGGCGGACCGTCCATGCTAATAAACCCTATTGGTTTCATTGGGCGACAGGGCTTGAGATGTCATTTCATCTCAATGTCGGGTAAAAGTCCCACAAAATTGGAAGCAATGTCTCCAAAATGACCTTTACAGTGTTGACGGGGACATTAAACCTCTAATCAAACAAACAAACATGCGCCGGCTTATTTTCAACCTTCTCTGTGATACCATCCTATCAAACTTAATATAAGTAATGAGGACAGCTATAAAATGTTGGATGGTTTGACTTTTGGGCAGATTGGACGACTCAGATGAGAGTTACTTTGCCCTTTAGTCCCATGGACTTATAATTGGGGAAAAAGCTTGTCTGGGTGGTAGCAACTTTATGTTTGTTGGGATTTTCATATACCGTATTAGCCCTAATTACCGCACCGTGCGCTTAGATTTTTCAAAATCATGTCATAAAATCATGGTCAAAAATCTACCAAATTAGCGCACACTTAATACGAAAACAACAGCTTCCAAGATGATGCATACTGATATTTAATGGGACGGAAAAAGATACTTAAGCATTGCCTTCACTGTTGGAAGAAATATTGGTAAGTTTTTATATATTTACTATGAGAGCTTCAAGGGGAGATTACTGTAAAGTGTGCGCTTATGCATTTCCTTTTCAAAAATAGCTTTGGTGTGCGCTTATAGGAGCATGTGCGGTAATTAGGGCGAATACGGTAGGTCAAATTCATGTACAAAATTGAATCAGATTATTCTCTTGAGAGCTAATTGCTCTTTAGCCTCCTTTTGACTTAGAATATGAGGAAAATATTGTTTCATTGATGGTGGCTTCAATTTTTATAGACTCTTTAAATAACTTGCAGACTTGAACATGTTTGATTTTGGCCCAGTTTGGACTGTTGAGTGTTCACCTCCCCATCCCAATACAACAGAGCCTCATAGAAAATGTCAGGATACTATCTCTTTCTTAGATTTCTCTTTCATTTATAGCCTGCCTGCATCACGAAAACAAGCCTATACAATTTTGACCCCCTTGGACCCCATGAAATTGCTAAAATTTACCTGCTCCGATGATTTAAAATAGAAAAATATTTGACTATGTTCATGACAACTTTATTTTGGGAAAGACTGCTGCACCTTCACTTTGAATTCTTTTTGGACAGTGTTATGGCACTTGCTTGATTGAGTGCAGTGGCAGGACAAAATGCAATGCTTGCAGCTTTCTTTATTAGAACATTTTACAAGGTAAACTTGATGTTCTTTTTTTTGCTCAAACCCACAGATTGTAGATAGTCGTAAACAGCTGTCTCTTCAAGCCACCAACAATCTATGTTTGCAATAGACAGGGTTTTCACTGGCGCACAAATTTCTGCGTTTTGCCGCATTTTCGATGCAAATGTCCCGCATTTTGCTTTGTAGTGCGCCCCAATGGGCGCAATCCGACGCTTCTGAGTGTGATTCGGTTCAATTCTGAATTTGCTTAATAGACGCACATTGCAATCGTCTGAGCGATACTGATCAATTTATATGGTTCCCAACTCATAACTTTGCCGGTTGCGATACTGGTTGTGTGCACGGAACCAATACTTGTTGACAGAATGAGCCTTCAACGAGTGCAGAAGCGGTCTCCTCTAGTAAAAAACCACAGATGTTTTCTGACAAGTGGTTAGATTTGTTGGTTGGTTTTGCCTTGGCTCATCAACATCATGGAATTTAAAATAGAATTGGAACACTCCAAGCCAAATTAAATAAACAGTTTACATCAAAACAGGAGAAAGGATAAAAATTTCTTACATGTCCCCAAAAATTTTCATTTGTCCCCTAAAATGAAATTTAAGGGGGGCAAATGTCCCCCAAATAAAAACTTTGAGGGAAAACCATGAATAGATTTAATAAAAGAATATAACATTTTCATCTAAAAAGTTACATAAATGGAAACAAGGCCTACCACACAGAACCAAAAACTGGAGTGAACAAATCTTTTCTGTGCCAGACTAGCTAGTTTCAGCTAATCAGGCCTCATCAGTGACACCCAGTTCTTTTCTAAATTGCGCAGTGGAATTGATCCTGAGAAAAGTTTATATAATCTACACTATGATGAAGGGCAGGGTACTCAGTGCTTGCCCCAGATATGTGTTTAATCATCATTTTTTATTAGCTCACCTGTCACGTAGTGACAAGGTGAGCTTTTGTGATCACTTTTTGTCCGTCGTCCGTCGTGTGTGCGTGCGTCCGTAAACAATTTCAAATAAGTATATCTCTAATACCCCATGGTCAATCTTGATCAAATTTCATGGGAAGCATCATCAGGTGGGGGGAAAGGCTGCATAAGGTTTTTGGGCTGATCAGATTGGAATTCTGGTTGCCATGGCAGCATATAGCTCCCATAGACTATCAATGGGAAAAAATTAAAATATCTTCTTCTCTGAAACCACAGGGCCCAGAGCTTAGATATTAAGCATGTATTAATGGCCAGTGGTCACCTACATAATTCCTGCCAATCATGCCCCTGGGGTCTAAATTGGCCACACCCCGGGGCCCCTTCGCTCCCATAGACTCATAATGGAACAAAAAGCTTCAAAAAACTTCTTCTCAGAAACCACAGGACCCAGAGCTTAGATATTTAGCATGTAGCAACAGCAAGTGGTCACCTATATAATTCCTGCCAATCATGCCCCTGGGGTCAAAATGGGACACGCCCCGGGGCCCTTTAGCTCCTATAGACTCATAATGGAAAAAAGCTTCAAAAATCTTCTCTGAAACCACAGGGCCCAGAGCTTAGATATTTAGAATGTAGCAACGGCCAGTGGTCACCTACATAATTCCTGCCAATCATGCCCCTGGGGTCTAAATTGGCCACACCCCGGGGCCCCTTCGCTCCCATAGACTCATAATGGAACAAAAAGCTTCAAAAAACTTCTTCTCAGAAACCACAGGACCCAGAGCTTAGATATTTAGCATGTAGCAACAGCAAGTGGTCACCTATATAATTCCTGCCAATCATGCCCCTGGGGTCAAAATGGGACACGCCCCGGGGCCCTTTAGCTCCTATAGACTCATAATGGAAAAAAGCTTCAAAAATCTTCTTCTCTGAAACCACAGGGCCCAGAGCTTAGATATTTAGAATGTAGCAACGGCCAGTGGTCACCTACATAATTCCTGCCAATCATGCCCCTGGGTTCCAAATGGGCCACGCCCCGGGGCCCCTTTGCTCCCATACTCATAATGGAACAAAAAGCTTCAAAAATCTTCTTCTCGGAAACCACAGGGCCAAGAGCTTAGATATTTAGCATGTAGCAACGACAAGTGGTCACCTACATAATTCCCGCCAATCATTCCCCTGGGGTCCAAACGGGCAACGCCCCGGGGCCCTTTAGTTCCTATAGACTCATAATTGAAAAAAGCTTCAAAAATCTTCTTCTCTGAAACCACAGGGCCCAGAGCTGAGATATTTGGCATGTAGCAACGGCAAGTGGTCACCTACATAAATCCTGCCAATCATGCCCGTGGGGTCCAAATTGGCCACACCCCGGGGCCCCTTAGCTCCCATAGACTCATAATGGAAAAAAAAAGCTTCAAAAATCTTCTTCTCTGAAACCACAGGGCCCAGAGCTTAGATATTTAGAATGTAGCAACGGCCAGTGGTCACCTACATAATTCCTGCCAATCATGCCACTGGGTTCCAAATGGGCCACGCCCCGGGGCCCCTTTGCTCCCATACTCATAATGGAACAAAAAGCTTCAAAAATCTTCTCGGAAACCACAGGGCCCAGAGCTTAGATATTTAGCATGTAGCAACGGCAAGTGGTCACCTACATAATTCCTGCCAATCATGCCCCTGGGGTCCAAACGGGCAACGCCCCGGGGCCCTTTAGCTCCTGTAGACTCATAATAGAAAAAAGCTTCAAAAATCTTCTTCTCGGAAACCACAGGGCCCAGAGCTTAGATATTTGGCATGTAGCAACGGCAAGTGGTCACCTACATAATTCCTGCCAATCATGCCCCTGGGGTCCGAATTGGCCACACCCCGGGGCCCCTTAGCTCCCATAGACTCATAATGGAACAAAAAGCTTCAAAAAACTTCTTCTCAGAAACCACAGGACCCAGAGCTTAGATATTTAGCATGTAGCAACGACAAGTGGTCACCTACATAATTCCTGCCAATCATGCCCCTGGGGTCAAAATGGGACACGCCCCGGGGCCCTTTAGCTCCTATAGACTCATAATGGAAAAAAGCTTCAAAAATCTTCTTCTCTGAAACCACAGGGCCCAGAGCTGAGATATTTGGCATGTAGCAACGGCAAGTGGTCACCTACATAATTCCTGCCAATCATGCCCCTGGGGTCCGAATTGGCCACACCCCGGGGCCCCTTAGCTCCCATAGACTCATAATGGAAAAAAAAGCTTCAAAAATCTTCTTCTCTGAAACCACAGGGCCCAGAGCTTAGATATTTAGAATGTAGCAACGGCCAGTGGTCACCTACATAATTCCTGCCAATCATGCCCCTGGGGTCTAAATTGGCCACACCCCGGGGCCCCTTCGCTCCCATAGACTCATAATGGAACAAAAAGCTTCAAAAAACTTCTTCTCAGAAACCACAGGACCCAGAGCTTAGATATTTAGCATGTAGCAACAGCAAGTGGTCACCTATATAATTCCTGCCAATCATGCCCCTGGGGTCAAAATGGGACACGCCCCGGGGCCCTTTAGCTCCTATAAACTCATAATGGAAAAAAGCTTCAAAAATCTTCTTCTCTGAAACCACAGGGCCCAGAGCTGAGATATTTGGCATGTAGCAACGGCAAGTGGTCACCTACATAATTCCTGCCAATCATGCCCCTGGGGTCCGAATTGGTCACACCCCGGGGCCCCTTAGCTCCCATAGACTCATAATGGAAAAAAAAGCTTCAAAAATCTTCTTCTCTGAAACCACAGGGCCCAGAGCTTAGATATTTAGAATGTAGCAACGGCCAGTGGTCACCTACATAATTCCTGCCAATCATGCCCCTGGGTTCCAAATGGGCCACGCCCCGGGGCCCCTTTGCTCCAATACTCATAATGGAACAAAAAGCTTCAAAAATCTTCTTCTCGGAAACAACAGGGCCCAGAGCTTAGATATTTAGCATGTAGCAATTGCAAGTGGTCACCTACATAAATCCTGCCAATCATGCCCTTGGGGTCCAAATGGGCCACGCCCCGGGGCCCCTTAGCTCCCATAGACTCATAATGGAAAAAAGATTAAAAAATCTTCTTCTCTGAAACCACAGGGCCCAGAGCTTAGATATTTAGAATGTAGCAATGGCCAGTGGTCACCTACATAATTCCTGCCAATCATGCCCCTGGGTTCCAAATGGGCTACGCCCCGGGGCCCCTATACTCCCATACTCATAATGGAACAAAAAGCTTCAAAAATCTTCTTCTCGGAAACCACAGGGCCCAGAGCTTAGATATTTAGCATGTAGCAACGACAAGTGGTCACCTACATAATTCCTGCCAATCATGCCCCTGGGGTCCAAACGGGCAACGCCCCGGGGCCCTTTAGCTCCTATAGACTCATAATTGAAAAAAGCTTCAAAAATCTTCTTCTCTGAAACCACAGGGCCCAGAGCTGAGATATTTGGCATGTAGCAACGGCAAGTGGTCACCTACATAAATCCTGCCAATCATGCCCGTGGGGTCCAAATTGGCCACACCCCGGGGCCCCTTAGCTCCCATAGACTCATAATGGAAAAAAAGCTTCAAAAATCTTCTTCTCTGAAACCACAGGGCCCAGAGCTTAGATATTTAGAATGTAGCAACGGCCAGTGGTCACCTACATAATTCCTGCCAATCATGCCACTGGGTTCCAAATGGGCCACGCCCCCGGGCCCCTTTGCTCCCATACTCATAATGGAACAAAAAGCTTCAAAAATCTTCTCGGAAACCACAGGGCCCAGAGCTTAGATATTTAGCATGTAGCAACGGCAAGTGGTCACCTACATAATTCCTGCCAATCATGCCCCTGGGGTCCAAACGGGCAACGCCCCGGGGCCCTTTAGCTCCGGTAGACTCATAATGGAAAAAAGCTTCAAAAATCTTCTTCTCGGAAACCACAGGGCCCAGAGCTTAGATATTTGGCATGTAGCAACGGCAAGTGGTCACCTACATAATTCCTGCCAATCATGCCCCTGGGGTCCGAATTGGCCACACCCCGGGGCCCCTTAGCTCCCATAGACTCATAATGGAACAAAAAGCTTCAAAAAACTTCTTCTCAGAAACCACAGGACCCAGAGCTAAGATATTTAGCATGTAGCAACGACAAGTGGTCACCTACATAATTCCTGCCAATCATGCCCCTGGGGTCAAAATGGGACACGCCCCGGGGCCCTTTAGCTCCTATAGACTCATAATGGAAAAAAGCTTCAAAAATCTTCTTCTCTGAAACCACAGGGCCCAGAGCTGAGATATTTGGCATGTAGCAACGGCAAGTGGTCACCTACATAATTCCTGCCAATCATGCCCCTGGGGTCCGAATTGGCCACACCCCGGGGCCCCTTAGCTCCCATAGACTCATAATGGAAAAAAAAGCTTCAAAAATCTTCTCTGAAACCACAGGGCCCAGAGCTTAGATATTTAGAATGTAGCAACGGCCAGTGGTCACCTACATAATTCCTGCCAATCATGCCCCTGGGGTCTAAATTGGCCACACCCTGGGGCCCCTTCGCTCCCATAGACTCATAATGGAACAAAAAGCTTCAAAAAACTTCTTCTCAGAAACCACAGGACCCAGAGCTTAGATATTTAGCATGTAGCAACAGCAAGTGGTCACCTATATAATTCCTGCCAATCATGCCCCTGGGTTCCAAATGGGCCACGCCCCGGGGCCCCTTTACTCCCATACTCATAATGGAACAAAAAGCTTCAAAAATCTTCTTCTCGGAAACCACAGGGCCCAGAGCTTAGATATTTAGCATGTAGCAACGACAAGTGGTCACCTACATAATTCCTGCCAATCATGCCCCTGGGGTCAAAATGGGACACGCCCCGGGGCCCTTTAGCTCCTATAGACTCATAATGGAAAAAAGCTTCAAAAATCTTCTTCTCTGAAACCACAGGGCCCAGAGCTGAGATATTTGGCATGTAGCAACGGCAAGTGGTCACCTACATAATTCCTGCCAATCATGCCCCTGGGGTCCGAAATTGGCCACACCCCGGGGCCCCTTAGCTCCCATAGACTCATAATGGAACAAAAAGCTTCAAAAATCTTCTTCTCGGAAACAACAGGGCCCAGAGCTTAGATATTTAGAATGTAGCAACGGCCAGTGGTCACCTACATAATTCCTGCCAATCATGCCCCTGGGGTCTAAATTGGCCACACCCCGGGGCCCCTTCGCTCCCATAGACTCATAATGGAACAAAAAGCATAAAAAAACTTCTTCTCAGAAACCACAGGACCCAGAGCTTAGATATTTAGCATGTAGCAACAGCAAGTGGTCACCTATATAATTCCTGCCAATCATGCCCCTGGGGTCAAAATGGGACACGCCCCGGGGCCCTTTAGCTCCTATAGACTCATAATGGAAAAAAGCTTCAAAAATCTTCTTCTCTGAAACCACAGGGCCCAGAGCTGAGATATTTGGCATGTAGCAATGGCAAGTGGTCACCTACATAATTCCTGCCAATCATGCCCCTGGGGTCCGAATTGGCCACACCCCGGGGCCCCTTAGCTCCCATAGACTCATAATGGAAAAAAAAGCTTCAAAAATCTTCTTCTCTGAAACCACAGGGCCCAGAGCTTAGATATTTAGAATGTAGCAACGGCCAGTGGTCACCTACATAATTCCTGCCAATCATGCCCCTGGGTTCCAAATGGGCCACGCCCCGGGGCCCCTTTGCTCCAATACTCATGTAATGGAACAAAAAGCTTCAAAAATCTTCTTCTCGGAAACCACAGGGCCCAGAGCTTAGATATTTAGCATGTAGCAATTGCAAGTGGTCACCTACATAAATCCTGCCAATCATGCCCTTGGGGTCCAAATGGGCAACGCCCCGGGGCCCCTTAGCTCCCATAGACTCATAATGGAAAAAAGATTAAAAAATCTTCTTCTCTGAAACCACAGGGCCCAGAGCTTAGATATTTAGGATGTAGCAATGGCCAGTGGTCACCTACATAATTCCTGCCAATCATGCCCCTGGGTTCCAAATGGGCCACGCCCCGGGGCCCCTTTACTCCCATACTCATAATGGAACAAAAAGCTTCAAAAATCTTCTTCTCGGAAACCACAGGGCCCAGAGCTTAGATATTTAGCATGTAGCAACGACAAGTGGTCACCTACATAATTCCTGCCAATCATGCCCCTGGGGTCCAAACGGGCAACGCCCCGGGGCCCTTTAGCTCCTATAGACTCATAATTGAAAAAAGCTTCAAAAATCTTCTTCTCTGAAACCACAGGGCCCAGAGCTGAGATATTTGGCATGTAGCAACGGCAAGTGGTCACCTACATAAATCCTGCCAATCATGCCCGTGGGGTCCAAATTGGCCACACCCCGGGGCCCCTTAGCTCCCATAGACTCATAATGGAAAAAAAAGTTTCAAAAATCTTCTTCTCTGAAACCACAGGGCCCAGAGCTTAGATATTTAGAATGTAGCAACGGCCAGTGGTCACCTAAATAATTCCTGCCAATCATGCCACTGGGTTCCAAATGGGCCACGCCCCGGGGCCCCTTTGCTCCCATACTCATAATGGAACAAAAAGCTTCAAAAATCTTCTCGGAAACCACAGGGCCTAGAGCTTAGATATTTAGCATGTAGCAACGGCAAGTGGTCACCTACATAATTCCTGCCAATCATGCCCCTGGGGTCCAAACGGGCAACGCCCCGGGGCCCTTTAGCTCCTGTAGACTCATAATGGAAAAAAGCTTCAAAAATCTTCTTCTCGGAAACCACAGGGCCCAGAGCTTAGATATTTGGCATGTAGCAACGGCAAGTGGTCACCTACATAATTCCTGCCAATCATGCCCCTGGGGTCCGAATTGGCCACACCCCGGGGCCCCTTAGCTCCCATAGACTCATAATGGAACAAAAAGCTTCAAAAAACTTCTTCTCTGAAACCACAGGACCCAGAGCTTAGATATTTAGCATGTAGCAACGACAAGTGGTCACCTACATAATTCCTGCCAATCATGCCCCTGGGGTCAAAATGGGACACGCCCCGGGGCCCTTTAGCTCCTATAGACTCATAATGGAAAAAAGCTTCAAAAATCTTCTTCTCTGAAACCACAGGGCCCAGAGCTGAGATATTTGGCATGTAGCAACGGCAAGTGGTCACCTACATAATTCCTGCCAATCATGCCCCTGGGGTCCGAATTGGCCACACCCCGGGGCCCCTTAGCTCCCATAGACTCATAATGGAAAAAAAAGCTTCAAAAATCTTCTTCTCTGAAACCACAGGGCCCAGAGCTTAGATATTTAGAATGTAGCAACGGCCAGTGGTCACCTACATAATTCCTGCCAATCATGCCCCTGGGGTCTAAATTGGCCACACCCCGGGGCCCCTTCGCTCCCATAGACTCATAATGGAACAAAAAGCTTCAAAAAACTTCTTCTCAGAAACCACAGGACCCAGAGCTTAGATATTTAGCATGTAGCAACAGCAAGTGGTCACCTATATAATTCCTGCCAATCATGCCCCTGGGGTCAAAATGGGACACGCCCCGGGGCCCTTTAGCTCCTATAGACTCATAATGGAAACAAGAGGCCCATGGGCCACTATGCTCACCAGAGCTCAGGTGGGCACTGCCCATCCTGCCCAATGGCAGCCATGTATTTTAACATGATATCATTTTAATCCACCAAATGAACCCCCATGTCCAAATGAGCACCCATGTGGACTCAGCATCTGAAAAGTTAGGCCTTTTATGAAGTAGAGGGGGTGGGGCATGAACCCAATGGAGCCCTGGTTGGTATCACTAAATGCGTCTTATCATAAGAAACAAAAATATATATGGTTTAGCAGTGGGGATCTGTAAGGCCTCTTTAACAGTTGAGGGGTTGGGGCATGCCCTGTTGATCCCAGGAAAGCCCAAACTGTTGTCCCTAAATGTGTCTTATCATAAGGACCAAGTATATATATGGTTCAGTGCTGGGAATCTGACCGGTTTCAGAGATTTGAGGCCCTTTTATGAAATAGGAATGGCCACTGCGGACCACGCTACAGTAGGTGTGCTAATAATAAGGAACAAGAACATATATGATTATGGGGTGGGGATTTGAATGGTTTCTGAAATATAAAGCCTTTTATGAAATGGAAGGGCGGGGCACATTGCCTCAGCACAAAGAGACCTCCAGGTTGGTGTGATTGAACGAGTCTTATCATAAGGAACAAGTATATGGTTTAGGGGTGGGGATCTGAACTATTTCTGATATATATGGCTTTTAATGAAGTAAAGCGGTGTGGCATGGCCTGGGCGTGCCCCGGGGACTCCCAAGCTGGTGTCACTGAATGCGTCTTATCATAAGAAAGATGAATATATATGGTTTAGGGTGGGGCTAAGAACATTCTCTGAGATATAAGGCCTTATGTGAAGTGGAGGGATGGGGCAAGGCCCAGGGAGACTCCCAGGTTGGTGTCAATGAATGTGTCTTATCATAAGGAACAAGACTATATATGGTTAAGGGGTGGCCATCTGTAGGGTTTCCGAGATATTGTGATATTATGAAATGGAGGGGGTGGGACATGGCCCCAGCATATCCCTGGGAACCCCCAGGTTGGTGTTACTGAATGCGTCTTATCATAATGAACAAGAATATATATGGTTTAGGGGTGGTGATCTGAACAGTTTCTGAAATATATGGCCTTTTTTGAAGTGGAGGGGTGGGGCAAGGCCCCAGCGCGTCTCTGAGGACCCCCAGGTTGGTGTCAATGAATGTGTCTTATCATAAGAAGCAAGCATATATATGGTTTATGGGCGGGGATCTGTGAGGTTTCCGAGATATTGGGCCTTTTATCAAATGGAGGGGGTGGGGCATGGCCCCGGTGCATCCAGGGGACTCCCAGGTTGATGTCACTGAATGGGTCTTATCAAAAGGAACAAGAATATATATGGTTTAGGGGTGGGAATCTGAATGGTTTCCGAGATATTGGGCCTTTTATAAAGTTGAGGGGGTGGGGCCTGACCTGTGCGCATTCCTGACGACCCCCAGGTTTGTGTTACTGAATGCGTCTTATCAATAGGAACAAGAATATATATGGTTTAGGGGTGGGGATCTGAACAGTTTCTGAGATATATGGCCTTTTGTGAAGTAGAGGGGTGGGGCAAGGCCCCAGCGCATCTCTGAGGACCCCCAGGTTGGTGTCAATGAATGTGTCTTATCATAAGAAGCACGCATATATATGGTAGTGGCGGGGAGCTGTAAGGTTTCCGAGATATTGGGCCTTTTATGAAATGGAGGGGGTGGGGCATGGCCCCGGCGCATCCAGGGGACTCCCAGGTTGATGTCACCGAATGGGTCTTATCATAAGGAACAAGAATATATATGGTTTAGGGGTGGGGAACTGAATGGTTTCCGAGATATTGGGCCTTTTATTAAGTGGAGGGGGTGGGGCATGACCTCGGCGCATCCCTGAGGACCCCAAGGTTGGTGTTACTAAATGCGTCTTATCAATAGGAACAAGAATATATATGGTTTAGGGGTCGGGATCTGAATGGTTTCTGAGATATATGGCCTTTTATGAAGTGGAGGGGGTGGGGCATGGCCCCGGCACAACCTGGGGGACCCTCAGGTTGGCATAAAAGCATATGGCTGAAAGAATTTTACTCAAGAAACATTTCTATAAAAGTTTTGTCCAAATATCTGCAATGACTTGGCAGTAAATGCCATTTTTCAATTTTCCCCATTATAAGTCTATGGAAACTCTAAGTTGCCATAGCAACCAAACTAATGGGCCGATTTTCATAAAAAACACAAACTTTCAATCCCCCTGCCCAAGGATGCTACAGATAAAATTTGGGCTGAATCGGTCCAGTGGCTTCAGAGAAGAAGATGTTTGAAAGTGTTGACGTCAGACGACGACGACGACAACGACAACGACGACAACGACGACGACGACGACGACGACGCCGGACAACTGCCTATCCTATAAGCTCCCCCGGAGCCTTCGGCTCTGGTGAGCTAAAAAGCTTCAAAAATCTTCTTCTCTGATACCACAGGGCCCAGAGCTGAGATATTTGGCATGTAGCAACGGCAAGTGGTCACCTACATAATTCCTGCCAATCATGCCCCTGGGGTCCGAATTGGCCACACCCCGGGGCCCCTTAGCTCCCATAGACTCAAAATGGAATAAAAAAATTCAAAATTCTTCTTCTCTGAAACCACAGGGCCCAGAGCTTAGATATTTAGAATGTAGCAACGGCCAGTGGTCACCTACATAATTCCTGCCAATCATGCCCCTGGGTTCCAAATGGGCCACGCCCCGGGGCCCCTTTGCTCCCAAAGACTCATAATGGAAAAAAACTTAAAAAATCTTCTTCTCTGAAACCACAGGGCCCAGAGCTTAGATATTTAGCATGTAGCAACGACAAGTGGTCACCTACATAATTCCTGCCAATCATGCCCCTGGGGTCCAAACGGGCAACGCCCCGGGGCCCTTTAGCTCCTATAGACTCATAATTGAAAAAAGCTTCAAAAATCTTCTTCTCTGAAACCACAGGGCCCAGAGCTGAGATATTTGGCATGTAGCAACGGCAAGTGGTCACCTACATAATTCCTGCCAATCATGCCCCTGGGGTCCGAATTGGCCACACCCCGGGGCCCCTTAGCTCCCATAGACTCATAATGGAAAAAAAAAGCTTCAAAAATCTTCTTCTCTGAAACCACAGGGCCCAGAGCTTAGATATTTAGAATGTAGCAACGGCCAGTGGTCACCTACATAATTCCTGCCAATCATGCCCCTGGGGTCTAAATTGGCCACACCCCGGGGCCCCTTCGCTCCCATAGACTCATAATGGAACAAAAAGCTTAAAAAAACTTCTTCTCAGAAACCACAGGACCCAGAGCTTAGATATTTAGCATGTAGCAACAGCAAGTGGTCACCTATATAATTCCTGCCAATCATGCCCCTGGGGTCAAAATGGGACACGCCCCGGGGCCCTTTAGCTCCTATAGACTCATAATGGAAAAAAGCTTCAAAAATCTTCTTCTCTGAAACCACAGGGCCCAGAGCTGAGATATTTGGCATGTAGCAACGGCAAGTGGTCACCTACATAATTCCTGCCAATCATGCCCCTGGGGTCCGAATTGGCCACACCCCGGGGCCCCTTAGCTCCCATAGACTCATAATGGAAAAAAAAGCTTCAAAAATCTTCTTCTCTGAAACCACAGGGCCCAGAGCTTAGATATTTAGAATGTAGCAACGGCCAGTGGTCACCTACATAATTCCTGCCAATCATGCCCCTGGGTTCCAAATGGGCCACGCCCCGGGGCCCCTTTGCTCCAATACTCATAATGGAACAAAAAGCTTCAAAAATCTTCTTCTCGGAAACCACAGGGCCCAGAGCTTAGATATTTAGCATGTAGCAATTGCAAGTGGTCACCTACATAAATCCTGCCAATCATGCCCTTGGGGTCCAAATGGGCCACGCCCCGGGGCCCTTTGGCTCCCAAAGACTCATAATGGAAAAAAACTTAAAAAATCTTCTCCTCTGAAACCACAGGGCCCAGAGCTTAGATATTTAGTACGTAGCAACAGCAAGTGGTCACCTATATAATTCCTGCCAATCATGCCCCTGGGGTCCAAACGGGCAACGCCCCGGGGCCCTTTAGCTCCTATAGACTCATAATTGAAAAAAGCTTCAAAAATCTTCTTCTCTGAAACCACAGGGCCCAGAGCTGAGATATTTGGCATGTAGCAACGGCAAGTGGTCACCTACATAATTCCTGCCAATCATGCCCCTGGGGTCCGAATTGGCCACACCCCGGGGCCCCTTAGCTCCCATAGACTCATAATGGAAAAAAAAAGCTTCAAAAATCTTCTCTGAAACCACAGGGCCCAGAGCTTAGATATTTAGAATGTAGCAACGGCCAGTGGTCACCTACATAATTCCTGCCAATCATGCCCCTGGGGTCTAAATTGGCCACACCCCGGGGCCCCTTCGCTCCCATAGACTCATAATGGAACAAAAAGCTTAAAAAAACTTCTTTCTCAGAAACCACAGGACCCAGAGCTTAGATATTTAGCATGTAGCAACAGCAAGTGGTCACCTATATAATTCCTGCCAATCATGCCCCTGGGGTCAAAATGGGACACGCCCCGGGGCCCTTTAGCTCCTATAGACTCATAATGGAAAAAAGCTTCAAAAATCTTCTTCTCTGAAACCACAGGGCCCAGAGCTGAGATATTTGGCATGTAGCAACGGCAAGTGGTCACCTACATAATTCCTGCCAATCATGCCCCTGGGGTCCGAATTGGCCACACCCCGGGGCCCCTTAGCTCCCATAGACTCATAATGGAAAAAAAAGCTTCAAAAATCTTCTTCTCTGAAACCACAGGGCCCAGAGCTTAGATATTTAGAATGTAGCAACGGCCAGTGGTCACCTACATAATTCCTGCCAATCATGCCCCTGGGTTCCAAATGGGCCACGCCCCGGGGCCCCTTTGCTCCAATACTCATAATGGAACAAAAAGCTTCAAAAATCTTCTTCTCGGAAACCACAGGGCCCAGAGCTTAGATATTTAGCATGTAGCAATTGCAAGTGGTCACCTACATAAATCCTGCCAATCATGCCCTTGGGGTCCAAATGGGCCACGCCCCGGGGCCCTTTGGCTCCCAAAGACTCATAATGGAAAAAAACTTAAAAAATCTTCTCCTCTGAAACCACAGGGCCCAGAGCTTAGATATTTAGTACGTAGCAACAGCAAGTGGTCACCTATATAATTCCTGCCAATCATGCCCCTGGGGTCAAAATGGGCCACGCCCCGGGGCCCTTTAGCTCCTATAGACTCATAATGGAAAAAAGCTTCAAAAATCTTCTTCTCTGAAACCACAGGGCCCAGAGCTGAGATATTTGGCATGTAGCAACGGCAAGTGGTCAACTACATAATTCCTGCCAATCATGCCCCTGGGGTCCAAATTGGCCACACCCCGGGGCCCCTTAGCTCCCATAGACTCATAATGGAAAAAAAAGCTTCAAAAATCTTCTTCTCTGAAACCACAGGGCCCAGAGCTTAGATATTTAGAATGTAGCAACGGCCAGTGGTCACCTACATAATTCCTGCCAATCATGCCACTGGGTTCCAAATGGGCCACGCCCCGGGGCCCCTTTGCTCCCATACTCATAATGGAACAAAAAGCTTCAAAAATCTTCTCGGAAACCACAGGGCCCAGAGCTTAGATATTTAGCATGTAGCAACGGCAAGTGGTCACCTACATAATTCCTGCCAATCATGCCCCTGGGGTCCAAACGGGCAACGCCCCGGGGCCCTTTAGCTCCTGTAGACTCATAATGGAAAAAAGCTTCAAAAATCTTCTTCTCTGAAACCACAGGGCCCAGAGCTTAGATATTTAGCATGTAGCAAATGCAAGTGGTCACCTACATAAATCCTGCCAATCATGCCTGTGGGGTCCAAACTGGCAACGCCCCGGGGCCCTTTAGCTCCTGTAGACTCATAATGGAAAAAAGATTAAAAAATCTTCTTCTCTGAAACCACAGGGCCCAGAGTTTAGATATTTAGCATGTAGCAACTGCAAGTGGTCACCTACATAATTCATGCCAGTCATGCCTCTGGGGTCCAAATGGGCCATGCGCCGGGGTCCCTTAGCTCCCATAGACTCGTAATGGAAAAAAGCTTCAAAAATCTTCTTCTCTGAAACACAGGGCCCAGTGTTTAGATATTTAGCATGTAGCAACGGCAATTGGTCACCTACATTATTCCTGCCAATCATGCCCCTGGGTTCCGAATGGGCCACATGCCGGGCCCCTTTGCTCCCAAAGACTCATAATGGAAAAAAACTTAAAAAATCTTCTTCTCTGAAACCACAGGGCCCAGAGCTTAGATATTTAGTACGTAGCAACGGCAAGTGGTCACCTATATAATTCCTGCCAATCATGCCCCTGGGATCCAAAAGGGCCATGCCCCGGGGCCCCTTAGCTCCTTTAGACTCATAATGGAAAAAAAAAGCTTCAAAAATCTTCTTCTCTGAAACCACAGGGCCCAGAGCTTAGATATTTAGCATGTAGCAATGGCAAGTGGTCACCTACATAAATTCTGCCAATCATGCCCGTGGGGTCCAAATGGGCCACGCCCCGGGCCCCTTAGCTCCCATAGACTCAGAATGGAAAAAAGATTCAAAAACCTTCTTCTCTGAAACCACAGGGCCCAGAGCTTAGATAATTAGCATGTAGCAACAGCAAGTGGTCACCTACATAATTCCTGCCAATCATGCCCCTGGGTTCCAAATGGGCCACGCCCCGGGGCCCCTTCGCTCCCATAGACTCATAATGGAAAAAAGATTAAAAAATCTTCTTCTTTGAAACCACAGGGTCCAGAGCTTAGATATTTGGCATGTAGCAACGGCAAGTGGTCACCTACATAATTCCTGCCAATCATGCACCTGGGGTCCAAACAGGTGAGCGATATAGGGCCATTGGGCCCTCTTGTTGAAAGGAGTAAAAGGTGATAAACTATAAAAAATAATATAGAAAATTTACCTGATTTTAGATGAGTATTGTAGTGACCCGGTTTCCCGTGTTACAATTTTCTACATGGTTCACAGATCAGCTGTTTGCACATTTTTGCCAGTGGACGGCCAATACTTAAATATTCTAAAAGACACAAAGTTATCACCCATCGCCCTTTTAAACAAAGTGATTACCTTTCTTTTGCAAGTTAATTTAATCCATTATTTGTTGTTAACCAGCTGTTTTGAACACAAAGTTGTTCAGACTGAAGCATGTTATTGTCTATGTCGTCCATTGTTATGGTGTGTAAGCATGGAATTATGGGAGCCTGTGTGTAATCGATGAACCGTAACTGTCAAAACAGCCAAGTCATCGCAAACCAGTCAAGACAAACTCTGCATAGAATTTCATGCAATGGGTACAATAAAATAATTTCTAGTTATGACTGTCATAAAATTTATTCTATTGGGGTCATTTTGGTCATAATATCTTGGGGGATTTCATTCATGACGGCTTTATATTTTCCAGTCGAAGTTGGGTACTGGGGTGAAATTTATCGGTGGATCAAAGATGGCGGCTCGAAATTTCTATGGGGCGGCATCTTCCCAGACATTTTTCTCTTGGGAACGGCCATTCCCTGGTGGTTTCTATCCGGGAATCCCATTTTCCCGGAGAGAATCTTCTAGGGATCGGGGAACCCATGGTGAAATCTTCTGGGTTTGGGAGGCGGGAGCCTGGGAATATATAAACAGTTTCTTGGGATTCCCGAGTCAGTCTCGGATTATCTTTGGTTAGTGAAAGTCACGTTTATTTTGCTGCGAAATTTTGGGCTTTATTTCTGTTTTTGAATTGTTCTTCTATTTTTGAGCAGCAACCTTTCGGCCAAAACTTATATTTTTTATTAGAGGAGTTAACTTTACAGATGCATAAAAAAGAAACTGGCTTTTGGTTATTTATCTAATTTTCTCCATGTTCTTTATTTAAAGACATGTCAGTTTAGTGATCCACTCAGCATACATGTCTATGTCTCATTCAGATTTATTCTGAAACTTTCTGTGTATTAATTTCACCGAAATTCATCATATTTTATCAGTCATTGCATAAAATTACACTGTTTGCCGTCATTTAACCTTGACTAGTTTGCGATCTCTGCTACCGTTCCATCATGCCATTGTATTCATAAGTCTAGCATACGTCATACCGTCCGTATAATAACTTCATATCAGTCAACAATTGTCCTTCATATACCCTGAGTAAAGCTAGTCAAAAATCACAACAAAGATCTCATATTGTTATCATGTATTTTATTAGCCATCGTTAAAGGATAAAGTTTTTATTTCCCCATTCATTGTCTTGTTTCTTCTTTTCACTCCCTGAAATACAGAATAGAACAGAATAATGACCCATACTTAGCTCAAGGCAGAATAATAGAGAATAGTCTAATTTACATTGTCCCTTATTTGGTATTTTTATCTGAGACTCACTATACCCCTCAAAAGAGGCCTAGACCAAGTCTAGCGTTTCTGCAAGGCAGTTGGAGCTCTCGCTGTCTAGCCAGCTTTAGTTTCAGCCCTGTCTATATCTCGTGAAGAAGACCTACTGGCCCTGTGAACCCCTCGGCACGCAACACAATTTATGGTGGCACAGCGGTGGGATTCGTTAGCATAATCAACGGATCCTGTGATACGAACCCGTTAAAATGGATAGTAGACAAACCAGTAATGAAGAGCCCACAGGTGTTAGGGCTGACAATGAAGATTCGGGCTCTGAGACAGAAGTTTTCTTTAATAAGAGGGGGTCTAGTAGGCAGACGAAAAGCCAAGAAATGACACATTATGACACATTAGTAAAAACACAAGCCAGGGTCAAAGCTTAACTAGCGAAAATGAACAAACAGTAGCTGCTGCTTCTCTAATGCAGTTACGTGAAGTATCACAGACTCAAACAAGGGGGTCCTCTATTCCCAACTCAGTGAGTCATTTACATCAAGGGTCTATAACTAGCTCTCACAGCTACCCGTCTATGCAGGCATCTAGGGGACACACATTCAACAGAGGGGACCACGATATGGAATCTGCTATGTATTCAGAAGCTAACGTGAGGAATACTATAACTGGCCTAAGTAACGGTTTCGCAAGCATGCAACAGCAGCAGGTAGGCTTACAACAACAACAAGTTAACATGGAAATCAAACAAGATTCTATTTCTGGTACCCTCACAAATGTCCTGTCCATATTACAAGAGCTAACTAAAAGATCAGGAAACCATAGCCAAAATAATTGTGCGAGCACTGTTGACTATAATGGCACAGGTCCCTTAGCAGAGTACAGTACAGGCAGCGTGCAACCTGCAATGTACAGTACAGGCAGCGTGCAACCTGCAATGTACAGTACAGCCAGCATGCAGTCTGTACAGGTCGGTGCAGGTACTGATCGTGTAGTGGAAAGGGCACAGTACGATACATCTGATGCAAACATTGAACAGCCTGCACAATCACAGTCACAATATTCAGCTAGTGATAATTATAGTCGAACCTCGTGGCAACCTTCGTATAATAGAGGGATCGCTAATGAAAGGCGGGCATATAGATCCAACACAGATGGAGGTAACCATTATAGATCTGATCCTATATGCACTCAGTCCTTTGACAGTGGCACTTCATCGCGTAATGTTCAATTCAGAGTGCCTGAAAACACAAGGGTGCCTTACATGGCCCGCCAGTCACAGATGAATCCATGGCTAAATGAGGTAAAGTTACCACCATTTAACGGCAAGGAAGACTGGAAAGTCTGGGTCAGCCGATTCGAAGCCATTGCAGAAAGAAGGTCCTGGTCAGAGGAGAAGAAACTTGATAACCTGTTACCAAAGCTACAAGGTAAAGCGGGCGAGTTTGTGTTTACACAGTTACCACGTCACCTCCTTTCTGATTATGATGCACTCATTAAAGAGCTTAATAGTAGATTTAGGGTAGTAGAAACTAAGAAAACATTTGCAGCTAAATTCAGCCAACGAACACAAAAGCCTGGTGAAACAGCAGAAGAATTTGCTGCAGAGCTAAAGCGACTGTATGCAAAGGCATACACTTACCGTGATGAAAACACAAGACAAGAAGATCTTGTTCGTAGGTTTTTGGATGGTCTCAGGGACGGTGATGCACGTTTTGAAGTGGAGTATAACAAAGAACCTGAGGATATAGATGAAGCCGTGTACCATGTTGTCAATTTCGTACAAACCAAGCACAGAGGGCTTACAGAAGGGTCTTCTGATAGAAAATTCAAAAGGTATGCCAGAAGGTCAAAAGTAGATGAAGATAGTTCTGGCGACGAGTCACAAGATGAAAGTGAGGACCCAGACAGAGTGTGTAGATTACCTGTAAAGAAAGTAACAGATCAGAAAAAGAGGACTGAAAAGAAAGATTCAGGTAATATCAAACCAACTGCAGAGGTAGAATCTCTAAAAATTCTGACTGAAGCTAAAGACATGTTACAAACCCTCATGAATCAGATGCAAGTAGTGGTTAAGGACAAAGGCATAACGGGCTCTCAACAGCAAGCTCAAAGACCATTTAGGGGAAGAAGTATAGTGTGCTTTGGCTGTCAAGAAGTGGGCCATATTATCAGAGACTGTCCCAAGAAAGATGATAAACCTGCGAATTGCAAACCATCTAGTAGTGCCAGACCTACTGGAGGCATAGGTCAGACCTCAGGTAATTGTAGTAATGACAGACAATCTTTAAACTAGAGCAGGCTATCTCTGGTGGCCACAGAGAAGCCTGTGATAAACCAAAAGGCCAATTATTAGACGAAAAAGGTAATGAAGTTTTGAAGTCCATTAAGACCTCAAGAAAGCTGCCAGATGGCATTTATGTAAGGGGTACTATTCAGGGGTATCCCATTCTTTTCACCGCAGATACGGGTGCCTCGAAGACTATCCTATCAAAACGTATGTATGAATCAATGGATATGACAGACAGACCAGCGCTCACTAAATCCTCCAGATTGTTAGGTCCAAGTGGAGCTGTTATAAATGAGCTAGGTAAGGCCAAATTTTCACTAACACTGGGACAAATAGACACAGATGTTGAGGCAGTAGTCGCAGAGATCGATGATGATGGACTGCTAGGAATAGATGTGCTCCAAAATGGAGATGGTGGTCCTGCTGATTTACTGCTTAGCAAAGGAGTGTTAGTGGTCCAAGACAAGGAAGTACCCATAATACAGGTAGGTCTGAAAAACAGATTGCGCAGAGTAACTTCTGCAGATCATTTTGTCATACCACCACAAGCAGAATCGGTGATAGACGTGTATATTGAAAGAGATGAAAGTGATGATTTCTCATCTGAAAGCAATTGTCTGATAGAGGCTACTGCGGAGTTTCAAGAAACTTATCCTCTCAAGATGGCTGCAACCTTAGTTGATATTAACAGAGGGTGCACCTGCAAGGTAAGTGTATTGAATCCCTTTCCAACCGCAGTTTCAATCAAACAGGACGCCACAGTAGGCAGTGCAGAGCCAATAGATGGTATTCCACATGTCCTGTTTCAACAAGAAGATGAAAAGGAAGAAGCCAACTTCCAAAAAGTAAGAAGAATAGACATTTTAAGTAGGACAGACATATTAAAAGAAGAACCTGAAATAGGTGTTACTAGAAAAATTAACGAAAGTCCGAGTAAGCATATACCTGAACATCTCGAAGACCTGTATCATAGGTCCACTACAGATCTAACAGATGTGGAGAAGGAAAGTGTGACGGACTTGCTATGTAAGTATCAAGGCATATTTTCACGAAATGAGTGGGATATAGGCTTAACACATTTGACGGAACATGCCATCAAAACTGAAGGTAAGGGTCCAGTGAGACTGCCACCTAGGCGCGTTCCCCTAGCGCATGCTGACAAAGAAAAACAGGCCATTGAAGACATGAAGGCAAAGGGTGTTATCAGAGACAGTGTTAGTCCTTGGGCCAGCCCGATTTGTTTGGTGGCTAAAAAGGATGGAGGGGTGCGTCTATGTGTGGACTATCGTAAGGTTAACGAGCTGGTCAAGCCGGATGGATTTCCCCTGCCAAGGGTTCAGGACTGCTTGGATGCTGTGGCAGGTTCCAAATGGTTCAGCACTTTTGACCTAACGAGTGGCTATTACCAGGTCCCGTTAAAGGGTGAAGATATCCCAAAAAGCGCATTCGTGTGCAAATATGGTCACTTTGAAATGTTACGGATGCCGTTTGGACTCAACAGCGCGGCTAGTACATTTCAGAGGACCATGGAGCTGGCATTACAGGGGCTCCAGTGGGTCGCGTGCTTAATCTATATTGACGATATAGTCGTCTATGGCAGAAACTTCGATGAACATATCACCAGAGTTACGGAAGTTTTAGACAGAATGAGGTCAGCAGGTCTAAAGCTTAAGCCTGACAAAAGCAACATGTTTCAGTCATCAGTAGTTTTCTTGGGTCATGTCGTGTCTAAGGAGGGAGTGAAGCCCAATCCTGCAAACATAGCTAAGGTAGTAGACTGGCCTAAACCAAAGACAGCTAAGCAAATTCGCCAGTTCGTAGCATTAGGTTCATACTACAGGCGCTTTGTGAAGGACTACGCATCAATAGTAAGACCCATGGTAGAGCTCACAAAGAAAGGTAGGCATTTCCTTTGGGACGAGGCGTGCGACAGAGCATTTCAGACAGTTAAGAAGACTCTAATCAGTGCAGACATAATGGGCTATCCACTGAATGATGCAGGTGAGTTTGTTTTAGATGTAGATGCATCAGACACAGGTATCGGTGCAGTTCTTCACCAAGTACAGGGCGACAGAGAAAGAGTTATAGCATATGCCAGTAGAGCTTTGAATCAAGCTGAGCGCAACTACTGTATAACAGAGAAAGAGCTGTTAGCGGTAAGATTTTTCATAGAGCACTTTCGCCAATATTTACTGGGAAGAAAGTTTCTAGTCAGAGCAGACCATCAGGCGCTTATTTGGCTATTCAAGCTAAAAGAACCGCGTGGTAAAATCGCCCGTTGGATAGAAATTCTGAGTCATTATGACTTCTCAATAGCATACCGTCCAGGAAACAAACAGGCACACTGTGATGCGTTGTCTAGGTGTGAGAACCCAAGAGAGTGTGACTGCCCAAATTTGGATACCAGCGAACCATTGAAATGTGGTCCTTGCAGAAAGTGCATGAAAAGAGCACAGGACATGTTACACGAGAGTCTGGTGAAAGAATCAATTCTGTTTAAACCTCAGAGAGATACCGAAAAGGTTCCTTCAGAATCAGTAAGTCAAGAAGTTACTAGAGCTATTTTCAAAGATGATGAGACCCCTGGTACGTCAACAGGAGAGGGTAAAAACGGTGCAGTAAAACCTGACTTGACGATACCATATACTATCATCGCCAACCTATCAGCAGCTGAAGTAAGCAAACGTCAGCATGATGACGCCGACATAGGCCCTATATTAAAGGCTAAGCTATCTGAAGTGAAACCAATCAACCAAGAGATGGTGACAAAGAGTCCGGCCTGTAGACACTATTGGATCATATGGGACTCATTAGAGATACGAAATGGTATACTGTACAAACGTTTTATCAAGCGAGACGGGACAGGTGACCACACCCAGCTTCTGGTACCTTCCAGTCTGAAGAAACAAGTTATGCATCAAGCACATGATTCACTGTTGTCAGGTCACTTAGGATGCAAGAAAACAAAACAGAAAATCCTTCAGAAGTTTTATTGGTATGCGCTGAAAGAAGATGTAAATCTGCATATTCACAAATGTGACATATGCCAAGCTGACAAAAAGCCACAGAAGATCCCTCGAGCTTCCCTTGGTTCATTAGCAGCGGGAGCACCAGGAGATTGTTTGGCAACTGACTATCTAGGTCCGTTTCCAGTAACCACTAGAGGTAACCGATACATTTTGTTACTCACAGATCATTTTTCTAAGTATGTAGAAATCATACCGGTGCCGGACATGACCGCAGAAGTCTGTGCATCCAGAGTACTGAATGAGTACATTTCTGGTTGGGGATGTCCCTTATCTATTCATAGCGATCAGGGTAGGACCTATGAGAGCAAGATATTTAAGGAACTATGCCGCATGCTTGAAATCAGAAAAACAAGAACCAGTGTTAGGAATCCTAAAGGTAATGGTCAATCGGAAAGATTTAATAGGACACTTCTGAGAATGATACGGGCATATCTCTGTGATGAACAAGGTGAATGGGATCTGCACTTGGGATGTTTGGCAGGAGCCTACAGAGCGACGCCACATGAAGCCACTAAGATGGCGCCAAATCTCTTGACTATGGGAAGGGAGGTAAGGCTTCCAGCTGAGTTACTTTTTGGGAGTACATGCTCAAACCAAGGAGAAGAGATAACTTCCTATGGTGATTATGTGGACATTCTCAGGTCTCGCATGCAGCATGCCCATAAAATAGCAAGGAAATATTTAGGCTCCTCAGCTAAAAGAAGTAAGAACCTATATGATGTAAAGACTGCAGTCAACAAATACAAGAAGGGTGATCTTGTTTGGTACCTACTAGAGACCAGAAAGGTAGGGGAGGCACCGAAGCTGAAGCCTACTTACCATGGTCCTTTCCTAGTGAGACAGAAGGTAAGCGAAGTAGACTTTCTGATCCAGTTAGATGAAGATGGGAAAGAACAGGTGGTTCACCATGACAAGCTAAAACCATATGAAGGTGATCAGCCTCCAAGGTGGGTACAGAAAGCAAGAAGGCGGCTTTTAGCCAACAATAACTCACAACAGTAACGAAAAACGAAGACGGTAGGTGCTTACAAGTGTATCAGTCATTATTAAGAGAAAGCACTTACCATTTGAAACTAGTCAGTAATAAGTAAAGGATTTATTACATTTTAGGGGGAGGAATGTCACATAGTTACAAATAAATGTTAGTATAAGCACTTTAAGTTCTAAGAGGGTAGATGATGTAGACGACCGAAAGCAACTAAGTCGAAGACCTAGTGGAACTTGAAGACGAGAGTAAGTAAAGTACAAGGAGGTGGACAAAGAGAAGGGACAGGTAAACTAATGCAGAATGGTGCTTCTAAAATGATGTAGAGTATGGAGGTAAGGAAAAAAGAGTACCAAGATTCTATCATGGTGGTGCTGGGTGCACCGAGTTCGGTAGAGGTACAGTTCGGCAGTTTTGACGACAGAATCGGAACGGAGATGGACTAAAGTCAAATGGAACAATATGTGCATTAGATGGGAGGTCCCGTATGCGAAATATGGTCCGCTATATATTGTACTAGGGGTTTTCAAGGAAAGCGACCCAAGGGCAAAACTGAAGAAGAGATTCCTTGCAAGTCTTCGCGTCGTTTACATAAGTATAAAATCTTAGCGTGTGCGTTTACAAAGACAGAGATCACGAGCAATCTAGTCAAGGGCTCCGGGGTAGCATTAAGAGATAGGCTAGGGTTGTTTTATTTTATACTTCCAGAGAAAGATGGACACGAGAATGCTAAGCTTGTTGTACGGCAAAGAGGCGATAGACAAAGCGAAGAAGCGGGGCAGGGCCTACCTCTGCCTTGGCTGCCAGAATCAGAAGGGCGTACAGATCGTGGGCGAGCGAGGGCCGATGGAGGACCATGTGCTGAAGAACCATGTGGCACGAGACAGGATTCCATTCTACTGTCGCCTTTGTACATTCAAGTGCGTCACGCTGCAACAGATGAACCACCATGTGAACCACTACTCTAGACACCTGGCGAGAGCACGGGAGATGAACGTGACAAATCATCAGGAATGGATGGTTGCCAGTCCAGTGCCCTACCAGATTGGGGAGATGGACCTCATGAAGTTCACCCATGAGGAAAGTCTTCTCTTCTTCTTGAAGAAGCAGGCAGGGGAGCAGTCTCCAGTGACGACCTTGACGGAGCCAATGTCAGCAGTGAGTCCTGTCCAGATTGGAGAGACCCTGAAGTCTGCTACCCAGAGCACAGGTTATACTTCAGAGTCACCAGCCGTTGGAGAGAGCCACCCAGCTAGCCTTGCCAATCCCGGATGCACAGTCGGCAGTGTTATGCAGACGCCAGTACCTGTTGTGTCTCTGACAGAAGCGGAGGACCCGATCCCAATAGTTGGCGGTCAGCAGCTGCAGTTTGCCACTCTGAACCAGCTAGTCACAGGCTTGGGTTATTGACAGGGCAAGAAGGGCCTACAGTGATGCAGCAAGCCTCCAGCACGACCCAGAACCCGGGAACGGCGACACCAATGCAGCGGCCTATAACTCATCCGCAAAGTCCTCTTTTCCAGGCTACGACACTTGGGATGAACTTTGGGTCACCATTTCAGCCGATCCGGACAAGCCAGGAAGTGACATCAGCTTTTGGCCCAGCCAATCCACTGGTTGCCGCACCTCAGAGTTCCCTGTTATCATCTCTGGGGGGTGTTCCATGTACTACGTTGCAGCCCTCTTCTGACACTAGAAGTGATGGTCCCAGTACAGCACTGTTGCCTGCTGGAAGCGATGCTATCCCTGTTACAGCACAGATGACAGGCGGCCAAGGACCAGCTCTTCCGCCTACCAGAGATACTACTCTGCCCGTGGTTGTTCAGAGGACTGATGCCCTGGAAACACCACTTCTGCCAACCGGAAACTCCAATATCCTAATGGTAGCCCAGAGGCCTGATAGGAGTACCGCTGGATCACGTCCGGCTTCGGACTTGGGCTCTGTAGAAGTCGAGCTGATGGGGAAGACCACACCCGTGTCCCAGTATGAATCAGCACTTCCTCGGTCTACACAAAAGGAGGAACCAGAACCAGCTAAAGATGGAGAGGCGTTAGAGGAAGTAGAAGACCTATGGCCACAGCTTATGCCACAAGGTGAGGCTGATAGATTATCAGAGGCCGAGGAACAGGATTTAGGGAAGCGAAAATCAGTAGATGAAGAAGAAGGAATAGCTAAAAGGAGAAAAGTAGAAACGTCGGAAGGTGCAGCGGTAGCAGAGATGGAAGAGGTGGCTGAGGTGGAAGTAGGGAAGGAGCCTGGGGAGTTGGAAGCAGATGGGTCAAAGGAGTGGAAGAAGATAAGAGAGCAGGTGGAAAGCAAGATGGGGCCAACTTTGGAAATAAGTCTGGTGGCCATGAATGGTCTAGTGTCAGCCATACAGAGTGGAAACAGACAAGGTGTCAGGACAGAGAAGGCGTCCGATAGAGTGGAGAAGGCGCTGACAGATGCCACTTGAATGTTAGGGAAGGTTGTTGCCGCTCTGAATGGTCTTAAGAAAGCAGTGGAAGAGAGAGAATACAAGAGAAGATAGGCGTAGGGAAGAGAAGTGGTTTGACATGGAAAGGAAGAGAGAGGAAGAAAGGGAAAGAGAAAGAGAAGCAGAACGAAGACAGGAAGATAGGAGGAGAGATGCAGAGAAGAAAGAACGAGCAGAAATAAGAAAACTGATCTGCAGTATTGGAGAAAAGAAAGATTCAGCAAAGGGAGAGGAAAAGAAGAGCTCAGGAAAAGGAGAGAAGGGAGTGGAGGAGAAGGATGGAAAGAACCCAAAGAAAGAGATCAGATCAGCTTTAGGAAAATCATATACAGAGAATTCTATTAGAGACTTTAGCAAGAGAATATGAACACATTGATATAAAACAACAACTCAGAACAACATAGAGAGGATAGATCAGAACAACATAAGAGGAGTACAGATAATACAAGAATAGTAACATGAATAATACACTAACATAGAATAAAACAGAATAATACTAACATAGGATAAAACATAGGATGACGAAAATGACGAAGTGAGATGAGGTAGTGAGCAGTACCAAACATTCCTGGAAAACTTATGACGTGTTTTTGGACCCACTAGATGGAGAATTCTGAAAAGGAACATACAAGGTAGGGATAAAATATGACATTTAATAATTCAGAAATATTATTGTGATAAATAAGTGTATAAAGTGATATTATATAAGTAATTCTATTAGAGGAAGTGACATTATATAAGCTATTCTATAAAAGAAAGTGACAGTATATAAGCAATTCTATTAGAGGAAGTGACATTAAGTGGATAATTCTTTAAGAGAAAGTGACAATGTGCTAATGAAGCAGATATTATTAGCGAAGAATTTAAGTAGGAATTTAAGGAGAGAGAGAGAGAGAGAGAGAGAGAGGTAGAGGGTTGATTTGCTCCCAGACTGCACATCACTTTTAGTGTCCGTCACTGTGGGTTTTCTTACTCGAACATCAGCAGTTCGAGTCTGAAAATTTATAGGGGTGTGTATATAAGAGAAAGTGATTGGCAGTCAAATTGATTTGTGAACCGAATGATGGTTTAATTGTGATTATTATGGTAAAAGGCACGTAAAGTATTGTAATGATGCGTGACTAAGTTCTGTTTTGAGGTTGCACTGTGTTGTTAAATCTCTTAATAACACTTATTCATTCACACATGACATTTTTTTACTCTATTTAATCTCGTGTTCACATCAATATGTTGTAATGTAGTGTAAACAAAACCATTCTATTTAGCTCACCTGACCGAAGGTCATGGTGAGCTTTTGTGACCGTAAGATGTCCGGCGTCGTCGTGCGTCGTCCGTCGTCCGTCGTCCGTCGTGCGTAAACTTTTTCTTGTGAACAAACTAGAGGCCACAGTTTTGGTCCAATCATCATCAAACTTGCTCAGAATGATCATCATGACAATATCTCGGTCAAGTTCGAATATGGGTCATGTCGGGTGAAAAAGTAGGTCAGTAGGTCAAATCATAGAAAAACCTTGTGAACACTCTAGAGGGCACAGTTTTGGTCCAATCATCATCAAACTTGCTCAGAATGATCATTGTGACAATATTTTAGTGAAGTTTGAATATGGATCATGTCGGCTTAAAAAGTAGGTCAGCGGGTCAAATCATAGAAAAACCTTGTGAACACCCTAGAGGCCACAATTTTGGTCCAATCATAATCAAACTTGCTCAGAATGATCATCATGACAATATCTTGGTCAAGTTCGAATATGGGTCATGTCCGGTCAAAAAGTAGGTCAGTAGGTCAAATCATAGAAAAACCTTGTGAACACTCTGAAGGCCACTGTTTTGGTCCAATTATCATGAAACTTGCTCAGAATGACCATTGTGACAATATTTCAGTCCAGTTCGAATATGGGTCATGTCGGGTTAAAAAGTAGGTCAGCGGGTCAAATCATATAAAAACCTTGTGAACACCCTAGGGGCCACAATTTTGGTCCAATCATAATCAAACTTGCTCAGAATGATCATCATGACAATATCTCGGTCAAGTTTGAATATGGGTCATGTCCGGTTGAAAAGTAGGTCAGTAGGTCAAATCATAGAAAAACCTTGTGAATACTCAGGAGGCCACAAGTTTGGTTAAATCATTAATCTTGCTCAGAATGGTCATTGTGACAATATCTTGGCTAAGTTTGAATAAAGGTCTTTTCGGGTCAAAAAGTAGGTCAGTAGGTCAAATTAAAGAAAAAACTTGTGAACACTCTAGTTTTACATAGACTTATATAGGGAAAATCTTTAAAAATCCTTTTCTCTGAAACCACAAGGCCTAGGTCTTTTATATTTGGTATGAAGCTTCATCTAAAAGACCCCTAACAAGATTATTCAAATGATAGTGCTGAGGCCAAAAATGTCCCCGCCCCCGGGCCCTTTGGTTTTACATAGGCTTATATAGGGAAAATCTTTAAAAATCTTCTGCTCTGAAGCTGCAAGGCCCAGGACTTTGATATTTGGTATTAAGCTTTATCTAGTGGACCCCTACCAAGATTGTTCAAATTATAGTGCTGGGGCAAAAAATGCCCCCGTTCCGGGGCCCTTTGGTTTTACATGGCCTTATATAGGGAAAATCTTTAAAAATCTTCTTCTCTGAAACCGCAAGGTCCAGGACTTTGATATTTAGAATGAAGCTTCATCCATTGGACCTCTACCAAGATTGTTCAAATTATCGCCCTTGGGCCAAAAATGCCCCCGCTCAGGGGCCCTTTGTTTTTACATAGACTTATATAGGGAAAATCTTTAAAAATCCTTTTCTCTGAAACCACAAGGCCTAGGTCTTTTATATTTGGTATGAAGCTTCATCTAAAAGACCCCTAACAAGATTATTCAAATGATAGTGCTGAGGCCAAAAATGTCCCCACCCCCGGGCCCTTTGGTTTTACATAGGCTTATATAGGGAAAATCTTTAAAAATCTTCTGCTCTGAAACTGCAAGGCCCAGGACTTTGATATTTGGTATTAAGCTTTATCTAGTGGACCCCTACCAAGATTGTTCAAATTATAGTGCTGGGGCAAAAAAAGCCTCCACCTGGGGCCCTTTGGTTTTACATAGGCTTATATAGGGAAAATCTTTAAAAATCTTCTTCTCTGAAACCGCAAGGCCCAGGACTTTGATATTTTGTATGAAGCTTCATCTAGTGGACCCCTACCAAGATTGTTCAAATTATAGCCCTTGGGCCAAAAATCCCCCTGCTCAGGGGCCCTTTGGTTTTACATAGACTTATATAGGGAAAATCTTTAAAAATCTTCTTCTCTGAAACCGCAAGGTCCAGGACTTTGATATTTAGAATGAAGCTTCATCCAATGGACCTCTACCAAGATTGTTCAAACTATCGCCCTTGGGCCAAAAATGCCCCCGCTCAGGGGCCCTTTGTTTTTACATAGACTTATATAGGGAAAATCTTTAAAAATCCTTTTCTCTGAAACCACAAGGCCTAGGTCTTTTATATTTGGTATGAAGCTTCATCTAAAAGACCCCTAACAAGATTATTCAAATGATAGTGCTGAGGCCAAAAATGTCCCCGCCGCCGGGCCCTTTGGTTTTACATAGGCTTATATAGGGAAAATCTTTAAAAATCTTCTGCTCTGAAACTGCAAGGCCCAGGACTTTGATATTTGGAATTAAGCTTTATCTAGTGGACCCCTACCAAGATTGTTCAAATTATAGTGCTGGGGCAAAAAAAGCCTCCGACTGGGACCCTTTGGTTTTACATGGCCTTATATAGGGAAAATCTTTAAAAATCTTCTTCTCTGAAACCGCAAGGCCCAGGACTTTGATATTTTGTATGAAGCTTCATCTAGTGGACCCCTACCAAGATTGTTCAAATTATAGCCCTTGGGCCAAAAATGCCCCCGCTCAGGGGCCCTTTGGTTTTACATAGACTTATATAGGGAAAATCTTTAAAAATCTTCTTCTCTGAAACCACAAGGCCTAGGTCTTTTATATTTGGTATGAAGCTTCTTCTAAAGGACCCCTACCAAGATGATTCAAATTATAGTGCTGGGGCCAAAAGTGGCCCCGTCCCGGGGCCCTTTGGTTTTACATAGACTTATATAGGGATAATCTTTAAAAATCTTCTCTGAAACCACAAGGCCCAGGACTTTGAAATTTGGTATGAAGTTGCATCTAATGGACCTCTACCAAGATTGTTAAAATTATAGCCCTGGGGCCAAAAATGCCCCCACTCTGGGGCCCTATGGTTTTACATAGACTTACATGGGGAAAATCTTCAAAAATCTTCTTCTCTGAAACCACAAGGCCTGGGTCTTTGATATTTGGTATGAAGCTGCATCTAGTGGACCTCTATCAAAATTATTCAAATTATAGCCCTGGTACCAAAAATGTCCCCGCTCCGGGGCCCTTTGGTTTTGCATAGACTTATATAGGGAAATCTTTAAAAATCTTCTCTGAAACTGCAAGGCCAAGGCCTTTGATATTTAGTATGGAGCTTTATCTAGTGGACCTCTACCAAGATTGTTCAAATTATAGCCCTGGGGCCACAAATGCCCCCACCCCGGGCCGGGGCCCTTTGTTTTTACATAGATTTATATAGCCCTGGGGCCATTTGGTTTTGCATAGGCTTATGTAGGGAATATCTTTAAAAAAAATCTTCTTCTCTGAAACTGCAAGGCCCAGGTCTTTGAAATTTGATGTGTAGCTTTATCTAGTGGACCTTTGCCAAGATTGTTCTAATTATAGCCTTTGTTGATGTTTGGTATGAAGCTTCACCTTTAAGACCTCCCTCAACATTATGCACATTAAAACCCTGGGGCCAATAATGGCCCTCTCTGGGGCCCACTTGTTACACTATGGATCAGGTGAGCGATCCAGGGCCATCATGGCCCTCTTGTTACTAGAATGTTTATCAACATTCAGATTTTTATTAAGCTTAAATTAATCGTTATGGTTAGATTAAGCTATGCTTTGCATATTTAAGAATATGCAATTCAGTTTTTTTGTAATATTCTATTCTGATGTTTTACATAGGTATGGCACTTTTTCTTACTGTTCAAATTAATTTGGTGCCATATCCAGGATTTTACCAACATAGTGACTGTTTTGCATTTTAGATTGTATTTGGTAAACCGGATTGGTGCTGAGCCTTATATTCAGGGTCGTTTGATGGAACTTAATCGACCCTGGAGGGGGGTAATGTAGTGACCCGGTTTCCCATGTTACAATTTTCTACATGGTTCACAGATCAGCTGTTTGCACATTTTTGCCAGTGGACGGCCAATACTTAAATATTCTAAAAGACACAAAGTTATCACCCATCGCCCTTTTAAACAAAGTGATTACCTTTCTTTTGCAAGTTAATTTAATCCATTATTTGTTGTTAACCAGCTGTTTTGAACACAAAGTTGTTCAGACTGAAGCATGTAATTGTCTATGTCGTCCATTGTTATGGTGTGTAAGCATGGAATTATGGGAGCCTGTGTGTAATCGATGAACCGTAACTGTCAAAACAGCCAAGTCATCGCAAAACAGTCAAGACAAACTCTGCATAGAATTTCATGCAATGGGTACAATAAAATAATTTCTAGTTATGACTGTCATAAAATTTATTCTTTTGGGGTCATTTTGGTCATAATATCTTGGGGGATTTCATTCATGACGGCTTTATATTTTCCAGTCGAAGTTGGGTACTGGGGTGAAATTTATCGGTGGATCAAAGATGGCGGCTCGAAATTTCTATGGGGCGGCATCTTCCCAGACATTTTTCTCTTGGGAACGGCCATTCCCTGGTGGTTTCTATCCGGGAATCCCATTTTCCCGGAGAGAATCTTCTAGGGATCGGGGAACCCATGGTGAAATCTTCTGGGTTTGGGAGGCGGGAGCCTGGGAATATATAAACAGTTTCTTGGGATTCCCGAGTCAGTCTCGGATTATCTTTGGTTAGTGAAAGTCACGTTTATTTTGCTGCGAAATTTTGGGCTTTATTTCTGTTTTTGAATTGTTCTTCTATTTTTGAGCAGCAACCTTTCGGCCAAAACTTATATTTTTTATTAGAGGGGTTAACTTTACAGATGCATAAAAAAGAAACTGGCTTTTGGTTATTTATTTAATTTTCTCCATGTTCTTTATTTAAAGACATGTCAGTTTAGTGATCCACTCAGCATACATGTCTATGTCTCATTCAGATTTATTCTGAAACTTTCTGTGTATTAATTTCACCGAAATTCTTCATATTTTATCAGTCATTGCATAAAATTACACTGTTTGCCGTCATTTAACCTTGACTAGTTTGCGATCTCTGCTACCGTTCCATCATGCCATTGTATTCATAAGTCTAGCATACGTCATACCGTCCGTATAATAACTTCATATCAGTCAACAATTGTCCTTCATATACCCTGAGTAAAGCTAGTCAAAAATCACAACAAAGATCTCATATTGTTATCATATATTTTATTAGCCATCGTTAAAGGATAAAGTTTTTATTTCCCCATTCATTGTCTTGTTTCTTCTTTTCACTCCCTGAAATACAGAATAGAACAGAATAATGGCCCATACTTAGCTCAAGGCAGAATAATAGAGAATAGTCTAATTTACATTGTCCCTTATTTGGTATTTTTATCTGAGACTCACTATACCCCTCAAAAGAGGCCTAGACCAAGTCTAGCGTTTCTGCAAGGCAGTTGGAGCTCTCGCTGTCTAGCCAGCTTTAGTTTCAGCCCTGTCTATATCTCATGAAGAAGACCTACTGGCCCTGTGAACCCCTCGGCACGCAACAGTATTTTTTCATTTTTGTTGGAAAACTGACGTGGATGAGGGATTTTCTGCTGATTTTTATTAAATGTAGAAAAGAAATACCTGCCTGTCACTGTTTTTACAGACTGGTTGTTTAACCCTTTTCGTACTGAATCGAATTTTCCTCCTAATATATAGCAGTTTGCAGGGGCACATGACCAAGATGGCCACCATGCCAATATATGGTAACAACCCTTAAAAAACCTCTCCCTGGAACTAGTGGGCTGATTGCCATGAAACTTGGTATGAAGCGTTGGGGACTCGGGAGCCCATTCTAGTTTGTTGAAATGATGACCCTCGGATAACCTTGGCCTATTTTGCACCAAGGTCAAATTTGGTCACATAGACTTTTTTTTTTGTTGTTGTACGGCCATAATAAATATGTATATTTATAAGTAGATATATAATACATAACTAACCAATCTAACTGGTCCGGACCTTTTAGCCTAGTGGTTTTGTCGCTCGCTTTGTAACCCAAGGGTTGTGGGTTCAATCCCCGGTTGGGGTACTTGACTGGATTTTTTGTCTTTAGAGATTTTTCTCCTCCAACTACAGTGGTGCCTGGTGGAAGGCTGATATTCGTCCTAATAACCGTACATGCTCCTATAAGCGCACACCAAAGCTATTTTTGAAAAGGAAATGCATAAGCGCACACTTAACAGTAATCTCCCCTTGAAGCTCTCATAGTAAATCTATAAAAAACTTACCATTATTTCTTCCAACAGTGAAGGCAATGCTTAAGTATCTTTTTCCGTCCCATTAAATATCAGTATGCATCATCTTAGAAGCTGTTGTTTTCTTATCAAGTGTGCGCTAATTAGGTAGATTTTTCACCATGATTTTATGACACGATTTTGAAAAAACTAAGCGCATGGTGCGGTAATTAGGGCGAATACGGTATACAGTTAGCTAAATGAATGGATGAAACTACATGTGGATGAAACTACATGTTTATTCAAGGTCAGTCGTTCCTTGACATTGGCCTAAGGCCTTTCAGATATGAAAAAAAAACTGGTTTCCCACTGGAACCTCTGGGCCATTTGTGACTTAATTTTATATAAAAGTTTTATAGAAACTAGAATTTGTTTTTATACAAAAACACAGATGTCTCCCCCCCTTTTTGACCTCTAAGTATGACCTAGACATTGGAGGTACTGACCTGGGTCTTGTCATTGCGACACATCACCTAATGAAGGTGTACATTTCTGCAAAGTAACTTTAAAAAAGTCCATCCAGAAATAAGAAAGTTATTGACCGATTATGAAAAAAGATCTTTTTTTACCTTTGACCTCTTAAGTATGACCTTGACCTTGGAGGTACCCACCTGTGTCTCGCACACCACACACCATCTCATGATGGTTAACATTTCTGCCAAGTAATTTCAAAATCAATCAAAGAATAAGAAAATTACTGACCGGACAGGAAAAAACAACACTTTTTTGTCATTTGACCTTGACCTTTGAGGTACCGACATTAATCTTGGGCGCGACACATCGTCTCATGATGGTTAACATTCCTGCCAAGTTATTTCATAATCCATCAGAGAATTAGAGAGTTAATGACCATACACGAAAAAAAAAAGGCCCCTTTTTTACCTTTGACCTCTAAGTTTGACCTTGACATTGGAGGTACTGACCTTGGTCTTGCACACAACACATTGTCTATTGAATATTAGCTTTTCTGCAAGGTTACTTTAAAAAGTCCATCCAGAAATAAAAATGTTACTAACCAGACATGAAAAGAAGACTGTTTTTTTACCTTTGACCTCTAAGTATGACCTTGACCTTAAAGGTACCGACTGGGTCTTGCGAGGTCTCATGATCGGTAACATTTCTGCCAAGTAATTTCAAAGTCAATCCAGGAATAAGAAAGGACCTTTTTTTACTTTGACCTCTAAGTATGACCTTGACCTTGGAGGAAAAGACTTGGGTCTTACGGGCAACACATGTAATTTTAAAATCCATCAATGAATAAGAAAGTTATGACCTAACACTAAAAAAAGACCCTTGTTTGATGTTTGACTTCTTAGTCTAAGTATGACCTTGAACTTTGAGATACCGTCCTGAGTCATGCCCGCAATGCATTGTCTTATGGTGGTTAACATTTCTGCCAAGTAATTTTTAAAATCCATCTAAAAATAAGAAAGTTATTGACTGGACACGATTTGCCTAACATACATACACAATTTTGTGACCGACAAACTTCCAAGGAAAATAACTCAAAAAAGTATAAATGCAAGAGTCATAGTGCTTGTGCTCTGCAGGTCGTCTAATGTTGATTAATATTTATATGAACTTTCTTGAAGATATCTTGAACGATTTTCAAGTTATAGAGCGGACAAAATTTTGTGACAGATGGACAGACATACGCCAGGGGAAAAACAATCTGTCTCCCCGACTAGTGGGGAGACATAACAAGAAAATGAAAATTGATTAATATGAGTTTGGTCATATGACCAATAAGGCCAGGCAAAAACACTTCTGAAATTTTGGCTAATTTTCATAATTCTTGGTATGTAGCATACTTGGACTAGGGCCTCTTATAGTTTCTTCAGATGATGACCCCTAGATGGCCTTGTCCTATTTTAGGTCAAGGTCAAATTTGGTCGAATAGACATTTGCATGGGAAAAAGTAAAAACCCAGCTCGTTGATTGGATGAAACTACAGTAAAACTTTGATGGCTCGAACACGGCGCGACCGCCGAAAATAGTTCGAGCCATCGGTAGTTCGAGCCATTGAAGACCAACTCAGCAAGTCCGTCTCCATGTACTATGACCTTTATCATAAGTGCAGCGATTTTGGTGACTTCCTGTACATTTATCGGTCATAATTTAAGCCACTTATTTTATCTTTCGCACTTTCAGGGAGATAAAATGATAACAATAATAAATCCTTATTTTTTTTTTTTTACAAGATAACAATAACAAGCATGGTCATTAAGCAACTTTTGTAAAAGTATCTAGTCTAGTTGCGAGAAAAGTTCCCATAGCTAAGGCCCGAACCAGCTTGCTCAGCTTATAAAACCGCTAGTCCTGATATGTGTAAATAGAAGAATGCATGCACTATGCTGACAAAGCAGCGAACAAAAAAGTTATGAATAGACTGCTCAGAATTGCAGGTTGATCCACTCCTTTGCTGTTGTCAAAAGCCAGAAGGCATGTTTTCTCACCTCAAGACTTGATTTGATTAGCACACTTTTTAAGGTCACTAGAGCACATTTTTTGATAACCACTAAATCAAACAAAACTGTAAAGCAGTCATCAATGTCGGTGTGAAATTTTAATTTGTGAAAAGTATTTTGCCTGTTTTAATTTCCTTATGCCGCCTCATTATCCCCGGGTTATTATAGGTGTTTAAGTATTACAATAAATTTAAATTGACAACTTCTCAACACAAATCACTTGACCGATTGATCCAAGGGCTGGCGCCAATTGAGTACACCTGTGTTATGTAAAAAGCTGTTTTGGCAAGACGCTTTGGCAATATCAAAGTGACTCATGATACTGATCACGCGCCTGAGTGACTTGATCAATTAAATAAGGGATTTTTCAGAAGGTAATTAGTGCGAGCCATCGGTGGAATTTTACAAAGAAAATGCACTCTAGGGACTAAGCTTGGGGTTCAAGCCATCTTGGTTCGAGCCATCTTGGTCCAAGCCAAGGGTGGCATGTTTAGTTAATATGAATGGGGATTTTGCCAGGACTGAAAAGTCAGTTCGACCCAAACGTGGTGTTCGAGCCTACTGTGTTCAAGCCATCCAAGTTTGACTGTACTTTAGTATTAAAGGTCAAGGTCATTCTCTGACCTTGGCCCAAGGTCATTCAAATATGAAAATTAAAACTTAATTTTCACAGAAATCACTGCACCATTTGTAACCAAATTTCACATGAAAGCTTTTAGGAGTAAACAAATGAAAATTTATTATTATAAGTTTGGTCATTTGACCAATATGCCCACCAGGCCCATATAAGGTAAAAACTCTGCAGAAATCTTCTCATTCTTCTCTGGAATCAATGGAATCACATGACCAAGATTGCTACCACTGTAAACCCTTTAAAAATCTTCTCAGAAATCAAATGGCTCCATAAACTCTCAGCACTCAGGTAATGGCTCCATAAACTCACAGCACTCAGGTGAAACAGCTTTCTGTTTGTTTACCTTTGACCTTTAACCCGTTTTGTACCAAATGGAATCTTCAATCCTTATATATTTGGAGTCCATTTCGAAATTTAGGGGTGTCAGGTTTTGTTTTCATCAAAATCTATTTGAAAAATGAATGAACTTTTAATTTAGCAAACAGTGGAATCCCTGATCAGACATGGCCTCTGATCTGGGCCTGCACTGTTTGTCAGGATACCTGTTTTGGGGTTTCCAGTACAAAATGGGTTAAAAGCTGTTTTGCATGTTTAGTATTGCTAAAGTGTATTACAGTTTAATTTTGGCAGTTTCAGTCAGTACATGTTTATGAGAAGAGTATATAGTTGAGTGCACAGTGTTTCATAAACATATTATCTAGTTTTGGTTTGTAGTGCATGCATTCCATGACCAGATAGCAAAATTGTATTTATGTGTATTCATAATTTTTGATTCAGATCAAGTATAGAGCAGTCTACAGAATTCCAGAGTGCATATCCAGTGTTTTGTCGGAGAGCAGATAGTTTTTCAGTAGGTACTCTGTAAAATTATTCACTATGATTGCTTCTGTAATCAGTGTCCCCACCAAACCACAAGGAATTGCAGGGATTTGATCTTCATTCTGCAAAGTCATTTCCTCCTCCAGCCCCAGACCTCTTCCATCCCTACTTTGGAGAAATGCTTTCGGTAAACACCCAACTGCTTATCCCAATGCTGGAAATGACACTGTAGATTCTGGCTGGTTTGGCACGAAATCAGAACCCTTCACTAAAGTTTCCAGGCATTCTGCTGGCCCAACATGCATCTCAGATAAATTGTCCCGCCTGCTCCAGCATACTGAATTTCATTTGGACAAGTTTGAAAAGATGAAATTTTCTGGCACTAAAATAGTCATTGTTACCACTTATTTAACAATATTGATATTGTCAACAACATTGATGTAGAGAAGAGTCCAAAATTATTTCAGGACGTTCTGTCCAGACTGGCCTGAAATCTTTTGGACAATCATAATTTTTTAAGGACTATGGCCGATGTCGAGCCCCAAACAAAATTCCTGTAAACCTGTGCAAACTTAATGAACAATTTGAAAATCTAAGGTTGTTTGGATTCCTCTCCTATCTTTGCACTCTCTACACAAGGGACATTATAGAAATTGACTGGAGACAATGTACATTTGTAGATGATAGCACACACAGAAGTCTTAGACTTAACAATGTACATCAATGACGCTTTTAAACTAGTCTACATTTTCAAACTTAACGCTCTTCACAAGTGGATACATGTATATAGAAGGCTTAATACAACTCCGAAATCAGTGATCATTAATGGCCTCCAGATATCGAAGGGCAGGCTGATTCTAGTCTTTTGTAGCTACACAGGAATCTACACATGAATCTTATAATAACAATTTCCTTATGGAATGGGTTTGGATTGTTATGTTGGTTCCTTCTGATAAGGGCTTTAGACTCGTACAAAAAATTTTGACGTATGACCTTGATCTTGACCTGTGACCTACTTTAAAGAAATTATTAACATTGGTCAAAACTTGTGAAACTTGACCTGTGACCTACTTCAAAGAGCCTTTATATTTGGCATCTTAGTTCCTTGGAACAAGGGGGTTCCCACTCGCATAAAAAAAAAATTGACCTGATATTGACCTTGACATGTGACCTACTTCTCAGAAAAAATAGCATTGATCATAAGTTCTGAATGATTTGAGAAAGAGCGTTCATATTTAGCACAAAGTGTTCTTATAACAAGGGCTTCCCACTGATAAAAACAATTTTGACGACGTGACTTTCTTAAAAGAAAAAAAATAATACTGGTCATAACTTTTGAAACGTTTGAGATAGAGTCTTTATATATGGCATGTAGGTTCCTTGTGACAAGGGCTTCCAACCCATACAAAAATAATTTGACCTGTGACCTTGACCTTGACCTGTGACCTACCTTATCAGAATCTAAACTTCTGAATGGGTTGAGATTGAGCCTTCATATTTGGCATGTAGGTTCCTTGTGACATGGACTTCACACTCATACAAAAAATTTGATCTGTGACCTTGACCCTGAGCTGTGACCTACTTTATCATAACTTTTGAACCGTTTGAGATAGAGCCCTTATATTTGCCATGTGATAGAGCCTTCATATTTGCCATGTGATAGAGCTTCATATTTGGCATGTAGGTTCAATTTTAAACTTGACTTTTGATCTTCTTAAAAAAAAATAATACTGGTCATACTTTTGAAACGTTTGAGATAGGGTCTTTATATTTGGCATGTAGGTTCCTTGTGACAAGGGTTTCCCACCCATACAAAAAAATTTGACCTGTGACCTTGAACTTGACCTACTTTATTATATCTTTTGAACCGTTTGAGATAGAGCCTTCATATTTTGCATGTAGGTTCTTTGTGACAAGGGCTTCCCACTAATACAAAATCTGAACTGTGACTTTTGCTGGTGACTTACCTTATCATAACTTTTGTACCATTTGTACAGAGTCGGTATATTTTGCATATAGGTTCCTTGTAATAAGGGCTTCCAACTCAAACACAAAAATTTGACCTGTAACCTTGACCTTGTCCTTTGATCTAAGAAAAAATTGACCTCGGCCAAGGGACATGTTTGTGTTTCACAAACACATCTTGTTCTGTATAGCTTTTTAGCACACCAGAGCCCAATGCTCCGGGGCAGCTTATAGTTTAGGCAGTGCTTTGTTGCCAACATTTTTAGCTCACCAGAGCCGAAGGATCTGGGGGAGCTTATAGGATAGGCAGTTGTCCGTCGTCGTCTGTGTCGTATGTCCGTCGTCAACACTTTCAAACGAATTCTCCTCTGAAGCCACTGGGCCGATTGGGGCCAAATTTTATCTGTAGCATCCTTGAACGTGGGGATTGAAAGTTTGTGTTTTTTATGAAAATTGGCTGATTAGTTTGTTTGCTATGGCAACTTAGAGTTCCCATAGACTTATAATGGGGAGAATTGAAACATGGCATTTACTGCCAAGCCTCTGCAGATATTTTGACAAAACTTTCATAGAAATGTTTCTTAGACAATCTACTCTCTGCCATATGAATTTAGGGCTGCTGCTCATTTGCTCACAGTGGAGCGCTGTGGTGCAGTGGTAGAGTATCGGCCTCGGGATCGAGAGGTACCGGGTTCGAACCCCACGAGCGGCAAGTGTTGTTTCCTTGAGCAAGAGACTTTATCCACATTGCTTAGTACTGGTTCTACCCAGGAAAAGAGGGCCACATGGAAGATTAGTACTAGTTTACTAAATGTGTTACCCTCTATAAATAAGGTCGATTATTATTATTATTGGTTGCCATGGAAACCAAAATGAAAAAAAAATAGGAAAAAAAAAAATACTTAAAAAATCATCTCCGCAGAAACCGTATGCACTAATATTCACCATATTTGCCTTTACATGTTTTATGTTTTTTATGAAATTCGGCTCTTTAGTTTGGTTGCTATGGCAACTTAGATTTTCCATAGACTTATAATGGGGCAAATTGAGAAATGGCAATAACTACCAAGCCATTGCATATATTTTGACAAAATTTTCATAGAAACGTTCCTTGAGTAAACTTATCTCAGCCATATGCTTTTATGTCAACCTGTGGGTCCCGTAGGTTGTGCTAGGGCCATGCCACGCCCCCTCCACTTAATAAAATGCCTTATATCTCAGAAACCTTACAGATCCCCACCCCTAAACCATATATATTCTTGTTCCTTACGATAAGACACATTAAGTGACACCAACCTGGGGGTTCCCCTGGATGTGCCAGGGATATGCCCCACCCCCTCCACTTCATTAAATGCCATTTATCTCAGAAACCATTCAGATCCCCACCCCTAAACCCAGGGCTCGAGAAAATGTCGGTTTTCCGGTTCTGGACCGAATTTGCCTTCCATAAACCGATTTTGACTTCAGAAGAAGATTAAAAAATCGGTCCATAATTCTATAACATTTTTTAAAACTCTGTTCGAACTTTTTCGCTAAATCATTATGTTGTTATAACAAGCTGACCGTTTGCCACAGATAATCCAAGTATGTATACAAAAACGCCTACAGAACAAGGTGTTAGACCGGTTCATTATCCAACAAGGTGAAAATTGGACAAGTCCACGTCGGGTTCTTTAATCTTATCGCAGCGAAATTTGACCCGTGTGTCAAAATTATTAAACTGTGAACACTGGCCTCAGGCGTTATCGGCAAGCTGGCAAGGTGAGAAAATTAGGTCAATCAATGCAGGACATATGCTAGTTTGTTTATACAAGTCATTAATTTATGGCTTACTATAGAACTGGTATTTGAATATAATTTTTTTTTTCACAAGGCGCAATTTTCAATACACACCTGTCATGTCTGAACATTGCATGTTATGCCTTCGAGGCAAAATGCCTTATTTCGCCCGTTCTAAACGATATTTTTATTTAAGAAATACGCTCCACTGAAACTAATTACATAAATCACGTGTGTATTACGCTCTTGAATAAATTAAAATGAAAACGCATGACGTGATTTTCGGATCACGTGGCTTTAATATTGACGCATTTTATTTTGCCCAAATTTTCGGATCACGTGGCTTTAATATTGACGCATTTTATTTTGCCCAAATTGCTCTGTTTACAAATAGCGACCGATTTTGCAGCCACTTGGTCGGAAAATGACATCATACGGTTTCAGGCTTGTTTCAGGCTTGTGTAATCGTGAAATATGTATTTATATTCTTTAAAACTCAGTTCCGCCATGTAAGATTTTAAATGACTCTCGTTCGGTCATGTTTTGGTTCGAGATTAAAGAAATGTTTTTCGATTTTTTAACCCGTTCAAAGCGATTTTTTTTAGAAATACGCTCTATTAAAACCAATGACATAAAACATGTATGTGTGTTACGTCTTTGACTGCATTAATGTGTATTATGTAAACGGAAACCGTATGATGTCATTTTCCGACCAAGTGGCTGCAAAATCGGTCGCTATTTGTAAACAGAGCAATTTGGGCAAAATAAAATGCGTGAAATAAGAGAAATATTTTAAAGGTTGATATAGTGACCATCGAACTGGTCTTTGACTGCCCCACATCGGTTATTTTCCTTTAGCGGTCTACAGGTTCTGAGTGACCCGGATATTGGGAAAATGAAAGTAGTTGAAATCTGGCGTAGAAAATGAAAGTAGATGAAATCTGAAGGATGTGAGCAATAATTGCTGTTTATAATCGAGATACTGGTGCTAATATCCATTGACACGTGTAAGAGCAACATTGGTATGTCATTCGTTACGCTAATAACACATTTTATAAATTGCAAATTGCCAAGGACAATTACGGAAATTACCGAAACCGATCGGCAATTTCCGTAATTTTTGGCGAAATCTGGCTGGACCGATTTGGATTCTTCAGTTTCTCGAGCCCTGCCTAAACCGTATATAATCTTGTTTCTTATGATAAGACGCACTCAATGACAGCAACCTGGGGGTCCCTCGGGATGTGCCTTGACTATGCCCCACCCCCTCCATTTCATAAACGGCCCAATATCCCAGAAACCCTACAGATCCCCACCCCTAAACCATATATATTCTAGTTCCTTATGATAATTCGCATTCAGTGACACCAACCTGGGGGACATCCAGGATGTTCCGGGGCCATGCCCAACCCCTCCACTTCATAAAAGGCCAAATAGTCCAGAAACCTTACAAATCCCCACCCCTAAACCATATATATTCTTGTTCCTTATGATAAGATGCATTAAATGACACCAACTTGGGGGTTCCCCCAGATGTGCCGGGGACATGCCCCACCCCCTCCACTTCATAAAATGCCATTTATCACAGAAACCATTCAGATCTCCACCCCTTAGCCATATATATTCTTGTTCCTTATGATAAGACACATTCAGTGACACCAACCTTGGAGTCACCCAGGGCATGCCCGGGCCATGCTCCACCCCTCAACTTCACAAAAGACCATATATCTGAGAAACTGTTCAGAGCCCTACCCCTAAACCATATTATATTCTTGTTCCTTATGATAAGACACACTCAGTGACACCAACCTGGGGGTCCCCCGGGATGTGCCGGGGCCATGCCCCATCCCCTCAACTTCATAAAAGGCCAAATATTCCAGAAACATTTCAGATCCCCACCCCTAAACCATATATATTCTTGTTCCTTATGATAAGACACATTCAGTGACACCAACCTAGGAGTCACCCAGGGCATGCCCGGGCCATGCTCCACCCCTCAACTTCACAAAAGACCATATATCTGAGAAACTGTTCAGAGCCCTACCCCTAAACCATATTATAATATTCTTGTTTCTTATGATAAGACGCAATCAGTGACGCCAGCATGGGGGACTCCCGGGGTGCCACCGGCCATGTCCCACCCCTTTACTTCATTAAAAGCCATATATCTCAGAAACTGTTCAGATCCCCACCCCTTAACCATATATATTCTTCTTCCTTATGATAAGTCCCCACTTCATAATAGGCCATATATCTCAGAAACCATTCAAATCCCTACCCCATAATCATATATATTCTTTTTCATTGTTATTAGACACATTCAGTCACCCCCATCTTGAGGGGTCCGCAGTGGCCATTTCTCTCCCATCCACTTCATAAAAGGGCCTCATATCTCAGAAACTGTTCAGCATTCAGTGACAGCAATCTTGGGCTTTTCTGGGATCCACCATGCCCAAATCCCTCCACTGCTTCAAAAGCCTTACATCTCAGGAGCCATACATATCCCCACCGCTAAACCATAATGTCTCTGTTCCTTTTGATAAGATGCATTTAGTGACACCAACCAGTGCTCCATTTGGTTCATGCCCCATCCTCTCTACTTTATAAAACACATAATATTTCACATACAGTCCACATGAGTGCTCATTTGGGTATGGGGTTTGTTTGGGAGACTTTATAATTGGTAAACTAAAATTATATCCTGTTAAAATAAAATGTCAAGGGCAGTGCCCACCTGAGCTCTGGTTTATGAAATTTGGCTCTTTGGTTTGATTGCTATGGCAAGTTAAGAATTTCCATTGACTTATAAATGGGGAAAATTGAAAAATGACATTTATGCCTTTCAAGATATTTTGTCAAACTTACATAGAAATGTTCCTTTAATAATGTTCTTTTCGGCCTATTAGTTGCCACAGATGGGAAATTGTCAATTGTCGTCTGTTGTCCTGCAACAACACATTCAAGCGACATCAGACCTCTGAAGCCACTAGGCTGATTGGGTCCAAATTTTATCTGTAGTAGCCTTGGGCGCAGGGCTTCCATGGTTAATTAAAATACATTGCTGCCAGTGGGCAGTGCCCCCTGAGCTCTGGTGAGCATAGTGGCCCATGGGCCTCTAGTTAAAACATATCCTCTGAAACCACTGGGCCAATTGGAATCAAATTTCATGTACATGTGGAACCTCTATGGGTGTGGGGGATTTAAAGTTTGTCCATATGGATTGGATAACTTGACCAAAATGGCCACCATGCCCATATATAGTGAAACATTGAAAAAAACTTTTACTCAGGAACCAAATGGCCAATGGTAAACCGCTTAGAAGTTTTCAGCCTGCCCAGGCAGCGTGGCACAAGTAGGAACATCCATGCAAATAAACCTTATTTGATTCCTTGGGCTGCAGGGCTTGAGATGTTATCATCAGGTAAAAGTCCCACAAAATTGGAAGCAACTTCCCCATAATGATCTATAGTGTTGTCGGGAGTGGTAAACCTCAAAATTAAAAAAAAAATCTTCAAATTTGGTATACAGCATTACTTATAGGGTTTATATGCATAGATGGTCTGACCCGCACCATTTTTCCTGGGCAGGCTTAGACCTTCTAGTACTCATGTGCGGCCGGTTTCAGTTCTGGTGGAAGCATCTTGCTGTCACATCTATTTCTCCAAGCCCCACTGCACGGATGGTAATCAAGGGAACTAGCTCGAAAATGTGTCAATGGAAATTCGTTCCCTCGACACATCTGGGAACTCTTTGAGCTAGCGCTGTTGACTAGAAAACTGTACACAGCGGTATGTCTCAAAGAATTTTATCACCAATTATTTCTTTGTTAGCAATTTATTAAAAAATCTGTCAATGCTATTCCACTTAGAAATGATTTGACTTTGTTTCCCGCTAGAATTTGCCTCAGAAATATGCAGGGCTTGAGTAAAATTGAACCTAAACTTTTAATTTTACCACAGAACTGAAAATTTGTCAATTTCTGTCAGTTTGGCCAATGATTTTTCTTTTTCCATCAAATCTACACACTTGCAAGTTGAATTACTGTTATGAATTAACCCTTATCTTGCTGCTGTTCACGACAACCCCTATCTTTGCAAACAGTGTAGATCCAGATCAGATGGCTTCTGAAGAAGCCATCTGATCAGGATCTACACTGTTTGGCATTCAGTTTATGTATTTGTAGCAATAAATTACATCAAGTACAGTGTTCAATCCAGGATTTGGGGTTTAGGACTTCTTCGCCCGAAGTTCAAGAACTTCGCCTAACCAGCCTGGAAAAGAGAAGTTGACTTCGCCCTGTTTTTCCGACTTTTTTTTTCTTTATCTCCAGGATCGGCTTTTCAAATGCGAAGTAATATTCATCGATAAAGGCACAAAGTTGATAACAAAAACACCTATTGATAATCCGATAATTAATAATCCAACTCCATGTGTTAATTGCTCGTGTCAGAAACTGACCACCTGTAGCGTTGAGCACAAGTTGTCAGATCAGTTAATTATGTAAATATGTGAATCGGGTTAGTCCAGATCGGCATCCTTGATCTTATTTCATGGCCCCTTAGATTTTGAGTAATCAGACTTGTCCGCGCAGCATGAGACGATCGGTCTTTTTGATCTTGGCAATATGATTGACGCATGAAAAACGTGCGTCTCATTTTACATATCAATATAAAATAAATAGATAGAGGTGCGAATTTAACCCTTTTTATACGCCCGTTTTGAAAAAACGGGACGTATTATGTTATGGGGTCCGCGTCCGTCCGTCCGTAAACTTTTCGTTTCCGGATAACTCCTCCTACAGTTTTCATCCGATCAAGTTGAAACTTGGTAGGTAGTAAGACCATGATGTGTAGATGTGCGTAAAGTTTCGAGAATTAACGTTCGCCAAATATTAACAGAGTTATGCCCCTTTGAAAATTTTGTAAACATTTTCGTTTCCGGATAACTCCTCCTACAGTTTTCATCCGATCAAGCTGAAACTTGGTAGGTAGTAAGACCATGATGTGTAGATGTGCGTAAAGTTTTGAGAATTAACGTTCGCCAAATATTAACAGAGTTATGTCCCTTTGAAATTTTTGTAAACATTTTCGTTTCCGGATAACTCCTCCTACAGTTTTCATCCGATCAAGTTGAAACTTGGTAGGTAGTAAGACCATGATGTGTAGATGTGCGTAAAGTTTCGAGTATTAGCGTTCGCCAAATATTAACAGAGTTATGCCCCTTTGAAAATTTTGTAAACATTTTCATTTCCGGATAACTCCTCCTACAGTTTTCATCCGATCAAGCTGAAACTTGGTAGGTAGTAAGACCATGATGTGTAGATGTGCGTAAAGTTTCGAGAATTAACGTTCGCCAAATATTAACAGAGTTATGTCCCTTTGAAATTTTTGTAAACATTTTCGTTTCCGGATAACTCCTCCTACAGTTTTCATCCGATCAAGCTGAAACTTGGTAGGTGGTAAGACCATGATGTGTAGATGTGCGTAAAGTTTCGAGAATTAACATCCGCCAAATATTAACAGAGTTATGCCCCTTTGAAATTTTTGTAAACATTTTCGTTTCCGGATAACTCCTACAGTTTTCATCCGATCAAGCTGAAACTTGGTAGGTAGTAAGACCATGATGTGTAGATGTGCGTAAAGTTTCGAGAATTAACGTTCGCCAAATATTAACAGAGTTATGTCCCTTTGAAATTTTTGTAAACATTTTCGTTTCCATATAACTCCTCCTACAGTTTTCATCCGATCAAGCTGAAACTTGGTAGGTAGTAAGACCATGATGTGTAGATGTGCGTAAAGTTTCGAGAATTAACATCCGCCAAATATTAACAGAGTTATGCCCCTTTGAAATTTTTGTAAACATTTTCGTTTCCGGATAACTCCTCCTACAGTTTTCATCCGATCAAGCTGAAACTTGGGAGGTAGTAAGACCATGATGTGTAGATGTGGGTAAAGTTTCGAGAATTAACATCCTTCAAATATTAAAAGAGTTATGCCCCTTTGAAATTTTTGTAAGTATTTTCATTTCCGGATTACTCCTAGAGTTTTCATCAGATCAAGCTGAAACTTGGTAGGTAGATAAACCTTGATGTATAGATGTTCGTAAAGTTTCGAGTATTAACGTCCGCCAAATATTAACAGTTATATCCCTTTGAAATTTTTGTAAACATTTTCGTTTCCGGACATTTTGATAAAAAACGTCGCATTATGTTATTGACTTCGTGTCCGTTAGGACCGCTTCCGTCCGCCTTTCCGCCCATCCGCCCAAAATCTTCTTTTTTTCAGGATAACGCCTCTGTCAGTTTTTTGGCTTCTGAAGAAGTCATCTGATCAGGATCTACACTGACATTCAGTAAATGAACATGTAGAAATAAACTGCATCGAGTAATCTGATTGGTTCAAAGTCAGATTTGGGTGTGGCTTAATTGAATATTCAGCAGGTTAAAGGCTAAGCAAATGCTATAAGTGCTCTTTTTTATGTGTTCTAAATTGCTAATCAGATTAATTCTAGTTCTAAGCTGTTTGCTGTGGATGCAGCAATACAGGGAAAAGGAAGAAAGCTCTGTTTGTGATGCCCTAGCTCTGGATTAGCACTGTGCATGCTCTTCTTGCATTTTGCTGTCACCCATTGAAACTTGAAAAATAGTTCCACCATGAATAAGCAATGAATACTGTTTTCAGATTTCAGTCTACCAAATACGAATTTGCCACGGGCGTATAATGCCCCGCTTGCGGAGCTCTTGTTTACCAAATGGAATCTTCCTCCTTATATATAGCAGGATTTCAATTCAAAATTTATGGGTGTCAGGTTATGTTTTCATGAAAATTTAATTGGAAAATAAGTTAATAACAACTGAACTTTTAGTAAACCGTGGAGGCCCTGATCAGACACCCGTTCTGCGGAGTCTGATCTGAGCCTGCACTGTTTGCCAGGGTACCTGTGTTGGGGTTTCTGGTACTAAATGGGTTAACAGGATTACCTGAACAAATAAAAACCGTGATGTAAAGTCCCGATCAGGCGCTAAGATGGGAACTAGAAAAAAGGGAGTATAGGAAATGATAGATGAAAAGAACATATAAAAAAAGCTGCCCAATTGCACCTGCAGCAACTTGCCGGCATATCACGGTCGCACAGATAGAAACTCCCACCCGACTGCACAACAATGTCATTATGACTCATAATCTCGAGGTGAGATTAAATCGGTTGTTTCCCTTTAGCGCCCTTCAGTGACTAAGTGAGCGGGACATCGAGAAAATGAAAGTAGATTAGTATCTGATGTCTGATTATTGCTGCTAATCGAGATACCGATGTGCATAATCATTCAGCAATTGCAACAGCAACATTGGTATGTAATTCGCAATGATATCATACCCGCACACTGTATTTCTAAATTGCAAATAAGCAACGATATTTACGGAAATTACCGAAAATTCGACACGACAATTTCCGTAATTAAGTCGTTTTTCTCGAGCCCTACTTCGCCCTCTTGTCCCTCATTTCGCCCTGTCAGTGCTGGAGGGAGAAGTCACTTCTCCCTGCTTCCTGGGCCTAGGATGATCCCTGTAATACCTCATTTAACCAGAACAAAACAATTTGGATAAATTGTCTTGCTCAATTGCTAAATGCATGTTTTATCTAGAATGAATGCCATTAAAAATATTTCTTGAAGAGAAGAACTCTATAATAAATAGCGCCTGCCTCGACATATTGCGGTATTTCGGTCCGGTATTTAGCATAAGCCGCACGGCGCACACGAATTTGGTGTAAGCCGCCCGGCGCACACAAGTATACTGAACATGGCCGCATCCCCGGTAAACAAAACGACGATTTGGGTTTATAAAGATATGAATTGTTACTAGTTAAACAGATAAAACAAAATGTTTTTCTAATTTATTTTGATCAGGCAACATGTGGTTTTTGATCAACTCAACAATAAGCAACAGGCAGCCGAAAAACGGCGAGAAAATCGCAAAAATGAACTCCAGAAGGAACAGTCTCTAAATTCTACAGTTGCGCCCGACGGGCCCATTGAATGATCTCTTGTGCGCCCCTCGTGTAAAAAGCGGGCCCAGGGCGCAATGACGCAGCCTAGATTGAACACTGCAAGTAATTTGATTGGTTGATAGACAGAAATGGGTGTGGCTTAAATGAATATTCAGCAAGATAAGGGTTAAAGATTAGGGCTCATAGCTTGTTCCACACACTGTAAGCTGGCTCTAAAGAAAACCACGAGGTAGACCTTGAAGATTCAAGCCAATGACAAATCATCAGGCACCAACCACTAATAAAATAAAAAATTAAGTTTTAAGTTGGGGCCATCATCAGGTCAAAGACAAACTATAACAATAAATCACGACAGAATAACCACCTTGGAAGGTCAATAAAAAGTGTTTCAGCGGGGGCTTAAATCGATATTACGTGGCCACAATCCTTGGTCCTGTCCTGGTTTAGACAAATATAATTTGTTCAGTCCAAATGAAGGCTTTCTAATTTGTTCAGTTCACATGAAGGCTTCAGCATTTCTCATGATCTATCTTAAAATCTAATTGGACAGAAAATTTTTATCAATTATAAACCATTAAATCAGAAGTTGTTGCACAAAAGGAATTTTCAACACGTCTTTTGGCAAATAATTGAGTAAAAAAGGTTAGATACAATCATTGCTCCCTATAAATGCTGTCAAAGACAAACACACTTTATCATAAATTTATTCATCTTGAACATGTATGCAAGATTAAGGTTCCAATACCCATATCACAATGGGCTCAGACATTGCATTCTGATCATTGAGTTTCTCAGTTTGAGTTGTTGAAGAAACACTACACTCTTGAATTATTCTAACATACATGTCAGGCCGTCAGTGCATATAAACCCAAAATGACCTATACAGTGTTGACAGGGACATTTAACCTCAAATCAAACAAACAAACATACTTATTATTTGAATAGTCAGTTAGATATTTCTTGCCAAACATTTGCAAAATGTGAATACAACTTTAAAAAAAAAGGTTACGTGTTTGGTATAATCTATAAATGCAGAAAACAATTAATTATAATCAATCATTGACACAATACTATATATTGACTTGTCAGAAACAGGTTCTGAGACTCAAATGTTCTGAAAAAGGTATAATCCTTTGGAAGCAAGGACTACAGCACAGAACTGAAAACTATTTCTGGGCCAGACTAATTAGCTAGCTTCAGCCAATTTACATAAGTGATGTTGTTTAACCCATTTTGTACCGGAAATCCCTAAACGGGTAGTCGGCAAACTGCAGGCCCAGATCAGATGCCGCAGAATGCGGTGTCTGATCAGGGCCTACACTATTTGCAAAATTTTCTGCCAATTTCCAAATAGATTTAGAAAAAAAAAAAACCTGACACGGTGACACCCCTATATTTCGAAATGGACTCCTGCTATATATAAGATGGAAGATTCTATTTGGTATAAAAACGATTAAACAAGCAAGTGTGTTTTTCAGCAGAAAAACATACTTTGTAAATTGGTGATTTATTGTTTTTTACCTGAAATGCATGTTTTGTTTACATGATGCTGTTTTTATTTTCAGTACCGGAATTTAACTGGAGCTGAGGCTCTTAACTGGTTGTATATGAGTTATGGTGACCCACAGACAGTATACGACATTGCCAGAGATATACCACAGGCTGTTCTGCAACAGATGCTCTTGAATGCCACCCAGATGGGATGGGGTTGGGTAATTTATCCCTTGTATATTCTTAGACAAGGAATGAAACATCAGCTGAAAAAAAAAAACTGTCTCTTGTGGTATTCTAACCCAGGCCTCTTGGGTGAAAATCCAGTGTTCAAACAACTGAGCCAAAAAGTTAGACTTTCACCCTTATTCCAACCCCACCATCTTTTTTTTTTCAGCTGTGCTTCGTCTCTTGTTGCTGCTTTTATGTCATAAGAAGATATCTAGTGATGTTAATGAAATCTTATAAATGAGCTTTTACCCATTGCATGTGGGAAACCCAAAAAGGGTATCTTGGCAAACAGCGCAGCCTCAGATCAGTCGCTGCAGAACTGACTTGGGCCTTCACTATTTGCTAACAGAATTTTCCATCAAAAAATAGAATAAAAACCAAAATGAATATGCCTCTCACTCCTTATATTACAAATGGTCTTGTCCAACATACAGCAATGGAAGAGTCAACTAGTATAGAATGGATTAACTGGATTGAGATAGACTGAACCTGTGACAGCAGAGTGTAATCATGAGAGCTAAGAAATTGGACATCTGATTAGGGATGTGCTTCTACCCACGAAATTGTTTTGCAATATAACTTTATGTATCATGGTGCATATGGATATATTCAGCATGCTGGACAGTGAAAACAAATGTGCATTGACAATGGCTGAACTTGTATCAACCAACAGATAGCATTAACAAAGAAAAGTAAGAGAATCAAAGGACACAGATACCTTTCAAACTCGAAAAACAACATAGATCTGTTGGCCTACTATCAAAATTGTCCAAAAAGTAATGCAGTATCCAGCCCTACTATGGTTTGGACTGATAATTGAAAAAAAGCTTCAAAAACCTTCTTCTCTGAAACCACAGAGTCCAGAGCTTAGATATTTAGCTTGTAGCAATGTCCAGTGGTCACCTACATAAATCCTGCCAATCATGCCCCTAGGGTCCAAATTGGCCACTACCTGGGGCCCATAAGCTCCCATAGACTGAAAATGGAAAAAAGCTTAAAAAATCTTCTCTGAAATCAAGAAGCACAGTGCTTAGATATTTAGCATGTAGCAATATGAAATACCGTATTCGCCCTAATTAACGCACACTGCGCTTAGTTTTTTCAAAATTGTGTAAATTGTGGTGAAAAATCGACCTACAGACCAGCTACCGGTAATAACCCATATTTTTTTTCTCCGCGGTAATAGGCTTTTTTTTCTCGGAGAACAAGCGAGAAATTTCTCCGAGAAATAAAAAAAATTTGTGTTTCAAAGCGGTTAATTTCTCCGCGAAACGCCGCGAAATTTCTCCCTGAACATCGCTTTTTCTCGAAGAAAGCTAATTAGTACAGGTGAAGTCGTTCACGGCGTTTCTCCGCGAAATCTGCCTATACCTACATTGTATATTTGTTCATGTGCATGTATTTTTTTTTTTTTTTTTCATGCATTAAAATTTGGTACACAAAGTGTGAAGCATATGACAAAATGCATGTTCTTTGTACAAAGATGGACAACTGTAGCAATCGTAAAGTATGATTTTGATCCGTTTGGAATCATAATGATTTGCATCTTATGCACTTTACAACTCAGTATGAACATGATGAATGTTTTCTGTGTTCCTTTGTTTACTGTTGTGTATACGCTTCATAAATTGAAAACTGCTGATTTTCTCTCGGTTCACCATATTGGGAGTACTTTATTTTTTTCTCAAGTAAATACTTTAGAAAAATCAAACTCAATGTATATAATAACGGGGATCCTGCTTGTACATGTATATGTGGGCGCTGATTTCATTCTACATTTTGGTTGATCTTTTTCTTACACTTCGAGTAATTAAACATCACTGATGCTTACACTTAAGCTCACATGGAGGCCCGCTTGTGTTTCTTGCCTTTACAATTCAATTTTGCTCATACATTAACCCATTTCAGACTGGAAATCCCTAAACGGGTAGCGTGGCAAACAGTGTAGGCCCAGATCAGACGCCACAGAATGCGTCTGATCAGGGCCTACACTGTTTGCAAACAGCTCGGCCATTTTCCTAATAAATTTTGAAGAAAACACAACCTGAAATCCCTAAATTTTGAAATGGACTCATGCTACATGTATATATAAGGAGGAAGATTCCATTTGGTACAAAAAGGGTTAATATGGGGAAATTACGCGGCAAGCATTCCAAGGCTGCACATAAGTCTGATCTCCAACTTGGAGCAGAACTACAAAATTCTCCAAGATAATCAGCGAAGTTTGTACAGACATGCAACCTGGGTATCTTGTTAAGTCTACTGTATACCCCTAAGGTAACTAGCCCCCGTGTTCGAATGGGTAAGAACACTGACACTTAACCCATTCAGTACCAGAAACCCCTAAAGGGGTACCTTGGCAAACAGTGCAGGCCCAGATCATACACCGCAGAACGCGTCGTCTGATCAGGGCCTACACTGTTTGCAAATCGTTAAGCCATTTCCCAAACTAAATTTAAAAAAAAACAACCTGGCACCCCTTAGTTTCAGAATTGACTCCTGTATATATAAGGAGGAAGATTCCATTTGGTTTTGTTTGTATTTGAGTTTTACGGCCCAGTCAACACTATTTAGGTCATTTTGGAGCCGGTCAGTTTACCTATCAACACTTTCCTGGGCAGGCTTATACGTAAGCGGTTAACCAGTACAGTGCACATTCTTTCGCCAGAAACTGACAACTGCCCTTCTTGAATCAGCGGAAGGGAGAGAATGACCGTAGAAAAGATTTCATGATCAATCTCCACGAAAGAATGTTGCCGACCCCGGCGGGAGTCGAACCCGCGTCCTCCTGATCACCAGTCAGACCCGCATCCGACTGAGCCACTGAGGCCGGCTATTCCGTTTGGTACAAAAAGGGTTAATCATCGGGTCATTAGGTCTCTCCGCTGTGGTTTGCGCCTCACTCGGGCCACATATGAGACGCCAAGATCTGCAACAGAAGATGGTCTTACTCCGGTTTTAGCTCAACTCTGATTAGCGGTCCGTTCGAAATAAGTGAAATAATCTTGAAAGTGCCGTAAATCTACTAAACACCCCGAGGATAACGGGCATCCTCGAAAGCGCTGACATTCATTAGGACTCACTGCTGTGATTCGCACCTCGTTCGGTTCAAATTCTGCAACTTTGAGAGTTGAGCGCGGTCAGCTCGAAATAAATGAATTTGTCCTGACATCATGAAAACATGCCTGTGCAGGCTTAGATCCTATAAGCGGTAATAGCAGTACTCGCATGCGTGTTGGTTTCAGCTATGCGTGGAAGCATCATGCAGCCCATCTATTTCATCAAGCTGAGCTTTTGGTAAATGTCACACATCATTACAAAAACACGCCTATTCAAATATATTGGTAAAATATTACCACCAAAAGAAAAAAAAAGATTTTTTTTTTCTGATAAAAATCCTAAGATTTGAATTTCTCATTTTTCTGCTCAAAACATTGATTGTGAGTGCTCGTTAGAACCGCCTCACTGATGCGGTTCTAAAGAGTACCCACAATCTGTGTTTTTGAGCAGAAATAATGTACACCCCTGTAAACCCCAGTTTTGCTATACAAAAGTGGGGTTGAAGGGAGTCAAAATTATATAGGCATGTTCTTGTGATGTCATTATGGTGTTAAAAACCTACATGTGCGACTCATTATGAGAACTCCCCTATTCAAATATATTGTAAAATTTTACCACTAAAAACGGAAAATTTTCGGATAAAAATTCTGGCATTTTTTCTTATTTGTGCTCAAGATTTTGGGTACACTTTAAAACGACTCGGCGTGGCGGTTCTAACGAGTACCCACAGTCTATGTGAGCAGAAATTAGATAAATAATGTATACCCCTGTAAACCCAGAGTAAAAGTGGGGTTTAAGCAAGCAACAAATGAATAGGCGTATTTTAGTGATGTGAATAAGTTGTCATGAGACTTTTAAAAAGGGATTATACAATGGAGAAATAAATTACTAAAATGAAATTGTGTAACATGAAAGAATATTTGATTATGATTTAACAATGACTACCATTTGCCTTCGTTTACAAAAACAGCGCCAAACAAACGAAGAAATAATAATGAGCCAAAAATTTCATGTAAGCCCAGTCGTATTTTTTTCTCCGCGAAACACGGGTAATTTCATTTTCAATGAAAGCAATCGGTCAAATTTTCGCCGAGAATCTCCAAGAGTTTTCTTCGCGAAACCGGGAGAAATTTCAGCGAGAAATTGCTCGCTCATTTTATCTTTTCTCTCTGTTTTGTGGAGAAAATAGCCGATTTCGCATTAGGCGGTTTCTCCGCGAAACAAAAAATATGGGTTATTACCGGTAGCTGATCTGTATTAAGCGCACACAAATCATTTTGGGTAACTGTCTTGGCAGTTGAACTGTCTTGTTTCCCGCTTCGCAAATTTCGACAGGAAAAAAAATCGATACTTTTTTAAAACCCACATGCTGATTATTGCAGTTATGCACATTGGCTTCTTTTGAAAGAAGCCAACCTGTTACATCCTTACACCGTAACTATTTTCCCGATCATTTCCCGAAATAGATGCGATGGGCCTCATGAATATTCAAGATGCCTCTCGGGGCTCCTTTTCCGACTACCTTATGAGTCACGTTATGCAGTCGGGTGAAAGTTTGGGTCTGTGCGACCATCCTGTGCCGGCAAATTGCAGCAGGTGCAGAATGTTTTTTTTTTTTTTTTGCATTTACCTTATTTCTAGTTCTCATCTCTCGGGAGACGGCTTGAGATAGTTGGTTGCTTTTCACACATTGTATGTCAGCATGATTCCTGATCGGACTTAACCGGTCAGTGCCAATTAAAGTCGCATCTCGGACATTTTGCAAGTATTGATAAATGAGTGAAAAATGATATTAATATGTAACTCGAGACGCATGTTTTTCATGTGTCAATCATACTGCCAAAATTAACAGCCTGCAAAGACTGAACGTCCGATGCTTTCCTTTTTTTCTTTCTAGTCACATTTGTACATTTTGCGTGAACAAATCTTATTAGGGCCCCGCACTGGAAGTGTGGGTGCCCTATAGTAATCACTCTGTCCGTCCGTCTGTCCGTCCACAAATTTTTTTATCCTCCATAACTTTTTATTATTCCTGGATGGATTTAAATATTACTTGGCATCATTCTGTCCGTCCGTCTGTCTGTCTGTCTGTCTGTCTGTCCGTCTGTCCGTCCACAATTTTTTTTATCCTCCATAACTTTCTTATTCCTGGATGGATTTAAATATTACTTGGCAGAAATGTTAACCATAATGTGATGGAGTGTTGCGCGCAAGACTCAGGTCCGTACCTCAAAGGTCAAGGTCATACTTAGAGGTTAAAGGTCAAAAAAGGGTCTTTCCTGTGTCCAATTAATAACTTTGTTATTATTCCTGGATGGATTTAAATATTACTTGGCAGAAATGTTAACCATAATGTGACGAAGTGTCACACGCAAGACCCACAGCCGTACCTCAAAGGTCAAGGTCATACTTAGAGATAAAAGGTCAAAAAAGCGTCTTTTTCATTGTGTCCAATCTATAACTTTCTTATACCTGGATGGATTTAAATATTACTTAGCAGAAATATTAACCATAATGTGACAGTGTGTCACGCGCAAGACCCAGGTCCGTACCTCAAAGGTCAAGGTCATACTTAGAGGTGAAAGGAAAAAAAAACGTCTTTTTTAACATCAACATTTTCCTACTCCTCTGATAGCGCTGCCGGGGCCCTAGTCAGTTTCACTGACAGCTCTAGTTACACAATTTTAACACATGGTTCAAGTGACACTGCGATAAGATCAAAGATGCTGATGTGGACTAAGGGCTATTCCAGGAAAAAGTGTCACCAGGGGGTGGACCGCAACTTTTTCTTTAGGGGTACCCCCTAGGAATAAAAATTAGTTGAAGGGCACCACCAAAGAAAAAGAAATCTCATGGAACCCCAACCCCAAGGAATTTAATTTTGTAATTTAGAGTAATTATGTCTCCCCCGAAAAAAATTTTTTCGGAGAGACATATTGTTTTTCCCCCGGGCGTCTGTCTGTCTGTCCGTCTGTCCGTCTGTCTGTCTGTCCGTCTGTCTGTCACACATTCGTGTCCGCTCTATAACTTGAAAACCGTTGGAGCTATCGTCACGAAACTTAGTATAAATATAAATCAGCATTAGACGACGTGCAGTGCGCAAGAACTATAACTCTCGCATTTATACTTTTTGAATTATCTCCCTTGGAAGTTTGTTGGTATGTATATATGTATGGGCAAATCGTGTCCGGTCAATAACTTTCTTATTTTCAGATGGATTTTGAAATTACTTGGCAGAAATATTAACAACCATAAGACAATGTGTGGTGTGCATGAATCAGGTCGGTACCTCAAAGATCAAGGTCATACTTAGAGGTCAAAGGTCAAAAAAGGGGCCTTTTTTTCGTATTTGGTCAATAACTTTCTTATTTTGAGATGAATTTTAAAATTACTTGGCAGAAATATTAACCACCATGAGAGGATGTGTGGTGTGCATCAGGCAGGTCAGTACCTTGAAGGTCAAGGTCATACTTAGAGGTCAAAGGTCAAAAAAGGGGCCTTTTTTTCGTGTTTTGTCAATACATTTCTTATTTTGAGATGGATTTTAAAATTACTTGGCAGAAATATTAACAACCATGAGACGATGTGTGGTGTGCATCAGGCAGGTCAGTACCTCGAAGGTCAAGGTCATACTTAGAGGTCAAAGGTCAAAAAAGGGGCCTTTTTTTCGTGTTTTGTCAATAACTTTCTTATTTTGAGATGGATTGTGAAATCACTTGGCAGAAATGTTAACCAATATAAGACGATGTGTTACGTGCATGACGCAGGTTGGTACCTCAAAGGTCAAGGTCATACTTAGAGGTCAAATGTAAAAAAGGGGCCTTTTTTCCGGTTTTGTCAATAACTTGCTTATTTTTAGATAGAATTTGAAGTTACTTGGCAAAAATGTTAACTATCATGAGACGATGTATTGCATGCATGATTCAGTTTGATAACTCAAGTGTCAAGGTCATACATAGAGGTCAAAAGTCAAAAAAGGGGCCTTTTTTTTCGTGTTTGGTCAATAACTTTCTTATTTTTAGATGGATTTTGAAATTGCTTGGCAGAAATGTTAAACACCATGAGATGATGTGTTGCACGCATGACCCAGTTTGGTACCTGAAAGGTCAAGGTCATACATAGAGGTTAAAGGTCAAAAAAGGGGCCTTTTTTGTGTTCTGTCAATAACTTTCTTATTTTTAGATGGATTTTGAAATTACTTGGCAGAAATGTTAACCACCATAAGACGATGTGTTGCGTGCATGACCCAAGTTGGTACCTCAAATGTCAAGGTCGTACTAAGAGGTCAAAGAACAAAAAGGGGCCTTCTTATGCCTCAAACTTTGAAAAAGTTGGAGGGGCATATTGGTTCTGGTTCGTTTGTCCGTTCGTCTGTCCGTTACGCTTTTGATGCATAGCATAACTAAAGAACCGTGTATGCTAGGGTTTTGAAATTTCATATATGGATTCCTCATGGAAAATTAGCTGACGCGTATTTTTTTTCTCGTCCGGATTATGCCCCCTTCAAGAGTTATTGCCCTTTGAAATTTTTTTAATAAAATCTTGTCAGCAAGATATCTCAAAAACTATTGGAGCTAGAACCTTGAAAGTTGGTGAATATATTGGTGGTGATGAGTAGATAAACTGATTAACTTTTGACAAAATTCCGAAAAATACTTTGTGAGTTACAGCCCTTTGTCATTTTGGTAATTTGTGCCCATTGTAATGTATGCTAAAAGTGATGCATAGCATAACTTTAGAACCGTGTATGCTAGGGTTTTGAAATTTCATATATGGATTTCTCATGGAAAATTAGCTGACGCGTATTTTTTTTCTCATCCGGATTATGCCCCTTTCAAGAGTTATTGCCCTTTGAAATTTTTTCAATAAAATCTTGTCAGCAAGATATCTCAAAAACTATTGAAGCTAGAGCTTTGAAAATTGGTGAATATATTGGTGGTGATGAGTAGATGAACTGTTTAACTTTTGACAAAATTCTGAAAAATACTTTGTGAGTTATGGCCCTTTGTCATTTTGGTAATTTGTGCCCATTGTAATGTATGCTAAAAGTGATGCATAGCATAACTTTAGAACCGTGTATGCTAGGGTTTTGAAATTTCATATATGGATTCCTCATGGAAAATTAGCTGACTCTTATTTTTTGTCTCATCCGGATTATGCCCCTTTCAAGAGTTATTGCCCTTTGAAATTTTTTCAATAAAATCTTGTCAGCAAAATTTCTCAAACACTATTGGAGCTAGAGCCTTGAAAGTTGTTGAGTATATTGATGGTGATGAGTATATGAACTGATTAACTTTTGACAAAATTCCGAAAAATACTTTATGAGTTATGGCCCTTTGTCATTTTGGTAATTTGTGCCCATTGTAATGAATGCTAAAAGGGATGCATAGCATAACTTTAGAACTGTGTATGCTATGGTTTTGAAATTTCATATATGCATTCCTAATGGAAAATAAGCTGACGCGTATTTTTTTTCTCATCCGGATTATGCCCCTTTCAAGAGTTATTGCCCTTTGAAATTTTTTGAACATTTTTTAAGTTACTTTGCAGAAATGTTTATCTTCATTAGATGATGCGTTGCACACAAGACCCGGCTCAATACCTCCAATGTCAAGGTTATACTTAGAGGTCAAAAACGGGGGAGACATCTGTGTTTTTGTAGAAAAACAAATTCTAGTTTACTTTCAGTCGTAACAAGCCACAGATGTGTTTACTTATAATAAATTAAAGCATTTGACCTTTCCGGCCAAGCATCTGCTATTTGGCGCCAAAACACAATCATTCACGAGACAGCAGAATATTGTGTTTTTATTATGCATACATCTACCGTTAGATGTAGCTAATCATCTGAGGAGTGATTAAATCATTTTCACATTGATTGTGGATTAAATTTTATGATTGAGGGATAAACCACAGACTAGAGACATAACTTGACCTAATTTTCACACCTTGATTCAAACTGAAGTCACTTTGGCTCTGAAACGGCCATTTAGGCCCCCGGCACAACAAAACAACAACAGGTATCCATTTTTGGTTCCATGAATGCGACGTTGATTGAAAAAAAAAGATTTGAACTTGGAAATAGATAGATATTTTGCTGTTCCATGCATAAATATTGACATTTATGCTGGGTCAGACCCGTCCACCAAGAAATTTTAAATTGATGTTACACCTAGGACCACAAAAAATAAAACTACCTGCACCCCCCACCCAAAGCAATAAAAAAATCATTTGCGCTCCGTCCCGGGGTTACACTTTTTCCTGGAATAGCCCTAATCCGATTCACCTATTTACATAATCAACTGATCTGACAACGTTCCACACTACAGGTGGTCAGTTTCTGACACAAGTGATAAACACATTCAGCTGGATTATTATTACCAGATTATCAAAAGGTGTTTTTGAAATCAACTTGTTTTCCTTTATCGATATTTAATACTTCGATCCTGGAGACGGAGTCAGAAATTTTCAGTAAAAAACAGGGCGAAGTCAACTTCTCTTTTCTAGTCTGGTAAGGCGAAGTTCTTTAACTTCGGGCGAAGAAGTCGCCGGAATCCCCCCCTCGGCTGACCCCTGTCAGGTATCTGTGGATTTCATGTGTACCAAAAGGTTTGGGAACCACATTTAAACGAGGAATTAAAGTGTGTATTAGAGCTGTCGAATGAATTTGACAATTATGCATTTGCTTTTCCTTCAATGTTGAAGAAATAACGGTAAGTTTTTATAGATTTCCTGTTAAAGCTTCATTGGGGTGTGCGCGTATGCAAATCATTTCAAAAATAGCTTTGGTGTGCGCTTATAGGAGCATGTGCGGTAATCAGGGCGAATACGGTAGTCACCTACATAAATCCTGCTAACCATACCACTGGGGCCAAAATTGGCCAATCCACCGGGGCTCATCAGTTCCCATATACTTACAATGGGAAAAACTTAAAAAATCTTCTCCTCTGAAACCACAGGGCCCAGAGCTTAGATATTTAGCATGTAGCAATGGCAAGTGATCACCTACATAAATAGTAACAATCATGCCCCTGGGGTCGAAATTGGCCACGCCCTGGGGACCCTTAGCTCCCATAGACTCATAATGGAAAAAAAGCTTGAAAAATCTTCTCTGATACTATGAAGCACAGAGCTTATATTTAGTATCTAGCAACATAAAATAGTCACCAACGTAAATCATGCCAACCCTGCCCCTGGGGTCAAAATTGGCCACGCCCGAGCTCATCAGCTCCCATTGACTTATGATGGAAAAAAGTAAAAATATTTTATCTTCTTGTCTGAAACCGTAAAGCCCAAAACTTAGATATTTAGTATGTAGCAATGTCAAGTGGCCACCTACATAAATCTTGCCAATTATGCCCCTGGGATCCAAATGGACCACACCCCAGTGCTCTTTAGAGCCCATAGACTTACAATTGGAAAAACTTCAAAAATCTTCTTCTCGGAAACCACAGGGCCCAGAGCTTATATATATTTATAGCATGTAGCAACATCACATGGTCACCTACATAAATCCTGCCAACCATGCCCCTGGGGTCAAAATTGGCTGCGCCCATGGGCCCATTAGCTCCCATAGACTTATAATGGAAAAAAAAAAACCTTCAAAAATCTTCTCCGTTGAAACCATACATCCCAGAGCTTAGATATTTAGTATGTAGCAACACAAAATGGTCATCTTAAGGAATGCTGCAAACCATGCCCCTTGGGCCTAAATTGGTCACGCCTATGGGCCCATTAGGTACCATAGACTTAAAATGGAAAAAAAAACAAAAAAACTTAAAATGGAAAAAAAAACCTTCAAAAATCCTCTTCTCTGAAACCATAAGGCCCAGAGCTTAGGTATTTATTATGTAGCAATGTCAAGTGGTCGCCTACACGAATTTTGCCAATCATGCCCCTGTGTCCAAATTGGCCAAATCCTGTGGCCCCTTAACTCCAATAAACTTATAATGAAAATAAAAACTTCAAAAATCTTCTTCTCTGAAACCATGAAGTACAGACCTTAGATATTTAGTATATATAGCAACATAAAATGGTCGCCTACATAAATCCTGCCAACCATGCCCTTTGGGTCAAAATTGGCCATGCCCCAGGGCTCATTAGCTCCTATAGACTTTTTCTGGAAAAAACTTCGAAAATCTTCTTCTCCGAAACCATAAGGCTCAGAGCTTAGATATTTAGTATGTAGCAATGTCAAGTGGTCTCCTCCACTAATGATTTTCTGGTACACAGGTGAGTGATATAGGGCCATTGGGCACTCTTGGTTTTTTTTTCATATAAATGAACCGGCCTTTTACAAGAATTTTGCTACCAAGGAAGAAGCCATTTTGACCAAAGTCTTCACTTGTTGCTCTTTGTATATCACAGAGGTCATAGTGTCATTTCATCTCAATGTCGGGTAAAAGTCCCACAAAATTGGAAGCAACGTCTCCAAAATGACCTTTACAGTGTCAACGGCAACGTTTAACCTCAAATCAAACAAACAAAAGAGGCTATAGAAGGCTTGTGCTTACAAGAAAGGCTCTCATCAGACTGCACAAATGCACAGTTTGTTCGGTCTCCTGATCATTCTGTTCTGCTGTTGAATAGTGTTTTGAAGTTAAACAAGAAAAACAAACTTGATGCGGCATAAAAAAGAACACACTTCAGATTAAGCCGAAAGATTGGTAATATGGAAATTCAGATTTGCTAAAATCCTTGCTTTTCGATATCCAGGATGGCTGCCTTGGTGCTCATCTTGAAATTCTTCAAAGGACATCTCCCAAAGCATAAGTGATTGAGCTTAAACTTAATGGGATGCATCAGGGCCACATGGCCGTAGAGTCACTAAAATGGTTCTGTTCTAATATCCAAAAAATTGAAGATGGCTAAAGTCCCTCTTACCGTATTTGTACACTTAACCTCTACTCTGCACCAACATCATTTTCTCCTGAATCCTAATAGGGATTGTGCTTTTCCGAAACTTAGGTGACGGATCAACTGCAAGGGATTGCTTAACCCATTTCAGACTGGAAACCCCTAAACGGGTACCGTGGCAAACAGTGCAGGCCCAGGCCGCAGAACGCGGCGTCTGATCAGGGCCTCCACTGTTTGCAAAAAGTTCAGCCATTTTCCAAATCTATTTTGAAGAAAACACGACCTGTCACCCCTAAATTTTGAAATTGACTCCTGCTATATATAAGGAAGAAGAAAAGGTTAAGGTAATCCCATCTTATAGTCAAGATGGCAACCATGGCCAGTGTAACATGATCAGCCCAATCCTAGCGAACAATATCTGGCCCACTTGGGTTGCTAGTTTGTCTTTCTCTCTATATTATACAGTGAAATTCCACTATTAAGACCACCTAAAATTAAGATTAATTCTGCTTTAAAAAGCTTATTTAAAAATGTGCAGTTATTCTTTCTTCATCTTTTCTGTACACAATGTCCTCTGGTCAGGGACCACCTTTGGGACTGTTCAAAAGTGGTCTTAAAGACCACTTTTGAACCGTCCCAAAGGTGGTCTTAATATAGGAATTTTACAGTGTGTCAATTGTCAAAATTTCCTGTCAAAATTAGTAAACCATTTGTATTGAATGGAATCATCAACCTGTATAGCAGGAGTCCACTTAAAAATTTAGGGGTGTCAGGTTCAGTTGATTTTTGAAATTGAACAGTGAATGCAACTTCTCAAAGAAAGAAAGAAAGGATCTGTTGAAGTACTAGATTACTGAACCTTGGTAAATAAGATTCTAACAAGTACATGTATTTCATGTATATTTCTAGTGAAATAAGTATCATTCTTGTTGCTTCTTACCTGGCATAATCACTGCTGCAGGAACCCAGACACATTTTCTCTTTTCACAGCTCATTTATATCTGAAGAGAACATGCAGATTGCCCAGGAATTGTGATATGCTTTTTGCTGAATTTTGTAAATACATGTATCGAAGCTCGAGATATGGTTAAGTTATGGGGACAGATATCTGATAATTTTCCTAATTCCTTGTTAAAGGCTTCTTATTGTGTTTACTTACCTCTAGGGGAGGCAACTCCTGCAAAAGAATTTTTGTCTCCCATGTCAGTAGGGTCAACTCTTAAAGGAAAGAATTTGCTCCTGAAGAGCAAATTCTTTCCTTTAAAAGAAGACCCCTCTTTCAGTGGGACCGGCCTCAGGAAGTCCGGAAAGTTATCTCACTTTGAAAAATGGTAGATAAATCTGTCTGGTGTTCCCCTTCAGAAGATTCCCCTTAAGTATTTATGTGGAGCCGTAAGATACTGGCTTCTTTTCACAGGTTTGATCATAGTGCTTTTTTAATTTCTTTTATATTTTTGTTACAGTTTGGCAACCCAATGGCACCAGTTTTAAATGCCTTGTTGGACATATATATCCGGAAGTTAGGAGGTCTTCAGTCTCTTACAGTTGATCAGATCAGCACTTTAGGGCCTGCCATAGTGACTGGTATTCCTGCGGATAAAATTGACAGACTACCATCAGGAGTGATTGATCACATGTAAGCTGAAATGTCCAGTTTGTTTATCACTCATTACCATGAGTAATTTTCAATTATTAGCTTTTACCCTTAAGCTGTCAATCATGGCAATTGCAGATACCAGTTTCAGATTCCTTTGTTTAGGTTTCCATTATGGTCTGGTCGCTTAGTGTTTGTATTTCTTTCCCTTTGGTGTCTTTTATGGATGGAGTAAGTTAATTGTATCAATTCCTGATCTTTGTTTTACTTCTACTTTTCATTATATGCCCATTTTTGAAAAAAAAAATCCACAAAAAAGAACGTTGTATTATGGTGTGGGCTAAAACGGTCCGTCTGCCCACAAGAAAGATTTTCCCCCTTTCATAATTTTTGAGTTATGACCCTTTGAATTAATTTTTAGCTCACCTGGGCCGAAGGCTCCAGGGGAGCTTATAGTACAGTGGGTCCTCCGTCGTCCGTCCGTCCACACTTTTGAGCAGCTATATCTCTGTATCATGCCGGCGGACCTCAATTAATTCTCATCTGTAGCATGCCTCTGGTGGGGCATTGATGACATCAACTTTTTTTTGAAATCGCTCTAAAACTTTGGTTCCTATGGCAACCACAAGGTCCCATAGACTTACTATGGGAAAATGCTTGTCATCACCTTAGCGCCTTCAGTTTTGATCGGATCTTTCTGAAACTTATATGTAAGGTGGCTGGGGATAAAAACTCGGATGAGTTCGAAAACTGACCGAGTCAGCCAATTTATCATAGAGTTACTTCCCTTTGATTGCTGAAAATGCCGATTTTTGAATTGTCATCACCGTAGCCCCTTCAGTTTTGATCAGATCTTTCTGAAACTTATATGTAAGGTGGCTGGGGATAAAAACTCAAACGAGTTCGAAAACTGGCCAGGTCGGCCCATTTATCATAGAGTTACGTCCCTTTGATTGCTGAAAATGCCGACTTTTGACCTTGTCATCACAGTAGCCCCTTCAGTTTTGATCAGATCTTTCTGAAACTTATATGTAAGGTGGCTGGGGATAAGATTATAAGAACCCAGATGAGTTTGAAAACCGGCCAAGTCGGCCCATTTATTATAAAGTTATGTCCCTTTGATTGCTGAAAATGCCGATTTTTGACCTTGTCATCACGGTAGCCCCTTCAGTTTTGATTGAATCTTTCTGAAACTTAAATGTGAGGTGGTTGGGGATAAAACCATGGATGACATCTAATACCGGCCAAGTCGGCCCAATTATCATATAGTTATGTCCCTGTGATTGCTGAAAATGCCAATTTTGCCCTGGTCATCACCGGCAAAGTCGCCCCATTTATCATAAGAGTTACATCCCTTTGATTGCCGAAAATGCCGATTTTTGACCTTGTCATCATGGTAGCCCCTTCAGTTTTGATCGAATCTTTCTGAAACTTAAATGTAAGGTGGCTGGGGATAAAACCTTGGATGACATCTAATACCGGCCAAGTCGGCCCATTTATCATATAGTTACGTCCCTGTGATTGCTGAAAATGCCAATTTTGACCTGGTCATCACTGGCAAAGTCGCCCCATTTATCATAGTTACATCCCTTTGATTGCCGAAAATGCCGATTTTTGGACGGGTTTTTAAAAAAAATCTGTCCTTTAAAATAGCGATGTCCGGGCGGGCGTCATCCCAGGTTTACCTTTTGGTTAACCTTTTTTTCAAAGTGATATTTTTCATCTATTCTGTAGCAGATTGTTTTAATATCAGGACTGGTGCATAAGTGGAGGTACCGCTTTCATGTATTACCCATAAATGGCGCAAAAGACTAAAATTTTGGCGGAAATTGTCATTTTTTCAAACTTGTGTTTTTCAGGTTTACCTTTTGGTTAACCTTTTTTCAAATGCCAGTGTAGTGGATAGAGTGCTGGACTACGAATCCTATTGTTGACTATGAATCTGAGGGGTGTGAGTTCAAACCCCAGTGGAGACATTTTTTTTTTTTTTTTTTTGGTTCTTTTTTTTTTCTTTCTTTTTTCATTCTTTTTTTTTCTTTATTTTTCTTTTCTTCTCCATAAACACATATGAACAATTATTATCTTCCTCCCCTGATAGTTGCTAATAATAATACATACATGCATGCACAGGCATGGATTTTTCTTGTTTTGTTTTTTTCGTTCTTTTTTTAGCTCACCTGAGCATGAAGTGCTCAAGGTGAGTTGATGTCCGTCGTCCGTCAACAATTTCTTTAAACGACATCTCCTCCTGGGATAATGGCCCGATTTCAAAATTATTTTACAGAAATGTTCATTAGGTGACCCTTTTTCAAAATTGCTAAAATCAGTGGCCACCAGAGCTAAAGATAGAGCTAAAAATAGAAAAAAACTTTCTTTTTTTTCTTCGTAAAACACATAAACAAATCAATTCACACCCCCCCCCCCCCCCCACACACACACACACAAAAAAAATTTGCATTTGTTCTGTACATACATGGATACATAGTTTTACATACATACAGAAATGTTCATTAGGTGACCCTTTTTCAAAATCGCTAAAATCAGTGTCCACCAGAGCTAAAAATAGAAAAAAAAAACTTTTTTTTTCTTCTTAAAACACATAAACAAATCATACCCCCCCCCCCCCCCTCCACAAAAAGTTGTTACTGGGTTAGGATATTGCTTTTGTTCTGTACATACATACTTAGTTTTACATACATACCTACCCACCCCACCCTACCCTAGCATACCCTACCCCACAACCCCACCCCACCCCCATCCCAAAACAACCCCAATCCACCCCCAACCCCACCCCATCCCACCACTCCCCGCCTTACCCGACCTCACCCCATCCCACCCACCCAAGCCCACCCCACAACCCCACCACACCCCACCCCACCACAAATTCCACCCCGTCCCACCCGACTCCTAACCCATCCCACCCCACCCCACCTTACCCTACCCCACACCAGCACACCCCACCCTACCCCACCCATGCCACCACCATCTTAACCGTACTAAAAAAAAACCCCGTCCATAATGCCATTAGGCATTTTTCTTGTTGACCTTGTCATCATGGTAGCGGCTTCAGTTTTGATCGGATCTTTTTGAAACCTACATGTACGGTGGCTAGGGATAAAACCTCAGATGAGTATGAGTACCGGCCAAGTCTGTTCATGTTTAGTATAGAGTTACGTCCCTTTGATTGCTGAAAATGCCGATTTTTGACCTTGTCATCACCGTACCCCTTCAGTTTTGACCGGATCTTTCTGAAACTTATATGTAAGATGGCTGGGGATAAAAACTTGGACGAGTTCGAAAACCAGCCAAATCAGCTAATTTATCATAGAGTTACGTCCCTTTGATTGCTGAAAATGTCGATTTTTTACCTTGTCACTTGAGAGTTACATATAAGCAAGTCAGGAATAAAAGCTTGAATGAGTTTGAAAACCGGTGAGGTCAGCTTATTTATCTACTTGATTGCAGAAAATGCGTACCATGTCATCACCTTGTCCTCCAATAAATCCTTCAGTAAAGGTTGGCACTTCCTAAAACTTTGAATCTGTTAGCTCAGGTGAGCGATACAGGACCATCTTGGTCCTCTTGTTCCATAAACACTTTTGGACATCTTCATGCAACTGCCTATTCAAAATTTGCAAAATTGCAGTATGTTTCTTCTGACTTTCTTTGCCGGATCATTACAGGGTCACTGATGAGGCTTTATTAGCCGAAACTACGTAGTATGACCCATCTTCTTTCTTATAAACGTTTTCATTGCTCTTAAAGGAACTCATTTTTGATTTTTATGTATAAGAATATGTATTAGGCCATGTTGATGTGTCGTGCTCAAGACCCAGGTCAGTATGCCCAAGGTCAAGGTCAAAATTAGAGGTCAAATGTCAAAAAAGGGTCTTTCTTTTGTGTCTGGTCAATTACTTTGTTATCGCTGAACAAATTTTGCAATTTCTTGGCAAAAATGTTAACCACCTTGAGATGATGTGTCATGTGCAAGAGACAGGTCAGTACCTGTAACCTCCAAGGTCAATGTCATACTTAGAGGTCAAAGGTAAAGAAATGTGTTTTTACCTTGTGTCTGGTTATTATTAGCTCACCTAGAGCTCCAGTAAGTTAATGCCGTGGCTTGTTGTCCATTGTCTGTCATCTGTCTGTGGTGTGTCTATTGTCCATCTGTCCATCATTAACTTTTCACATTTTAGACATCTCCCAAACCGGAAGTCAGATTCACCTGATACCTGGTAGGAGGCATCCTGGGAATATGGAGATTCAGATTTGCTAAACCGGTTTTGTTCGGATTTCTAAGATGGCTGCCATATCCTTTCGGCCCCCGCCCATCGGTGCTTGAAGAAATAGATGGGCTGCATGATGCTTCCACGCAGAGCTGAAACCGATCTGCAGATGAGTACTGGTAAACCGCTTAGAGGATCTAAGCCTGCCCAGGCAAAGCGGTGTGAGTCGGACTGTCCTTGCTTATAAACCCTATTGGTTTCATTGGGTGTCAGGGCTTAAGATGTCATTTCATCTCAATGTTGGGTAAAAGACCCACAAAATTGGAAGCAACAGTCTCCAAAATGACCTTTACCATGTTGATGGGGACATTAAACCTCAAATCAAACAAACAAATCTTGAAATCCTTCAAATGACATCTCCTTCCGAACCAAAGGTTGAATTGAGCTGAAACTTGATGGGAGGCATCGGGGTGACAAAGGACATTCAGATTTGCGTAAATTGTTCTGTTCAGATATCCAGGCTGGCGGCCATGGTGGCCATCTTGAAATGCTTCCACCGAAATCTCCTCCCGAACCATAGGTTAAATTGAGCTGAAACTTTATGGGAGGCATCAAGGTGACATGGAGATTCAGATTTGCTAAAATCGTTCCGTTCCGATATCGAAGATGGCTACCATCTTGGAATTCTTCAAACGACATCTCCTCTGGAACCAACGGTTGAATTGAGATGACACTTGGTGGGAGGCATCTGAGTGACATGGAGATTCCAATTTGCTAAAATCTTTCTGTTCCGATATTCATTTCTATTCCACAGGCAGCCATCTTGAAATTCTTCAAATGATCTCTCCTACTGAACCAAAGTCGAATTGAGCTGAAACTTGATGGGAGGCATTGGGTTGATATGGAGACACAGATTTGGAGTCATATCATTTCAAAAACTAGGTTAAATATTTAGCTCACCTGGGCCGAAAGATCCAGTGCCAAAGGCTTCAGGGGAGCTTATAGTACCGGTGGGTCGTCTGTCCCTCAGCACCGTTGACCAGTTATATCACTGCAGGCTGATCTCTATCATTTCTCATCTGTAGCATTCATCTGGTTGGGCAAAGATGAAATCAGCTTTTTATCAAAATTGAATGAAAACTTTGGTTGCTATGGCAACCACAAGTTCCCATTGACTTAGGGAAAATGCCTGTCATCCCCATAGGGCCTTCAGTTTTGATCCGATCCTTCTGAAACTTATATGTTAGGTGGCTGGGGATAAAAAATTGGATGAGTTTGAAAACCGGCCAAGTCTGCATACTAATCATAGTTATGTCCCCTTGATTGCTGAAAATGTCTATTTTTGACCTTGTCATCACTGTAGCCCCCTCAGTTTTGATCAGATATTCCTGAAAGTTACTTACAAGTAAGCCAGGATTAAACATCATAGTGTAGATTATATTTTCTTGTCCTTTGGGATCATCGATTCCACTGTGGAACTTTGAAAATATCTCAGGGTCACTGATGAGGCCTAATTGGCCAAAACTAGCTAGTCTGGCCCAGAAAACATGTACACTCCATATTTTTCACTTCTGTGGTGTATTCCTTGCTTCCAAAGGATAACCCTTTTATAGAACATATTTAAAAGCTCGGATGAGTTCGAAAACTTGTGATGTCGGTCAATTACTCATGGATTTATGTCCCCTACTTTGCTGAAAATGCTTATTCTTGACCTTGTCATCACAGTAGCCCCTTCAGTTTTACAAACAAGTAAGTCAGGGATAAAAGCTCGGATGACTTTGAAAACTGAAGAGGTCGGCTATTTATCGTAGAGATACATCCCCTTTACTGCTGAAAATGCCTATTTTTGACCTTGTTATCAGCATAGTCCCTTCAGTTTTCATCGGATCTTTATAAAACTTACATGTAAGTAAGTAACGAATAAAACCTTGGGTGAGTTCAAAGATTGGTGAGGTCTGCTTATATTTCAGAGAGTGATGTCCCTCTTGATTACAGTAAATGCCTATTTTTGACCTTGTCATCACCGTAGCCCCTTGTGTTTTGATTGGATATTCCTGAAACTTACATACAAGTAAGTCAGACACCCCCGCCCATCGGGCTTTGAAGATATAGATGGGCTGCATGATGTTTCCATGTTGAGCTGAAACCGACCGCATATGAGTACTGGTAAACCACTTAGAGGATCTTTTTTGACTTAGAATTTTTGCAGCTGAGCATTGGCATCCGCATGTGGTGCTCTTGTTTTGACATTGTCATCATCAGTTTGAACGGATCTTCCTGAAACTTGCATACAAGTTAGGGATAAAAGCTTGAATGAGTTTGCAAACAAACATTGTTGGCACATTAGTCAAAGTGTTCAGTCACCTTTTTTGCTGAAAATACATATTTTGTACCATAAGCCCTTTAATTTTGATCGAATCTTCCTGAAACTAGCATATAATTATGTTGGGTAGAAAGTTTGGATGAGTTCAAAACTGGTGTTATCTGCCTATCTCTCATGAGTAACAGCTCCTTGAATGTTTTTGACACATCCTTCAGTAACAATTGGAACTTCCTGAAACTTTGAATCTGTCAGCTCAGGTGAGCGATAATATATCGCTATAGGACCACAGGGGTGTAAGATTCCACTCGCCCACTTGCATTTGCGAGTAAGTTTTAAGGCAGGGCGAGTAAGTTTTTTTAAACTGACCTTACTTTTTCTTCATTTTTAGCACCTAAATGAAAGTTTAGACAATAAGGGCGAGTAAGTTTGAGGGAAACTTTACACCTCTGGGACCATCTTGGTCATATAGGACCATCTTGGTTCTCTTGTTTTAATCTATCTGTGCACCTAGAGGCTACAAATTTTACCACAGAGGTTAGCAATTAAAGGCTACCTTGTTTTGTCTTGCCTGTTCTTCATACTCTTTAGAAGCCTCTGTGTTGTAGTGGTAACGCTTCTCGCCTTGTAAACCAGGGGTCGCAGGATCGATCCCGAGCTTCTCCAGTCTTTCTAATGAGTCTTTAAACCCAGGTCCTGTCTCTGTATGACCTTAGATGTTGGTGGGATGTATAACTCGAACACTCACTTACTATTCATAATTTTTACATTTTTGGGACCCATCTGTGAACTTTATAGCCAGAATTATGTCATATTGAACAGTTGAACTGTGTTATGATATAAATTATAGCGGCCTATAATGTTCATTATTAATTAACAAATGTGTATATAGTGACAAATGTGTATATAGTATATATACAGAGAAATCAGTCCACATGATATAGCTTACATTTGGTATATTATGCCAGTTGACCTCTACTAATACAAGCTTGGCCCCTGGCTTATATCGGTTAACCTCAAGTTAGTATCAATGACTAGTGATCAATATTGAAATTCTTGCACTTGATTGGCTGAGAAGCCATATTAACCTGAAATTGTAACCTGAGGTGAAATCATCAGAGAGTATGTTTTATGATGTTCGGCCGAAGGCCAATACAACTGATCAAGGACCTGTAACTGGGCTAATACAAAATTACTTGATAAATAACATTATACACTGCTCAAAACAATTAAAGGCGCAAACTTTTAAGTATGTGTAAGGTCAATGCTTACTCAAGGAAAGGCACTATTTTTAAAGTGAGATCGCTTAACAGTGGTGATGCAAACGTCAAGAAGCAAAGTTCATGTGCAAAGCAAGAATGTGAGCTACAGCATGGATACCCCTATAAAAAGGCTGAAAGTCGGTATTGGGCGATCTGTTCATAATTTGAGTTTGGGTGAGAGACATGTCAATCCTTCTGTTATGTGTTATTTTGGGCTTCATAGTGGCTTCATATGGTGTTAGGCGGTTCTTGGAAGAAGTTGAGGATGCTCAAGCTGTCGCTTTGCTTGAAAGTGGGTACACCCAAAGGATTGTTGCTAAATGATTTGTTGTATCCAGAAGTGTTGTTGCCAGGCTATGGAGACGTTACCTGGAGACGGGCAAGTTCGTCAGCAATACAGTCGATTTCCAGCATGCAATTGGTCAAAGGATACCCAATCAAACAATACGTTACAGGTTACATGAAGGTGATCTAGGGGCCAGACATCTGGAAAGAAGGCCTATTCTCACCAGGCAACATCATGCACTGCGATATGGAATTCATTTCCGATGACCTTACAAGGCGGTTCTTCTGTTGCGGTTTATTTTTATTATGGTTTGTCTTAAGAGTGTTTGTGTCACTTATATTTTTTTTTATTTTGGATAGCCTATTGGCCATTTTGTGGGAAGGTTATTGTCCTTTTGGCTTTCCACTATTGATGTTTACATTAGGGTCTGTTGTTTCGTTTGTATTTCTTTCCCTTTGGTGTCTCTGATGGGAGCTATGGGCTAATTGTAACGATTCCTCATCATTCCTCCACTTCTGTTTTGCCCCAGAACATCAGAACTGGCGATTGCAAGACTGGCATACAGTTCTGTTCACAGATGAGAGCAGATTTCTCCTGAGTGCATTTGATCGACGTGTTTGAGTCTGGAGGCGACCTGGAGAACAATACGAGGACTGCAACATTGTGGAAACGGAGAGATATGGAAGGGGGTCAATGCTGGTATGGGGTGAAATTTCTGATGAAGGCAGAATGGACTTGTATGTGATAAACAGAGGTACATTGACTGCATAACAGTATCGAGATGAAATTCTAGATCTATTGTGAGGCCTTTAGCTGGGACAATTGATGACGATTTCATTCTGAATCATGATAATGCTAACCCCATACTGCTAGAGTGTGCATGGATTATCTTAATTGTAAGACTATTAAATTAATGGACTGGATGGCACGTTCTCCCGACTTAAACCAAATAGAACATTTGTGGGACATTTTTTTCAGACGTATCTCACAGGGCGATCATCCACAAATGACTATTCAAGAACTCACAAACATCCTTAGAAATGAGTGGGAAACACTAGCTTTACAAAGTGTTCAAAAATATGGTTCGTAGCATGCCTCGGCGTTGCCAGGAGTGTTGTGCTGCTCGAGGTGGTCATACATGTTACTGACAGGAAAAAATGACTGATTTGCACATGTCTATGTCATTTGAAATAACCTGACTTAAAGATGGCGATTTCTCAAAGATTATGCAAATACTTCCTTAAATAACAGTTTACAGGCCGTGATTTGTGAACTGGTTTCCAATGTCTACCATTAAAACGTTACAGATAAAGTTATTCATCTTTCTGAATTGTTATTTCATCATCATTATCCAACATCTACTATGAAGAAATATGTGTTTGCTCCTTTAATTGTTTTGAGCAGTGTAGTATTATAAAGATGTTTATTTGTATTCAACTTTCTCTGTTTACACAGCCTAGATATCATCAGCACTGAAACTGTGATGATGATGAACCAACCTGATGCTCCTGAAGAGGGATTTAACTCAACTGAGGGACCAGGTGGTCAACCTGGTGGTTCAGGTGTACCACCAGTTGCTGCATTACCAATGCTTGTGTCTGATATAACAAAGTTGAAGGCCCTCTGCAGAGTTACATGGAAAAGATTCAGAACTATCCCAGATGTAGTTACGTTGAACAAGACCTGGATTCTCTTGTGGTGTGCTCCATCTAATGTTTGCAAAAATATTCCTGTCAGTGTAGTAAGTTTGCCATGATTATTACTTTTGAGCTTACCTGACTGAACGTCATGGTGACCTTTTGTGGCTGTTAGATGTCCGGCGTCATCGTCTGTCCTGCATCGTCAGTTAGTAAAATTTTCTTGTGAACCCACTAGAGGTCACAGTTTTGGGCCAATCATAGTCAAACTTTGTCTAAATGATGAACATGACAATATCTCGGTCAAGTTCGAATATGGTTTATGTCAGGTCAAATCATAGAAAAACCTTGTGAACACACTAGAGGCCACAGTTTTAGTCCGATCATCATCAAACTTGCTCAGAAGGATCATCTTGACAATATCTTAGTCAGCTTTGAATGTGGGTCATATTGGGTCAAAAATAGGTCAGTAGGTCATAGCATAGAAAAACCTTGTGAACACACTAGAGGCCACAGTTTTGATCCAATCATCATCAAACTTGCTCAAAATGATCATCTTGACAATATCTCTGATCAAGTTTAAATATGGGTTATGTTGTGTCAAAAAGTAGGTCAGTAGGCCAAATCATAAAAAAATCTTGTGAGCACACAAGAGGCCTCAGTTTTGGTCTGATCATCATCAATCTAGCTCAGAATGATCGTCTCAGTTTTGGTCTGATCATCATCAATCTAGCTCAGAATGATCATCTTGACAATATCTCGGTCAGGTTTGAATATTAATGTTTTGTCTAATGATGGTGTGAGATATTGGGGGCAACATGGAGTTACAGAGTTGCTAAACTCCTTGCATTTCAATATCCAAGATGGCTGCCATAGTGCCCATCTTGAAATTCTTCAAAGAACATCTCCCAAAGCTAGTGCGCTTTACGTCTGATTCAGCTGCATTTTGTATGCCCCCGCCCATCGGGGCTTGAAGAAATAGATGGGCTGCATGATGCTTCCACTCAGAGCTGAAACCGACCCGCACACAAGTACTGGTAAACGGCTTAGAGGATCTAAGCCTACCCAGGCAAAGCAGTAAGAGTGAGCCCGCACATGCTTATAAATGCTTACAGTTTCATTGGGCGGCATGGTTTGAGATGTCATTTCATTTCAATGTCGGGTAAAAGTCCCACAAAATTGGAATCAACGTCTCCAAAATGACATTTACAGTGTTGATGGGGACAATAAACCTCAAATCAAACAAACAAAGCTGAATTTTGATGGACGGCATCGGGGCAACATGAGATTGAGAGTCGTTAAAATTGTTCTCTGCCAATATACAAAGACAGAGCAAAAGTCCTAATTACAGTATCTTGTACACTTACTGGTAACCTTCTATTCTGCACTAACATCATCTCCTGAGATTTAAGGCGAATGGGAACACCTGGCAGATTTTTCTGCCATTTTTCAAAGGGAGACAACTTTTAGGACTTCCGGTTCACTTTTCTATAAGCCCTGTCCCACTGAAAGGGGTCTACTCTTTAAGGAAAGAATTAAGAATTTGCTCCTCAGACGCAAATTCTTTCCTTTAAGAGTTGACCCCTATTGACATGGGAGACAAAAATACTTTTGCAGGAGTTGCCTCCCCTGAAGGTGTTCCTATTCCCCTTAAGTGGGGTTGTGCTGTTCAGAAGCTTAAGCTACAGGTTCAGGAGTGCTGAAGGTATTCTCATCTAATAGCCAAGATGGCCACCCTGGCACAATGTGACATATGATCAGCCTAGTCCAAGTGAGCAATTTTTTGATAACAGAATTTGCCAAAGGCAGGTGCACAAGATAGCTCTGACCTGCCAAACTATACACTTCCACTCTGCATCAACATCATCTCTTCCTGAATGGCAATATGATCTGATAGACAAACTGACCACCATGGCACAATGCAATATATGATCAGCCTCATCCAGGTGATTGATTCTGGACAACTTGGGCCTGTATTTTCTGCTCAGAAACATATATTATTATAGCCCCGCTTTGAAAAAGTGGGGCTATATTGGATTTGCCATGTCCTTCTGTCATTCCGTGATTCCGTTAATTTGTGTTGGCTCCATAACTTTGTATCTGCTTAACATATTTTCATGAAACTTCACACAAATGTTAAACACCATAAGACAATGTGCAGAGCGAAGGAATTATAACTGTGGATTGCCTACTTTTGGAGTTATTGCCCTTTGAACATTTTCCGTAATTCCGTAATTCCGTGATTCCGTTAATTTGTGTTGGCTCCATAACTTTGTATCTGCTTAACATATTTTCATGAAACTTCACACAAATGTTAAACACCATAAGACAATGTGCAGAGCGAAGGAATTATAACTGTGGATTGCCTACTTTTGGAGTTATTGCCCTTTGAACATTGAAAAATGGCAATTTTAATTGTGTCCGCTTCATAACTCGAAAACCGTTTGAGATATTTTTAGGAAACTTCACACAAATGTTAAGCACTATGAGACGATGTGCAGAGCGCAGGAACCATAACTCTGCATTGCTTATTATTGGAGTTATTGCCCTTTGAACATTGAAAAATGGCAATTTTAACAGTGTCCGCTTCATAACTCGAAAACCGTTTGAGATAATTTCATGAAACTTCACACAAATGTTAAGCACTATGAGACAATGTGCAGAGCGCAAGAACCATAACTCTGGTTTTCGTATTTTCTGTGTGTCTGTCTGTGTGTCTGTCTGTGTCTGTTAACAATTTTCGTGTCCGCTCCATAACTTTAAAACCCATTCACATATTTTCATGAAACTTCACACAAACATTAAACACCATGAGATGGTGTGCAGAGTGCAGGAACCATAACTCTGGATTGCCTAATTTTTGAGTTATTTCCCTTTGAATATTGAAAAATATCAATTTTAGCCGTCTTTGCTCGATAACTCAAAAACCGTTTGAGATAATTTTATGAAACTTCACACAAATGTAAAGCACCATATTATGTGTGCAGAGCGCAGGAACCCAAACTCTGGATTGTCTACTTTTTCAGTTATAGGCTTTTGAATATTAAAAAATGGCAATTTTAACTATGTCCGCTCCATAACCGTTTCTGATATTTTCATGAAACTTCAAATAAATGAAAAGCACCTTGAGATGATGTGCAGAGTGCAGGAACCATAACTCTGGTTTGCCTACTTTAGGAGTTATTGCCCTTTGAACATTTAAAAAGGCAATTTTGACTGTGTCGGCTCCATAACTCACAAACCATTTGAGATATTTTCATGACACTTCACACAAGTGTAAAGCACCATGAGACAATGTGCAGAGCGCAGGAACCCTGACTCTGATTTGCCTACTTTAGGAGTTATTACCCTTTGAACATTGAAAAATGGAAGATGAAATTTAGTTTAAATATGGACATTCTGGTAATGTATTATGCTCATTGAAATGAGGGACAAGGGCTCACAACTCTTAGAGTTTTTCCAGATAATGTAAAATTTTCAACAGTTATTTCTTGTTCATAACTGTTTTCTCTGCAGCTTAAATAACTTTCTTCTCTGACAGCGCTGAAGCGGGGCTATAGTCAGATCCTCTGACAGCTCTAGTTGGTACTGGTTAGAATCACAATCAGTGAGGCGGTTCTAATGAGTGTCCACAATCTATGTTTAGAGCCGTTATATGAAAAATATCAGAATTTTTATCGGAAAATTTTCGTTTTTTTGTGGCAAATTTATATTTGAATAGGCGTGCTTTACAAAAATGGTTTAAAATTGACAAATGAGGATGAATGTTGGTTTGATTTGAGGTTTAATGTACCCGGTCAACACAGTATGGTCATTTTGAAGACGTTGCTTCCAATTTCGTGGGACTTTTACCGGACATCGAGCTGAAATGACATCTCAAGCCCTGCCTCCCAATGAAAGCAGCATGGACGGTCCGACTGGCACCACTTCGCCTGGGCAGGCTTAGCCCCTCTAAGCGGTTTGCCTGTACTCATGTGTGGTCAGTTTCAGTTCTGTATGGAAGCATCATGCAGCCCAATCTTATTTCTTCAAGCCCCGATAAATGAGGTACAGTCTATTCTTTTATCTTTCTGACAGGCACAAAACGGTCGAGCACTGCTATCAGGTTTGCCTTTATGGAAATGTCATTCTATTGGGAACTTTGACATGTTTGGGGATATGGCTGCACAGATGGAACATTTCTATAAGAGCTTTCCTCAGATCCCTGTGTGTGGTAGGCATGTTGCCAACAAGATGATGGAGTCAGGTCCAAATCAGCTGGTACTAGACTCTGTTGAGAACTTAATGAGGTATATATGGTCATATTAACCCTTGTCCTGCTGAGCCCGGATATGCATTATTTTCCAAACAATGAAGATCCAGATCAGATGGCTTCTGACGAAGCCATCTGATCAGGATCTACATTGTTTGACAGTCAGATTGTGAATTTGTTGTATTAATTTGCATCAAATAATCTGATTGGTTGATAATCAGTAGTGGGAGTGGCATATATGAATATTCAGCAGGACAAGGGTTAACCAGGTTTTGATCAGCCATATCATTAAGAGATCTTGGCAAAGAGTGAAGAAGGTGCAGAAGGTGCTTAGCATCATGAAAACATAATTTTGACCCCCTTGAACCCCACTTTGATGCAGTAAAACTGGGATTTATAGGGGTAAACCTTATTTTTCTTATTTCTGCTCCAAAATATAGATTGTGGGTACTTGTTAGAACAGCCTCATTGAGGCAGTTCTGTCGAGTACCTACACCCTATGTCTTGGAGTAGAAATGAGAAAAATAATTTTTACCCCCTTAAACCCAAGTTTTCCCTAAATAAAGTAGGGTTTAGGGGGGTCTTTGTTTCACGGACTTGTGATCGTGATGTTGGAATACAGAATGTTTGGTGACTCAATAAATCAACCCATTTTAAAATGTATGGTCTTGGACTTGACGTTTGGGGCCCATTGGACTCACAGGCCTTGTGAAAAGGGGCCAGTTTGAAATTCAATGGATCCTTAGATTAAACTATTATATAAAGCTGCCAGATTCTTCCTATGGTTTTGGCTGCATGATAAGAATGAAAACATAACGAGATTTACAGAATCCTTATTTTGTCTGATATATTTGTGTAGAGCAAGTGGTGTTCTGGTTTGTTTTATTTTGAACAAAATGCAATTAAATTTTTCCAGGAAGATAAGAATTGCTTTGGTATTTTGCCTATTTAAGTTTTGGATTTAGGCTAAGCTGCCTGACAAGCACAAATCAATTGTACCAAAAAATATGGCTTGCATCCTTTGTATACAATACATTGATGTGGGTTTAAACAGTGGGCCCCTCACACCGTGATGCAGCCTATTTTACACATGAAAATCTCAAAACTGAACAGACTCAGAATGAGCATTTGATTATTACGCTCACAGTGCCAGTTTTGCAAAAATCATTTCTGAAAATATTTTGTGACGTTTCTAAATTTGGAAATGGACTAAAGAAAGAATTTGCTTATTAAATGACATGCTAAAGGAATTGCTAGAATACCTTTTGCAGTCAGCAACATTTTTACCACACTCCTTTCATACAACAAATCACCTTTCCTGAAATAGAAATTATGTATGAAAGTGGGTCATACATGTAAATCAAACATAAAAATAAAATAAACGTACATGGGAAAAGAGTCTGTTAAGGACATAATTTATTGATAAGACTGAGCGTTTTCTTTAACCCATTTAGTACCAGAACCCCCAAAACGGGTACCCTGGCAAACAGTGCCAGAGGTGTAAAATTTCCGTCAAACTTACTCGCCCTTATCGTCTAAACTTTTTATATAGGTGCTAAAAATGAAGAAAAAGTAAGGTCAGTTTTTAAAACCTTACTCGCCCTGCCTTAAAACTTACTCGCAAATGCGAGCTGGCAAGTGGAATTTTTACACCCCTGAGTGCAGGCCCAGATCAGACGCCGCAGAATGCGGCGTCTGATCAGGGCCTCCACTGTTTGCTAAAAGTTTAGCCATTTTCCTAATCAATTTTGAAGAAAACCTGACACTCCTAAATTTTGAAATGGACTCATGCTGTATATAAGGAGGAAGGTTCCATTTGGTACAAAAAGGGTTAGTCCCTCAAACAAAGTCTAGGAGAGCTATTGCACTATCTCCCGGGTCTGCATTTGCATTAATCTTAGAATCAGTGATGCTGTCCAATTTTACCTTAAACTTTTACCGAATGGAATCTTCCTCCTTATATATAGCAGGAGTCCATTTCAAAATTTAGAGTTGTAAGGTTGTGTTTTCTTCAAAAACTATTTGGAAATTGGCAAAACAAACAGTGTAGGCCCTGATCGGACGCCACAGAATGCGGTGTTTATTCTGCAGCGTTTGATCTGGGCCTGCACTATTTGCCAACTACCCGTTTGGGGTTTCCAGTACAAAGTGGGTTAAGAACTCAATACTTTCATGAAGAGTTGTTCTCAAACTGAAACAAACCATACGATGGATCTGGTTCATAATTGTTTTGATGGGTATAGGTTCGTAAGTTTCATTCAGCTATATCTCCAATCTAGGTCTATGACATCAAGGTCATGGACTTGAAAATTATATGCTAAATTTTTTTAAGAGCTCATATTTGTCAAACCTTTCGATTGATTTGATTAATTAGATGATAGATCTAAGTTCACTAATTGTTTTGTTCACTAATTGCTTCAAGGTCAAGGTGACAGGTATAGAACTTGTATGCTAGAGTTTTGTGTTAAATAAAGAGCTAATATATGAATAAAAGAGGCAGTATATAAAGGACTTGTTCCCCCAATCTTGGAATATGGTAGTTGTACCTGGGACCTCAGTGGAGTGGTCCTTAATGAAGAAATTGAATTGGTGTAACAAGCAATTGCTGCTTTGAAATTTGAAGCATGACTCAAATACTTGGAAAATTAATATGGGAGTCTCTACAGAAAAGGAGAAGAGACAGTAAGCTCATACTTTTATATAAAGGTCTAAAGGGTGCTGCCAGCATTCCAACAGATGACCTTGTGCCCCCAGCTAGGCACTGTAGAAATCATCATTCACTGGCGTTTCAGACTCTTACTGTGCTCAAGAAGTGACATTTATAATTGTTCTTTCCTCGAACCATTAGAGATTGGAATGCCCTTCCTGATTCAATTATTTTGACAGCTGAAGATGCTTCATCATAGTTTATATATTTTCTTGTCCTTTGGGATCAATGTTTCCATTGTGGAACCTTGAAAATATTTGAGGGTCACTGATAAGGCTTTTGGTCAAAACTAGCTGGTCTGGCCCAGAAAACTGTACACTCCATACTTTTCAGTTCTGTGGTGTATTCTTTGCTTTCAAAGGATAACCCTTACTAAAACATATTGGCTGAAGTAATAGGGCCCAAGCTAGCCCAAAAAATTTGGGAGAAGTGACTTCTCCCTCCTGTGAAAATAGGGAGAAGTTTGCTGGGTCTAGGGAGAAGTGGGTGCGGCTTAACGTTGAACAACAACAATGTAATGAGTTCTCCTGTAAACCCTTATTTTGAGAAAAGTGTGTTTTATAGGGGTATCAATCAATTCCGCTATTGAGACCACCTGAAATGAAGACTAATTCTGCTTTAAAAAGCTTATTTGGTTGGCTGCAGTTATTCTTTCTTTCTGTTTTCTGCATACAGTAACCCCTGATCAGAGACCACTTTTGGGACTGTTCAAAAGTGGTCTTAAAGACCACTTTTGAACTGTCCAAAAGGTTGTCTTAATAAAGTAATTTTACTGTATTTGGGCAAGCTGTAACTTTTGTTGTATCCAACCATGTTATATTGAATGGTGAGGTTTCTGTGTAATAGATCATTTCTAACTAAGTTCCTGTCACAATTGTATTTTAAAATAGACTTTTGCAACAAGGGGGAACAACCTCGCTAGATGAAAATCAGTTATTTTATTTATGAATTTGGATAATTACTGAATATTTACCGGCAAGTAATAATTATTTTCACTTACAAAATAAAAAATTGCTACCTACTTTTGTTGTTGTCCATAAAAAAAATGAAAACGATTGATGGATGCAAAAGTAATGTACAAACAAATCAGTTGCGAAACAAATAAACCATCTTTATTTAAAAATTATTAAATCCTAATACAGTGTCAATGCCAATGGTCTGAATAATCTTATTACTGTATACAACAGTATTTAACAAAGTACGCCCGCACCCGGACTTTGGCAGGAGCTAACGGTACAATTATACCTGTTTAAGTTACATAATCTTGTGTAATCTTAATTGGCTCTTATTGCAATAAAAACTTTGTGCAATCAACCGAGATAGATTTATGACAGTACAAGACTACTAAGTGTGTTGCAAGTGGCTCGAGCGTCATGAGCTAACGGTTAGAATTAAATTACATAACAGTACCAAACTGCAACTGGCACGAAGTGCAGAATAAACAGTTAGCTTTGTTCAGTGTAATTACTGAGATTTTTGACACTAGTGGATCGAAGGATTATCGTCACCTTGTCAGTTTACCGTTACTGTTCACAAGGAAGACACCAACAAAAAAAAAAACGGGCGAAATTTCAAGGTGAAGTTTTTTTCGCTTTCATCGCCAAAGTCGGCGAAGTGAACCCCAACAGGGCGACTTCTTCGCCTGAGTCGCCCTCTAGCTTGAGCCCTGAGTAAGTTTACTTCTTTGATGAGAGCATCACAGGTCCTGGTGTATGGATGTTATTCGACGTGTTACCTGTAACTAGGGCTGCAATGATACGCTCACCTCACGATACGATACATATCGCGATACATGGCTCACGATACGATACGTATCGCGATACATTTTATTTAGGATCTCTGTGGAAAAGAAAGCTGCATGTGGAACAAAAATAAATTTATTGTAACATTAAACTGTAAAAATTGGTTGTAAAATTAAACTTTAAAAATGGAAACAATTGATTAACTGTAACACTAGTGACTAGATCATATGAGATCAGATTTTCCCCTTTAGGAATGTAAATTCCCTGATAACAAATTGCACCCATTAACAGGTCTGTGCTAAACTTTGACAAAACATGTAGTTATAATCAAAACTCTCACAGTCTGTCTTTTTCAGCTGTAAACCAAACTGCCGAGTGTCGCTCCCGTAATGCAAAATCGAGAAATATTTTTACATTTTACAAGTGCAATTGCGAATAAATACGCATACAAGTGATAGGCATACCGTCAAAAAAAATAATTTTGGCTATTTTTGAGGTAATTTTTGCTTATTTTCTGAATTTTCCCCCGATTTATTGATATAAGCGCCAACATGATCGACCGGCCATTTCGGCCCATTTGTTGATTTTCGGAACTGATCGTCGAACCGAACCGAACCGAAAATGGAGGAAACAAAACCGTGAACCGAATCGTAGCTTATGTACCGCGATGAACCGAGTTTTCGGTGAATCGTTTCACCTCTACCTGTAACAATATGATTCTGATGAGGTCCTCATAATACCTTTTCATAATTGTCACTTGATTATTCTAAATATATAGTTATGAGGGCTGATTGATGTGAGCCTCATATTGAAGGATTTGAATTTTGTCAGACATATTGTATTATTTTTCAACATAATCCCCTTCAGTATCTATTCACTTTCGCCAGCGGTGTTTAAGAGCCCCAATGTCACATTTATGCAACTCCTTTTCTTGGCTGTTCTGAAAGCCATCCACTGCATATATGACATCATCATTGGACTGAAAGTGGGTGCCTGAAATAGCCATTTTGGGATTTTGGAAATAGATGAAATAAAGTCTGATGGAGCGAGATCAAATGAATTAGGTGGATGCTCAATCAATTTAAAACCACAATCATGAATGGCAGCAATTGCAATGACCCACTTGTGAACAGGAGCATTGTCCTGATAGAAAAACACACCTATAGTGAGCTTTCTGCTGTGCATAAGTTTAATATTTTTCCGTAAAGTTCTGCGTCAGAAGTGAAGCATTGTATGTGCTGTTGATTGTTTGTCCCTTTTGGAGATAATTTATCAGCAGAATACCAACTGCATCCTAGAAAACCGAGGCCATAACTTTTCCAGCTGATGGAACTGTCTTTGCCTTCTTTGGCAGGGGTGAGCCAGGGTGCTCCCATTGTTTCGATTGTTTTTTGGCTTCTGGGGTAAATTGATGAACCCATATGTTTCATCCAGAGTGACAAATCTCTGAAGAAAGTTAAAAAAGGTGAAGATTAGCACGCGGTAATGTGCACTTGGTGTGCTTCTGATCAACTGTCAGAAGTCTTGGTACCTATCGGGCCGAAAGCTTTCTCATTGCAAGATCCTCTGTAAATGCCAACTCTACTGGCTATATACCTTTCTGCGACTTGTCTGTCAGTCATAACAGTATGATGGTCTTTATTGACCATTTCTGGGGTTGCAACATTGACAGGCCTTCCAAGATGGGGGGTTCATCCTGAAGGCTCTGTCTGATTCTGCCACTTACCTTTGCACTGTAGCATATGAAGGGGCATCTTTCCCTAGTGTTGCTACCATAACATTATGGATATCCTTAGGTGTAAAACCTTTTTTTAGCAAATATTGGATCACTGCTCTTTCACCCATTTTGCAAAAACTGCTTGTCTTGTTGACTTTAGAATGGTAGCTTGTTGATATAAAGTGACCAAATGAGACTAGTCCTTGGGTACATGGCCCCATATAGTCAGAGAGTAGTAGACTTGAAAAGAACATCCCTGCGTACCTCCTTCAACACAAGGCTCACAACATAATCAAGTAGCCCTTGTATCTGGATCTGTTGGAAGACTTCTGTAGAAATGCAAGAGTGAGTTTGAATAAACAAAGGTAAATGAGACATTCGTGTTCGAGTTATTGAAGTTTTACTGTAGGGCTGACTAATCAGAGCTGAAAAGATAATCGATTATCAGTCCTGCCATTGTGATCTATAATTGATTAGTAATCACTGAAGATTTGGCTTTCTGTCTTAGCATGACTCCTGCCATATGTTGAACTTTACAATATGCATTTAAATAGACAGACCTGAACAAACAGTGTAGACCCAGATGAGACGCTGCAGAATGCGGCGCCTCATCATGATCTGCACTGTTTGCCAGTCATCCAGCTATCTTAGACACAACTTTGGGTTGTAAATTGTACTTATCAAATAATTGAATACAAACAAATCAGTAATGATAACCATTTTGTGGAATTTATCGATCGATTAATTGATTATCCAATTAATAGTGCCAGCCTTATTTTACTGTGTTTTGTTTTGGCAGCCAGGGGCCAGTTGTTCAAAACTAACGACGTTGTTAGTTAACCTATCGTTAAAACTTTGACCATTTATAAAGATATGCTAATATTTTTGCTGAAAAAATGTGAGCAGCTTTTGCAGATGCAAAAGCTGCTCACATTTTTTCAGTAAAAATACCAAAATTTTAGATATTAAATTTGCCTAAAACAGTTAACAATATGACCACCAACGAGCTCGTTAAGCTAACGATGCTTTGAACAACTGGCCCCTGGTTGCCAATAGTAGGTGAGCTACAATTTCAACTTCAACTCTTGTTTCCTTACAGCTTAAACGCCCTGTCTCTTTGTCTGAATGACGAATATCTCAAGGTAGGCGTAGAATTGGTTGGATGTGAAATGGCAATGGATGGTCTCAAACAGGGAATTTTTAATAAAAATGTAAGTCTTATGAAATTGTTATTTGAGCCAAGACATGACAAAACCTCCCATAACAATAATAGATCCCTGCGACATAGCGAATCCTTTAATATCTCAAAAACAGTCAATTTTCTGATGAAAAAATTGTGATATCATGCTTATTTATACTCAAAACATGTTGTGGGTACTCGTTAGAACCGCCTCATCGAAGTGGTTCTATCAAGTACCAACAACCTATGTCTTGGAGCAGATACAGAAAAATAATGTCTACCTCTATTAAACCAAGTTTTCTCTATATAAAGTGGTGTTTAAGGGGGTATTCATTACACAGACTTGTTAACTTGATCATGTAACTATGCAGTGAGCAAAACTGTGATCAGTAAGCAACACAATGCAGTCAGTACAGCAATGGCTGGGATAAGGTAAGGGTTAGCTGTACTTGCAACAAGGGGAGATGGGGATAATTATGCCCCTTTGTTCAAGAAGTAGGTCAGTCATATTTGTTGTTAGTCCTTTATTTTTCCTTTCTTTATAAATGGTCAGAGACAGGATCTCGAAATTTTATATAAAGATGGAAAACAGGGGGATCTGTATTTTTAGCTCAGCAGGGCCAGCCTCCTTGGGAGCTTATACTTAGAATAGGCAGTGGTTCATCGTTGTCTGTGCTGTCAACATTTTCGAACAACTCCTACTCTGAAACTACTAGTCCATTGAAGAAATATATGGGCTGCATGATGCTTCCACGCAGAGCTGAATCCGGCCCTCACACTAGTACTGGTAAACCGCTTAGAGGATCTAAGCCTTTCTAGGAAACGCGCTGCGAGGTGGACCGTCCATGCTTATAAACCCTATTGGTTTCATTTGGCCACAGGGCTTGAGAAGTCATTTCATCCATTGTAAGCACTTCTCTTAGTGATAACACCACACTCGCCATCACCATACAAACCATGGTCAAGAAAATAACAAATTGCTTTAAACTGACAAAAGAAATAAATTTTTATGCCCCCCGGAATCTAAGAGATTCAGGGGCATATAGTTTTTGGTCTGTCGGTTTGTATGTTTGTCTGTCTACAAAAACCTTAACATTTGGCATAACTTTTGAATGGTAATAGATAGAGCTTTCATATTTCACATGTACATACCTTATCACAAGACCTTTCCAGTGGTGCCATAATTTTTGATCTCTTGACCTTGACCTTTGATCTACTTTTTTCAAAATTTTTAGAAACTTTAATATTGGCCATAACTTTTGATTGGTAATAGATAAAGCTCTCATATTTCAAATGTGCATTCCTTGTCGCAAGACCTTTCTAGTGGTAACATAATTTATGAGCTAGTGACCTTGACCTTGACATTTGACCTACTTTTTAAAAATCTTTAAATAACATTGGCCATAACTTTTGATTGGTAAGTGGTGGGGATTTCATATTTCACATGTGCATTCCTTGTCACAAGACCTTTCTAGTGGTACCATAATTTTTGGCCTCATGACCGTGATATTTGAATTAAAATACTTTAACATAGTCTATAACTTTCGATTGGTAAGTGATAGGGCTTTCATATTTCACATATGCATTCTTTTCCACTAGACCTATCCAGTGGTACCATAATTGTTGACCTTGTGACCTTTACCTTTGACCTACTTTTTAAAGCTTTAACATTGGCCATAACTTTCGATTGGTAAGTGTTAGGGCTTTCATATTTGATGCATTCTGTGTCAGAAGACCTTTCAAACGATCCCATTATTTTTAGGGCCCCGCACTGAAAGTGTGGGTGCCCTATAGTAATCACTCTGTCCGTCCGTCTGTCGGTCTGTCCGTCCACAAATTTTTACTCCTCTGATAGCGCTGCCGGGGCCCTAGTCAGTTTCACTGACAGCTCTAGTTGACCTTGTGACCTTGACCTACTTTTTAAGATACCTTTCGATTGCTTAGTGTGACTGTTTTCATATTTAACATGCACTGTCCCGGGGGCATCAGTGTTTCACAAACACATCTTGTTGGCTATTAAACTTCAAAAAGGGGATAACAGTATTGTTAATATCTAAAGAGTTTTATCAGATGTTCAAGTTAGAATTTAAAAATTGATTTAAAATAAACGATTTTTGTTTTGCGAGTAGTGAGTGTAATAGGGAAAATGGCAGACATGAGAGGATGTGTATTGACTTCAATACATGGATGTATATTGACCTCAGTATACCTCAGAGGTTGAACAGTTGATCGATTTTAGCTCACCTCAGCACTTCGTGAGCTATTGTGATCAGTCAATGTCCATTGTGCGTCGTCTGTCGTCAACAATTGCTTTAATAGACTACTCCTCCTAAACCCTTAAGCCAAATTAATTTAAACTTCACAGGAATGTAGCCTATGTTGCTCTCTACCAAAATAGCAAAAGTGGTTCCGTTCTGATCAACAAGATGGCCACCAGAGCTAAAAATAGAAAAATCTCCTCCAAGATCCCTTGGCCAATTTCATTCAAACTTCAAAGAAAAGCTGCCTAGGTGACCCTCTACGAAAATAGCTAAAATCTTTCTGCTCCAATGAACAAGATGGCCACCAGAGCTAAAAACAGAAAAATCTTTAAATGACGACTCTTCCCAAACCACTGGGCCAATTTCATTCAAACATCATAGGAATGATGCTTAGGTGAGTCTCTACCAAACTAGCTAAAATCGTTCTGCTCCAATGAATGATGGTTTAAGTAGTTAATCAGTATCAGAATCTAAGATCAAGTTTGTCCAAAGCTTAGATACTGGTTCCAGAGAACAAATATGACCCGTTACTGGTTGGGTTAAAATTTGACCAGTATCATACTGGTTGAAAAAAAAAATTATCTGGAACACTGTTTCAGTCGATAATTTTAGCGGGATTTCTTCTAACAATTCGAAAAATTGTGAGATTTTGAAGGAAACAACAGCTTTATTGCCGATTTTCAGCCTTTAAGAATCGAAATAGATCAGCTCTAGTTCGTGATTTGTTGAGTAATAAATCACAGTTTGTCAGTCAGTTGTAAACTTGTAGACAAATCACGTGCGCTATGCGCGCGTGATTTGTCTACTTTACAACTGACCTCCAAACTGTGATTTATTACAGTTTGTCGGTCAGTTGTATGTAGACAAATGACGCGCGCTACGCGATGGTGTTTTGTCTACTTTACAACTGACCTCCAAACTGTGATTCATTACTCAACAAATCACAGTTAGGGCAATTCCAGAATTAGTCAGGGTGGGTGGGTGGGAGGCACTTTTTTAAAAACCCCACCACCCGTAAAATATAATTTTCCCTGACCCCCAGTACCCATGAATTTAAAAAAATGAGAACCCCGCCACCCCCTATTTAAGAATAAATTCAATACCCCATCCACAGTCCATAAAATTTTTTTTTTACCCCCACCAACCGTAAAAAAAATGTATGTATAAAATTACCCCCCCCCCCCCCCCCCCCCCCACAAAAAAAAAAAAATCAATGAATAAATAAAGAAATGTTAAAATGGTTAAAGGCCGGAGTGATTTGACTGTACTCAACAGCTGTATACTTTGTTTCCTTTTTAGAACATGTCATAGAAGAATATATAGGTTTTTCAAGCCTATAGTCACAAGCCTGTAGTCACATCTGAATTAGTATAAAGAAGAGGGATGCTGCTCAGGGGTCCCTTCAAGAATGAGAAATATCTGCATGTCAGAAGAAATGAACTGTCCAGTTTCCTGACCAGTTGATTCTGGAGACTTACATCAAAGGGATAAATCGGGCTAGAAGGCAGACATTTTGCAAGAACCTCTGTCTAGTTCTGTACTGCATATGTGCAAATAGTGAAGGCTCTGGTGATACTGTACAAATGCACAAGCTCACAAGAGCCTTGGCTGGTGTTATATGTGTTTAGTACCATTACTCATAGGAATGTCCATCAAGGTTTTTGTGTTTGGGTTGTATGTTTCAACAACTCTTAAGATCATATGTAGACTCATCCAAAAGTCTGGTAAGTTCAGTAATTGAACGGACAACTCTTACTTTATGAAGCGAGTACTCAACCACTGCATGAAAAAACTAAGTCCACACCTAAAAAAAAATTGAGCAGGGGTTCCCCCCACTAGGCGCTGGCCAGCTTTGTTCACCCCCCGCCCATAATAATCCCGGCCTTCAAAAGAGTTGGGCAAAGACAGAGTGAAGAAGAAGTGGGTGGGGTGTCTGAAATGCAAAGTAAACAAAGTTTCCAGAACACCTTCTGCTTCAATTGATAGAATTTTTGGAAAATTGATAAATGTAATTAAATGCCACATACCTTAAACGCCCCTTTTTGTGCCTCCAATCCAACAAATTTATCATAAATATAACAATGATGGCTGATTTTTCCACTCGCTTTCCTAGCGAGTTCACAATAAATGCCTGTCCTTTACTGTCTATCTATCCATCTATCTTCTAATACTGAGTTGGTCATACTTAGCCATTACCTCAGAGTCATACTTGGTCATTACCTGGGAGTCTTTTTTCGGAAAATCGTCACACCCCCCCCCCCCCCCCCCCCCCCCCCCCCCCAATTTTCTCCTCGGATCTGCATGAATCACAAGATCGTCAAAATCTGACCTCCGATCCGCGGTTATACGCGTTTCCGCGGAACTATCACATCCCTGAATTATAAAAGATGCGCGAAACCTCTTGTGGGGCGAAACCTCATAGTGGCGAAACTCTTGGTGGCGAAACCTCCGATGGCGAACTTGTTTGGTGGCGAATCCTCTGTAAACGCTGTGTTTCACCCAAAGTTCTGTGTTTTACCCAAAAACATGTAAGCCAACATTCGGAATCATTCGGGCGTTTCACCGCCGTTAAAAAAGAGAGAAGTTGAATTTCTACCCGTAATTAATTAATTACCGTTAGAGTAGTTTTCTACCCATAATGATTTAATTGTGGGTTTGACAATGACCCCCACCAGGCATGGAATTCAATTTTCTCTGGACCCCCCCACCCGTGAAATACAATATTCACCGACCCCACCACCCGTACAAAAAAATATCGGGTGCCGCCCGCCCTCCCTCCATGGCTAATTCTGGAACCGCCCTTAGTGCTTATCTATTTCTTAAACAACAACAAAAATACATGGGTGTATTTTCTCATGATCTTACAGATGGAGAAATTCATAGCTCAGAGGTGTTTGGATGTACCCACAGATCTTAGCACCTTGACCTGTTCAAATATCAGTACTAGCTTTGGGCCGCTGCTGAAATATCTAGACCACACTTTCTGGAGTATGTTAGACATGGCAACCTTGTGCGATTCGGAATGCATGACTGCCTTCAAAGAAGTGGATCTACCATCTAATGTGGTGAGTTAACATTAACCCTTTTTGTACCAAATGGAATCTTTCTCCTTGTATATGGCAGGTGTCCATTTCAAAATTTGGGGGTGCCACCTTGTGTTTTCATCAAAATTCATTTGGAAAATGACTGAACTTTTAGCAAACAGTGGAGGCCCTGATCAGATGCCGTGTTCTGCGGCATCGATCTGGGCCTGCACTGTTTGCCAAGTACCCCTTTAGGGGTTTCTGGTACTAAATGGGTTAATTTAGTTTCAGCAAACCATTATGTCTTTGGACATACTGTAGCTGACATTACAAGAACAAATTCAGTCAATATGCTAACTCTTATCTTGCTGTTCACGACAACACCTATCTTTGGAAACAGTGTAGATCCAGATCAGATGGCTTCTGAAGAAGCCATCTGATCAGGATCTACACTGTTTGGCATTTAGTTTATGAATTTGTAGCAATAAATTACATCAAGTAATTTGATTGGTTGATAGACAGAAATGGGTGTGGCTTAAATGAATATTCAGCAAGATAAGGGTTAATACATCAGTGTGATCACAACTGAAGAAACTTTACGTCGGCAGCTTTTCATACTAGTTACAGTAAAATTCCACCATATAGACCACCTAAAATAAAGACTAAATCTGTTTTTAAAAGCTTACTGAGAAGGTTTCAGTTATTCTTTCTCTGTGTTTTCTACACCCAGCTTCTCCAAATTTATAAGAGACCACCTTTGGGACTGTTAAAAATTGGTCTTAAAGACCACTTTTGAACAGTCCCAAAGGTGGTCTTAATATAGGAATTTTACTTATTTGAAATAAACTGACTGACATTTGAGATCAATACAAAATGTTTGACAGACAAGACCTGTTGCTCATGTTTTTCTTTGTCTATTTTGTAATTGTGACTAGTTCTGGTATATTTTGCAAATTTATAAATTTCTGGTATATTCTCCAAATTTATAAGAGACCGCCTTTGGGACTGTTAAAAATTGGTCTTAAAGACCACTTTTGAACAGTCCCAAAGGTGGTCTTAATATAGGAATTTTACTTATTTGAAATAAACTGACAGACATTTGAGATCAATACAAAATTTTTGACAGACAAGACCTGCTGCTCATGTTTTTCTTTGTCTATTTTGTAATTGTGACTAGTCCTGGTATATTTTGCAATGTTTGAATGTTTATTATAGAAACTGGCAAGCATTGATGGGAATCAGTGTCTAGGGACATGTTGCTGTTGTGAGAACAATAATGTTTGATGTAATTTATGATTGCACCACTCTGAACTGAAAGTCTTTATCCTTTTTAATTGTGTATGCATCAGCAGGCTTGTATTAGGCTTGGAGTAAAAGATTGGGCTGCATGGTGCTTTAATACAGAACTGAAATGGATGCACATGAGTACTGGTAAATAGGTTTGTAAATAAATAAACCAGATGCATTGCCTAAATAAATATTATACCGGGGTTGAAAATAAAACACATGATACATTATGATTTTAGGGAGTATGTGACTTTTTCTCGCCTTTTTTTTTAGACGATTTTGAGTTACGTTTTTCTTGGCAAAAAAGTTTGATTGCATAGCTTTTTTTCACTCTCAGGTGCAACTTTTCCCTCTCAGGTGAAACTTAGTGATTCAGCAAATATTCCCTGAGGGTAATATATCAGAATTCCTTTTTTGCTGTCGATTTCTAGCCCAAAAACATGGTGGGGGTTATATGAAAAGGAGGGTTTTAATTTGTTTCACTGACCGTTCCAAGGCGGTTCTTCTGTTGCGATTTATTTTTGTTATGGTTTGTGTTTGTGTCGCTTATATTATTTGGTTTTGGATAGCCAGTTGGTCATTTTGTGGGAAAGTAACTGTCCTTTTGGCTTTCCGCTGTTGATGTTTCCATTAGGGTCTGTTGTTTCATGTTTTTGTTTCTTTCTATTTATTGTCTCTGATGGGAGCTGTGGGTTAATTGTATCGATTCCTGATCATTGCAATCACTTCTATTTATTACACAACTGAATACGGTACTTCGTACAAATTATCTCCTGACAATTTAAAATGAGCCAGCGCACGACAAAACCTACAATAAGACATGTGCGCCCAGCGAAGACTCAGATCAGCCTGCGCATCCACGCAGGCTGATCAGTCTTTGCTGTGTGCTCTAAGGATAGCTAAGGGCCCAATGCCCCTTCATGCAGCAAGAGAAGTCTCTGTTGAGTAGGGGTGTAATGATGCATCGATAGTTCGATGCATCACGATAGGGACGGCCTCGATACCAATGCATCGATAGTACTTTGGACTATCGATAACTATCGCCGATAGTTCATTCAACTATCGATAGTTTTGATAGTTTTTTTTTTTTTCATGAAAAAATAGGCTTTGAAAATATACCTGTACTGTTGTGTAATAACGCAAGTATTTTTGCTTTGGATATCCAAGCAGCTGTAATCAGGACAGACTGATAAGCCTTCACATATGTGCATGATGATCTGAGTCTTCGCTGGTCGCATATGAGTACCATAGTTTTTTGCCATGTGGTGAATTTCTCGCGGCTATGAATTTCCTGCCGCCATTTTTGCACGTGCAGTTGAGGCAGTATGAAATTTTCCTGCGTTTTTCAATAACAAAATGTCAATGATAGTTTGCTCACATGGTTGTTGCATGCAACTTTTTGAAAACATGACAGTGAAACCTGTGCGACATGTGAAGGCTCAGATCAGCCTGCACAGTCATATATATATGCTTGCTGTTTGTATTAGCCTTCCGTAGTATGGCTTCTGGGACAAACGTCATTTCCCTTTTGAGTTTTGAAGACATTTGCAAGATGCACAGGCTGATCTTTTGTATGAAGAAATGTTTGTTTTTGCTGTGTGTTGACTCATTCACATAGGTAAACGTATGATAAAAGACGGTATAATGCAGTTTAATTTGTTGTATATGTGACTCTTTTTGTGTCCGACAAACACCATAGCTAATGAGTATTAGGACGAGACTGTTAAACCGCCCTTTTGTGGTCTCATTATGTCTCCCCCGAAAAATTTTTTTTCGGAGAGACATATTGTTTTTCCCCAGGGCGTCTGTTTGTCTGTCTGTCCGTCTGTCCGTCTGTCACACTTTCGTGTCTGCTCTGTAACTTGAAAACCGTTAGAGCTATCGTCACGAAACTTTGTATAAATATTAATCAGCATTAGACGACGTGCAGTGCGCAAGAACCATAACTCTCGCATTTATACTTTTTGAATTATCTTCCTTGGAAGTTTGTTGGTATGTATATATGTATGGGCAAATCGTGTCCGGTCAATAACTTTCTTATTTTTTGATGGATTTTAAAATTACTCGGCAGAAATATTAACAACCATAAGACGATGTGTGGTGCGCATGAGGCAGGTCGGTACCTCAAAGGTCAAGGTCATACTTAGAGGTCAAAGGTCAAAAAAGGGGCCTTTTTTTCGTATTTGGTCAATAACTTTCTTATTTTGAGATGGATTTTAAAATTACTTGGCATAATTATTAACAACCATAAGACGATGTGTGGTGCGCATGAGGCAGGTCGGTACCTCAAAGGTCAAGGTCATACTTAGAGGTCAAAGGTCAAAAAAGGGGCTATTTTTTCGTATTTGGTCAATAACTTTCTTATTTTGAGATGGATTTTAAAATTACTTGGCATAATTATTAACAACCATAAGACGATGTGTGGTGCGCATGAGGCAGGTCTGTTCCTCAAAGGTCAAGGTCATACTTAGAGGTCAAAGGTCAAAAAAGGGGCCTTTTTTTCGTATTTGGTCAATAACTTTCTTATTTTGAGATGGATTTTGAAATCACATGGCAGAAATGTGAACCAATATAAGGCGATGTGTTGCGCGCATGACCCAGGTTGGTACCTCAAAGGTCAATGTCATACTTAGAGGTCAAAGTTAAAAAAGGGGCCTTTTTTCGGGTTTTGTCAATAACTTGCCTATTTTTAAATAGAATTTGAAGTTACTTGGCAAACATGTTAACTATCATGGGACGATGTGTTGCATGCATGATTCAGTTTGGTACCTAAAATGTCAAGGTCATACATAGAGGTCAAAGGTAAAAAAGGGGCATTTTTTCGTGTTTGGTCAATAACTTTCTTATTTTTAGATGGATTTTGAAATTGCTAGGCAGAAATGTTAACCACCATGAGATGATGTGTTGCACGCATGACCCAGTTTAATACCTGAAAGGTCAAGGTCATACATAGAGGTTAAAGGTAAAAAAGGGCCTTTTTTGTGTTCTGTCAATAACTTTCTTATTATGCTTCCAACTTTGAAAAAGTTGGAGGGGCATATTGGTTCTGGTTCGTTCGTCCGTTCGTCCGTTCATTACGCTTTTGATGCATAGCATAACTAAAGAACCGTGTATGCTAGGGTTTTGAAATTTCATATATGTATTCCTCATGGAAAATTAGCTGACGCGTATTTTTTTTCTCGTTCGGATTATGCCCCCTTTAAGAGTTATTGCCCTTTGAATTTTTTTTTTAATAAAATCTTGTCAGCAAGATATCTCAAAAACTATTGGAGCTAGAGCCTTGAAAGTTGGTGATTATATTGATGGTGATGAGTAGATGAACTGATTAACTTTTGACAAAATTCCGAAAAATGCTTTGTGAGTTATGGCCCTTTGTCATTTTGGTAATTTGTGCCCATTGTAATGTATGCTAAAAGTGATGCATAGCATAACTTTAGAACCATGTATGCTAGGGTTTTGAAATTTCATATATGGATTCCTCATGGAAAATTAGCTGACGCGTATTTTTTTTTCTCGTCCGGAATATGCCCCTTTCAAGAGTTATTGCCCTTTGAAATTTTTTTAATAAAATCTTGTCAGCAAGATATCTCAAAAAGTGGTGAATAGATTGTTGGTGATGAGTAGATGAACTGATTAACTTATGACAAAATTCCGAAAAATACTTTGTGAGTTATGGCCCTTTGTCATTTTGGTAATTTGTGCCCATTGTAATGTATGCTAAAAGTGATGCATAGCATAACTTTAAAACGGTGTATGCTATAATTTTGAAATTTCATATATGCATTTCTGATGGAAAATAAGCTGACGCGTATTTTTTTTCTCGTCAGGATTATGCCCCTTTCAAGAGTTATTGCCCTTTGAATTTTTTTTAATAAAATCTTGTCAGCAAGATATCTCAAAAACTATTGGAGCTAGAGGCTTGAAATGTGGTGAATATATTGGTGGTGATGAGTAGATGAACTGATTAACTTTTGACAAAATTCCAAAAAATACTTTGTGAGTTATGGCCCTTTGTCATTTTGGTAATTTGTGCCCATTGTAATGTATGCTAAAAGTGATGCATAGCATAACTTTAGAACCGTGTATGCTAGGGTTTTGAAATTTCATATATGGGTTCCTCATGAAAAATCAGCTGACGTGTATTTTTTTTCTCGTCCAGATTATGCCCCTTTCAAGAGTTATTGCCCTTTGAAATTTTTTTAATAAAATCTTGTCAGCAAAATATCTCAAACACTATTGGAGCTAGAGGCTTGAAAGTTGTTGAGTATATTGGTGGTGATGAGTATATGAACTGATTAACTTTTGACAAAATTCCGAAAAATACTTTGCGAGTTATGGCCCTTTGTCATTTTGGTAATTTGTGCCCATTGTAATGAATCCTAAAAGTGATGCATAGCATAACTTTAGAACTGTGTATGCTATGGTTTTGAAATTTCATATATGCATTCCTAATGGAAAATAAGCTGACACGTATTTTTTTCTCATCCGGATTATGCCCCTTTCAAGAGTTCTTGCCCTTTGAATTTTTTTAATAAAATCTTGTCAGCAAGATATCTCAAAAACTGTTGGAGCTAGAGGCTTGAAAGTTGGACCATGAGTCATGTGCAAGACCAAGGTCCATACCTCCAATGTCAAGGTCATACCTAGAGGTCAAAGGTAAAAAAAAAGGACAGTCAATAACTTCCTTATTCTTTGATGGATTATGAAATTACTTGGCAGAAATGTTAACCATCATGAGACGATGTGTTGTACCGCAAAGGTCAAGGCCATACTTAGTGGTCAAAGGTAAAAAAGTGCTTTTTTTGTTTACGTCCAATAACTTTTTTATTTTTCTATGAACATTTTTAAAGTTACTATGCAGAAATGTTCATCTTCATTAGATGATGTGTTGCACACAAGACCCAGCTCAATACCTCCACCGCCCCCGCCCATAGGGGCTTGAAGAAATATATGGGCTGCACGATGCTTCCACGCAGAGCAGAATCTGGCCCGCACACTAGTACTGGTAAACCGCTTAGAGGATCTAAGCCTGTCCAGGAACTGCGGTGCGAGGCGGACCGTCCATGCTAATAAACCCTATTGGTTTCATTGGGCGACAGGGCTTGAGATGTCATTTCATCTCAATGTCGGGTAAAAGTCCCACAAAATTGGAAGCAACGTCTCCAAAATGACCTTTACAGTGTTGACGGGGACGTTAAACCTCAAGTCAAACAAACAATACCTCCAATGTCAAGGTTATACTTAGCAGTCAAAAACGGGGGAGACATCTAAGTTTTTGTAGAAAAACAAATTCTAGTTAGAAATGCTTTTCGAGAAATGCACATGCGGGTACATGATAGACTCAGACTAGTCGATAAGTATGCACCAATGCATCAATGATGATGTCATCAGTCAGCTGGACCGATTGGGATTTAAAAATTTCTAGAACTCTGGGGGAAACATTTAAGCTGACAAAGATTTATTTTCCTGCCGTCATTCTGTAGGGAAAAAACACACAAAAAAAACGTGCAGCAGGGGCCTTAGGTCTCCGTCTATCAAGCACTTTCTCAAGGTGATTCTTGGCATTTTGATGGTGGACACTTGACAACCTGGGACAAACTGGCTTTTTTCTTTTTCGTATATCTTGCTTATTTTACTTTTGGTTGTCTTTCTATTATAATATCTTGAGGGATATTCCAGAAAAAAAAAAATAGGTCAAAACGGCCAATTTCATTAAATAAAAAGTTTGTATTATTATTGCTGCTTGTCTTAGCTGTCTGGTGTGCAAGAACTAAATGTCCACAGAGTCGGAGTGCCCAGGTCGAGCCCTGTACGTATTTTAAATGAAAACACTGACTTGATCATTGCTTTACTTCTATTTTGATAGCCTAGCTTTTGATGCTAACTTCAAATAAAAAATAGGTAAATTCAAGTTTTAATGCAGTTTGTTAGATTCATGTCGCCCTTAAAGAGGTGCTAAAATGTCGTGCTTTGATTACGTAATACTATGTAATGATTAATCGGGTTACCTAATTACATGAATCCACAGATTAATTTACCACCAGCGGCAAACATCAAACAATTGAACGATCAGCATGTGTCAATTTCCACAAGCAGAAAATCTCAAACACTGCAAAGGTGTATTTACATAGGTATTAAAGCTATTATAACCATCACTGACAGGCATATATACTGGAAGCAGCAAGCGATTTGTTTAGGCGGTGGGTCCTTCTGTAGGTGGTAGGGATATATAAAGAGCCGTCTCCCCATGTTGTTTTTTCTGGAATAGCCCCGAGGGAATGAATACTGATATTGAAACATAAAATAAACATACAATTTTAGGCCATTTCAATTTTCCTAACTCGTTCTGTCACTCTTAGCCATTTTTATGTGAGTGATATAACATCTATGTATCATTTATAACAGTACCCGATAGTATCATGATAGTATCGTGATAGTATGCCGCAATAGTGATAGTATCGTGATAGTAGTTTCCACGATAGCAATACTATCACGATAGTCAAAATTGGCCTCGATAGTCAGCCCTACTGTTGAGACTATATGGATGCGCAGGCTGATCTAATTCTTTGCTGGGCGCACATGTTAATTGTAGGAAATGCTGTGCCCTGGCTCATATTGCGAACTTTATGGCCTGAAATCTAAAATGTACAACACTTTCAGTGTCAGCAAGTGCTCTAACAGCAACAGTGTAGCTTTCTAACTGGAATTTAACACTTGTGCCTCATTTGAGCATTTGTGTCAAACTGCTGCAAGACATTTAACCCTTTTTGTACCATATGGAATCTTCCTCCTTATATAGCAGTAGTCCATTTCAAAATTTAGGGTGTCAGGTTGTGTTTTCATCAATATTTATTTGGAAAATGACTGAACTTTTAGAAAACAGTGGAGGCCCTGATCTGGGTCTACACTGTTTGCCTAGGTACCCCTTTAGGGGTTTTTGGTATTGAATGGGTTAATTGAAATTGATCATGAAATCTTTTCTGTGGTCACTTTCTCCATTCACCTGATTGAAGAAGGACAGTTGTAACTTAGTACAGAATATTACAAGCACTGTACCCATTAACAACTAACAAGACTGTCAAGTCTGCTGAGGACAAATGTGGTTTGATTTACTGACCAACTCAATATGAATTTAATAGTGTTGACTAGGCTGATAAACTCTAAAGCAATCGCTACTAACACTTCGATTCTATTTTTCATTTTCCATGAACTATATAAGCAGCAGTCAGTCCTTCCATACAATTCATATTCATTTATTATTTGTGGCATAAAAACAAAGACTTCAACAAATATTGCATTTCATTGTTTATTATTGTTCTATTATTATTATTTTGCATGTTATAAATTTTTCTTTTATTCTATTCCCAGAGAATGGGTATTATGAACAGATGTTTTGGTGGAGGTAATGTGGTTCTTACAAGTCAGACAGTGAGAGATTTAGGAGCCATGGTTACGAAGCTGCCTCTTGAAAAACTAGAGGAAGTTGCACCAGCAGATCTCGCCCAAACTGTTCAGAGCATTAAACAGGATTATGAGGCTACAAAGACCAGTCGAAGGAAGGATCCAAGACGTAAAGCAGTTGCAAGAACTATAGCAAAAAAAGTGTGTATGCCCTAAAGTGCAAAATGCACATTCATTTTCATTTTTAGTTCACCTTAGCACTTCGTGCTCAGGATTAGCTATTGTGGTCACCATTTGTCCATTGTTCATGTGACATGCATCATCAACCTATAACTTGTGTTCACCCTCTAGATTCCACAGTTTTGCTCCAATCTCCATGGAACTTTACCAGAATGTTTTGCTGTATGGATCAAATTGGGTCAAAAATTAGATCCTTAAGTAAAATTTCTTTAAAACCTTGTTCACCCTCTTAAGGCCAAATTTTTGCTTCAATCTTCATGAAACTTTTCCAGAATGTTTGTCTTGAAAATATCTTGGTCAAGTTTATATATGGGTCTGGTCAGTTTGAAAACTAGGTCACAACTTTACCAGAATGTTTGTCTTGATGATATCTCGGTCAGGTTCGGATATGGGTTACGTCAGATCAGACACCAGGTCACTAGGTAAAATTTTTCTTTAAACCTTGTTCATCCTTTAGAGGGCACAGTTTTGCTTCAATGTTCATGAAACTTCACCAGAATGTTGGTCTTGATGATATCTGGATCAGATTTGAATATGGGTCATGTAGTGACACAAACAAGGTCATTAGGTCAAATTTCTTTAAAACATTGTTCACCCTCTAGAGGCCATATTTTCGGCGGGGATTTTGTCAGTGATTGGTTTATTCTATAGTAAGTCAAAGTGTCATACTATTATGTGAGATGTAATTAACACCAATTCACATACTGACACATGCAAGTTTCAAAACTGTCGGCAATTCAGAAGTGCAAAACAGTCCCATTAGCATGAATCAGTGTAAACAAGAATTTTATTATTAACGTTTATATAAGTGACTTAAAATTGCGTTGATCTTCGTTTATGGTTTTTATTAGCTCACCGTCACGTAGTGATGAGGTGAGCTTTTGGGATCACTTTTTGTCCGTCGTGCGTGCGTGCCTGCATGCGTGCGAAAACAATTTCTTGAAACGACATCTCCTAAACCACTGATCGGATTTTGACAAAACTTCACAGGAATGATCCTTAGGTGGTCCCCTTTCAAGGTTGTTCAAATGGTTCTGGTCCGTTGCACATCTAGGTCACAGGAGCCAAAAATAGATTTTTTTCTCCGAAAACTTAAAAAAATCGTCTTCTCTTAAACAACAATGCCCAGGTCTTTGATATTTGGTATGAAGCTTCATCTAGTGGACCCCTACCAAGATTGTTCAAATTATAGTGCTGGGGCCAAAAATGCCCCCGCCCCTGGGCCCTTTGGTTTTACATGGGGTTATATAGGGAAAAATCTTCTTCTCTGAAACCGCAAGGCCCAGGTCTTTGCTAATTATGTCTCCCCCGAAAAAAATTTTTTCGGAGAGACATATTGTTTTTCCCCCGGGCGTCTGTCAGTGCGTCTGTCTGTTTGTCTGTCACACATTCGTGTCCGCTCTGTAACTTGAAAACAGTTAGAGCTATCTTCACGAAACTTCGTATAAATATTAATCAGCATTAGACGACGTGCAGTGCGCAAGAACCATAACTCTCGCATTTATACTTTTTGAATTATCTCCCTTGGAAGTTTGTTGGTATGTATATATGTATGGGCAAATCCTGTCCCGTCAATAACTTTCTTATTTTTTGATGGATTTTAAAATTACTCGGCAGAAATATTAACAACTATAAGACGATGTGTGGTGCGCATGAGGCAGGTCGGTACCTCAAAGGTCAAGGTCATACTTAGAGGTCAAAGGTCAAAAAAGGGGCCTTTTTTTTGTATTTGGTCAATAACTTTCTTATTATGAGATGGAATTTAAAATTACTTGGCATAATTATTAACAACCATAAGACGATGTGTGTTGCGCATGAGGCAGGTCGGTTCCTCAAAGGTCAAGGTCATACTTAGAGGTCAAAGGTCAAAAAAGGGGCCTTTTTTTCGTATTTGGTCAATACCTTTCTAATTTTGAGATGGATTTTAAAATTACTTGGCATAATTATTAACAATCATGAGACGATGTGTGGTGCACATGAGGCAGGTCGGTACCTCAAAGGTCAAGGTCATACTTAGAGGTCAAAGGTCAAAAAGTGGGCCTTTTTTTCGTATTTGGTCAATAACTTCCTTATTTTGAGATGGATTTTGAAATCACATGGCAGAAATGTGAACCAATATAAGGCGATGTGTTGCGCGCATGACCGAGGTTGGTACCTCAAAGGTCAAGGTCATACTTAGAGGTCAAAGGTAAAAAAAGGGGCCTTTTTTCGGGTTTTGTCAATAACTTGCCTATTTTTAAATAGAATTTGAAGTTACTTGGCAAACATGTTAACTATCATGGGAGGATGTGTTGCATGCATGATTCAGTTTAGTACCTAAAATGTCAAGGTCATACATTGAGGTCAAAGGTAAAAAAGGGGCCTTTTTTCGTGTTTGGTCAATAACTTTCTTATTTTTAGATGGATTTTGAAATTGCTAGGCAGAAATGTTAACCACCATGAGATGATGTGTTGCACGCATGACCCAGTTTAATACCTGAAAGGTCAAGGTCATAGATAGAGGTTAAAGGTAAAAACAGGGCCTTTTTTGTGTTCTGTCAATAACTTTCTTATTTTGCCCCCAACTTTGAAAAAGTTGGAGGGGCATATTGGTTCTGGTGCGTTCGTCCGTTTGTCCGTTCGTCCGTCAGTTACGCTTTTGATGCATAGCATAACTAAAGAACCGTGTATGCTAGGGTTGTGAAATTTCATATATGGATTCCTCATGGAAAATTAGCTTGAAAAGCATATTTTTTTTCTCGTCCGGATTATGCCCCCTTCAATAGTTATTGCCCTTTGAATTATTTTTTTTAATAAAATCTTGTCAGCAAGATATCTCAAAAACTATTGGAGCTAGAGCCTTGAAAGTTGGTGAATATATTGATGGTGATGAGTAGATGAACTGATTAATTTTTGACAAAATTCCAAAAAATACTTTGTGAGTTATGGCCCTTTGTCATTTTGGTAATTTGTGCCCATTGTAATGTATGCTAAAAGTGATGCATAGCATAACTTTAGAACCGTGTATGCTAGGGTTTTGAAATTTCATATATGGATTCCTCATGAAAAATTAGCTGATGCATATTTTTTTCTCGTACGGATTATGCCCCTTTCAAGAGTTATTGCCCCTTGAAATTTTTTTAATAAAATCTTGTCAGCAAGATATCTCAAAAACTATTGGAGCTAGACCCTTGAAAGTTGTTGAGTATATTGGTGGTGATGAGTATATAAACTGATTAACTTTTGACAAAATTCCAAAAAAAAACTTTGCGAGTTATGGCCCTTTGTCATTTTGGTAATTTGTGCCCATTGTAATGAATGCAAAAAGTGATGCATAGCAGAACTTTAGAACTGTGTATGCTATGGTTTTGAAATTTCATATATACATTCCTAATGGAAAATAAGCTGACGGGTATTTTTTTTCTCATCCGGATTATGCCCCTTTCAAGAGTTATTGCCCTTTGAATTTCTTTTTAATAAAATCTTGTCTTCATTATATGATGTGTTGCACACAAGACCCAGCTCAATACCTCCAATGTCAAGGTTATACTTAGCAGTCAAAAACGGGGGAGACATCTGTGTTTTTGTAGAAAAACAAATTCTAGTTGGTATAAAGCTTTATCTAGTGGACCCCTACCAAGATTGTTCAAATTATAGTGCTGGGGCCAAAAATGCCACCGCACCAGGACCCTTTGGTTTTACATAGGATTATATATGGAAAATCATTAAAAATCTTCTTCTCTGAAACAGCAAGGCCCAGGTCTTTGATATTTGGTATGAAGCTTCATCTAGTGGACCCCTACCAAGATTGTTCAAATTATAGTGCTGGGGCAAAAAATGTGCCAGCCCCGTGGCCCTTTGGTTTTACATGGGCTTATATAGGGAAAATCTTTAAAAATCTTCTTCTCTGAAACCCTAGGGCCCAGGTCTTTGCTATTTGGTATGAAGCTTCATCTAGTGGACCCCTACCAAGATTGTTCAAATTATAATGCTGGGGCCAAAAATGCCCCTGCCCCGGGGCCCTTTGGTTTAACACGGGCTTACCCTATATATAGGAAAATTCTTTAAAAATCTTCTTCTCTGAAACAGCAAGGGCCATGTCTTTGCTATTTTACATGAAGAATCATCTAGTTGACCCCTACCAAGATTGTTCAAATTATAGTGCTGGGGTCAAAAATGCCCCCTCCCGGGGGGGCCTTTGGTTTTACATAGGCTTATATAGGGAAAATCTTTAAAAATCTTCTTCTCTGAAACTGAAAGGCCCAGGTCTTTGATATTTGGTATGAAGCTTGATCTAGTGGACCCCTACCAAGATTGTTCAAATTATAGTGCAGGGGCCAAAAATGCCCACGCCCTGGGGCCCTTTGGTTTGACATAGGCTTATATAGGGAAAATCTTTAAAAATCTTCTTCTCTGAAACTGCAAGGACCAAGTCTTTTATATTTGGTATGAAGCTTAATCTAGTGGACCCCTACCAAGATTGTTCATATTATAGTAAGCATTATTGGTACCGTAAAAATTCGGTTATAAGGCGATTTGGCTATAAGACGGGACCCCTTTTTCAGTTTTTCTAAGGTGGGATTTTGCTTATACTCTTTTATAAGACGGGTCAAATTTTTGCCATATCTGTCGGGGCCTATCTGCTACTGCCAGATGCCATTCAGATGTTAGAAATCGGCCTTTTTTCGTCAGAAAACCCCTCTACTTACCCCTAACATGGCTTGTTTGGCTGCTTGTTTATGTCTGTTGACATTCTGTATCTTCGTTTGTAAGAGTTACAAAGAGAGACAACTCTTATTGAATCTGAAAAGGTAAGTCTATTAAGCGTTGGGAAAGGGGGGAAATTCATTTCCATCCACAAAATTTAGAAATATTTGTTGCAGCTTTTTTTTAGCTCACCTGTCACTACGTGACAGGTGAGCTTTTGTGATCACATTTCGTCCGTCGTGCGTGCGTGCATCCGTGCGTAAACAATTTATTGTCCACACAATAGCATCTTCACTTATGATTTGATTTTAACCAGACTTGCACACAACTTGTACCGCCATGAGATCTTGGTTCCTTTCTTGAACCAGCAGTATCGCATCATGTGTTATGGAGTTACTGCCCCTGAAAGGGCAAAAATTGCCTATTTCGGTCTTGTCCGCACAATAGCATCTTCATTTATGATTTGATTTTAACCAGACTTGCACACAACTTGTACCACCATGAGATCTGGGTTCTTTTCTTGAACCAGCCATATCGCATCATGTGTTCCGGAGTTACGGCCCCTTAAAGGGCAAAAATTGCCTATTTTGGTCTTGTCTGCACGAAAGCATCTTCGTTTATGATTTTATTTTAACCAGACTTGCACACAACTTGTACCACCATGAGATCTGGGTTCCTTTCTTGAACCAGTCATATCGCATCATGTGTTACGGAGTTAGGCCCCTGAAAGGGCAAAAATTGCCTATTTTGTCTTGTCCGCACAATAGCATCTTCATTTATGATTTTATTTTAACCAGACTTGCACACAACCTGTACCACCATGAGAGCTGGGTTCCTTTCTTGAACCAGCCATATCCCATCATGTGTTACCGAGTTACGGCCCCTGAAAGGGCAAAAATTGCCTATTTTGGTCTTGTCCCCACGATAGCATCTTTATTTATTTATGATTTCCCGCCCCCGCCCATCGGGGCTTGAAGAAATATATGGGCTGCATGATGCTTCAACGCAGAGCTGAAACCGTCCACACACTAGTACTGGTAAACCCCTTAGAGGATCTAAGCCTGTCCAGGAACCACGGTGCGAGTCGGCCCGTCCACGCTTATAAACCCTATTGGTTTCATTGGGCGACGGGGCTTGAGATGTCATTTCATCTCAATGTCGGGTAAAAGTCCCACAAAATTGGAAGCAATGTCTCCAAAATGACCTATACTGTGTTGACGGGGACGTTTAACCTCAAATCAAACAAACAAAATCATTTATGATTTGATTTTAACCAGACTTGCCCACAACTTGTACCACCATGAGATCTGGGTTCCTTTCTCGAACCAGCCATATCCCATCATGTGTTATGGAGTTACGGCCCCTGAAAGGGCAAAAATTGCCTATTTCGGTCTTGTCCGCATGATAGAATCTTCATTTATGATTTGATTTTAACCAGACTTGCACACAACTTGTACCACCATGAGTTCTAGGCATCTTTCTTGAACCAGCCATATCTCATCATGTGTTACGGAGTTACGGTCCCTGAAAGGGCAAACATTGCCTTTTTTGGTCTTGTCCGCACTATAGCATCTTCATTTATGATTTGATTTTAACCATACTTGCACACAACTTGTACCACCATGAGTTCTGGGTTCCTTTCTTGAACCAGCCATATCCCATCATGTGTTCCGGAGTTATGGCCCCTGAAAGGGCAAAAATTGCCTATTTTGGTCTTGTCTGCATGATAGCTGTTTTATTTATGATATGATTTTAACTAAACTTGCACACATTTTGTACCACCACAAAATATCTCTGTCAAGTTTGAATATGGGTCATGTCGGGTCAAAAAGTAGGTCAGTAGGTCAAATCAGAAAAAAAAACCTTGTGAAGACACTAGAGGCCACAGTTTTGGTCCAATCATGATCAAATTTGCCCAGAATGATCATCTTGACAATATCTCAGTCACGTTTGAATATGGCTGTTGTCGGGTCAAAAAGTAGGTCAGTAGGTCAAATCATAAAAAAACCTTCTGAACACACTAGAGGCCACAATTTTGGTCCAATCATCATCAAACTTGCTCAGAATGATCATCTTGATAATATCTTGGTCACATTCGAATATGGGTCATGTCGGGTCAAAAAGTAGGGCACTAGGTCCAATCATAGAAAAAGCTTGTGAACACACTAGAGACCACAGTTTTGGTCCAATCATCATCAAACTTGCCCAGAATGATCATCTTGACAATATCTGAGTCAAGTTCGAATATGGGTCATGTCGGTTCAAAAAGTAGGCCAATAGTTCAAATCCGATAAAAACCTTGTGAACACACTAGAGGCCACAGTTTTGGTTCGATCATCATCAAACTTGCTCAGAATGATCATCGTGATAATATCTTGGTCACTTTCGAATATGGGTCATGGCAGGTCAAAAAGTAGGTCAGTAGGTCAAATTAGAGAAAAACCTTGTGAAGACACTAGAGGCCATAGTTTTGGTCCAATCATCATCAAACTTGTTCAGAATGATAGTCTTGACAATATCTCGGTCAAGTTAGAATATGGGTTATGTCAGGTCAAAAAGTAGGTCAGTAGGTCAAATCATAGAAAAACCTTCTGAACACACTAGAGGCCACAATTTATGTCTGATCATCATCAAACTTGCCCAGAATGATCATCTTGACAATATCTGAGTCAAGTTTGAATATGGGTCATGTTGGTCCAAAAAGTAGGTCAGTAGATAAAATCATAGAAAAACCCTCTGAACACACTAGAGGCCACAGTTTTGGTCCGATCATCATCAAACTTGCTCAAAATGATCATTTTGACAATATCTTAGTTAATTTTGAATATTGGTCATATCTGGTCAGTAAGTAAGTAGATCAGGTCAGAATGTTGAAAAACCTTGTGGACACACTAGAGACCCCAGTTTTGGTCCGATCAATATCAAACTTGCTCAGAATGATCATCTTGACAATATCTGGGTCAATTACAAATATGGGTCATGTCGGGTCGAAAAGTAGGTCAGCAGGTCAAATCATAGAAAAATGTTTTGAACACTCTTAAGAGCCACAGTTTTAGTCAAATCGTCATAAAACTTGCTCAGAATGATCGTCTGGACAATATCTCAGTTAAGTTCGAATATGGGTCATGTCAAATCAAAAAGTAGACCAGTAGGTTATTTTGTCATAACTTTTGAACCGTTTGAGATAGAGCCTTCATATTTGGCATGTAGGTTCCTTGTGACAAGGGTTTCCCACTCATATAAAGGTTTGACCTGTGACGTTGACCTGTGACCTACTTTATCATAACTTTTGAACCATATGAGATAGAACCTTCATATTTGGCATGTATGTTCCTTGTGACAAGGTTTTCTCAACCATTTAAAACTTTTGAGCCATGACCTTGACCTTTGACCTTCTTTGTCATAACTTTTGAAGCATTTAAGATACAGCCTTCATATTTGGCATATAGGTTCCTTTATAGGAGTGAGTGTTTAAGTCTCACCAACAGCTAAGGTCATACAGTGATGGGACCTCTGTTTAAAGACCAATCTGAAAGTCTGGAGAAGCCTGGGATTGATCCTGCTACCCCTGGTTTACAAGGCAAGTAGCATGGCCACTTCACCATGAAGGCTTCTAAACTTCATTGGAATGTTGTGTAGATGACCCTCTAGGAAAATAGCATAACGATTAAACTTCAAACTTCGAAGAAATGTTGCTTAGATGACCCTCTACCAAAACGGCTAAAACAATCCCGCTCCGATGAACAAAATGGCCACCGGAGCTAAAAATAGAAAAATATTGTAAATTTGACTCAAATGTGAACCCCTCCTAAACCCTAAGGCCAATTTGATTCAAACTTCACAGGAATGTTGCCTAGGTCGCTCCCTACCAAATAAGCTAAAATCACTCTGCTGATGAACAAGATGGCCACCATAGCTAAAAATAGAATGTACTCGAGATAGTGACACACAGGTGAGCGAAGCAGGGCCCTGTGGGCCCTCTTGTATAAGTAACTGAACGTTTTTGTTTTTTTTATCGGGGAACACAACACATAGCTATTCAGTTTCAGAACCAACGCCCCTGCTAGCACAAAATAGCGGCAAACGTCGGGCCAATACGTCGTATCGCTGTCGGCCCTGTACATGATTTGCTGGCTTAGGTTACACAGACTCCTATTTAATAGACAACAGGGGCTGACAAATCCATTTCCCGGCCGTTCGGGACAAGACCGAAATCACGCCGGGCAGGTGCACTTGGACCTTATGACGCTCGGTTGGGACAAGTGCAAAAAAAAATTGTCTACAACTGCCAGTCTTTTTGAGTCCTTAAATACGGTAAAACTAGACCAGTAAGTAAATGGCTGTCAATTCAGAGACAAACCATCTGTGTATTTATTACGGTTCAAGTATGACACTACTGTTAATCCCTGTCGTATAATTGCCACCCTGCGGTGCGTGTCGATAAGGTGTGAAAATATGGTCAAGTAATGTCAAATTTGCGTTTATCCTCCAGTCATAAAATTTAATCCACAATCAATGTGAAAATGATTTAATTGCTCCTCAGACTATTAGCTACATCTAACGGTAGATGTTTGCATTAAAAAATCGGATTTTTCTACTATCTCATGAATGGTTATGTTTTGGCGCCAAATAGCAGACGTTGGCGGGAAAAGTCGAACGCTGTTGTTGGTTATTGACACAGAGTTTCTGGGGATAATTCGGGAGCTGTGAAAAGCACTGATTTTCTGTCCACCTCTATTCACAACCGCTTATAAGCTATCGGGAAAATATTTTTTACTGGTTCCAAACATTCTTTTTATGAAAGAGATATATGCAATGACATTAAACACGTGTGGGTGTAATGGTGTCGGATGAATTCATTTACCGATCGCGTGCAGATAAATCGTAGTGGTGGTTTGTGGGCGGCGATTTATATCAATTCAAAAATCACCGATCAGCTTTTTCTGTATGTCTGGTCTTCGGCGGACATTGCCGGAAAAAAGCCTGCAGTCCATGACCTCGGCTATAAGACGGGGTCATTTTTTGGGCTCATTTTGGAGGGAAAAATCCTCGTCTTATAGCTGAATTTTTACGGTAATACAAATAAAAGATGTACCTATTCTGTACACCTAACCTTAGCTACTTGTTACCATAGATGGCTGCTGGTGGTGATATCACATCTATCACTGACTCCAAAGAGATAATGAAGGCTGTTTCTCTGAAAGACCTAAAGAATGCTGTAACCAATGTAGAAGAAGATCTTGGTATTGCTGATCATGATGTTGCCCTCACTGATGCTCAGGTAAACATACATGTAGCTCCAAGTATTGTGGATAATATGGGGATTTTGTTTTGTTAGCTCGCCTTACGAAAGTAAGGGGGAGCTATTGCCATACCCCCGGGCGTCCGTCGTCGGCGTCAGTGTCGGCGTCCGCATTTGGTTAAAGTTTACCTGCAAGCTCTTATATGTGATGTTTTACAAGTTTATTTTGAATATTTAATTAACAATTGGTAAAAAAAAAATATTTAACATTATCATTGTACTTCATTTTACAGGTTTTTTGGCTTAAATTGGTCTTTTTGAGAAGTTAATATTTTCTCTGTATTACCTCCCTTACTTTCCTGTGTTAAAGTTTACCTGCAAGCTGCGTGAGTTCAAATCCCGGGGGAGGCATGTATTTATTTATTTTTTTTTCTTTTCTTTTTCTTTTTTTTTTTCTTTTTAAAAACATAGCGGGTCTGGGGCTCAAGGTCAAGGTCACTGTGGCTATTTTTAGATAAACATTGTCATCACTCTAACGCCTTCATTTATTGATGGATTTTAATATAACTTGGGTATAATGATATCTCAAGTGACTTTGACTTTCAGGATCCTGGGCTTAAGGTCAAGGTCACTACTTTCAGGGTCACTGGGTCAAGGTCACTGTGGCTATTTTTAGAAAAACATTTGTCATCGCTCTTGCACCTTAATTTATTGATAGATTTTAATATAACTTCACACAAATGTTGGGTATGATGATATCTCTAGCAAGTTCAACTTTCAGGGTTTGGGGCTGAAGGTCAAGGTCACTGTGGCTATTTTCCTAAAAAACTTTGTGATCGCTCTAGTGCCTACATTTATGGATGGATTTTAATATAACTTTACACATACATTGGGTTTGATGATATCTCGAGCTGGTTTGACTTTCAGGGTCTGGGGCAGAAGGTCAAGGTCACTGTGGTTATTTTTAGAAAATCTTTTTCATCGCTCTTGGGCCTTTACTTATGGATGGATTTTAATATAATTACATTCAAATAATGGATATGATGATATCTCGAGTGACTTTGACTTTCAGGTTCCGGGGCTGAAGGTCAAGGTCACTGTAGCTATTTTTAGAAAAACTTTAAGATCGCTCTAGTGCCTACATTTATGAATGGATTTTAATATAACTTCACACAAATGTTGGGTATGATGATATTTACTTCACACAAATGTTGGGTATGATGATATCTCGAGCGAGTTCGACTTTCAGGGTCTGGGGCTGAAGGTCAAGGTCACTGTGACTATTTTTAGAAAAACTTTGTCATCGCTCTTGCACCTTCATTTATTGATGGATTTTAATATAACTTGACACAAATGTTTGGTATGATGATATCTTGAGTGACTTTGACTCCGGGTCAGGGGCTGAAGGTCAAGGTCACTGTGGCTATTTTTTAGAAAAACTGGATCATTGCTCTAGTGTCCACATTTATTGATGGATTTTAAGATAACTTCATACAAATGTTGGGTATGATAATATCTCGAGTGGGTTCAACTTTCAGGGCCTGGGGCTCAAAGTCAAGGTCACTGTAGCAATTTTAGAAAAAACTTTGTTATCACTCCTACATTTATTGTTGGATATAATTTAATTTTAAGCAAATGCTAGGCTAGGCTTTTTTTAATTTGTCTTGCACAAGGGATTTTGTATTGGCTGTGATGCCTTGTTATTACTTGGAAGTTTGTAGATTTCTTCTTTTTTTTTAGCTCACCTGACCGAAGGTCATGGTGAGCTTTTGTGACAGTAAGATGTCCGGCGTCGTCGTGTGTCGTCCGTCGTGCGTCGTCCGTGCGTAAACTTTTTCTTGTGAACACACTAGAGGCCACAGTTTTGGTCCAATTATCATCAAACTTGCTCAGAATGATAATCATGACAATATCTCGGTCAAGTTCGAATTTGGGTCATGTCGGGTAAAAAAGTAGGTCAGTAGGTCAAATCATAGAAAAACCTTGTGAACACTCGAGAGGCCACAATTTTGGTCCAATCATCATCAAACTTGCTCAGAATGATCATTGTGACAATATTTTAGTGAAGTTTGAATATGGATCATGTCGGCTTAAAAAGTAGGTCAGCGGGTCAAATCATAGAAAAACCTTGTGAACACCCTAGAGGCCACAATTTTGGTCCAATCATAATCAAACTTGCTCAGAATGATCATCATGACAATATCTTGGTCAAGTTCGAATATGGGTCATGTCCGGTCAAAAAGTAGGTCAGTAGGTCAAATCATAGAAAAACCTTGTGAACACTCTGAAGGCCACTGTTTTGGTCCAATTATCATGAAACTTGCTCAGAATGACCATTGTGACAATATTTCAGTCCAGTTCGAATATGGGTCATATCGGGTTAAAAAGTAGGTCAGCGGGTCAAATCATATAAAAACCTTGTGAACACCCTAGGGGCCACAATTTTGGTCCAATCATAATCAAACTTGCTCAGAATGATCATCATGACAATATCTCGGTCAAGTTTGAATATGGGTCATGTCCGGTTGAAAAGTAGGTCAGTAGGTCAAATCATAGAAAAACCTTGTGAATACTCAGGAGGCCACAAGTTTGGTTAAATCATTAATCTTGCTCAGAATGGTCATTGTGACAATATCTTGGCTAAGTTTGAATAAAGGTCTTTTCGGGTCAAAAAGTAGGTCAGTAGGTCAAATTAAAGAAAAAACTTGTGAACACTCTAGTTTTACATAGACTTATATAGGGAAAATCTTTAAAAATCCTTTTCTCTGAAACCACAAGGCCTAGGTCTTTTATATTTGGTATGAAGCTTCATCTAAAAGACCCCTAACAAGATTATTCAAATGATAGTGCTGAGGCCAAAAATGTCCCCGCCCCCGGGCCCTTTGGTTTTACATAGGCTTATATAGGGAAAATCTTTAAAAATCTTCTGCTCTGAAGCTGCAAGGCCCAGGACTTTGATATTTGGTATTAAGCTTTATCTAGTGGACCCCTACCAAGATTGTTCAAATTATAGTGCTGGGGCAAAAAATGCCCCCGTTCCGGGGCCCTTTGGTTTTACATGGCCTTATATAGGGAAAATCTTTAAAAATCTTCTTCTCTGAAACCGCAAGGTCCAGGACTTTGATATTTAGAATGAAGCTTCATCCATTGGACCTCTACCAAGATTGTTCAAATTATCGCCCTTGGGCCAAAAATGCCCCCGCTCAGGGGCCCTTTGTTTTTACATAGACTTATATAGGGAAAATCTTTAAAAATCCTTTTCTCTGAAACCACAAGGCCTAGGTCTTTTATATTTGGTATGAAGCTTCATCTAAAAGACCCCTAACAAGATTATTCAAATGATAGTGCTGAGGCCAAAAATGTCCCCACCCCCTGGCCCTTTGGTTTTACATAGGCTTATATAGGGAAAATCTTTAAAAATCTTCTGCTCTGAAACTGCAAGGCCCAGGACTTTGATATTTGGTATTAAGCTTTATCTAGTGGACCCCTACCAAGATTGTTCAAATTATAGTGCTGGGGCAAAAAAAGCCTCCACCTGGGGCCCTTTGGTTTTACATAGGCTTATATAGGGAAAATCTTTAAAAATCTTCTTCTCTGAAACCGCAAGGCCCAGGACTTTGATATTTTGTATGAAGCTTCATCTAGTGGACCCCTACCAAGATTGTTCAAATTATAGCCCTTGGGCCAAAAATCCCCCTGCTCAGGGGCCCTTTGGTTTTACATAGACTTATATAGGGAAAATCTTTAAAAATCTTCTTCTCTGAAACCGCAAGGTCCAGGACTTTGATATTTAGAATGAAGCTTCATCCAATGGACCTCTACCAAGATTGTTCAAACTATCGCCCTTGGGCCAAAAATGCCCCCGCTCAGGGGCCCTTTGTTTTTACATAGACTTATATAGGGAAAATCTTTAAAAATCCTTTTCTCTGAAACCACAAGGCCTAGGTCTTTTATATTTGGTATGAAGCTTCATCTAAAAGACCCCTAACAAGATTATTCAAATGATGGTGCTGAGGCCAAAAATGTCCCCGCCGCCGGGCCCTTTGGTTTTACATAGGCTTATATAGGGAAAATCTTTAAAAATCTTCTGCTCTGAAACTGCAAGGCCCAGGACTTTGATATTTGGAATTAAGCTTTATCTAGTGGACCCCTACCAAGATTGTTCAAATTATAGTGCTGGGGCAAAAAAAGCCTCCGACTGGGACCCTTTGGTTTTACATGGCCTTATATAGGGAAAATCTTTAAAAATCTTCTTCTCTGAAACCGCAAGGCCCAGGACTTTGATATTTTGTATGAAGCTTCATCTAGTGGACCCCTACCAAGATTGTTCAAATTATAGCCCTTGGGCCAAAAATGCCCCCGCTCAGGGGCCCTTTGGTTTTACATAGACTTATATAGGGAAAATCTTTAAAAATCTTCTTCTCTGAAACCACAAGGCCTAGGTCTTTTATATTTGGTATGAAGCTTCTTCTAAAGGACCCCTACCAAGATGATTCAAATTATAGTGCTGGGGCCAAAAGTGGCCCCGTCCCGGGGCCCTTTGGTTGTACATAGACTTATATAGGGATAATCTTTAAAAATCTTCTCTGAAACCACAAGGCCCAGGACTTTGAAAATTGGTATGAAGTTGCATCTAATGGACCTCTACCAAGATTGTTAAAATTATAGCCCTGGGGCCAAAAATGCCCCCACTCTGGGGCCCTATGGTTTTACATAGACTTACATGGGGAAAATCTTCAAAAATCTTCTTCTCTGAAATCACAAGGCCTGGGTCTTTGATATTTGGTGTGAAGCTGCATCTAGTGGACCTCTATCAAAATTATTCAAATTATAGCCCTGGTACCAAAAATGTCCCCGCTCCGGGGCCCTTTGGTTTTGCATAGACTTATATAGGGAAATCTTTAAAAATCTTCTCTGAAACTGCAAGGCCAAGGCCTTTGATATTTAGTATGGAGCTTTATCTAGTGGACCTCTACCAAGATTGTTCAAATTATAGCCCTGGGGCCACAAATGCCCCCACCCCGGGCCGGGGCCCTTTGTTTTTACATAGATTTATATAGCCCTGGGGCCATTTGGTTTTGCATAGGCTTATGTAGGGAATATCTTTAAAAAAAATCTTCTTCTCTGAAACTGCAAGGCCCAGGTCTTTGAAATTTGATGTGTAGCTTTATCTAGTGGACCTTTGCCAAGATTGTTCTAATTATAGCCTTTGTTGATGTTTGGTATGAAGCTTCACCTTTAAGACCTCCCTCAACATTATGCACATTAAAACCCTGGGGCCAATAATGGCCCTCTCTGGGGCCCACTTGTTACACTATGGATCAGGTGAGCGATCCAGGGCCATCATGGCCCTCTTGTTTTATTTTAGGATGGCTTAAATAAAGAAGACTTTAAAGACTGTGAACTTTTATTTATAACTTGGGGTGGGTTTGACTGGCCGCAAGGCAGGAAAAATTAGAGTCTGCATCGTTGAACCATGTCAGACTCTTAGAAGTCTCAGCTCACCCGGAAGGCAGCAAGCAATTTAAATTCTGTATATATTTGACCGGACATAGCCTTTCCCAACTTTTACTAATTATCATCACCTCAGCCTCGGCTCCAGGGTTGAACATGACGTAGAGGGGGACAGTATCCTCACCCATTGCCAGTTACCTGCATTACCCCGATGTACGTACAACCTTTGACAGTCCCCTGTCATGACAACCCCGCCTTAAACTGCAATTATTTTGTTCTTGTGCAAATATTTGTAATATGCTTTTATCCCAACCTAAGTTCAGCAAGCCATTCATTTTAATGAAGCAGACATCGGTGCATAATTTTATTAAGCCGACTTCAAGGGGAGCTGAAATTTCTTTAGAATTTCCGATTTCATGGTAAACTTTGCCTTGCGACTACTCATTTCCCGACATTCAAATGTTTAAAGGCTTCTATTGAAATTGATGGCACATGATGCTGTTTGAATGTAGTAAACACTGTCCCTGTAAGATATTCAATCACTTGAAAGTATCTATCAAAGCATTCTTTCACATATTGTTCGATAAGGAGAATGTATTTGAAGCTTAATCCTCAAATGAGTCTGTCTGGTACAACACTTTGTAATAACTGGGTCATCTATGAGTCCTATTGTTCATTGATTGTGTGTCACACATCACAGCATCTGTTCTGGAGCACCTTTGTTCACTACCAAATCCATGGCACCTGAAAATATTAAACTCATGGGCAGCATCATTTGCTCAGTAAAACCATTCTGCACTGTAACTTCATGTGGTTAATATAACATGAATAAGAGTATGTTTGTCTGAAGAATGCCCACATCCAAGCACATGCAATACCAAATAAATCGGTTCAAACTATTAACATATTAATTATTCAGGGAGGGATGGGAGGGTTTGTTCGTCTTTGAGTTAACAGGAAAAAGGAAGTTGCCCCAAGGCTGGTTCCCAGCTGAGCACATGGTGATGACATCACAAAACTTAGTGACATCATCAATTTGCTTGACAGGTGTATCATACCAATTAGCTATTCAATTAGTGAGGCAAAATCAATATTGGAAACAATTAAGCAGTGCAGCGCATGGAACTGAGCACTCTGAAGACAAACATGAACAGAAAGCCACCAAAATAAACCAGGAATACTGTTCAAGGCATTATTCCTCTTTATTTTAGGATGGCTTAAATAAAGAAGACTTTAAAGACTGTGAACTTTTATTTATAACTTGGGGTGGGTTTGACTGGCCGCAAGGCAGGAAAAATTAGAGTCTGCATCGTTGAACCATGTCAGACTCTTAGAAGTCTCAGCTCACCCGGAAGGCAGCAAGCAATTTAAATTCTGTATATATTTGACCGGACATAGCCTTTCCCAACTTTTACTAATTATCATCACCTCAGCCTCGGCTCCAGGGTTGAACATGACGTAGAGGGGGACTGTATCCTCACCCATTGCCAGTTACCTGCATTACCCCGATGTACGTACAACCTTTGACAGTCCCCTGTCATGACAACCCCGCCTTAAACTGCAATTATTTTGTTCTTGTGCAAATATTTGTAATATGCTTTTATCCCAACCTAAGTTCAGCAAGCCATTCATTTTAATGAACCAGACATCGGTGCATAATTTTATTAAGCCGACTTCAAGGGGAGCTGAAATTTCTTTAGAATTTCCGCCACGAAAATATTTATATTTTCCCCCAAATTCTTAAGAAATTTAATGCATTGCTATTACATTTTTTGGTTATTGCTATCTGCAATAAATAGCTTTATTAAATTTCTGAATGTTTGCACGTAAGTGAGATTACCAAAATCTGACATGTGAACGCCGTCTTTGCTAAACAACTCATTCATATACCAAAGAATATGAGGCTTAATCACACTTCCTCGGGGAAGTTCTGCCATATACTGATGTGCAGCTCTGTTAACTCTCTGAGCTTTCAGATTGAGTAATTTGGTGTCATCTGATTTATTGTTTCTCCATTTTAGCCTTGGCAATATGTCACACCAAACTATCTGTGTCGCATAGAAAACTGAGTGAATGTATGTCAGATCCTTCTTAATTGAATGCATTAATGAAAACTGAGGAATTGTATCAATATCATTCCCACCTAGATGTAGGATGATCATCCTAGGGTGACCTCTGGTGATCATCTGAAGCTGGAGGGCTGGTAGCAGCTGGTCCCAATGCATACTAGACTGGCCTAACCACACTATTCTAAACTGGCACTGGCTAAGGTGATCACATCCTAGTTTACAGGCGTAGTTGCCACCATGTTTAACAATGGAATCTCCAACTATCCAGATTTCTGGAATAAAAATATGACATAAACATCCGGTAATAATGGGGTAAAAACCGTAAAATACTCAGTTGCGAATGTATTTGCAAAAAGCACTTGAGCCGCTACTCCAGCGTCCCTGCCTTTTTATCGTCTCTGGCTCTACACCATCGCTAGCCAGATCTGTAGCTCGGCCAATTCTAAAAGAATGTGTTTTAAAGAGAGCTGGTGGTAAGCCCAGTTTTGCGATAGACTTAGTCAATATGCTGGAGAACTGGTACCTTGTTAAAGGTTCCCCATTTATATGACAAAGTAAAGAGCCACCAAGCTTTGGACGAACTTTCAAGAACTGCAGCACAGAATTAACACAACAGATGCTCCCTTTCTCAGCAGGATATATTTTTAGTTTTATAGTATTCCCTGTCTGATCAGTTTTAGACTTTCTTATTTGTACATAAAGTATCTTATTGTGAGTATCAAATGACAAGTCACTCAGCTGGAGTGGCCTATCTGCATGTAGTGGGCCTGTATAAACTAACTCACTGATTCGAAGCAGACCATAATAGGCCAAGGAAAATGCAGTTTTGAAAAGTAATGTCTCATATGGGCTAGAACAAATTTCATTTAATTTACCACAAATGGCCTTCAACAAATCCTTTGAAATAGGTGCTCTGTTGTCTTTCTGTTTGCGGGATCTGCGACATCCGTCAAGCATCTTTTGAATGATAAAAGTGCTTGTTGGATCTTGTAGGTTATTTATTTTGTGAAAATAACTTAAACCAGAACAGTACGTATAAATAGTGGCTGGAGAATGACCCTTCTCAAAACAACTTGATATGAAATATTGGATGTGAATGATAGCAGCAGGCCACTGGGTTCCCAGGCTGTGATGTATTCTGAACTTATTGAAAGCAGTAAGTGCATTTTTGTAGGCTATATGTGTGTTTGTTGCCAAGCTTGCTGACAAAAGCTCTCGGGATCTAGATTGAATATGTTCCATAGATGGCTCGGCATGACATCTGGTTCTTTTTCTGCCATTGGTGCAAGCTCCCGGAACTTGTTGATCTGAAAACGGGATAGGCTGTCAGTGATGTTGCACTTACCTGGAATATGCTGTGCTTTGGCAACTACATTTAGTTGCAGACACTGAAGAGTTAGCGCTCTCAGCAGGGTCATGACCTTGTCAGATCTGGATGTCATAGCATTAACTGCATATACCACGGCAGCATTATCACAGTGGAACAGGATCTTTTTGTTACACAGTTCCTTGCCCCAGAGATACAATGACACTAGAATTGGGAACAGTTCTAGAACCATTATATCCCCAGTAAGACCAGATTCATGCCACTCTGCTGGCCATGCAGCATATGACCATTTACCTGAGAAGTAGATGCCAAAACCTATGCTTCCTGAACTGTCTGAATACAATTCAACATCGGCACTAGAAATCCAGAACTGGTCGTGGAACACAGATATGCCGTTGTATTGTTTGAAAAATGCAAGCCACATTTGTAGATCTTTCTTGACATTCTGTGTCACACGAATGTAGTGATGTGGATTTGAAACACCGCACGTTGAATTGATGAGACGCCGGCAAAACGGACGACCAGGAATTATAGCTCTGCATGCAAATTGCAGCACTCCAATGAGAGACTGCATTGTTTTCAAGGTTACCTTCCTTTTTGACAATACAGTATGGATTTTCTGAATGATTTCGTGCACCTTCTCCATTGGTACCCTAACCACCATCTCCTCAGAATCAAGTTCGAGTCCCAAGAAACAAAGTATGGTTTTGGGACCTTCTGTTTTATCACTTGCTATTGGAACCCCCAAATTTCTCATGCAGATTTCAAAATGCCCCATGATAATTTCGCAATCATTTGTGTCCTTTTTACCCCCAAAAAAGAAGTCATCTAAATAGTGCAGCAGTCTGCCAACTGGCGAATGTCTGCGCACTGCAAATTCGAGGAAAGTAGCAAATTTCTCAAATGTGGCACAGCTGATCGAACAACCAAACGGAAGTGCTTTGTCAAAATAATACTGATTTTTGAAGCAAAAACCCAGCTGATTGAAATCAATTATTGCAACGGGAAGCAGTCTAAAAGCATTTTTCAAATCAGATTTGCCCAACAAACAGCCTCGGCCTAAATCTTGCACAATGGCTACCGCCTCATCAAAGCTGGCATATTTGACATAGCACAGCTTAGGGTCTATGAAATCATTGACAGACTGGTTCCTGGGATAAGAAAGATGGTGAATCAGTCTGAAGTCATTCCCATTTTTCTTTTCTACTAAGCCGAGTGGAGAGACTCGTAAGTTAGGGAATGGTGGGTAGGGGAAAGGGCGTGCAACCCTCCCTTCATTGACTTCCTTATCAATTTTCTGCTGTGTAATTTCTGGCCTTGCAAGGGCTGATCTAAGGTTTTTTGATTCAAATGGTATACGGGGCCCTACATAATTTAATGGGAAACCATGCACAAAACCATTCAGAATAATTTCTGCCTCATTGGGACAGTAGAAAGCAAGCTCCCGTTTCAAAGCCTGCAAATCTACAGATGTTTTACCGAGGGTATTCATTTGTAAGGCTGCACTGCACAGTGTTCTATCTTCTATTGTATCTATTACCTCTGAACATGGGGTTTCCTCTTGAATATCCTCTGCCCCGAAAGGATACATTACCTTGCACTGCTGTAGTCTGCTGCTGTCTGACTGGAAATCCTTGCAGAGTATGTGGACAACTGGACTGACCATGCAATGAAGAATTGCAGGCTGCACATACATGTCTAAACTTACACATATTCCAGGTACAATTGCCATTATTGAAGGCATGGCATGTCAGTGAATTTGTACTGCTTGTGGGATTTGCAGGGGTTGATTGCTTGCTTTTGAATGTATGTACAGTTGGATTGCTTTGAGAAGGATTTGACATTATCCTTAGCCATAGTTCCGCATTTAACGAGCTCCAAGACTGCCTTGTTGCTTCGTTAGCCTGGCGCAGTCGAAATTGTTGATCATACTCTACCCATGATTTTGTGGGGTACCTTACGGCGGCTTCCCTAATGACTGACATGTACTTTAAAATCTCAATAGCTTTTTCTGGAAATGTCTGCGAGTATACACTGGCAAAGATGAGAAATGCATCTGTCCATTCATCAATATTTTGGATGGTTTGCTTGGATATTTTTTGCCTAGATTCTATTAAACCTTTTGCATAATTGTAATGCAAGATGCCTCCAGAACAAAAATCAGCAAGCTCTATGCTAGTTTTAAGCAGCAATGCAAGGTTGATATACTTTTGATTCTGGATTTTTTCCTTGATTTGCTGCGGAAGATGAATGGCTAGACCCTCATCGCCACACCTCATGGGCTCAATTTCTGGTGTGGATTCATAACAGTCAAGCTGCATGTCTTTAAACACATTATCAAAGTGAATGATACCTTCTGGCTTCTCCTTTTCATTTATACTTCTACCTGATTGTGGCTCAGAGCCACCACCACTCAGAGAAATGGTATCCTCAACCTCATGGTCTGGGAGCTGGTCAGCCTTTTTCTGTCTCTTTGCTGTTCTTCCAGAATTATGGTTGGTTTCAGCCTGCCTCTCAGACCTCCTGACCCTAAGGGCATCCTTTCTAGGGTTTCCTCTTCCAGGCATCTCCAAAAAATGACTGATTTCTTCAGATTTATAAGAGCTCAATTTTTTGCTGCAGTTTGTTCGTCTTTGAGTTAACAGGAAAAAGGAAGTTGCCCCAAGGCTGGTTCCCAGCTGAGCACATGGTGATGACATCACAAAACTTAGTGACATCATCAATTTGCTTGACAGGTGTATCATACAAATTAGCTATTCAATTAGTGAGGCAAAATCAATATTGGAAACAATTAAGCAGTGCAGCGCATGGAACTGAGCACTCTGAAGACAAACATGAACAGAAAGCCACCAAAATAAACCAGGAATACTGTTCAAGGCATTATTCCTCTTTATTAAATATAGATTTCCTTTTCATGTTTTTATTTTACAGTGGAAAGGCTTGAAAACAGGATGATTAGGGGTACTTTTTGGTTCTCTTTCATTTGCTGCTGTCTGTTGGGCTTTTTTACAGAAGAAAAAATTTTGATAACTTGCCCTCATCCATCTTAGGCCCCCAAAGGCGAGCTATGTTGTCTTCTGACAACTCTTGTTTTGTTTTTCTTCATAAATGCATATGTGGGTGCATGCTAAAATTGCCTCAAGTTTCCAGCAAGAAATGAGGAAAATACTCGAGTGGGTTCAACTTTCAGGGCCTGGGGCTCAAAGTCAAGGTCACTGTAGCAATTTTAGAAAAAACTTTGTTATCACTCCTACATTTATTGTTGGATATAATTTAATTTTAAGCAAATGCTAGGCTAGGCTTTTTTTAATTTGTCTTGCACAAGGGATTTTGTATTGGCTGTGATGCCTTGTTATTACTTATGGATGGATTTTAATATAATTACATTCAAATAATGGATATGATGATATCTCGAGTGACTTTGACTTTCAGGTTCCGGGGCTGAAGGTCAAGGTCACTGTAGCTATTTTTAGAAAAACTTTAAGATCGCTCTAGTGCCTACATTTATGAATGGATTTTAATATAACTTCACACAAATGTTGGGTATGATGATATTTACTTCACACAAATGTTGGGTATGATGATATCTCGAGCGAGTTCGACTTTCAGGGTCTGGGGCTGAAGGTCAAGGTCACTGTGACTATTTTTAGAAAAACTTTGTCATCGCTCTTGCACCTTCATTTATTGATGGATTTTAATATAACTTGACACAAATGTTTGGTATGATGATATCTTGAGTGACTTTGACTTTCCGGGTCAGGGGCTGAAGGTCAAGGTCACTGTGGCTATTTTTTAGAAAAACTGGATCATTGCTCTAGTGTCCACATTTATTGATGGATTTTAAGATAACTTCATACAAATGTTGGGTATGATAATATCTCGAGTGGGTTCAACTTTCAGGGCCTGGGGCTCAAAGTCAAGGTCACTGTAGCAATTTTAGAAAAAACTTTGTTATCACTCCTACATTTATTGTTGGATATAATTTAATTTTAAGCAAATGCTAGGCTAGGCTTTTTTTAATTTGTCTTGCACAAGGGATTTTGTATTGGCTGTGATGCCTTGTTATTACTTGGAAGTTTGTAGATTTCTTCTTTTTTTTTTATTAAATATAGATTTCCTTTTCATGTTTTTATTTTACAGTGGAAAGGCTTGAAAACAGGATGATTAGGGGTACTTTTTGGTTCTCTTTCATTTGCTGCTGTCTGTTGGGCTTTTTTACAGAAGAAAAAATTTTGATAACTTGCCCTCATCCATCTTAGGCCCCCAAAGGCGAGCTATGTTGTCTTCTGACAACTCTTGTTTTGTTTTTCTTCATAAATGCATATGTGGGTGCATGCTAAAATTGCCTCAAGTTTCCAGCAAGAAATGAGGAAAATATCACTTAGATGGAATGGATACACCTTCAGGGGAGAAAACTTCTTCAACAGTATTTTGTCTCCCATGACAATAGGGGGTCAACTCTTAAAAGAAAGAATTTGCTACTGAGGAGCAAATTCTTTCCTTGAAGAGTAGACCCCTTTTTCCATGGGACAGAATTTATAGAAAAGCGAACAGAAAGTCTCAAAAGTTGTCACCCTTTGAAAAATGTCCGAAAAAATCTGCAGGTGTATCCATTCCCATCATTGTTCTTCCTTATCTTGAACTATGGGTATTGTTTTGTTTGTTTGTTTGTTTGATTTGAGGTTTAACGTCCCCGTCAACACTGTAAAGGTCATTTTGGAGACGTTGCTTCCAATTTTGTGGGACTTTTACCCGACATTGAGATGAAATGATATCTCAAGCCCTGTAGCCCAATGCAACCAATAGGGTTTATAAGCATGGACGGTCCGCCTCGCACCGCGGTTCCTGGACAGGCTTAGATCCTCTAAGCGGTTTACCAGTACTAGTGTGCGGACCAGATTCAGCTCTGCGTGGAAGCATCATGCAGCCCATATATTTCTTCAAGCCCCTATGGGCGGGGGCTAACTATGGGTATTGTACAGTATGTCTCCGGTAAAAATGAAATTTAATTTTCTAGTGCCAGTTTCACAACCCATGATCAATGATGAAAGAAACCAATATGTGTTATTTTCATTCGACTGTCTGACGTATCACTTTATCTGGGCAAGCTTTGTCCTTCCAAGTAGTTAAGCAGTATTCATGTGCAGTCAGCTTCAGCTCTACTTGGAAACACCATCCGTCCCAATCTATTTCTCAAAGCCCGGATGGGCAGAGGCTCTTCCAAAGTGTTTTTTACCAGGAATGTTGGTGTTTTTAACGGGGAAAATTAAGAGTGGTTGTTTGGCTTGGCACTGTATTGGAAAATGTGCAGTGTAACCAATCAACCCAAATGAACTGAAAGGTCAAGTATGGAGAAAATTACCAATAATCAACTGGGAACAGCCAAAACATGCAGTTGCTCGCTGTACTGATTAATTGCCCGACTGGTTTAAACCTTCACTGTCAGTTGAAATGTGATAAAAAAGAAAATTCCAAACCAAACAAAATGCCATATGTGGAAATATTTATAAGAAATGGGCATCATAAAGTATGAAACTTCATAATTATGATTATTGTAAATTTTTTTGCAGAATAAATGGGTGATGAGAAAAATAATGCAGAATAAAGAAGCTTCCAACTTTTCAGCAGATGATATTAGGTAAGTCATGAGTTTAACCTTTAACCTGCTGAATATTCAATTAAGCCACACCCATTTCTGGCTTTGAACCAATCAGATTACTTGATGCAGCTTATTTCTACATATTCATAAACTGAATGTCAAACTGTGTAGATCCTGATCAGATGGCTTCTTCAGAAGCCATCTGATCTGGATCTACACTGTTTGCAAAGATAGGGCTTGTCGCCTACAGCAGGCTAAAGGTTAAAAGGGTAGATATCATGTGAACAAGTCTGTGAAATGAACACCCCACTAAAGTCCACTGTCCTGAATTCACGAGAGACTTGGTTATCTAATCTGCACTGCAGGACTATTTGCCACATGATCCACGCCTACCGATGCTATCAACAGAATTTTTTTATGATTTTCATGTTTTTCTTTAATTATTTGCTGTATTTCATGCAGTGCATGTTGTAACGGAGTCAGTAAAGTATAGAAATACCTAGTAAGCTGAATTTTCATGTATGAAAGAAATAAAAAGGGTAAACAATAAAATCATCTCGAAAACACTGCCATATAATTTTGACCCCCTTGAACCCCACTTTTAAATAGTAAAACTGGGGTTTACAGGGGTAAACCTTATTAGCTCACCTGAGCCTTTAGGCTCATAGGTGAGCTTATAGTATAGCCATGGTCCGTCGTCCGTCCGTCCGTCGTCCGTCCACCATTTTCAAAGATCTTCTTCTCCTATACTGCAGGGCCAATCAAAGCCAAATTTCATATGGAGCCTCAGTGGGATGTGGGAACGAAAGTTTGTTCGTGGGGTCTGGATCTCATGACCAAGATGGCCGCCATGCCCATATATGGTAAAAAGCCTTCAAAAATCTTCTTCTCCAGAACCGTAAGGCCAGTGGCCTTGAAACTTGGCATGTAGCATATGGTACTCGGGCCCATCATGGTTTGTACAAATGGTGACCCTGGGTTGACCTTGACCTATTTTACAGCAATGTCAAATTTGTCGACTTGGGCTTTTGCATGGGGCAAAGTGAAAATAATGGATTTATAGGAAACCATTGAAGACAGTGTTACCAAAATTTGTAGATCAGGTAAAGTAACTGAATACATGAATGTATATGGATCAGAAAGGTCAAGGTCTTTCATTGGCCTTGTTAGCAGGTCTGGATCACATGACCAAGATGGCCGCCATGCCCATATATGGTAAAAAGCCTTCAAAAATCTTCTTCTCCAGAACCATAAGGCCAGTGGCTTTGAAACTTGGCATGTAGCATATGGTACTCGGGCCCATTATGGTTTGTACAAATGGTGACCCTGGGTTGACCTTGACCTATTTTACAGCAATGTCAAATTTTCCGACTTAGGCTTTTGCATGGGGCAAAGTGAAAATAATGGATTTGTAGGAAACCATTGAAGACAGTGTCAACAAAGTTTGTAGATCAGGTAAAGTAATTGAATACATAAAGATCTATGGGTCAGAAAGGTCAAGGTCATTCATTGGCCTTAGACCAAGGTCATTCAGGATCCATATTTCAAACATTTTTTTCTCCAAAACTGCTGAGCCAATTTAAGTAAAATTTAATATGGAGCCTTTGTGAGTTGAACAAATGAAAAAATGCCAATACGGTCTAGATGACATGACCAAAATGGTCGTCACGCCCATCTATGGTAAAAAGCCTTAAAAATTCTTCTCCTCCAGAACCGTAAGGCCAATGGCCTTGAAACTTGGCATGTAGCATATGGTACTCAGGCCCATCATAGTTTGTACAAATGATGACCCTGAGTTGACCTTGACCTATTTTACAGCAATGTCAAATTTGCCGACTTGGGCTTTTGCATGGGAAAAAGTGAAAATAATGGATTTTTAGGAAACCATTGAAGACACTGTCACCAAAATTTGTAGATAAGGTAAAGTAGCTGAATACATGAAGATCTATGTGTAAGAAAGGTCAAGGTCATTAATTGACCTTAGACCAAGGTCACGCAGGTTCCATATTTCAAACATTTTTTCTCAGAAACTACTGAGCCAATTGAAGTGAAATTCAATATGGAGCCTTTGGGAGTTGAACAAATGAAAAGCTGCCAATATGGTCTAGATCACATGACCAAGATGGCCACCACGCCCATGGGTAAAAACACTTCGAAATTCTTCTTCTCAAGAACCGTAAGGCCAATGGCCTTGAAACTTGGCATGTAGCATATGGTACTCGGGCCTATCATAATTTGTTCAAATGGTGACCCTGGGTTGAACTTGACCTATTTTACAGTAATGTCAAATATGCTGACTTAGGCTTTTGCATAGGAAAAAGTGAAAATAATGGATTTTTAGCTCACCTGAGCCTTTAGGCTCATAGGTGAGCTTATAGTATAGCCATGGTCCGTCGTCCGTCCGTCCGTCCACCATTTTCAAAGATCTTCTTCTCCTATACTCCAGGGCCAATCAAAGCCAAATTTCATATGGAGCCTCAGTGGGATGGGCGAACGAAAGTTTGTTCGCGGGGTCTGGATCACATGACCAAGATGGCCGCCATGCCCATATATGGTAAAAAGCCTTCAAAAATCTTCTTCTCCAGAACCATAAGGCCAGTGGCCTTGAAACTTGGCATGTAGCATATGGTACTCAGGCCCATCATGGTTTGTACAAATGGTGACCCTGGGTTGACCTTGACCTATTTTACAGCAATGTCAAATTTGCCGACTTAGGCTTTTGCATGGGGCAAAGTGAAAATTGGAACAAGTTTTCTTTTTGTTTCATTTGCTTTTGTATACAGTATACCATTTATGTCCAATGGACAGTTCCTCATATTTTCCCTTTCTGTGAGCCAGGCACCGAGGTTATAAAACTTTTTTCACGCTCAACTCACTTCAGCATGAAATTTACCCTGCTCATAAGTTTTAAAATGCCAACAAATATTGAGATGGCATTTTAAAATTTATGAGCAGGGTAAATGACATTTTCTGCTGATCTAAGTAGGAAAATTGTCACCACACACTAGTACTGGTAAACCGCTTAGAGGATCTAAGCCTGTCCAGGAACCGCAGTGTGAGGCGGACCGTCCGTGCTAATAAACCCTATTGGTTTCATTGGGCGACAGGGCTTGAGATGTCATTTAATCTCAATGTCGGGTAAAAGTCCCACAAAATTGGAAGCAACGTCTCCAAAATGACCTTTACAGTGTTGACGGGGACGTAAAACCTCAAATCAAACAAACAAACAGGACCACTGGTCCTCTGGTTTTTTTTTATTTCTGCTCAAAAATATAGATTGTGGGTGCCACAATCTATATTTTTGCCAGAAATAAGAAAAATATCACAATTTTTTATCTTAAATTTTTCATTTTTACGTCAGTAAAATTTACAGTGTATTTGTATAGGTGTGTTTTTGTAATGGTTTTTCACTTGGATTTATCCTAAATAAGGATTAGGATAGATGCATGTAATTTAGGTTTCTCTGTTCTGGTCGGTGACTGTGTTGGATTGGGACAATAATCTGATTGTGGCGGTGAAACAAGAAAAAGTAAAATCAAACAATTTCCACTACACCCACTTTATGGAAATAAAAGGGGTTTTCAGGGATATACAATATTTTTCTTATTTCTGCTCCAAGACATAGGTTGTTGGTGTTTGTCAAAACCGTCTGATTCAGGCTGTTCTAACCAGCACCCGCAGCCTACGTTGGGAGTATAAATAAGAAACATATCAGAACTTTTTGTCAGAAAAGTAGCCATTTTGGAGATGTGAAAAAATGCACTCTGTCACACGGGTGTTTTTTCGTAATGAAAAAAATTAGTGGATATAGTAATAATAAAGTCAGTAGATAGATATTGAGGATTTCTTACAAGAGGTTAATGTAATTTATGTAATAAATAAATAAGAGTAGTTAGATCCTTTGGAAGCAAATAATACACCAAATAAACGAAAATAGCAGACTCAGTCATGACCAGTACTGGAATGTGCAGCACCGGCCACGCCATCTAGTGCCGGCTTAAGCAGAACTCTGATGAGTGTAAGATTCTGTTTATAATATAAGGATCACCCTGGTTTTGCTTGCATTAACATTTTCTGGGTTCAGAGGAAGCAGTTTGCATATGAGGCTGCCAGGCTGAGTGTTCAAATATTTTCTTAGGGCCCGGACAAAAGTTATTGCTATGAAACAACCTTGGATGTTTGAAATTCTTGCATAACTTCTGATTCCCATTGCAAATTGTGATGAATACCCACCTCTATAAAAAGAAAACAAGCAAGCAAAACAATTCATATAAACTCTTCAAATTCTACTGTAAAAAAAAACATGGAAGGGAGGCTAGTTCAGAATTTTAACTGTGATGTCAGTTTCATAATGATGTGCTGAGACATCCTAAAATTCTAAAATGTTACATTCTGGGCAACAATTTTACATCCTTCAATGTAATGTAAACAAAGCAAGGCCAGCCTCATGATATCAAAAGTTCAAAACCCCTGTTCAAAAACGTGAATTTCGTAATTTGAATATGTTTTTTTTTTTTTCAGTAGCTAAGTGATGCAAGCCTAGTCACAAGGACAGATTTGGACTAATTATGGCAAAGACAAATATATAATTGTAGGATTTCAGTACATACAATTTAAACAGACTGCTAGTTTTATAAGATTAAAGGGACCTTATCATGATAAAACCTGTTATTTGCAGACAATAAAGGTGCAGCTCAGCCTGTCATTACGCAAACACCCCTATACAAATACATTGCCATCTTTATCGCCAAAAAAATGAAAATTTTATTGTGAAAAATTGTGATATTTATCTTATTTTTGCTCAAAATATAGATTGTGGGCACTCGTTAGAACGCCTCATCAAGGCGGTTCTAACGAGTACACACAATCTATATTTTAGAGCAGAAATAAGAAAAATAATGTATACCCCCTTAAACCCCAGTTTTACTTTATAAAAGTGGGGTTCAAGGGGATCAAATGTATATAGGCGTGCTTTCCTGATGGCATCTCCAAAGTCTGATCAGCACCGTTATGTTCATTATTTGGACAGTAAAACACCTCTAGTTTCTAAAAATTTCAAGACTCTTTCCTATTTTGTGAAGCTATCATAGCATCCAGGTTTGGATTTTACCCGTAGAAAATTTTCTCGTATTGGGCTCTCTTTGGCCTGGTCTTTGAAGACTAAACTATCGGGTTTACTAGTCCCTCTAAACCCTGCTGGAAAGTGGGGTTTGTAGGGGTATTCATTGTTTTCCTTTTGGCTCAAAAACAGATTGTGCATACTCGTTAGAAAGGTCCCATTAAGGCAGTTCCAATGAACACAACAGTCTATATTTGGACTAGAAAGAAAAATATTGAGCATTTTTTCTGAAAAGTGCTAGTTTTAGGGGGAAAAAAGGCATCGTTTCAGTGCATGAGCGTTATCGAAATGTGAAAAATGAACAGATACATCGTCAGGGGTTACGCAGCTATTTCAAGAAAAAAGGTAGTTTTTGTCTCCCTTCTCATAAGGAGTCTTCGTCAGAGCTAGTCAGTTAATAGGAAAGCTAATGTAGCAGACACAAAAATGGTTGGCAGGAGTTGGGTGGGGGTTTGGGTGCAGGGTTGATTATGTCAGGTGTATGATCAAGTCCACTTAGCAGATATTTTGCCCATTATGGTAATGGTGCTAAAATTCCCAAAATTATCTGGACATCAAAGCCACCTTGGAATTATTAGTCATTGCTTCAAAATCTGATATAACCTTTAAGGGGAATGGGAACACCTCCAGGGGAGGCAATTGCAAAAGTATTTTTGTCTCCCATGGCAATAGACGTCAACTCTTTAAGGAATGAATTTGCTCCTGAGGAGCAAATTCTTTCCTTTAAGAGTTGACCCCTTTTTCAGTGGGACAAGTGTTATAGAAAAGCAAACAGGAAGTCCCGAAAGTTGTCACCCTTTGAAAAATGGCAGAAAAATCTTCCAGGTGTTCCCATTCCCCATAATATATGTTTTTGTGAGTGAATTTTAAAAAAAAAGAACATAAATTATTTTTAAACTTGACAGCATGTTGGACACGTGGGCTGATTTTGTTTCAGGTCTAAGAAGTCGCTTGTGAAGGGATTCCTGTCTACAGATATCCAGGATATGGGTGATGCTAATAATGATTCTGGAATTGAACTGGCTAAAGCTTTATGTGAACAATCCAACTGGCCATTGAAACCTGTAAGTTGACATTAGGTACCTTCAGGAAGATATGTCTTTGTACAGAAAAACCCATTTCATACAGAAAACCCCACAATGGGACACTGGGAAAAAGCTCAGGCCCAGATCAGATGCTGCAGATTGTGGCATCTGATGAGGACTGGCTGATGTAGGTCAGTTTGACCTATATGTCATTGTTCAGTGATGGTGCCTTAAATCTTGAATACTTTGTAATGGTGCAATGCCATGCATGGAATTAATACTTCATGTAAGAGCTGTTTTAGAAACCTTTCTCATATTAATGTGAAAGCTTAGATAGATTAAGCAAGAAACAGGCAAGCTATGCTGTCCTGTGACAGCTCTTGTTTGGGAATGAAAGTGTTCTTTTGGCTTTCTACTTAGGGTGTCCTTAATATTTTTAGGCCCCCGCCCCCCCCCACCTCCCCCCTGCTCCCCCAGCCCGAGAATCTTTGATTCGGGGGCATATAGTATTTGCCCGGTCTATCTGTTTGTTTCTCTTTCCATCACATCTGTCTTTTTGATTGTCTGTCCATCACAAAAACTTTAATCGTGGTCATAACTTCAAAAGTAGCCCCATGAAACTTCACACACTTATTCACCATCACAAGGGCTACACTCTGACCAAGGGCCATTACTCTGTTATCATTTTTGGCTGAATTATCTCCCCTTGAAATTTTGCAAAAACTCTGAAATTGGCTCCCACGTGGAGCATTGGTCATCCATAGTGACACCTCTTGTTGCTTTTTGTGGCACATGCTTCTAGCAAGGTGCAACATTAGCATCAGCTTTTCCGTCCATTTGTCCATCAATGTCTGTCAACATTTATTTCGAAGTCAGTGTTGTAGTCAACCACAAGACTACGCAACCCAGTGATTTTGTAGCAGGGGGCGATATATGCGGTTGCTTTTCTGTCCGTTCATCTATACATCTGTTAATATTTATGTCGAGTTCAACATTTAAGACACAGTTTATATTGTAATCAAGTACAAGACTAAACAACCATCAAACCTTGCATGAAACATCTCCCTGACCTACTGACTAGGCAGGCACCTTGACACGGTGACCTTGACCTATATTTTGCGCTCCAGTGACTTTGACAAAATTGTCGATGTTCCAGATAAAAGGCCTACAAACATCAAACCTTGCATAGTGTTTCTCCTAGATGTAACTCACTCGGCAGGTACCTTGACCTTGTGATCTTGACCAATATTTTGCTCTCCAGTGACTTTGTTACATTTTCATCGACATTATATATCTCCTCAACTCAGGACTCTCACACCACTTTTTGGGAATGGGGCGGGGCTTTTAGTATTGAGAAAAATTAGCAACATTTCAGGGTTCAATTTAAACTTTTTAAATAACATGACAAGGTGGTCCTGTAACTCTTGGAATGCACTGCACCTGATCTAAGTTGAACTGGACCTAAAATCATACTAAAGAGATACATTAGATGGTTACGTATTTCTGTTACCTAAAAAATGCTAAAAATTCTGTCACCTTGTGGACTTAACTGTAATTCTCCTAAAATTTTAACGAATTTGTTTCATGATCCAGCATGGAGTCCAAAACGTGCAGACAAAATAAAACAGTGTAGATCCTGATCAAACTGCTCATTCTGATCTGATTCTGCACTGTTTGCTTAGGCCTGTCTGTCCCAATACTTTGGATCATTACAGTACGAGGACTGTTCAAATATGAATGCAAGTATAACATTTTCTTATGCACTAATGCGAAAATCACCTAGAAATAAATATCATAGCCTAGAAAAACATTTTACCTATACATTGATACAAACCTGTTAAAATCCGTGCACTTTAGCCATGTATATCGTTCGATAAACACTGTCTACTCTTGTATACTGATACAAAACATGGTTGGAAGAAGGTCAGAGTACGCCGTTGAAATATGGTCCTATATTAAGAATCATTGTATTCTTGGTATACGATGCAAAGACATTTTTTATGAAATATGTTCGTTTTATGGGCATAATAAAATGTCTTTTCCAACAGTTTTTCGTTGGTGTAAGAAATTCAGCTGTGGGCTAGGCTCAACAGAAGATGCACCACATGATGGTCGGCCAAAAAGAGCAACATCTGCCAAGATGGTTGCTAGAGTGAAAGAAATAGTTGTTACCGATGCACGATACACCACTAGGCAAATAGCTAGTATGGCATCTCATTAGGAGCAGCTCATACAATTCTGAAACGGGATTTGAAAATAAGAAAAAGATCTGTGCTAGATGGATTCTGTTGACAGCTGAGCAGTAAAAGACACGCATTCAGTGTGCCAAGAAGTTGCTTAAAAAGTTTCCAAATCACAATGCACGGTCTTTCGCTAATGTCGTCACAGGTGACGAGACATGGGTTCACTTTTTTGAGCCAAAACGAAAGATTCCTAACAAAATATGGGCAACAAAGTATTGCAAAAGACCATGCATTGCAAAGGGGACCATGAGCGTCAAGAAGGTAATGTATGCCATATTCTTTTCAAATCAGGGCCCTGCTATTCAGGTTGCTGTGCCTAAAGGCAAATCTGTAAACGCGAAGTTTTACAAGAATAAAGTTCTTCGAAAATTGAAGAAATATTTCAAAGAACAAAGACCCGCAACTGGTTTGGCCAATGTCAGATTGCTACATGACAGTGCGTCATCGCACAAGGCGTTCATTGTGCAAGACTATCTGAAGCAGGAAAAGGTTGTTGAACTCCCTCACCCCCTGTATTCTCCTGACCTTGCCCTGTGTGACTTTTGTTTGTTCCCGCGGCTGAAAAAATACCTTTCTGGTCGAAAATTTGTACAGCGCAAACACCTCGGTTCTGCAATATTCCAGTGCCTTCATAGTATACCTCGAAAAGACTACCACAATGCATTCAATGATTGGATCAGAAGACTGAAAGTTTGTATATCTGTTAAAGGGGAATACTTTGAGGGGACAAAATAAATTTTTTCATCGAAATCTATCACGGAATCATTTTTATGTGTTTAGTTGCATTCATATATGAACAGTCCTCGTATTATTGATTTACATAGAAAGGAAAGCTACTGACAGAAGCCCATTTTATGCTAGATGGGATTTTAATAGCTGTGGTGCCAGATTTTCAACTGGACCATTTGGACCAGCCAGCCACTGATCTTACTAGACCTGACACTTTTTTCCATTGGGAATGGGGCCTTATTTCGGCCCCAAATTATGCAGATCGAGAGCCCTGCAACTATGGGGCCTACAACTTCCGTACCTCAAATAATGCTTCTCCTCAATGTACGGACTTGGCAGGTACCTTGATCAGATGACCTTGACCTATATTTTGCACTCCAGTGACTTTAACACGTTTTACACGGACATTTCATAGCTTCTCAACTATGAGAGCTATAACCACCAAACCTTGCAAAGTGCTTCTCCTCGATTTACTGACTCTGCATGCACCTTGACATGGTGACCTTGACTTATATTTCGTACTCCAGTTACTTTGACACATTTTAAGTGGACGTTTGATATTAGGTCATCATTTGATATCAGCTCAAATATAAGATAAATGGAAGTGAAGGCAATGATCAGGAATTGATAAAATTAACCCACATCAGACAGACCAAAGGGAAAGAAACACAAACATGAAACAACTAGACACAAATGGAAACATCAATAGCAGAAAGCCAAAAGGACAGTTACTTTCCCACAAAATGGCCAACTGACTATCCAAAACAAAATAATATAAGCGACACAAAGACTCAAAGACAAACCATAACAAAATAAACCGCGACAGAAGAACCGCCTCGGAACGTTCAGAGAAACGAACTCCAATGGGGGGCTTAAATTGATTTTACGTGGCCAAAATCCTACAATTCTGGATCATTGCCTTCATTTCTGTATTCAACATGGCAAAAGTGCAGCTTTTCATCAGACTGCTGCTAAATGGTCCAAAGTTCCTCATGCTCTTTTACCAAATTGTAATGTACATGTAAAAAAAGGACATTACGATAACACACCCATGAGACATAGTGCATTTTTACACCTCCACAATGGCCATTTTTCTGACGAAAATCTGTGATATTTTCCTTATGAATACTACAAACAAAGGTTGTGGGTGCTCATTAGAAGAACCGCCTCATTGAGGCGGTTCTAACGAGTACCCACAACCTATGTCTTGGAGCAAAAATAAGAAAAATAATGTATACCCCACGTATACCCTGGTTTTCTCAATATAAAGTGAGGTATAGAGGGGTCTTCATTGTTCACGTTATTACATGATATATTTACAGTTGAAAGCAATCAACAGAGACATGATAGTGAAGAGTTTGATAGCCCGAAACTCCACCCACCCCATGAAAGCCCTGACAGAGATGGATGTATCATCTATTGGCTGTGAATGTATGATGCATTTCAAGTAAGTTGGAATATTAAAAATTTAAATGGCAAAACAAAGAAACAGATTCATAATATAACTGGAGCAAATTGATGACACATCTTTGCATATCCCTGCGCTTTGAAAATCAGGTCAATAAAATGATCCAAAACCCTACTTTTTGACCTCTAGTGACCGCCATACATGTCCCTAGGGCTAATACTTTGCACCACTGTATTCTTAAATCTACTGATTACCTTTGATTTGATATGCCACATGGCTATGTTTTTAGCTCACCTGAGCACGAAGTGCTCAAGGTGAGCTTTTGGGATCGGTCTTTGTCCGTCGTCCATGCGTGCGTGCGTCTGTCCGTCGTCAACTTTTGCTTTAAACAACTTCTTCTCCAAAACTGCTGGACAGATTTTGATTTAATTTCTCAGGAATGCTCCTGGGGTGATCCTCTACCAAAATTGCTCAAACTGTTCCGCTCGGGTGAACAAGATGGCCGCCAGAGCTAAAAATAGAAAAACCTTTAAACAACTTCTCCTGCTTAACCAGTGGATGGATTTTGAAATTATTTCACAGGAATGTTCCTTGGATGACCCTTTACTAAAATTGCTCAAACCGTTCTGCTCGGGTGAACAAAATGGCCGCCAGAGCTTAAAATAGAAAAACCTTTCAAGGACTTCTTCTCCTGAACAAGTGGATGGATTTCAAAATTACTTGACAGGAATGTTTCTTGGGTGACCCTCTACCAAAATTGCTCAAACTGTTCTGCTCGGATGAACAAGATGGCCACCAGAGCTAAAAATAGAAAAACCTTTAAACGACTTCTTTTCCATAACTAGTGGATGGATTTTGAAATTACTTCACAGGAATGTTCCTTTGGTGACCCTCTACCAAAATTGCTCAAACCATTCCGCTCGGGTGAACAAGATCGCCGCCAGAGCTAAAAATAGAATAATCTTTAAACAACTTTTTCTCCTTAACCAGCGGATGGATTTTGATATTATTTCACAGGAATGTTTGTTTGGTGACCCTCTACCAAAATTGCTCATACCGTTCCGCTCGGGTTAACAAAATGGCCATCAGAGCCAAAAATAGAAAATCCTTTAAACGACATCTTCTCCTTAACCAGTGGATGGATTTTGATATTATTTCACAGGAATGTTTGTTTGGTGACCCTCTACCAAAATTGCTCATACCGTTCCGCTCGGGTTAACAAAATGGCCACCAGAGCTAAAAATTGAAAAACCTTTAAACGACTTCTTCTCCTTAACCAGTGGATGGATTTTGAAATTATTTCACAGGAATGTTTGTTTGGTGACCCTCTACCAAAATTGCTCATACTGTTCTGCTCTGGTGAACAAAATGGGAGACAGAGCTTTAAATAGAAAAACCTTTAAACGACTTCTTCTCCTTAACCAGTGGATGGATTTTGAAATTACTTCACAGGAATGTTCCTTGGGAGATCCTCTACCAAAATTGCTCAAACCGTTCCGCTCGGGTGAATAAAATGGCCGCCAGAGCTAAAAATAGAATAACCTTTAAACTCACTTTTCTCCTTAACCAGTGGATGGATTTTGAAATTATTTCACCAGAATGTTCTTTGGGTGATCCTCTAAATAAAATTGCTCAAATAGTTCCGCTCAGGTCAACAAAATGGCCACCAGAGCTAAAAATAGAAAAACCTTTAAACGACTTCTCCTTAACAAGTGGATTGATTTTGATATTATTTCACAGGAATGTTCCTTGGGTGACCCTCTACCACAATTGCTCAAACTGTTCCACTTGGGTGAACAAAATGGCCACCAGAGCTAAAAACAGAAAAACCTTTAAACGACTTCTTCCCTTTAACCAGTAGATGGATTTTGAAATTACTTTTTATGAATGTTTCTTGGGTGACCCTCTACCAAAATTGCTCAAACTGTTCCGCTCTGGTGAACAAAATGGCTGCCAGAGCCAAAAATAGAAATACCTTTAAATGACTTCTTCTCCTTAACCAGTGGATGGATTATGAAATTATTTGACAGGAATGAGGTTTGAGGTTTTTTAGCTCTGGTGGCCATCATGCTCAGTTAAGCAAAATATTTTGAGCAATTTTGTTAGAGGGTCACTCATGGAACGTTCCTATAAAATTGCTTCCTTTTAGAGACAGATGTCTTTTGAAAGTTTTGGCCCCCACCACCTTGGCTGCAAGGTGCTTCAACAGGAGTATTGGTAAACCACCTTGAAGGGTTTAGCCTGTCTAGGCAAAGTGGTGCAAGTGGATCCATCAATGCATTTAAACACCATTGGTTTCATTGGGCAGCAGGACTTGAGATTTCATTTCATAAAAAATGACTTCTACTTCTCAAAATGACTTCTACTCCTAAACAGGCAAACTGATTTTGAATTAATTTCACAGAAATGGTCTTTGGGTCCAACGAAAATTGCTCAAATCTTCCACTCCACCATATATTACCCACAATTCCGTTTGTACAATAGGATCATGTGAGCGATCCAGGGCCATCATGGCCCCCTTGTTTATTAAATGGATTTTTGACCCCTTGGGCAGGGTCAGGCTCCACCTCAAGGGGGCGGTGGTCACATCAGAATTATGAATTCATTCCTGTAGTTATCATCTAAAAGGCCATTACTTGCAACAGCTTAGATCCTAGCACAAAAATGCCTAAGAGGAGTTGTGTGACAATCAAAAACAAAATATATATTTTTAAAAACTCACAATGGAATCATGATCCCAATTGACAAGCAAGGAATACACCTCAGAACTGAAAAGTATGGAATGTACATGTTTTCTGGGCCAGACTTGTTAGTTTTGGTCAATTAAGCCTCATCAGTGACCCTCCAATATTTTTCAAAATTCCACAGTGGAAGGACAAAAAAATATAAATTGGATGTTTGTGAATGACAGATGCTGTTCTGTTGTAATTAGATAAACACTGTGCAGGTGTAGAATCTTCATCAACTTACAAAAAAAAAAGAATGCGATTATTAGTACAGGGATACAGATAAAGCATTTCCCTGTAAGTACCCAGAATGTCATTAATGTAAATCTTTACTTTACGTTAGTAGTTACCTTTATTCAAACTTTGGTGCCCATGCCAAAATTAAGTTGCCTTGGGCCACTCAGTACATGTTGGTTTGTTTCACTTTTTACATGTAATCTTTATTTTTTCTGCTGTTGATGGTTATGTACATGGCCCTTTGTAGTATTTTATACATAAAAAAGTCAAATGAAGCACATTCCTTAATTAAGGGGAATGGGAACACCTTCAGGGGAGGCAACTCCTGCAAAATTATTTTTGTCTCCTATGTCAATAGCGGTCAACTCCTAAAGGAAAGAATTTTCTACTAAGGAGCAATTTCTTTCCTTTAAGAGTAGACCCCTTTTTCAATGGAACAGGGCTTATCGAAAAGCGTACAGGAAGCCCTGAAAGTTGCCTCCCTAAGAAAGATGGTGGAAAAATCTGCCAGGTGTTCCCATTTCCCTTAAAACTAAAGTTTTCTTGTTTCTGCAGAGCTACAGAGCTTCTTCTGATGGAGAAGAGTATTTGTTCAGCGGTGTGTGAGAAGATAGGATACTGTAACAATCTCAGATGCTTGAATAAAAGACACAGAAAAAATGTTCTTCAAGCATGTTTGTCTTGCAAGGTAAATCATCTACAGAAACTCTCAAGAAATTTTAAGAAATGCACACATTGATGTGAAAAGAAAAATCGAGTGGTTTGATTGTCTCTGAGTGTAGGCAGGGGAAATGATCTTGGACTGGGACTTGACTGTCACATTTAACTCTCCTGTACTTTAAGCAAACAGCGAATACCCTGATCAAACACTGCATTCTGCGTAGTCTGAATTGGGTCTACAGTGTTTGCCAGTATCCCAGTATGTGAGGCCAGTCGATGTTTTACAGATAACCCTCTCTACACAGCGCTCAGGACAACAAGAATAGCATGGCCATAAATGACTGTTACCTGTATTGCGTGGGGATCAGTGATAGTCACATGGACATCAGCATGATAAAGTTTGCTTGCATAAATTGACATAAATTTTGGTAGATTGATGAACATTCAACTGGAGAACACCATATGAAAAATGAATGTCATCCATCCAAAATTGTAAGCAGCACACCTGGGTTGATTGTAACATCTTTGAGATGCCTATGCTAATATTTAGCAAAAAGGTTACAGTTTACATCCAATCAAGATGAACTTTGGTAAAATGTTACACCCTAATTTGGAGCAGCACACATTGTTTCAAGGTTACAGGCCAACAACTATTATTTAAGCTGAGGTTCAATCTCCAAATGACCTTAGCTGTTGGTTGAAGGTAAAACTCAAACACACCCACACACTTATATATTAGAACAAGGTTCAAGCAGTCTAACAGTTTAATCAACAAAGGCAAAAGAAATCAGTTACTTTTTTAAACGGAAAATATCTGCTGTGTTCTATTGAATTCTTTTATACTGCAGGTACATAAAAATCAATGATCTGATAAATCTGTTGTGGTTATTTCTTGGGAAGTCTCTTTCAGACCTGGAGACAAAGCATTTTTCTGTGCATTATATCCAGATGAGATGGCTTATAATGAGCCATCATCTGTATGTACACTGTTATTCTTTTTCAAATTTTGTGACTGAATCCCCATTTTGCAACAGTGGAAGTGTCCAAAGTTTAAAGACAGAGGTGTCTTCTTGAGAGACTCGAGGGTGGATGGAGTAAAATAACAGACAATTGACAAAAAATCTGAGAATAGTTTAAACTTCAAAGAGGAAGGTAACCTAAGGTAACAGATATAATCTCATTATCAGTAATGGTTAAATATTTTCTTGCTGATAAGCCTGCCAGAAAATGAAAAGGGTGCTCTGCTCAGAAGCAATTAAGAGAATAACTGTATTCGGAGGTAAATCAGTGGTTTTATTGTCAAAAATTTCGTTTTACAGCAATGCAGCAGTGGAGACATAAAAGGAAATTCAAAATGTGTGAGCGTAAAACCAACAATTAACGATTCCCAAATGCACCTCTATCAGAAATTTTGTTTTACAGCTATGCAACAGCAGAGCCATAAAACAGAATTTGTGACTTTAAAACTGACCATTTACCATCTCGGATGACCAATTTTTAATGTTGCCATAAATAAGTAAAACTGCCATTATTTTCCTCCCCAAATGACAATTTTGAATACAGTTATTCCTATTCTAATGCATTTTTTACCCCTTTTTTATGTCATCTAATCAGACATTGTACTGCGCAGGTGAATTAGAACTGTATTTTGTAGGATCTTGGTGTTAATATGTTCACTGAGGCAGAGATGGATGAATTAGGACCTAACCTTATTTCTGAGCTGTCCAGCACACAGATCTCTACTTTAGTACCTAGTAGTGTACTTACTGGCCAGATTGGAGCATTCAAGGAGATGTGTATGACTAAGAACTTCAGAAGGGCCGTGTCCTCTAAACTGATACAGGAACTCGGAAGGTTGGTGTATTCCTGATACACACCACGAAAGCACGCCTATACAATTTTGACCCCTTCTAACCCCACTTTTATATAGTAAAACGGGTTTGTAGGGGTAAACCTTACTTTTCTTATTTCTGCTCTAAGATATAGATTGAGGGTACTCGTTAGAACCGCCTCATCGATATTTTGAGCAGAATTAAGAAAAAATATTACAATTTTTCATCTTAAAATTTTCATTTTTTCGGCGATAAAGGTTACAATGTATTGGTATAGGCGTGTTTTCGTAATGCAGATTTAGATATGAGTGTGACAAGAGAACTTGTCTTCTAGGTTGACAGATCAGCCTGTCCATGTGTTTGAATTATTAGACAAACCATTGTTTGCCTGTAAGTAGACTGGGATACATTGAACTTTGAAGCTCCTAGCAGATGCAAGACACCAGCTAATCAGTCATTTCCAGCCACATCAAAAACAGGTTTTCTCAAACTATGGCTCATGTTATTTGAAGTAGACATAGACATAGAAATTTTACTAAAATGTCAGATAATTTCAATGTTTCAAACAATAGGCTAGCCCAGTTTGGCTATTTCTGATTTGAAATAGGGAGCGTACATAGAACATCTTTTTGAGTTCTCTCATTTACAGGCCTACTAGCAAAACCAATAAATAAGTTCTGAATAGTTAGACCCTTTGGAAGCAAAGAATACACACAATAAAGTTTAATAAACGGAAATAGCAGACTCTGTTTTATTGAGTCTATTCATGAACAGTTCTGAAATGTGCAGCACCGGCACCATGCTCTAGCACCGGTTTAAGCAAAACTCTATTTTCAAACTTAAAATAACTTATAATTTTGTGTCAAACCTTTTAAACATTTATTTTGTTCATAAAACTTAAGTCTGTATTTCATGAAAAAAAAATTAAAAAAAAAAAAATCCTATATATTTCACTTTCTGAACCTTCTAGCGACTCAGCCCTAACTTTTCTTCAAAGTTCCCATCTATTTTTACTTTTAAATCCCCTAAAAATTATGTAAAAAGTGTCAAGATTTTTTAGCTCACCAGAGCCGAAGGCTCCGGGGGAGCTTATAGGATAGGCAGTTGTCCGGCGTCGTCGTCGTCGTCGTTGTCGTTGTCGTCGTCGTCTGACGTCAACACTTTCAAACAACTTCTTCTCTGAAGCCACTGGACCGATTCAGCCCAAATTTTATCTGTAGCATCCTTGGGCAGGGGGATTGAAAGTTTGTGTTTTTTATGAAAATCGGCCCATTAGTTTGGTTGCTATGGCAACTTAGAGTTTCCATAGACTTATAATGGGGAAAATTGAAAAATGGCATTTACTGCCAAGTCATTGCAGATATTTGGACAAAACTTTTATAAAATGTTTCTTGAGTAAAATTCTTTCAGCCATATGCTTTTATGCCAACCTGAGGGTCCCCCAGGTTGTGCCGGGGCCATGCCCCACCCCCTCCACTTCATAAAAGGCCATATATCTCAGAAACCATTCAGATCCCGACCCCTAAACCATATATATTCTTGTTCCTATTGATAAGACGCATTTAGTAACACCAACCTTGGGGTCCTCAGGGATGCGCCGAGGTCATGCCCCACCCCCTCCACTTAATAAAAGGCCCAATATCTCGGAAACCATTCAGAGCCCCACCCCTAAACCATATATATTCTTGTTCCTTATGATAAGACCCATTCGGTGACATCAACCTGGGAGTCCCCTGGATGTGCCGGGGCCATGCCCCACCCCCTCCATTTCATAAAAGGCCCAATATCTCGTAAACCTTACAGATCCCCGCCCCTAAACCATATATATGCGTGCTTCTTATGATAAGACACATTCATTGACACCAACCTGGGGGTCCTCAGAGATGCGCTGGGGCCTTGCCCCACCCCTCTACTTCACAAAAGGCCATATATCTCAGAAACTGTTCAGATCCCCACCCCTAAACCATATATATTCTTGTTCCTATTGATAAGACGCATTCAGTAACACCAACCTGGGGGTCGTCAGGAATGCGCACAGGTCAGGCCCCACCCCCTCAACTTTATAAAAGGCCCAATATCTCGGAAACCATTCAGATTCCCACCCCTAAACCATATATATTCTTGTTCCTTTTGATAAGACCCATTCAGTGACATCAACCTGGGAGTCCCCTGGATGCACCGGGGCCATGCCCCACCCCCTCCATTTGATAAAAGGCCCAATATCTCGGAAACCTTACAGATCCCCGCCCATAAACCATATATATGCTTGCTTCTTATGATAAGACACATTCATTGACACCAACCTGGGGGTCCTCAAAGACGCGCTGGGGCCTTGCCCCACCCCTCCACTTCAAAAAAGGCCATATATTTCAGAAACTGTTCAGATCCCCACCCCTAAACCATATATATTCTTGTTCATTATGATAAGACGCATTCAGTAACACCAACCTGGGGGTTCCCAGGGATATGCTGGGGCCATGCCCCACCCCTCCATTTCATAATATCACAATATCTCGGAAACCCTACAGATGGCCACCCCTTAACCATATATAGTCTTGTTCCTTATGATAAGACACATTCATTGACACCAACCTGGGAGTCTCCCTGGGCCTTGCCCCACCCCTCCACTTCACATAAGGCCTTATATCTCAGAGAATGTTCTTAGCCCCACCCTAAACCATATATATTCATCTTTCTTATGATAAGACGCATTCAGTGACACCAGCTTGGGAGTCCCCGGGGCACGCCCAGGCCATGCCACACCGCTTTACTTCATTAAAAGCCATATATATCAGAAATAGTTCAGATCCCCACCCCTAAACCATATACTTGTTCCTTATGATAAGACTCGTTCAATCACACCAACCTGGAGGTCTCTTTGTGCTGAGGCAATGTGCCCCGCCCTTCCATTTCATAAAAGGCTTTATATTTCAGAAACCATTCAAATCCCCACCCCATAATCATATATGTTCTTGTTCCTTATTATTAGCACACCTACTGTAGCGGGGTCCGCAGGGGCCATTCCTATTTCATAAAAGGGCCTCAAATCTCTGAAACCGGTCAGATTCCCAGCACTGAACCATATATATACTTGGTCCTTATGATAAGACACATTTAGTGATACCAACCAGGGCTCCATTGGGTCCATGCCCCACCCCCTCTACTTCATAAAAGGCCTAACTTTTCAGATGCTGAGTCCACATGGGTGCTCATTTGGACATGGGGGTTCATTTGGTGGATTAAAATGATATCATGTTAAAATACATGGCTGCCATTGGGCAGGATGGGCAGTGCCCACCTGAGCTCTGGTGAGCATAGTGGCCCATGGGCCTCTTGTTTTTTCATTAGCTCACCTGAGCACAAAGTGCTCATGGTGAGCTATTGTGATCAGTCAATGTCCAATTTCGTTGTGAGTTGTCAACAATTTGCTTTAAATGCGAACTCCTCCTAACCCTTGGGCCAATTTGATTCAAACTTCACAGGAATGTTGCTGGGTGGCTCCCTACCAAAATAGCTAAAATTGTTCCGCTCCGATGAACAAAATGGCCACCAGAGCTAAAAATAGAAAAATCTTTTTAACGACAACTCCTCCAATACCCTTGGTCCAATTTCATGCAAACTTCATTAGGTGACCCTCTACCAAAATAGCTAAAACAGTTCTGCTCCAGCGAGCAAAATGGCCATTAGAGCTAAAAATAGAAAAACATCATAAATTTGCTTCACACACGAACTCCTCTTAAACCCTTGGACCAATTTTATTCAAACTTCACAGGGATGTTGCCTAAGTGACTCCCTACCAAAATAGCTAAAATTGTTTTGGTCTGAAGAACAAGATGGTCACCAGAGCTAAAAATGGAAGAATCTTTAAACGACCCTCGGGCCTATTTCATTCAAACTTCATAGGAATGTTGCTTAGGTGACCATATACCAAAATAGCTAAATCGGTTCTGCTCTGATGAGCAAAATGACCACCATAGCTAAAAATGGAAAAACAGTGTAAATTTGCTTAAAATACGAAATCCTAACCCTTGGGCCAATTTGAATTAAACTTCATAGGAATGTTGCCTAGGTGACTCCTTACCAAAATAGCTAAAATGGTTTCACTCTGATGAACAAGATCTGCCAGACTGAGAGCTAAAAATGGAAAATCTTTTAAATGACTATTCCTCCTGTACCCTCGGCCCTATTTCATTCAAATTTCATAGGAATGTTCCTACCAAAATGGCTAAAATGGTTCTGTTTTGATGAGCAAATTGTCCACCAGAGCTAAAAATAGAAAAACATTGTAAATTTGCTTCAACCTTAACCCTTGGGCCAATTTTATTCAAACTTCACAGGAAGTGGCTCCCTGCCAAAATAGCTTAAATTATTCTGCTCTGATGAACAAGTTGGTTGGTAGAGCTAAAAATAGAAAAATGTAAATTTGCTTTAAATATGTTCTATAAAAGATTTTTCCTTTGGAAGCAAAGAATGCACAACAGAATTGTAAAGGATGGAGTGTACATGTTTTCTGGGCCACACTAGCTAGTTTCGGCAATTAGGCCTCATCAGTGACTGTCTGATATTTTCAAAATTCCACAATGGAATCAATGATTGTAAAGGAATTCCTCCTAAACCCTCGGGCCAATTTGATTTAAACTTCGCAAGGTGACTCCCTACCAAAATAGCTAAAATTATTCTGCTCTGATTAACACGATGGCCCCTAGAGCTAAAAATTGAATGTACTAGAGACAGTGACACTCAGGTGAGCGAATTATGGCCCTCTGGGCCCTCTTAATTTTGTTTCCTCCCTTCTCTCGCTCAAACTTTGTAACATTCTTATCAACTTTATCTGCGAAATCAGGGCCCAAAATTACATCAAAATTTTTTCTCCAGTTGCAAATGTTTTTCTGAGTATAGAAGAACCTTACTTTTAACCTATAATTATGAGGGTAGGCTGAAAAGTTCTGAGCCTGACCAAGAAGCAGGCATCGAACAGCCATGAAATTTTGTATTCATTAAATCCAATTCTTTATTACTTGATTTGACTAAAATGAGTTCAAGTTTACCTGCAATAACATAGAAATTCTAGACTTTGAAAATTGATACTAGCAGGTTTTTGAGAAAATGGACAAAATCTGGCATTGTGGTGTCATCAAGTACCTCCATAAAAAGGGGTTAGCTCCTAAGGATATTCATGCCGATATGGTTGGTACATTAGGGGATGATGCTCCTTCGTATGCAACCGTGAAAAAGTGGGCAGCAAATTTTAAGCTGGGCAAGGACAGCCTTGAAGATGATGACAGGTGTGGACGACCCACAACGGCAACAACTGAGGAAACCATCAGCCAAGTGCACAGGGCCGTGATGGATGACAGGCGTTTAACTGTGAATAAGTTAGCTAACACTGTTGGCATCTCCCGTGAACGAGTAGAGAACATTCTACACAGTGAATTAGGAATGTCGAAGGTTTCCGCCAGATGGGTGCCAAGGCTTTTGACCCCTGACCAAAAGTTGACCAGACTAAACCTGTCACAAGCCAACTTGGCTATTTTTGAAGCAGACCGAGATGGTTTTCTTGACCGTTTTGTCACTCAGGAAGAGTGTTGGGTTCATCACTTTGAGCCAGAGACCAAAAGATAATCCATGCAATGGAAGCACCCTGGCTCACCCCCTCCAAAGAAGGCAAAGGTCGTCTCCTCTGCAGGGAAGGTGATGGCATCAGTGTTCTGGGATGCCAAGGGTATAATATTCATAGATTACCTTCAAAAGGGCAGAACAATTAATGGGGAGTATTATGCAGATCTGCTAAAACAATTGCGAAAAGCAATTAAGGCTAAACAACCTGGAAAACTGACAAAAGGGGTCTTGTTCCATCAGGACATTGCGCCTGCTAATAAATCGGTTGTCACAATGGCTGCTGTGCATGACTGTGGCTTCACACTTGTTGATCACACTCCGTATTCACCTGATCTAGCTCCATCAGATTATTTCCTGTTTCCAAACATGAAAAAGCACTTGGCTGGGCAGCATTATCGGTCAGACGAGGAGGTGATAGCTGCTGTGGAGGGGTTTTGCAGGGACCAAGATGAGACCTTCTATACCACTGGGATCCAAGGACTTCAGCATCGCTGGAGGAAGTGTGTGGACAGGAAGGGAGACTATGTTGAAAAATAAGGCACTTTCAGCATGGACAAACCATTGGATCTTGGTCAGGCTCAGAACTTTTCAGCCTACCCTCGTATATTGAAAAACCTATAAACAACCTATATTTTGAATATGAAGAACCTATATAAAAACCTATATTTTCAAAGTGGGCAACTAGGAGGCCTGCATTTGTATCCTTCCAAAGAGGAGATTAGTTTCCAAATGAACCAAAGGCAGCAAGTGTCTTCCGTTCAGTATTTTATAATAGCTTCTTTATTAAAAAGGAAGAAATACTGGTCCTGACGAAGTGTTACTATAATGTTATTAATCAAGTAATTTTGTATTGGCCTAGTTGCAGGTCCTAGGTCTGCTGTATTGGCCCAAGGCCGAGGCCAAGACATCTGACCAAGGTCTGACCGAGGACCTGTAACTGGGTAAATACGAAATTGCTTGATTAAAGGCAATTTTATTAATTGACACAATTAAAAACACATTTATTGATTTTTGTCCTCAGTGTTAATACGGATAACTTCCAACAATACAGGATAGTCAATTAATAATATAATGTTATTAATCAAGTTATTTCGTATTGGCCTAGTTGCAGGTTCGAGGTCTGCTGTATTGGCACGAGGCCGAAGGCCGAGGCCAATACAGCTGACCGAAGACCTGTAACTGGGACAATACGAAATTACTTCATTAATGACAATTTTATTAATTGACACCATTAAAAACATGATTATTGATTTTTGACCTCACTGGTAATACGGATGATCTACGAACAATACAGGATAATCAATTAATAATTTATCTTATTTCAGTGATATAGATTTTGACACACTGACATTGATGGGGAGTGGTGCTATGCTATTTTCACCAGATGTTCTTCAAGGAATAAATATGGTGAGATATATGTTTTGAACTTTGGATGTGAAAAATTTTAGGATGTACATGTACTATTTTTGTCTAAATCAATTTTGCTCTCTTTGCCATCTTTTCTGGTCAGTCAGTTTTTGTCAAGCTTTATTGGGATAACATAGCCATGTGGAAGAGTGCATTATTTAATGTCACCAAAACTGATGTTTTAAGATCCCCAGAGCTAAAGGCTCTAGGGGAGCTGGTTTGATGGTTGGCTGTGTGACCATCGTCAGTCCACCATTTTCAAATGACTTCTCTTAAACCACTGTGTCAAATTTTTATTAAATCTCATATGCAGCCTCTTGAAAATGTGGGAACAACATTTATAGTTTCAAATTGTTTAGTTCACATGGCCAAGATGGCCACTTTGCCAAAATATAGTAACAACCTTAAAATGATTCTTCCAGAACCACTGAGGTAATTGCCCTGAAATTTAGTATGCAGCATCAAGTGACTGAATGCTACCATTGACCTGAGATTGATCATGATCTATTTTACAGCAAGGTCAAATTTGGTGCTTTAGGCTTCTGAATGGGGAAAAAGGTATAATAATGTCATTTTCCAAAACTGTTATAGTCGATGACATGAGAATAGATACTTCATGAATATACGTAAATGACATAGGTCAAAGTCATTCAGACAGCTTGGTCCCAGGTCACTTTGACTGTAGGTCCATCAACATTTCAAAGGTCATTTTCCCTATAACTGCTTGGCCAATTTCAATTCCTAGTCTTTGAATGTCCTCTGACGTGTCACCAGTAGCAATTCTGATTCTGAATAAATTGCACTGAGGCTATGAAAGAAAACTTATTTGAATGATTTTGATCACATAAGCAAGAATTAGATGGCTACCATGGCCATGTATGGTAAAAATAAATTCTTTCCAATGTCAAGGCACATACAGTGACATGAAAAATACAGCATTATTGTCATCAAAATATCACAGACATAAAAAAAAAAACAAAAAAAACGAATGCATTAAAAGGAAATAAAAGGTATGCAAGAAAAAGAATCTTACATGGGTGTGAGGGGTAGATAGAAAATTCTTGCACACCAGACAAGGAAATCCGTGATTTTACCCAGGGATAGAAATTTATGTTCTGACTCTGGTGTTCCGACCCAAAATCGAATATAATCGCGTGTTTGATAAATGCACTGGTTGATTGTGACCTCGTATGTGCTGGCGGACGTTGGTAACCGAAGTGACTGCAGCATTCAAAGTAGAAGTAAAACAAAGATCAGGAATTGATACAATTAACTTACTCCACCCATAAAAGACACCAAAGGGAAAGAAATAAATCCGCCTTAAGAAATGGAAGGTATGCAAGAAAAAGAATCCAATATGGGTGTGAGGGGTGGATAGAAAAATCCATCCCTCTGGATCACTGGCAAGCCTCGTGATGCCGGACAGTGACTCTTGGGACGGATTTTTCCATCCACCCCTCACACCCAGATTCTTATAATCTTGGTGGAAGAGCAGTTACTGGAAAAATAAGATTTGTTTTTTTCGAGAACGTAGACAAAAGTACTCACGAATCATGCTGCTTTACACCATGTTTTCTCTTGACTGTTGTTCAGACCTACATAGCCAATCTAGCGGAGACTTTTGTCGGGGAGTTGTCACCTACAGATGAGAGCATGGTGAAACTACAGAAATGTTGTGACCGTTGGCTGCAGACTGAAGATACAGTACATTATAATGAGCTGAAACGCAATCTGTTGCTCACCATTAAAGATGCTATAATTTACAAGATGCAGAATCCATCAAGAAAGAAGAGAACTGTCGGTATGTGCCCTGTTCTAACACATAGTCTTCTTTAACCCTTTTGTACCAAAATGAATCCTCCTCCTTATATATTGCAGGAGTTCATTACATAATTAAGGGGTGTCAGGTTGTGTTTTCATCAAAATTTATTTGGAAAATGACTTTTAGCAAACAGTGGAGGCCCTGATCAGATGCCGCAAAACAGGGTGTCTGATCTGGGCCTGTGCTGTTTGCCAACTACTCATTTTGGGGTTTCTGGTACTAAATGGGTTAAAACACTTACTTTTTATGTGATTTTGGGTATAGTATTGTATAAGATTAATAAGGAAAATGTGCAGTCATTAAAGAAATATGACCATTAATTGTCAGTTTTCTGTATGATCTATATGTTTTTTGCCTTAAGATCACGGTTGACAACTTTGCTTCCCTCTTTATTTGCACACCCCTGGGTCAAGCCTCAGATTCTATGACAGTTCCAGCATAAAGGCTTACTGAGAATTAGAGAGAATCTAATTCTATGTAATGTTGGTTGGTACCTGATGCTCTGTCTCTGGTCGGGCACATCAGAGTCTAACTGTTTTCTTTTGCTCCAGCATTTCAGTGGTTTCTTGCTGTCGAGTCCTCACCGTTGTTTCATCTCTGTGAATGTTTGATTTTTTGTGTTCACAGAGATGTTGCACAGATGAGTTAGGAGGCCTTCATGCGGACTGAACAAATTATTTGTCTAAATTGCGAAGGAAGTAAGGGTGAGGATTGTGGCTATGTAAAATCGATTTTAGCACCCCCAGTGGGTTTTGTTTCTTCTGTCACAGTTTATTATTGTTATGGTTCGTCTTTGAGTGTTTGTATCGCTTACATTATTTTGTTTTAGATAGCCAGTTGGCCATTTTGTGGGAAAGTAACTGTCCTTTTGGCTTTCTGCTATTGGTGTTTCCATTGGGGTCTGTTGTTTCTTGTTTGTGTTTCTTTCCCTTCGGTTTCTCTGGTGGGGGCTGTGAGTTGGTTGTGTTGGTTCCTGGTCGTTGCCTGTGCTTCTATTTTACTGGGATTTAGAGAGAATCTAATTCTATGTAATGTTGGTTGGTGCCTGATGCTCTGTCTCTGGTCGGGCCCATCAGAGTCTAACTGTTTGTTTTCTTTTGCTCCAGCATTTCAGTGGTTTCTTGCTGTCGAGTCCTCACTTTTGTTTCATCTCTGTGGTTGTTTGATTTTTTGTGTTCACAGAGATGTTGCACAGATGAGTTAGGAGGCCTTCATGAGGACTGAACAAATTATTTGTCTAAATTAAGAAGGAAGTAAGGGCAAGGATTATTGCCACGTAAAATCGACTTAAGCACCCCCCCCCCCCCCTCCAATGGAATTCGTTTCACTGACCGTTCCAAGGTGGTTCTTCTGTCCCGGTTTATTAGCTCACCGTCACGTAGTGACGAGGTGAGCTTTTGGGATCACTTTTTGTCCGTCGTCCGTCGTGCGTCCGTCCGTGCGTGCGTGCGTCCGTGCGTGCGTAAACAATTTCTTTAAACGACATCTCCTCCTAAACCACTGATCGGATTTTGACCAAACTTCACAGGAATGATCCTTAGGTGGTCCCCTTTCAAAGTTGTTCAAATGGTTCCGGTCCGTTGCACATCTAGGTCACAGGAGCCAAAAACAGATTTTTTTCACCAAAAACTTAAAAAATCTTCTTCTCTGAAACCACAAGGCCCAGGTCTTTGATATTTGGTATGAAGCTTCATCTAGTGGACCCCTACCAAGATTGTTCAAATTATAGTGCTGGGGCCAAAAATGCCCCCGCCCTGGGGCCCTTTGGTTTTACATAGGCTTATATAGGGAAAATCTTTAAAAATCTTCTTCTCTGAAACCACAAGGCCCATGTCTTTGATATTTGGTATGAAGCTTCATCTAGTGGACCCCTACCAAGATTGTTCAAATTATAGTGCTGGGACAAAAAATGCCCCCGCCACGGGGCCCTTTGGTTTTACATTGGCTTATATAGGGAAAATCTTTAAAAATCTTCTTCTCTGAAACCACAAGGCCCATGTCTTTGATATTTGGTATGAAGCTTCATCTAGTGGACCCCTACCAAGATTGTTTAAATTATAGTGCTGGGGCCAAAAATGCCCCTTCCCCGGGGCCCTTTGGTTTTACATAGGCTTATATAGGGAAAATCTTTAAAAATTTTCTTCTCTGAAACCACAGGGCCCAGGACTTTGATATTTGGTATGAAGCTTCATCTAGTGGACCCCTACCAAGATTGTTCAAATTATAGTGCTGGGACAAAAAATGCCCCCGCCACGGGGCCCTTTGGTTTTACATTGGTTTATATAGGGAAAATATTTAAAAATCTTCTTCTCTGAAACCACAAGGCTCAGGTCTTTGATATTTGGTATGAAGCTTCATCTAGTGGACCCTTACCAAGATTGTTCAAATGATAGTGCTGGGGCCAAAAATGCCCCTGCCCCGGGGCCCTTTGGTTTTACATAGGCTTATATAGGGAAAATCTTCTTCTCATAAACCACAAGGCCCAGGACTTTGATATTTGGTATGAAGCTTCATCTAGTGGACCCATACCAAGATTGTTCAAATTATAGTGCTGGGACAAAAAATGCCCCCGCCACGGGGCCCTTTGGTTTTACATTGGCTTATATAGGGAAAATCTTTAAAAATCTTCTTCTCTGAAACCACAGGGCCCAGGTCTTTGATATTTGGTATGAAGATTCATCTAGTGGACCCCTACCAAGATTGTTCAAATTATAGTGCTGGGGCCAAAAATGCCCCCGCCCGGGGGCCCTTTGGTTTTACATAGGCTTATATAAGGAAAATCTTTAAAAAATCTTCTTCTCTGAAACCACAAGGCCCAGGACTTTGATATTTGGTATGAAGCTTCATCTAGTGGACCCCTACCAAGATTGTTCAAATTATAGTGCTGGGGCCAAAAATGCCCCTTCCCCGGGGCCCATTGGTTTTACATAGGCTTATATAGGGAAAATCTTTAAAAATCTTCTTCTCTGAAACCACAAGGCCGAGGTCTTTGATATTTGGTATGAAGCTTCATCTAGTGGACCCCTACCAAGATTGTTCAAATTATAGTGCTGGGGCCAAAAATGCCCCCGCCCCAGGGCCCTTTGGTTTTACATAGGCTTTTATAGGGAAAATCTTTAAAAATCTTCTTCTCTGAAACCACAAGGCCCAGGACTTTGATATTTGGTATGAAGCTTCATCTAGTGGACCCCTACCAAGATTGTTCAAATTATAGTGCTGGGGCCAAAAATGCCCCTTCCCCGGGGCCCATTGGTTTTACATAGGCTTATATTGGGAAAATCTTTAAAAATCTTCTTCTCTGAAACCACAAGGCCCAGGTCTTTGATATTTGGTATGAAGATTCATCTAGTGGACCCCTACCAAGATTGTTCAAATTATAGTGCTGGGGCCAAAAATGCCCCCGCCCTGGGGCTCTTTGGTTTTACATAGGCTTATATAGGGAAAATCTTTAAAAATCTTCTTCTCTGAAACCACAAGGCCAAGGACTTTGATATTTGGTATGAAGCTTCATCTAGTGGACCCCTACCAAGATTGTTCAAATTATAGTGCTGGGGCAAAAAATGCCCCTGTCCCGGGGCCCTTTGGTTTTGCATAGGTTTATATAGGCAAAATCTTTCAAAAATCTTCTTCTCTGAAACCGCTAGGCCCAGGTCTTTGATATTTGATGTGTAGCTTCATCTTGTGGACCTTTGCCAAGATTGTTCAAATTATAGCCTTTGTTGATGTTTGGTATGAAGCTTCACCTTTAAGACCTCCCTCAACATTATGCACATTAAAGCCCTGGGGCCAATAATGGCCCTCTCTGGGGCCCACTTGTTACACTATGGATCAGGTGAGCGATCCAGGGCCATCATGGCCCTCTTGTGTTTAATATTAGGATCACTTTTTGTCTGTCATCCGTGCGTAAACAATTTCTTCAAACGACATCTCCTCCTAAACCACTGATTGGATTTTGACCAAACTTCACAGGAATGATCCTTAGGTGGACCCCTTTCAAAGTTGTTCAAATGGTTTTGGTCCGTTGCACATCTAGGTCACAGGAGCCAAAAATAGATTTTTTTCACCAAAAACTTAAAAAATCTTCTTCTCTGAAACCACAAGGCCCAGGTCTTTGATATTTGGTATGAAGCTTTATCTAGTGGACCCCTACCAAGATTGTTCAAATTAAACTGCTGGGTCAAAAAATGCCCCCGCCCCGGGGCCCTTTGGTTTTACATGGGCTTATATAGGGAAAAATCTTTAAAAATCTTCTTCTCTGAAGCCGCAAGGCCCAGGTCTTAGATATTTGGTATGAAGCTTCATCTAGTGGACCCCTACCAAGATTGTTCAAATTATAGTGCTGGGGCCAAAAATGCCCCCGCCTGGGGCCCTTTGGTTTTACATAGGCTTATAAAAGGAAAATCTTTAAAAATCTTCTTCTCTGAAACAGCAAGGCCCAGGTCTTTGATATTTGGTATGAAGCTTCATCTTGTGGACCTCTACCAAGATTGTTCAAATTATAGCCCATGGGCCAAAAATGCCCCCGCTCTGGGGCCCTTTGGTTTTACATAGACTTGTATAGGGAAAATCTCAAAAAATCTTATTCTCTGAAACCACCAGGCCTAGGTCTTTGATATTTGATATGAAGCTTCAGCTGGTGGACTTCTACCAAGATTGTTCAAATTGTAGCCCTGAGACCAAAAATGACCCCGCCTCGTGGCCCCTTGGTTTGACATAGACTTATATAGGGAAAATCTTTAAAAATCTTCTTCTATGAAACCACGTGGCCTAGGTCTTTGATATTTGGTGTGAAATTTCATCTTGTGGACCTCTATCAAGATTGTTCAAATTATAGCCCTGGGGCCAAAAATGCCCCCGCCCCGAGACCCTTTGGTTTTACATAGACTTATATAGAGAAACCTTTAAAATCTTCTTCTCTGAAACTGCAAGGCCCATATCTTTGATATTTGGTATGGAGCTTCATCTAGTGGACCTCTACCAAGATTGTTCAAATTATAGCCCTCTGGCCACAAATGCCCCCGCCCCGGGCCCTTTGGTTTTACATAGACTTATATAGAGATAATCTTTGAAAATCTTCTTCTCTGAAACAGCAAGACCCAGGTCTTTGATATTTGGTATGAAGCTTCATCTAGTGGACCTCTATCAAGATTGTTTAAATTATAGCCCTGAGGCCAAAAATGCCCTCGCCCCTGGGCCATTTGGTTTTACATAGGCTTATGTAGTGCTGGGGCCGAAAATGCCCCCGCCCTGGGGCCCTTTGGTTTTACATAGGCTTATATAGGGAAAATCTTTAAAAAAAAACTTCTTCTCTGAAACCGCAAGACCAAGGTCTTTGATATTTTTTGTGTAGCTTCATCTAGTGGACCTTTGCCAAGATTGTTCAAATTATAGCCTTTGTTGATATTTGGTATGAAGCTTCCGAAGTAACCTTTTTAGACCTCCCTCAACATTATGCACATTATAACCCTGGGGTCAATAATGGCCCTCCCCGAGGCCCACTTGTTACTCTATGGATCAGGTGAGCGATCCAGGGCCATCATGGCCCTCTTGTTTTTGTTGTGGTTTGTCTTTGGGTGTTTGTATTGTCTATATTATTTTGTTTTGGATAGCCAATTGGTCATTTTGTGAGAAAGTAACTCCTTTTGGCTTTCCACTATTGATGTTCCCATTAGGGTCTGTTGTTTCATGTTTGTTTTTCTTTACCTTTGGTGTCTATGATGGGAGCTGTGGGTTAATTGTATCGATTCCTGATCATTGCCTTCACTTCTATTTAGATATACATGTAACATGATTGCTTAAAATTTTTGCTTCCAAATAACTCCACCTACAGTTTTCATCAGATCAAACTGAAACTTGGAAGATAGTAAGGCTATGATGTGGAGTAGTAGTAGTATATAAAGTTTTGAGGTTTACCGTCCACCAAATATGAACAGAGTTTTGCCCCTTCGAAAATTTCTGTAGACATTTTTGTTTCTGGAGACCTAATGTGTTTATCAGGTCAAGCTGAAACTTAGAGATAGTAAGACTATGATGTGGAGTTATTCCCCTTTGAAAATTTTTGTAAACATTCCATTTCTGGCTAACTCCTCCTACAACAAACATTCCTTGATAAATAGTTAGACCATAATGTGGAGCAGTGCATACGGTTCTATAAATAAAAACAAAAGTTTTGCCCTGTTGAAAATTTCTGTAAAGCATTTTATTCAGGCTAACTTAGCCAGCAATTTAGATCCGGTCAAGCTGAAACTTGATTTATAGTTAGATCATGATGTGGACCAGGGCATATTGTTTCGAGGTTAGGGTCCTACAAATATAAACAGAGTTATGCCCCTTTGGAAATTTCTGTGAACATTTTGTTACTGATGATACATTTGACTTGTTATCTGAATCCAAAGGACTGGATAGTTTGGTTTGAGATAAAAGGAGTTGCATGACCTTAAAAGTGTTGACTGGGATGTTAAACCACAATTCAAACAACCAAGCGAAAAGAGTTGAAATCTAATGAACATATTATAGCAATTTCTAAATTTTGTCCCTTGTAATCAAAACATAATGGAACCTTGTGAACAAAATATCTTGAAAACTGCTTTGAGCTAGTCAGCTTATTGGGCATGATAAACTTTTGAAAAAGAAAAAGAAAAAAGGAATTTTAAATGTTTTAGTTATGCCTCTTCATAAAATGATATTGAATTCTTGTGAACATGAAATCTCAAAAACTACTTGAGCTAGGACCTTGAAACTTTGTAAGCTTATAGGGGTAGGCTACTTAATGAACTTTTCAAAAACAAATCAGAATTTTAATTTAATTTCTTTTCATTATGCCGCTTGAAAATAGATAGTAATAAAAAACTTGTGCTCAAGATATCTCCAGAACTGCCAGAGCTACAACTTTGAAATTTAATCAGTTCATAAGGTAAGGAATGATGAATAGATTACCTGGGGCCAGTTGTTCAAAGCATCGTTAGCTTAATGAGCTCGTTAGTGGTCAAATTGTTAACTGTTCTAGCAAGTTTAAAATTTTGGTATTTTTGCTGAAAAAAGATGTGATCATTCGCAAAAGCTGCTCACATTTTTTCAGCAAAAATTTTAGCATATTTGCCATAATGAATGATCAAAGTTTTAATGATATGTAAACTAATGTCCTCGTTAGTTTTGATCAACTGCCCCAGATCAACTTTTTAAATCATCTAGATTTTAATTTCTTAGCTATGTCCCTTGTAAATGATAATGAAAGCTTATGAACAAGATATCTACCTCGAAAACTACTTGAGGTTTGAAGGGTACCCCAGAATAAATTCACATACATGTAGTACCCAAACAGAAAAAAACCCATGTGGCGTTGTCTGTCCTTGAGTGCCAAAATATTCTCATATTTTACCTTTTCCACTCTTCCGCCCCCGCCCATAGGGGCTTGAAGAAATATATGGGCTGCACGATGCTTCCACGCAGAGCTGAATTCGACCCGCACACTAGTACTGGTTAACCGCTTAGAGGATCTAAGCCTGTCCAGGAACCGCGGTGCGAGGCGGACCGTCCATGCTAATAAACCATATTGGTTTCATTGGGCGACAGGGCTTGAGATGTCATTTCATCTCAATATCGGGTAAAAGTCCCACAAAATTGGAAGCAACGTCTCCAAAATGACCTTTACAGTGTTGACGGGGACGTTAAACCTCAAATCAAACAAAACCTTTTCCACTCAAAACTGATCAAACTTGCTGATAAACAGGATAAGAATAGAGTCTTGGCTGCATTTGCAATTAAGTGATATCCAGCAATTCACATTGGGAGTTATCTGCCCTAATATGCCCCCAAAAAAGCCTGTATTTGACTTTTTCCAGTTGATTACTTGAAATTACTAAAGTTTCTCAGGTGAGCAGTACAGGTTCATGGAGCCTCTTGTTTAGATATACCCTGTACGTGTACAAAGAAGCAAACATTACAAGAAGCCACACAAAGTTGTCTCCCATTGTCTTCCATTAAAAAATGCTCTGTTAAACCTGCTGTTCACGACAACCCCTGCCTTTGCAAGGAGGTGGATACAGATCTTAAGCAATCTGATTGGCACCTACACTGTTATTCAGTTTGTGAATTTGAAAGAAAACATATGTTATTTGATTGGCTGATATTTAGAAATGGATGTGGCTAATTAATATATTCAGCAAGACATGCGTGAATTAGACCTTATACCGCTTTTCACGACAACCCCTTTCTTTGCAGGCAGTGTGGATCCAGACCAGATGGCTTTGGAAAGAGTTATCTGATCAGGATCTACACTATGTAATATAGTTGATGAATTTGAAAGAAAATTTTATGTTAGTTGATTGGCCAATATTCTGAAATGGTTGTGGCTAATTAAAATATTCAGCAGGATAAAGTAAATTTAGCCCTTATTCTGCAGTTCACAAAACACCTGCCTTTGCAAACAGTGTGGAACCAGATCAGATGATGTTGGAAGAAGCCATCTGATCAGGATCTACACTGTTTGTCTTTCAGTTTGTGAATTTGAAAGAAAACATATCATGTCAGCTGATTGGCTGATATTCAGAAATGGGTGTGGCTAATTAAAATATTCAGCAAAGTTTTTACTGACATCATTTATGTTTGCTTGCCTTTATTAGAGCCCCGCACTGAAAGTGTGGGTGCCCTATAGTAATCACTCTGTCCGTCCGTCTGTCTGTCTGTCTGTCTGTCCGTCCACAAATTTTTTTATCAACATTTTCCTACTCCTCTGATAGCGCTGCCGGGGCCCTAGTCAGTTTCACTGACAGCTCTAGTTTTTACTTTTTACGCCAACTAACGTGTTTCATCTTGACGTCATCGCCGATGTCGTGTGACATTGATGTCAATTCCTGTCTACTTATTTATTACACCTGATGAAGGCCATTACAGGCTGAAACATTATGTAAATAAAAATGTTTGGACAGTTTGAAGTTGTTCTCTGAATTTCTGGGGTTTTTACTGAAGTCATGATAATCTCATATTGATATAATTTGTACTTCCATGTTGTAGTATCCTGGAGCTGTGCTGACATGCGCCTAGTGTCTGAGGCATTCACCACTGTCAGTGATGCTGATCTCAATGCTATGAATGACACAGAGTTTATTGACTGTCTGGCTGACATTGGTTCATTGACCTCCTGGAGTGCAAGTCAGAAAACTCTGTTACTGACTAAAACAGAGACTGTAAGTTTTTAGCTCACCTGGGCCGAAGGCTCCAGGGGAGCTTATAGTATAGTGGGTCCTCCATCCATCATCCACACCTTTGACCAGTTATATCTCTGCAACCTGCAGGCTTATCTCAACCATTTCTCATCAGTAGCTTGCCTCTGGTGGGGCATTGATGACATAAGCTTTTTTTCGAAATCAAACGAAAACTTTGCTTGCTGTCCCCCAGACTTACAAAGGGAAAATGCTTATCATCACCGTAGCGCCATCAGTTTACATCAGCTCTTTCTGAAACTAATATAAGGTGGCTGGGGATAAAAACTCGGATGAGTTTGTCAACCAGCCAAGTAGGCCCATTAATCATAAAATTACGTCCCCTTGATTGCAGAAAATGCCTATTTTGACCTTGTCATCACTGTAGCCCCTTCAGTTTACAAGTAAGTCAGGGTGAAAAGCTCGGATGAGTTCGAAAACTAGCGATGTCTGTCGATTACTCACAGAGTTATGTCCCCTACTTTGCTGAAAATGCTTATTAACTCGGCTGTTTTCGGAGAATACGACGAGGTATTGTCATAGCTCTGGCGTCGTCTGGGTCGTCGTCATGCAAAAGCTTGGACATTTTGTAATATCTCTGTCATTACTGAACATATTTACTAGAAACTCGGACTAGTTCATTATGAAAAGGGGAACTCATACCAATAGGTGAGGTAACCCTCAAAATATTTTTGGCACAATAATGCCCCTTTTTCGACTTAGAATTTTTGCGTCGTCGTTGTGCAAAAACAACGAGGTATTGTCATAGCTCTTGCATCTGGGTCATCATCGTCATGTAAAAACTTGGACATTTTGTAATATCTCTGTCATTACTGAACGTGTTTACTTGAAACTCAGACTAGTTGTTCATTATGAAAATGGAAACTCATACCAATAGGTGAGGTAACCCTCAAAATATTTTTGGCACATTAGTGCCCATTTTTCGACTTAGAACTTTTGCAGCCTAGCATTGGCACCCACATGCTGTGCTCTTGTTATTATTAGCTCACCTGAGCCGAAGGCTCATTGGTGAGCTGATAGTATGGCCAGGCAAAAATTCTCTGTGTGTGTGTGTGTGTGTGTTCACATTTTCAAACGTCTTCTCCTCCGGAACCGCTGGGCCGATTGTAGTCAAATTTCATGTGGAGGCTCCATGGGGTGGGGGAACGAAAGTTTGCATTTTTGGTCTAGGTCACATGACCAAGATGGCCGCCATGCCCATATATGGTAAAAACCCTTCGAAAATCTTCTCCGGAACCACTGGGCCGATTTGCATGAAACTTGGCATGTAGCACCTGGGACATGGGCCCATCATAAATTGCATAAATGGTGTCCCTGGGATGACCTTGACCTATTTTACGCCAAGGTTAAATTTGGTAACATGGGCATTTGTATGGGAAAAAGTAGAAATGTCTGATATCTTGCAAACTGTTACAAATAATGCCACTAAACCATATATATTCTTATTCCTTATGATGAGGCGCATTAAGTGACATGGATTTTGGGACCCTGGGGCCCCCCGGGGGGGCATGCCCCACCCCCTTCTTTGCACAAAATGCTTAATATCTCGGAAACGGTTAAGATCCCCACCCATAAACCATATATATTCTTGTTCCTTATGATAAGGCGCATTCAGTGACACAGACCTTTGGACATCAGGGTATCGGAGGGTCCCCGGGGTGGCATGCCCCACCCCCTTTATTGCAAAAAATGCTTAATATCTTGGAAACGGTTAAGATCCCCACCCATAAACCATATATATTATTGTTCCTTATGATAAAGCGCATTCAGTGACATGGACCTGTGGAACCCCGGGGCCCCGGGGGAGGAGGGGCATGACCCCCCCCCCCCACGTTGAAGAAGTCTAAACCTCTTCAAAAGTTTCTTCTTCAGAACCACCCACCAAAACATGCATTGACTTCTATCAACCTTTACATTCAGGTGTACTGGGGTTTACAGTAAGCAACTTTTTAAAAGAAATAACATTACCCCTTTAACAATTACATGTATTTCATCGATTTGGTTAAATATTAATAGCTTATTCTACAGTGTTTTGTAAAATACAGAATTTTATTGTACGAGTCTTCGACCTGCCGCCACCCCCTTTAGAATTGGAAGTAACACCTCAAGTAACCCTCCCCCTTTTTTTGTTTTTTCAAAAAGTGACCAATTTCTTGAAAACTGTTCAGATCCCCACCCATAAACAATATATATTCTTATTGCTTATGATAAGGGGCTTTAAGTGACTTGCATCTTGAGACCCTGGGGGCATGCCCCACCCCTGCATTACATAAAATGCATCAAATATCAGAAACTGTTCAGATCCTCTCCCATAAACCATATATTTTCTTATGATAAGGGGCATTTAGTTACATAGATCTTTGGACACCGTAGGTTAAATTGAGGGCCTCACCCCCTTTAGAAATGGTTAAGCATTCCACCCATTAACCATATATTTTCTCCTGACCTTTTAGCTCATCTAAGGCTTTATCTTGGCTAAATATAACTGAAAATTCAAACTCAAAATTTTCCAACTGATCTTCAAGAGTCAGGAATGTGATTAAGGACCACTTGGTCATACAGCCAAATGCTAAAAATAATCAATGCTTGCTGTCAGGTGAGCGTCTTCAGGACCATTGGTCCTCTGGTTTACCCATTGCATGCCGGAAACCCCTAAAGGGGTACCTTGGCAAAAGGTGCAAGCCCAGATTAGACGCTGCGGAACTTGGCGTCTGATCAGGGCCTGCATTATTTGCTAACAGAATTTTCTTTCAAAAATAGAATAAAATTTAAAAAAATAGGCCTGACACCCCTTATTTGACAAATGGACTTGTCCAACATATAGCAATGGAAGAGTCCACAGTATACAAAGGGTTAACAACGAAAGAGCATCATTGACATCATAACATTACCATTGATCAATTATATTGGAGAGAACCATGGTATATTTTGTCATCACTTAATGATCATGTGATCTTGAGTGAGTCAATGAACAACATTACATCCAGATAGTTAACTATAGGGGCTTTCCTTAAATGCACTGAGAATGTATATCATGTAAACAAATCCATGAAATGATCAACCCCAAAACTGGGATTTACAGGGGTATTTGGTGTATTTCTGCCCCAAAACATAGGTTGTGGGTACTCATTAGAACTGCCTCAATGTGGGTACTTGTTAGAACCTCCTAATGAGCATATACAGCCTATGTTCAGAATAAGGAAAAAACAAACAACCCATTTTCATCAGAGAAGCAGCAATTTTGGAGATATGAAAGAATGCACTATGTGACACAGATATTCGATCATAATGTAAATTTATGTATACATATATATTTGGTTGCAAAACCCTTTAATGAAATTGAATTGTTCCCTTGTGTTTCATGGATTGCCTTGCAACAAGCATATTTTCATCAGTTAAGTGAGCTTGGCCTTGCACAAGTTTGTGACAAATAAGAGTAACTAGTTCAGGTTTTTCAAAAGTCAGGGTAATATATTAACATCAAGGAGCCCAGCATCAAATAATTCAAGATTTGATTACCTTCCAAAGTAGACAAGTTATTTAAAGTGACTTGACATTTGATGAAAGTGTTTTTGCACATATCTGTAATTCCAGGCATTTACGGGATCTGTTTGTAACATGACAACCTCAGATATTCTCAACCTTGGTGCCATTGCTGAAGCCATGACCACTGCCCACATCAGCTGTTTGCCACTCGAGGAAGACGATGTTGTTGCCAGTTTAGGGGCCATCTCTGCTTGGACTACAGATCAGGTTAAAGACGTTTTGAATTTTATAGAGCGGTAATCTGGATTCTCAGATAATTCATCAGGTGAACAAGTCTGTGAATTAAACACCCCCTACACCCCATTTTATATAGAGAAAACTGGGGTTTACGGGGGTATAAATTATCTTTCTTATTTCTGCTCCAGTACATAGGTTGTGGGTACTCGCTAGAACCGCCTCAACGAGGCGGTTCAAACTAGCACCCACAACCTATGTTTGCAGTATTTATAAAAAAAATATCACAGATTTTCATTAGAAATGTAGTCATTTTGTAGAAGTGAAAAATTCACGGATGTGTTATCGTAATGTATTGGCATGATTTTTGTTATGTTGGTTTATGGTGAATGAAATGTTTTGCAAGTCCTTTTCATGTCCCAAAGCTTGGGGCTATACTGTCTTCACGTTTTCCTGCGTATCTTGATTAATAGTACAGTAAAATTCCTATATTAAGACCACCTTTGTAACTGTTCAAAAGTGGTCTTTAAGACCACCTTTGAACAGTCTCAAAGGTGGTCCCTGACCAGAGGACACTGTAGGCAGAAAAAAAACCCAAAGAAAACTTAAGTGTAGCCTTCAAAATAAGCTTTTTATAACAGAATTAGTCCTAATTTGAGGTGGTCTTAATAGCAATATTTCACTGTATTTGGGATCTTATCATATTTTGTAAAAATGTTGATAAACATGAGATGTTGCTGCTACAAAAAACAAGGGTCAAGAGAGCCATACTATTATACACTGCTCAAAACAATTAAAGGGACAAACACGTATTTCCTCATAGTATAAAGATATCGGATAATGATTATGAAACAACGATTCAGAAAGATGAATAACTTTATCAGCAACATGTTAATGGCAAACATTTGCAACCAGTTTACAAATCACAAGAATTTGCATAAATGTTTGAGAAATCACCATCTTTACGTCAGATTATTTCAAATATCATAGACATGCGCAAATCGGTTACTTTTTCCTGTCAGTAATGTGTATGACCACCTCGAGCAGCACAACACTCCTGGCATCGCTGAGGCATGTTACAAACCAAATTTTGGACAGTATGTAAAGCTAGTGTTTCCCACTCGTGTCTAAAGATGTTTGTGAGTTCTTCAGTAGTCATTGGTGGATGATTGCCCTCTGAGATACGTCTGTAAACAATGACCCACACATGTTCTATTGGGTTTAAGTCAGGCGAACGTGCAGGCCAGTCAATTACTTAAATAGTCTCTTGATTAAGGTAATCTATGCACACTCTAGCAGTATGGTGGCACACATTATCCTGCATCAGAATGAAATTGTCACCGATTGCCCCAGCGAAAGGCCTCACAATAGGATCTAGAATTTCATCTTGATACCGTAATGCAGTCAATGTATCTCCATGTATCACATACAAGTCTGTTCGGCCTCCATAAGAAATTCCACCCCATACCATCTCTGACCCCCTCCATATCTGTCTGTTTCCACAATGTTGCAGTTCTCGTATCTTTCTCTGGGTCGTCTCCAGACTTAAACACATCGATCATATGCACTTAGTTGAAATCTGCTTTCCTCCATGAACAGAACTGTATGCCAGACTTGCAAACGCCAGTTCTGATGTTCTTGAACAAACTTATATTGCCATACACGATGTTGCCTGGTGAGAATAAGCTCTCTTGCCGGATGTCTGGCCCTCAGATCACCTTCATGTGACCTGTTCTGTATTGTTTGATCGGATATCCTTTAACCAATTGCATGCTGGAAATCGATTTATAGCCTTCTGGCTGTGTACTGCCGATTTCGTAGCGCTAGATTTCGAAGATATTGATCTTCCCTTTGTGATGCCATGCAGTGTCGACCTTGTCCTTCTTGTCTGGTAAACTGGCCTGTCTCCTGGTAGCATCTTCATAACCTGGCAAGAACACTTCTCGATATATCAAAGCGTTCAGCAACAATCCTTTGGGTGTACCCACTTTCAAGCAAAGTGACAGCTTCATCGATCTCAACTTCTTCCAAGAACTGTCCAACACCATATGAAGTCACTATGAAGCCCAAAATAACGCATAACCGAAGGAGTGACATGTTTCTAACCCAAACTCAAATTTTGAACAGATCGCCCCATACCAAATTGCATCCGTTTTATAAGGGTATCCATGCTGTAGCTCTCATTCTTGCTTTGCATGTGAATCTTGCTTCTTGACGTTTGCATGAACATTGTTAAAAGATGTCACTTGTCCTTGAGTTTGAAAATTGCTTAAAGTTTGCTCCTTTAATTGTTTTGGGCAGTGTAGTTATTCCCCTTTGAAAAATTTTCCATGAATTTTTTGTCTGTAACACTTCAGTTTTTCCTGAATATTTTGAAAAGGATAATGAAGACTTGTGAGCATATTATTATACCCCCGCAAACGAAGTTTGAAGGGGGTATATAGGAGTCAGCTTGTCGTCTGTCGTCGTCGTCGTCGGTCCGTTACAAAAAACTTTAACATTGCTCATAACTTCCTTATTCTTTGACCGATTTCTTTAATATTCACACACCACACACCTTGCCACTAGTACTTAAGATTGATATACACAAACCTGACCTTGACCTTTACGTTGACCTTCCTCAAGGTCAAATACTTGTAAAAATTTGTCGGTACAAAAAAACTTACTATCTGACAACGCATGCGGGGGTATAATTGGCGCCCGTTAGGCGGCAGCTCTAGTTATGTCTCCCCCCTTTTCAGGGAGACATATTGTTTTTCCCCCGGGTTCTGTCTGTCAGTCTGTCACAAATCGTTTCCACTCTATAACTTGAAAACCGTTCAAGCTATCTTCACGAAACTTCATATGAATATAAGTCAACATTAGACACCATGCAGAGCGCAAGAACTATAACTCTTGCATTTATACTTTTTATTAAAGTTATTTCCCTTTGAAGTTTGTCAGTAAAAAAATCCTGTTTGTTAGTAAGGGTAAATCCTGTCCGGTCATTAACTTCCTTATGTTTAGTACATGGCAGAAATGTTAACCACCATGAAAGGATGTGTCACAGTGACGACCAGGTCTGTACCTCAAAGGACAAGGTCATACTTAGAGGTCAAAGGTAAAAAAGTGTCTTTTTTTTCATGTTTGGTCAATGACTTTATTCCTGGATGGATTATGAAATTACTGTGGTGCAGTGGTAAAGCATCGGATTTGAGATCGAATGGTAGCCGGTTCGATCCCCGCAGGCACCAAGTGTTATTTCCTTTAGCAAGAGACTTTATCCACATTGCTTAGCACTGGTTCCTACCCAGGAAAAGCGGGCCACATGGAAGATTAGTACTATTATTATAATTATTATTATTAAATCCCAAAAGGATGTAGACTATATAGAAAAATTAACATAAATGGTCATTTTTCTATATAATCTAATCATTTTTGTTAGTTGTTTAACTAACTCGGTTTCTGCTATGGACCCCATCAATAGTGTTATAAAGAGGTTATTGTGTACCTTAATGGCCAAACAGTGTTAGGGTCAAGCAGTTGGGGCATAGTGCTTCAAAAACACCAGCTCTAGTTATCAGGAAGAAATAGATGGGCTGTATGATGCTTCGGCGCAGAGCTGAAACCTACCGCACACGAGTACTGGTAAAACACTTAGAGGCTCTAAGTCTGCCCAGGCAAAGCTGTGCAAGTCAGTCCGTCCATGTTTATAAACCCTATTGGTTTCATTGGTCAACAGGGCTTGAGATGTCATTTCATCTCAGTGTCGGGTAAAAGTACCACAAAATTGGAAGCAAAGTCTCCAAAATGACTTGTATTGTTTACGGGGACGTTAAACCTCAAATCAAACAAACAAATCTAGTTATCAGTCTTTTGACATACAAACGTAATAATTTATAAAAGGTTATTAGTAATGAAAATATTGATTAATAAAGAAAGTGATGTAGTATTATATAGTGTCATAATAAATATTTTTAGCTGACAGCATTTGGGACAACATATCTGAGTGCAAGAAATCTGACAAACATCACTAGCTTTACGTCTTCTCATATTTCAATGGTGGGACATCTCCTGTGTGGATTTACTACTGCTCAGCTTGCTGAAATTTCTGCTGCCACTGTTGCGTAAGTGTAATAATATATGATAATACATGTCCTTTATCATCAGATTAACAAGTCTTTGTAGTGAACACCCCTGTAAACCCCACTTTATATAGAGAAAACTTGGGTTTACAAGGGTACACAATCATGCTTTTCTTTATTTTTGCTAAAAAACATATATATTGTGGTTACTTATTAGAACCTTCACAATGAGAGGTTTCTGACAAGCACACACAATCCATGTTTAGACTAGAATTAAGAAAAACATAAAAAATTTTCATCTGAAAAATATAGAATATCAGGTGAGTGTCTTTTGATATCAAGTTTATCAAGCAAGGCTTCGAAAACGCTTGTAGAATCGCAAGGCTTGTCGAGCGATTCTACATGCGTTCTCGAAGCCGAGCCTGATAAACTTGATATCAAATGACACAAATCTGGTATTCTATTTTTCAGTTTATCCCCTTGTGCACTCTTAATTTAGCAATTTACGATCAATTATTGATGGTCCTCAGTGCGTCCCAGCATTCTGGCGGTCGATATTTTTAGTATCAGCTGACTATATTTTTCCTATAATATTTTTTTTTTCAAGTAATCTTTTCATTTTTTCTAGTAAAAATACTATTTTTGTCATTTTTCTAGTAGTCCGCTTCAGTCATAAAAGTGCAATGTCACGTTGACGTGATAAAGCTCACTTGTCCTGAGATAGCATATCTTTTTCAGGTCAATGCGTTACAATGCAATATATAAAGGGGGTAACTGATAAATCATTGTTCTAGAGATATGAAAGATGCTATTTGTATGCTTATTGTATATGTCTGCACCAGATCAAAGGAGTTATAACTTGTAATGGGGATATTGAGAGATGATTTTCTTTATTTCTCTTAACCCTTATCTTGCTGAATATTCATTTAAGCCACACTCTTTTCTGTCTGTCAACCAATCAAATTACTTGATGTAATTTATTGCTACAAATTCATAAACTGAATGCCAAACAGTGTAGATCTGATCTGGATCTACACTGTTTGCAAAGATAGGGGTTGTCATGAACAGCAAGATAAGGGTTAAGAAACCTATTATGTGGGTACTGATTAGAATTCTGGGACCACTTGTTCAAAACTAACGACATCGTTAGTTAACGAATTGTTAAATCTTTGATCATTTATTATGGGAAATATACCAATATTTTTGCTGAAAAAATGTGAGCAGCTTTTGCATATGCAAAAGCTGTTCACATTTTTTTTTTCAGCAAGAATACCACTGTATTACATTTTTAACTTACTAGGACAGTTAACATCTTGCCCACTAATGGGCTCGTTAAGCTAACAATGCTTTGAACAACTGGTTTCTAACAAGACTACTCAAGTTCACAACACAGGTTTTTATGAAATGAAAAAAATTATCCTTTAATTGTTCTTGTTATGCCAGCTTGGCTGGAGCTACGTCATGATACCTTCTCTTGAAAATTGATCACACTTCACTTTCTTTTGGCCAAAGACATATCACATCTGCAGATCACATGACCTCAGATATTTGTGTGAAGTCTTTACACTTTTGTAAGTGATCACATACAAAAGTTTGACACAGAGTGATATTTTATGCCCCCGCAATCTAGATTCGGGGGGCATATAGTTTTTGGTCTGTTTGCCTACAAAAACCTTAACATTGGGCATAACTTTTGAATGATAATAGATAGAGCTTTCATATTTCACATGTGTATACCTCATCCCAAGACCTTTCCAGTGTAGACCCTGATCAGATGCCGCGTGCTGTGGCGTCTGATCTGGGCCTGCACTGTTTCCACTACCCGTTTTGGGGTTTCCGGTACTAAATCGGTTAAGATCTAATCATGTAACAGGATACAATGCAGCAGATCAAGCTACTATACATATAGTGATAACTTGTTTGTTATATTTTTTCTTCCTTGCAATAAAGTCACTTTTCAAACATAAATAAGTAGGAAAGTTTGACTTTACGTTAACTTTACAATCTGTAAGTGACATCATGTTTATATGTCTGGTTCCGCATTAAGCATGCTGGCTTCCGACTGTCTCTGCAAATGCTGGACCTCTGAGGTAGCCTTGTTTCAAAAGACAGTGATACTGAATCCAAAAACATGTAGGATGATATGGGATTCTGTATCTAAGTTTTTTAATGCTGGTATTTTTGCAGGTATATAGTGAATAATAATACTGTAAAACTGGTTGTTTCTGAAAGCTTACACAGCAGCACTAAAAATAATGCAAACGTGTATATCATTGGGGATGAAAACTATGTACTGGGTAAAGTCCTTTTGTTTAGGAACCAAAACTACCATAAACTTGAGTTTTAAATCCATTGATAGACATTTACCCAGAATTTATGTGTTCAGTCTAAAATTAAGTAGCTCATGGCAACAGAGCAACTGTCACACCAAATATCACCTGTCCAGGAACAGTGAAGGTAATTGATTGACCTGACATGACCTTAACTGTTGACTGGGCCATAAGGCCAAAACACAATACACCAAATCGTTGATCATAGATAACTTAGTCTGTGTTAGGCAAAAATGTAGTCAAACTTTGATGGATCAAACCTCTTTGGGACGATGGAAATTGCTTGGAGCCACGCAGGAGGTATAAAGGAGTTAATTGTGGGATATCTTTTCGGTGTTCTATATCAGAAATGTATATTGTGATGCAGAGCCTAATCAGATCTCCCCGACCTGCAAAGATTTATACACAGATGCATATATCTAAGATTGAGTTAAGGCAGTGCAGTCTGATTACTGGCCTTGACAACACTACATGGATGTTTGTTGACATGCATCTTCATGTTTGATTTTGTTTGATTTGAGGTTTAATGTCCCCATCAACCCTGTAAAGGTCATTTTGGAGAAGTTGCTTCCAATTTTGTGGGACTTTTATCCGACATTGAGATGAAATGACATCTCAAGCCCTGCCGCCCAATGAAACCAATAGGGTTTTTAAGCATGGATGGTTTGTAAGACTTGCACCACTTTGCCTGGGCAGGCTTAGATCCTCCAAGTGGTTTACCAGTACTATAGTGTGTGGGTCGGTTTCAGCTCTGCGTGGAAGTGAATATTTTGACAGGCTGATTCATGTATCGGAGTACTTGATAAGCACTGTATGGTCTGAAATACGACTCTAAAATCAAGCAGATATGCCTAGAAATGCAAAAAAGATCTTATCAAATACGACCATCAAATTGTAGATACGCCAAGGTTGTTCCATTGCGGTTGTATCGGCAATGGAAAAAAGTGCTGCATAACAAAAAGCAATTGAAATCGTGGTAATTTTCGGTGAGTCATACTCTAAACCAAAAACTGTTTCAATGTTCAAAAACACTTCGAAATTGATCCATTCCTGGATATTGACATTTGTTTTAATTATCCTAATACACTTCAACCTTTTGACACTCATGTATTGAATACCAATCCACTTATCTTTAATCAGCCTCAAGTTACGACAACTATCAACATGATTAGGAAACCTATTATTAATGCATGATTACATAGCGGTATTTATTATCAAAGGGAAAGCCGCCTGCATTAATAACTTGATCATATGACAACACCAGAAGCATGAACAGTAATTTTATGACAAGCCTGCATAAAACTACGATGCAGATGTTGTTACGAGTCAACATTGGCTCCTTAGGAAAATTGTCATCTTGCGAGAAAAAATTGGGTTTGACAGACCTACAGATTCGCATTGTCATGTACATGTAATTAGGTCCGCTTAGAATGCGAGTCGGCCCATCCATGCTTATAAACCCTGTTGGTTTCATTGGACAGCATTGAGATGTCATTTCAATAACATTGTTGGGTAGAAGTCCCACAAAATTGGAAGCAACATCTCCAAAATGATCTTAATAGGATTGATGGGGACATTAAACCTCAAATCAAACAAACATGTAGTTAGGAATTAAATATCAAAACAGACACGCGCAAACGACAAAAAGTTAAAGCCCACTTTTTTTTTTGAGAACCTGACTAAAGTGAAATCGGCCCTTTTCTCTGGAAAAACGCAAGAAAAAAATATAATGGATGAGAAATATCTGGCGGCTATTTCTCTCAAATCATAGAGATTCACATTGAAAATATGACTGACTGTTTGTACTGAAATGGATTAACCTGTATTTTGTGGAAAAACAAAACCAAAACAGAAGCAACAACAACTGGAAAGTTATAATTAATGTAACAGCAAATATATTTAAGTGAGTGTTTGAGTATTTTATGTCTCACCAACAGCAAAGGTCAGACGGAGACGGGACCTTGGTTTAAAGACTTATCCGAAAGTCTGGAGAAGCATGGGCTCGATCCTGCGACCCCTGGTTTACAAGGTCAGTAGCATAACCACTACACCACGGAGGCTTCAACAGCTGATATATATCCGACCAGGACAGACTGATTAGCTTTCACAGATGCGCTGGCTGATCTGAGGCTTCGCTGGTTGAACATTTTATTGTATTTTTGCTGAGGGCTGAATTTCCTGCCTTTTACCAATTGCATGCAGTTGCTACAATCAGTGGAAATTTCCCGCCTTTTAACAAGTAGTACATAAGGCAGCTGCATGCTGCAACTTGAATCAGATAGAAAATTGGGAACACAAAACATGGATTTGAAAATGTTTGATGACAATATGAACTGTGTGAAGGCTGACCAACCTGCGCAGTCTGATCAAAACATTCGCTGTTTGCACAAGCCTTCAATGGTGTCTGGAATATTCCAAGAACACATGCGAAGAATATGACAACATTGGCTATTGGCTAGATTTACAGGCTGACCCGACATTTCCTTAAAAGAAAAAGTTATTTTTCATTTTGCTGTCCACCAGCTCATTCAACTGTAAATACATGTATATACCAGTATGTTACCATGATAGAATATGTTTAATGTCTTTTACATATGGCCATTTCTATGTATGGTATTAATATAAGTACACTTATCAGCCATCCTATGAAGACAGATGAAGATACAACACTAGTTTTGATTTTAGGAGTACAGATACTCTCAAAGAATCACAGGATACGCCTATAGTCTGTGGTTGATGGAGTAACAGTACTCCTCGGGCAAAAGCTTACCAATAACACTGAATGTATTCATAGAACAGACACAAAAACATTTTTTTTTCTTTACACAATTCATACAAGGTCCTTGTTATTATTGCAGGGCTAGTGGTACCCAACTTGGAACTCTTTCACAGTGCCCAGTTGAAAAGTTGGAGGAGCTGAAGACAATAGCTTTAGACCCAACTGCCTATGGACCTGTTGCAGGGTGGACTGCAGCTGAAGTTGGGGAGCTCAACTTTCTAATTGGTAGGTGATCTTTTATGTCCCATTACACACCTATACAAATATATTGCAAACTTTACCACCAAAAAAAAAAAGAAAATTTTAAGTTGAAAAAGTGTGATATTTTTCTTATTTCTGCTCAAAATATAGATTGTGGGTACTCATTAGAACCGCCTCAATGAGGTGGCTCTAACAAGTACCCAAATTCCATATTTTAGAGTAGAAATAAGAAAAATAAGGTATACCCCTGTAAACCCCAGTTTTACTATATGAAAGTGGGGTTAAAGGGGGTCAAAATTATATAGGCGTGTTTTCGTGAGGCCCCCAATCCCCACACAATCAAGGGGTGGGAGACATACAGGTTTTTTTTGTGCAGATCATGTTTGCGTCAGCATAGCATGTTTGAGGCACTAAATCTCCTGAACTTAAAGAGGGATTCTAATAGACTTGCACAGCTACATTTCTGGATAGGGGAAAACAGTCATTAGCCATGATTAGGATTTATTGGCCTAGACCTGACATTTTCAAGGGCACAAGCCCCCAAAATACTGTCAATTTTGGACCAAAAATGGCACCCTGTCCCATGAAAGAATCAATGATTTTGGTCAAACTTGGCACACTATACCACAATTATGTACCAAAGAAATGGTTTAATACCTTTTCGGTGACCTTGACGATGAATGAATTGATGAAATTGGTACAACATATTATTGCAATCTACCAAAGATTTGATTAGATTTTGGTGACCTTGACCTTATTTTCAAGGACATAGGCTCCCAAAAATGCAAAATTTTTGGCAAATAATGGCTTGTCTGCACAATTCTCATTTTAGATTTGATGACCTGTCAAACTTGCTACAATACATTTTCAGTTACCCCCTATATATATATTGCATTTCAACGCATTGACCTGATAAGGATATGCTATCTCAGGTCAAGTGAGCTTTATCACGTCAACATGACATTTCACTTGAATGAACCGGACCACTGATAAAATGACTAAACTGTTATGGAAAAAATTGCATGAAAAAAAAATATATATCATAAGAAAAATATAGTCAGCTGATTCTTATTAAATCGACCGCCAGAATGCTGGGACGCACTGAGGACAATCAATAACTGATCGTAAATTGCTAATTTAAGAGTGTACAACGGGGTAAACTGATAAATAGAATACCAGATTCGTGTCATTTGATATCAAGTTTATCAGGCTCGGCTTCGAGAACGCGTCTAGAATCGCTCGGCAAGCCTCGCGATTCTACAAGCGTTCTTGAAGCCTTGCCTGATAAACTTGATATCAAATGACACAAACCTGGTATTCTCTATTTATTACAAACTACCAAATATTTGATTGGATTTTGGTCGTCTTGAGCTTTTTATATAAGGTCAAAGGCTCTTGAAAACTCTTCAGTTCGTATGCACCTTTAGAGTTTGGTGACCTAAACCTAGTTTTTAAAGTCAAATGGGTGTCTAAATTATATGAGGGCCATTTGGAAAGTATTAATAGTAGCCGTATTTCGTAATAGTTTCACTGGTTTGGAGCATTTTTCAAACATGCATGAAAAACCTAACCTTTGATCACTTGACAGAATTAAAATTTGCATAATTTTTATGCATGCAGTGCGCTAGAGCTTTCATTGCAGATGACCAGGCATTTGACACTTTTTGAAAATATGGCCAAAACTAGCAATGTACAATGTGCTGCAAATTGCATGGATTGCTAGACGTGTCGCCATTGGAGATCAAAGCCAATTTGGATAAAGTTATAGTGAAAATGCACTACCATATCCAACAAATTGCAGATGAGAGGACTTTTCAGAGCTGGTTGAACTTCAGTTAAAAATGAGCAGGGGCCAGATCAACTGCTTTCAGCAGTGTCAGAAAAAGAAATCAAGATTGTGAAAATGGTCTGCACCTTTTGGGCACGAAACAAATTTGTTCAGATTTTAGGAGAATTACAGCAAGTCTTCATGGTGTCCCAATTTTTAGGATTTTTACGGTAATCATAAAAACAAGCCTGAGAAAGTCATTCTATTAAGTGAATGATCGGGCATAACAAGCATGACTAAAGTTAGCATAAGGTCATGGAGCATTTTACAGGGGTATTCATTATTTTTTCTTATTTTTTACTAAAATAACATAAATTGTGAGAAACATGATTAAGTTCCTTAATAAACACAAATTTGCAATTTGTTCCGCTTTATCACAAAAGCATAATAATTGATATGTTAGAATGATCTTTTAGCACTGTTACAACTGAAGCAAAGTGAAAAATCTAGCACTCTAAATTGATGTCAACTAACCTCTTGAAAAAGTATTGGGGTAAATATAGGGAGCAACCATGGTTTTTCATCCTTGAACATCTGCTGGGTCCTGAGGAGGCTGTTTGAACATGAGGCCCCTAGGCAGAATGTTCAAATATATTTCCAGGGATCCAGCAAATGTTAATGCAATGAAATAACCATGGATGATCGTTGTTCTTGCATAATTTACAATTCCGACAGCAAATTTTGACGAAAACGCCCCAAAACTCCATATAAACTCTTCAAATGCGACCAGCAAACCAACATGGCGGCCAGTTCAGAATGTTGTTTACAATGACGTTGCTAGGTAGTAACCATCTAACGCCATCATAGAACCCTAAAACGCTACGTTTCGGGCGATAAGGTTACGTCGCTCAACATAACGTAAACAACGCAAAGCCAATCTTGTGATATCAAAACTCAAAGTCCATGTTCAAACAGCACGCGAATTTCATGATTTGAACATGGTTTTTGCTGTTTGAGCACGGCTTTCGGTCCATTTGACAATGGATTGAAACAGCCATGCGCATAGATATTTATGCAAGAATGCTTATTAGAACACATGTACGCAAATTACTGTAAATACTGGACCGGCCCCGATAGCTCAGTTGGTAGAGTGTGCGCTGCGGGGAACGGGAGGTCACGGGTTCGATCCCGGGCCGCGACATACCAAAGTCGTTAAGAATGGTACTAGCTGCTTCTTGCTTGGCACTCAGATTTATGGGGTAGAGCTAGGACTGGTCGACCCAGTTTCAGGATAATGTGACTGGGTGTGGTATCATATACTGTGTCTGGGACATGATTCTTCAGTGAGGCAGCACTATAAAAGTGAGCATTGAGCTCCCTGTCGCAACCAGACACCGTCGTGATATGACTGAAAAATTGTTGAAAGCGACGTTAAACACGAATTCACACACACACTCACTGTAAATACTGCAATATGGTTTAAACATTATATATTTCATTACAATAACACACTTGTGCGACATGGTACGTTTTTTCACATCTCAAAAATGGCTACTTTTCTGATGAAAATCCATGCTATTTTCCTTATTTATGCTGCAAACATAGGTTGTGTGTGCTCGTTTAAACAGCCTAATAGAGGTGGTTCTAACAAGTACCTACAACCTATGTGATGGAGCAGAAATAAGAAAAATAATGTAAACCCCAGTTATCTCTATATAAAGTGGGGTTTTAGTGGGTGTTCGTTTCACAAACTTGTTCACATGATATGAAAAATAAATTGCAAAGACAAAAATAGATTAGTACTTAACCCTTATCTTGCTGTTCACGACAACCCCTATCTTTGTAAACAGTGTAGATCCAGATCAGATGGCTTCTTAAGAAGCCATCTGATCAGGATCTACACTGTTTGACATTCAGTTTATGAATGTGTAGCAATAAATTACATCAAGTAATTTGATTGGTTGATAGACAGAAATGGGTGTGGCTTAAATGAATATTCAGCAAGAGAAGGGTTAATTATACAAAATGAGTCAGGATCAGATGGTAAACATTCTTGTTTCTTCAACTAACATGTTTTTTTTTTTTTTTGTTTTTTGTTTTTTTTTTCTTGGATTTAAGGGGTTGTTTTATACTTCAAACAATAAACTTGTAGATTGTATATGATCATAATTACATTAACCCAGTCTGACCTCGGAACCCGTAAAAAGGACATAGGCTGACAGTGCAGACCCGGGTCAGATGCCAATAATGGGGTGTCTTATCTAGGGCTACATTGTTTGCTTACAGGATTTTATTTCAAAAATAGAATGGAAACAAAAAATATACCCTACTATACAACCCTTTAACCCATTTTGTACCGGAAACTCAAAAACGTGTAGTTGGAAAACAGTGCAGACCCAGATCAGACGCTGCAGAATGTGGTGTCTGATCAAGGCCTACACTGTTTGCAAAATGTTTTACCAATTTCCAAAAAGATTTTGAAGAAAACATGCCCTGACACTCCTAAATTTTGAACTGGACTCCTGCTATATATAAGGAGGAAAATTCCATTTGGTACAAAAAGGGTTAATGACAAATAGACTTGTCCAATAAATAACTATGGAAGGGTCCACCACTATACAATGGTACAATGGGTTAAACATTTCAGCTGGTTTGAATAGCGCAGAAATTCAGGCTCTCAGTGTTGCAGCTTTAGAAGGCTTGTCAACAGAAGTTGTTCCAAAGATACCAGCCGATGTCCTTAAGGTATGTGCTGCTTTTATTTTATCCATGTCACATAAATTAAGACTGGTCACATGTTCACCAAGCAAAAACTCAGATAAGACAGCAAAAACAGTGTTATAGTTTTGTTTGATTTGAGGTTTAACGTCCCCATCAACACTGTATAGGTCATTTTGGAGATGTTGCTTCCAATTTTGTGGGACTTTTACCCGACATTGAGATGAAATGACATCTCAAGCCCTGTCGCCCAATGAAACCAGTAGGGTTTATAAGCATGGAAGGTCAGACTCACACCACTTTGCCTGGGCAGGCTTAGATCCTCTAAGCGGTTTACCAGTACTCGTGTGGTCAGTTTCAGCTCTGCATGGAAGCATCATGCAGCCCATCTATTTCTTTAAGCCCCAATGGGCGGGGGCCTAAACAGAGTTATAGTACCCCATGAACAATCTGATCAGTGTTTTCACTGCACCATATGGCTAATAAACACTCTTAAGCCTGTTCAGGTGTGCTGTTAGAGGTATATGTACTGAAATCAAGTCTACTTTATAATGAGGGTTCTACACTGTTTGGTTTTGACTTCAAAAAAGAAGGGAAGGCAATGATAAGGAATGTGTCGTCTTCAGAAACTCACATTCTAGCAGTTAACCCTTAGCCTGCTGAATATATTTACTTATTCTTGATATATTCATTCAATTCACAAAGTGCATGACTGACAAACAGTGTAGATCCTGATCAGAAGTATGCAGATCCTGATTCTGATCGTATGGCTTCTTATCTGGATCTACACTGTTTGCAAAGGTAGGGGTTGTTGTTAACAGCAGGATAAGGGTTAACTTGGTACCGTCGAACTTCAATGGCTCGAACACCTTTGGGACCTCGAAAATCTGTTCGAGACAGGGGTAGTTCGAGCCACTGATGGTTACTGCCAGAAGGAATAACGAGATACTTTTAGACATCTTTTCGGCGTTCTATAATGAAAATGTATGCTGTGTGTACTCATTAGAATCGCCTCATCGAGGCGATTCTAATGAGTACACACAGCATACATTTGCAAGATAAAATACTTAAATGTCCTTAATTATCCCCTACTATTTCTTATGTAGAGGATTTCGCTAGGGACTCAATAATGGGTTCGACACATCCATGGTAAACGAGCCATCGGTGTTCGAGCCATCGAAGTTCTACTGTAGCTTTCTTTGAAGTCTGGCTATTTATAGCAGACCTGGCATTTGCCAAGAACAGTAAAACTTTGATAGCTCAACTAACATAGTTCAAACTAATTAGGTTTAACCCTTATCTTGCTGTTCACAACAACCCCTATCTTTGCAAACAGTGTAGATCCAGATCAGATGGCTTCTGAAGAAGCCATCTGATCAGGATCTACACTGTTTGGCATTCAGTTTATGAATTTGTAGCAATAAATTACATCAAGTAATTTAATTGGTTGATAGACAGAAATGGGTGTGGCTTAAATGAATATTCAGCAAGATAAGGGTTAATATTAACCCCAGGTCAAGAGAACTAGTGGGGATGACATATATTGATATTTTTTATCTTGGATAGAATAAAGGAATGTTATGCAGTGATTTTTTTACAAATTTTCAACTGTGCGTCCTGGGACTCGCTAAACCAAAAAACTGTGCGTCCCAAATCTTAAAGTATGAGTCCCAATATTTGGAGGGGAAAAAAGGAAGTACAAAAAAGATCGGTTCAGTATAAAATGCCATTATTCATAGTTAAAAACAATGCGGTCTAGTATCTATTAATTGCAAAGAACAGAATCAATCATCAACCTGTGTTGTTTACTAGCCCAAAGAAATCCTGCTAAAATGTACGTTTTTTAGTCTATTTTCTGTAATGTTTACTACTTTCGTATCTATTATTTGCAATGAACAGAATCATCAACCTGTGTTGTTTACTAGCCCAAAGAAATCCTGCTAAAATGTACGTTTTTTTAGTCTATTTTCCGTAAAGTGTACTACTTTCGTTTTCGATAAATGCGCACCGCAACATGTGCTTGAAATGTACTTCATGCACAATGGAGATAATATTCCGAACCATTATCGACAAACATTTCCTCCCCTGATTGGGACACCAGCTATCTTGGTTCAGGGGCTGACAAATCCATTGCCCGGCCGCCGGGTACAAGTTTGAAATCGCGCCGGGCAGGTGCACTTTGACCTTAGGTCGCCCGGTTGGGCAAGAGCATAAAAAAAACGTCTACAGCTGTCAGTCTTTTGAGCCCTTAAAATACAGTAAAACTAGAGTAAGTAAATCACAATAATTGTGCTGCACTGTCCTGCTTTGTCGACAATTCAGAGACAAACCGTCTGTGTATTTATAACAGTTCAATTATGACACTATTGTTAATCCCTGTCATATAATTGCCAAGTAAACAGGATTGCCCTGCGGTGCGTGTCTTTCATTTCTGGCGATAAGCCAACTTGAACGAGGTGTGAAAATATGGTCAAGTTATGTCTCTAATTTGCGTTTATTCCCCAATCATAAAATTTAATCCACAATCAATATGAAAATGATTTACTCGCACCTCAGACAATTAGCTACATCTAACGGTAGATGCATTATAAAAACGGATCGTGAATGTTTATGTTTTAGCGCCAAATAGCAGACGCTCGGCCTGGCGGGAAAAGTCGAACGCTGTTGTTGGAGCTGCTGGGGATAATTCGGGGGCTGTGCAAAGCGCTGTTTTCTATCCACCTCCATTCATCACCGTTTAGCTATCGAGAAAATATTTTTTACCGGTTCCAAACAATTTTTAAGAACGGGATACAGCCCATTAAAATAAAACAGTGGCATTAATCACGTGCGGGGTTGCTGGCATCGGATGACGTCATTTGACACATTTACCTATCACATGCAGAAAAATGGTAGAGTTGGTTTGTGGGCGGCGATTTGGATGGCGGAAAACTTTGATGTTCGCATTGGACTTGCTTGTGTGAAAGTTTGGGCTCATTTTGGATGGAGAGGATTCTTGTCTTGTGGTTTGATCATTAAATTGTACCTGTATCGATTTTTCGGTGACTCGTTGGACAGTTTAAGGTTTGGTAAAAGTGCGGTATTTTTTAACTTCTGCCGATATTTACAGCAGTGAAAACGAAAGTTGGATTTTTCGCCCATAAAATATGTGCGTCCGACGGACGCACATATTTTATGATCGTGCGTCCTCAGTCCTATTTGTGCGTCCTGGACGCAGGGGTAAAAAAATCACTGGTTATGTACACGCATGACATTACTTTTTCCAGACAAAATTGGAAAACCAAAGCACTCTTTAAATTATCAGATGGCCATCTGATCAGGATCTACACTGTCATTCAGTTTATAGTTTATACAAATTTATTTTTGTTTGATTGCAACTGGAAGCTTCAAGCTTATTAAATCGCTCTCGAACACTCATTCCGGATGTTTTCACATGCGTGAGACAGAGGCAGTGACTATTACACCACTGCTACCAATTTACACCTGGGTGGAATGAGGCAGTGTCAATACGTGTCTTGCCCAAGGACACACCTCGATACCGGGTGCCGGATTCGAACGCATAACCTCTCGATCAGGAGTCAAACATGTTGACCACTGTGCTATCAGTTTGTGAATTAGAATAAAAAAAAATATTACATCATGTAATCTGATAGGTTGGTAGTCCGCAAATTATTTTAAGTTCCAGTTCAGAACTATTATTTCCAATGTACATACAAAGAGAATCCACCCACCAAAGCTGTCAGTAGTTTGATTTTATTTACAGTTTATGACAGACAGTCAGCTACAAGCATTCACTGATGTACAAGCTGTGTCAATAACAGCAGACCAGAGAGCAGAAATGTCAGCTGCTCAGATTGCTCTACTTGATGAGGTTACTACTGGTGGAGAAGAACAACAACCAGAAGTTACTGCTGCACCACCACCTAGTGCTGGTAATGTTTCTTTCTTTTTCTGTTTTCTTTTGCTGCCCAGTAACTCCAGCTGGCATTGCTGCAAGCTGGACTTAGAAGCTGTCCCTTAAAGGGAATAGCCACTAGAGATGGCAAGCTGGACTTGGAGGCTGGCCCTTTCAGGGGAGGCAACTCTTTAAAAAATAGTGTGTTTCACTTATAAGTAGTTGTCTACTGTCAAAGGAAGGAATTTGCTTTATGGAAAAACCCTTTAACTGTCATGCTGAATAAATAAATTTAGCTGCACTTATTCCCAGCTCTCAAGCAATAAAAGTATTAGATATAATGTATCCGTTAGTTCACAAACTGAATGACAAACAGTGTAGATCCTGATCAGATGGCTTCTTCAGAAGCCATCTGATCTGGATTTGCACTGTTTGCAAAGGTAGAGGTTGTCATGCTCAGCAGGACAAGGGTTTAAAAATGACCGGTTTCAGAAGGACTGTCTTTCTAGGAAGGCTAAGAGGAAGTCCCGAAACTTTCTCATATCTATCTATCTATCTTCATATACTGAGTCGGTCATACTTGGCCATTACCTCAGTTGGGTGGTGCGCTAAATTTAGAATTTAGCAAAAAAAAGAATACTCACTGGATGAGTTCTTAAAACTATTTACAATCTGCTTTCAGAGGTGTACTAAAACGCACACCTCTGGGTCCCAATCTACACCATGCGGGCTTTGAACTCCTCTGCAGTTTTGGGATTTTTTTTTTTTTTTTTTTTTTTGGTTTGGGTTTTACGGCTCTTTCAAGATTATTTCACTCATATCGAGCCGATCGTTAATCATAGGTGGGCGAAAACCGGAGTACCCGGAGAAAAACCACCTGACCTTCCGCTGCAGAACTTGGCGTCTCACACATGACCCGAGCGAGGCTCGAACCCACGGCGGTGAGAGACCTAATGACTAAGAGTCAGCGCTCTTATCCATTAGGCCACGGAGGCCCGTGCAGTTTTGGCATTTACGGCAGAGTAGGGAAGACTAATCCACTGTGGAATAGTTCCAGGGAAGAAAGAATTCTTCAGGGCATCACTATAGGCCTGCTACCTATGATATTGACTGTTTTTTAATTTTGATGCCCTTGTTTGAGTTGAAGTAGTCATAGGGGACAAGTATTTATCTTTATTAAGAGACACTGTGTCAGAGTGAATCTTATAAAAGAAGGTTAAAGAGGACTGCTCACGACGGGCCTCCAACGATGGCCCCTCCAGCTCATTGAGCATTTCACCAACACTACTTCTGTTCCGCCATCGCCTGCAGGTCCATCGGGCAGCCGTCCTCTGAACCTTCTCAACCTGTTGAACCTGAGTTTTAGCATGGGGATGCCAAACAGGTGATGCATACTCGAGTTGAGGTCGAACCAAGGTTTTGTATGCAACATCCTTGCGTCTAAGAAACCCTAATGTCCTAGTTGCCTTAGATGTAATCTCAGAAATATGTTGACCCCAATCAAGATTATCAGTGATGGTGATACCAAGATATTTTGCGGATCGGACATGTTCCAATGTATGCTGATATAGTGAGTACATGTAGTCGAATTTAATCTGCTTGTCTGGAGGGTGCCGCGACACACTCATTGAATGACATTTGGCCACATTGAACTTCATTTGCCAATCGGCCTCCCAACGTGCTAGGCTATCCAGGTCATCTTGTAAGATAAGGCAGTCAGAAGAGGTGTATATATTCCTATTTTTTGTCGCACCTGCTTTAGCAGGAAGACATAGGCGTGCAAGTTTCCGTCCGTCCGTCCGTCCGTCCGTCCGTCAACATTTTACACTGGATGTCTTGTCATCGCAACTCCTCCTACACTTTTAGACCGATCATTTGGAAACTTTGCATGTGCTTTCGCCATGGTATGAGGATGGTATTGGACTTAATCTTCGAATCAATTTTTGTCACTTTTTCCATATTGTGAACTTAGTCATTTTTAGGTATGCGATACGTACCTCTTGTCATCGCAACTCCTCTTGCAGTTTTATACCGATCATTTTGAAACTTTGCATGTGCTTTCACCATGGTATGAGGATGTGCATGTGGTTTCGACATAATTTTCAGAATATTTTTTTCCGCTTTTTGCACATTATGAACTTAGCCATTTTTAAGCTTCATTTGATATACGATAGGTACCTCTTGTCATCACAACTCCTCCTACAGTTTCATACCGATTATTTTGAAACTTTGTGTGTGATTTTGCCATGCTATGAGGATGCGCATGTGGTTTGGACTTTATCTTCGGATAAATTTTTGTCACTTTTTCCACATTGTGAACTTAGTCATTTTTAACCTTCGATTGATATATGATAGGTACCTCTTGTCATCGCAACTCCTCTTGCAGTTTTATACCGATCATTTTGAAACTTTGCGTGTGCTTTCGCTATGGTATGAGGATGCGCATGTAGTTTGGACTTTATCGTCGGATCATTTTATTTCACTTTTTCCACATTGTGAACTTAGTCATTTTTAACCTTCAATTGATATATGATAGGTACCTCTTGTCATCGCAACTCCTCTTGCAGTTTTATACCGATCATTTTGAAACTTTGCGTGTGCTTTCGCCATGGTATGAGGTTGTGCATGTGATTTCGACATAATTCTCAGAATATTTTTTTTTCACTTTTGCACATTGTGAACTTAGCCAATTTTAAGCTTTAGTTGATATACAATAGGTACCTCTTGTCATCGCAACTTCTCTTACAGTTTTATATTGATCATTTTAAAACTTTGTGTGTGTTTACCTATGGTATGAGGATGTGCATGTGGTTTTGACTTTATCTTGGGATCAATTTTTATCACTTTTTCCACATTGTGAACTTAGTCAGTTTTTTACCTCACATATATAGGCTATGGATTCTTCTCAAAGCCCTATATTCATTTCTTCTGCCTTAAATAAACTTTTTTATTTTTTTGTGTGGGGCAGGTGGGGAGCAGGTGCGACATCAACTTCACCGAAGTTGAATTTCTGGTGCTTGATTTGAGGTTTAACGTCCCCGTCGACACTGTAAAGTTCATTTTGGAGACGTTGCTTCCAATTTTGTGGGACTTTTACCCGACATTGAGATGAAATGACTTCTCAAGCCCTGTCGCCAAATGAAACCAATACGGTTTATTAGCATGACGGTCCGCCTCGCACCGTGGTTCCTGGACAGGCTTAGATCCTCTAAGCGGTTTACCAGTACTAGTGTGCGGGCCGGATTCAGCTCTGCGTGGAAGCACCATGCAGCCCATATATTTCTTCAAGCCCCTGTGGGCGGGGGCCGTATATATATATTCCTATACAAAACACAATCGTCAGCAAACAAGCAAACAGATGACCTGATATTATCAGGAAGATGATTAATAAATATCAAGAAAAGGACCGGTCCAAGTACCGAACCGTGTTGAAAATAGTAGAAAATATGTTATGCATGTCTTTTCCCTGCAAATAGAGGGGAATGAATTCAGTGGACTCTTGTTATCTCAATTCACTGCTTATAAGTTAACCTGAACTGTTGGTAATGTTTTAATTTTGCCTTGTGGTCCATCTGTTTCATCTCAGATTACTGTTTTCTGAGGCCAAGAAATTGCCAAGAATTCCAGTCCCTTCGAGATTGTGATAACATAAGTTCACTGTACTGTTCATATATGATTTGTCTCCTTAATCAAAAGGAATCTACTGTTCCTGAGGAGTGAGTTTTCATGCCCTCACCATTCAAAGAATGGTAGAAGGGCATATAGTGTTACCCCTGTCTTTCCTTTTGTTTGTTCGTTAGTCAGAAACTTAAACACGCTGATTAATTTCCTTATTATTGTATGGATTTTTATATTACTTGGCAGAAATGTTCACCATCATGAAACAATGTGTCACTTGCAAAACCTAGGTCGGTACCTCGAAGGTCAAGGTTGTACTTAGTGGTCACAGACAAAAAAAGGGTCCGAAACTTAAACACGGTCAATAATTTTTAGCTCACCAGAGCCAAAGGCTCCGGGGGAGCTTATAGGATAGGCAGTTGTCCGTCGTTGTCGTCGTCGTCTGGCGTTAACATTTTCAAACGACATCTCCTCTGAAGCCACTGGGCCGATTGAGTCCAAATTTCATCTGTAGCATCCTTGGGCTGGGGGATTGAAAGTTTGTGTTTTTTATGAAAATTGGCCCATTAGTTTGGTTGCTATAGCAACTTAGAGCTCCCATAGACTTATAATGGGGAAAATTGAAAAATGGCATTTACTGCCAAGCCACTGCAGATATTTTGACAAAACTTTCATAGAAATATTCCTTAGGCAATCTACTATCTGCCATATGATTTTAGGCCTACTGCTCATTTGTATTGGTTGCCATGGAAACCAAAATGAAAAAATAGAAAAAAAAATACTTAAAAAATCATCTCCTCAGAAACCGTATGCTCTATGAGGCTGAAAGTTTATGGAAATATTCACCATATTTGCCTTTACAGGTTTTATGTTTTTTATGAAATTCGGTTCTTTAGTTTGGTTGCTATGGCAACTTAGATTTTCCATACACTTATAATGGGGAAAATTGAAAAATGGCATTAACTACAAAGCCTTTGCAGATATTTTGACAAAACTTTCATAGAAATGTTCCTTTAGTAAACTTCTCTCAGCCATATGCTGTTATGTCAACCTGGGGGTCCAGTAGGTTGTGCCGGGGCCATGCCCCGCCCCCAGTACTTCATAAAATGACTTATATCTCAGAAACCTTACAGATCCCCACCCCTAAACCATATATATTATTGTTCCTATTGATAAGACGCATTCAGTGACACCAACCTGGAGGTCCTCCGGGATGTGCCGAGGCCATGCCCCACCCCCTCCACTTCATAAAAGGCCCAATATCTCGGAAACCATTCAGATCCCCACCCCTGAACCCTATATACTCTTGTTCCTTATGATAAGACGCATTCAGTGACATCAAACTGGGGGTCCCCCGGGATGCGCCGGGGCCATGTCCCGCCCCTCCATTTCATAAAAGGCCCAATATCTCGGAAACCTTACAGATCCCCACCCCTAAACCATATAGATTCTTGCTCCTTATGATAAGACGCATTCATTGACCCCAAATTGGGGGTCTTCCGGGGTGTGCCGGAGCCATGCCCCACCCCTTCACTTCACAAAAGGCCATATATCTCAGAAATTGTTCAGATCCCCACCCCTAAACCATATATGTTCTTGTTCATTATGATGAGACACATTCAGTGTCACCAACCTGGGGGTCCCCAGGGATGTGCTGGGGCCATGCCCCACCCCCTCCATTTCATAATATCACAATATTTCGGAAACCTTACAGATCCCCACCCCTAAACCATATATATTCTTGTACCTTATGATAAGACACTGTCATTGACACCAACCTGGGGGTCTCCCTGGGCCTTGCCCCACCCCTGCACTTCACAAAAAGCCTTATATCTCAGAAACTGTTCAGAGCCCCACCCCTAAACCATATATATTCATCTTCCTTATGATAAGGCACATTCATTGACACCAGCTTGTGAGTCCCCGGGGCATGCCCGGGCCTTGCTCCACCGCTTGACTTCATTAAAAGCCACATATCTCAGAAATAGTTCAGATCCCCACCCCTAAACCATATATATTCTTGTTCCTTATGATAAGACTCATTCAGTCACACCAACTTGGGGGTCTCTTTGTGCTGAGGCAATGTGCCCCGCCCTTCCACTTCATAAAAGGCCATATATTTCAGAAACCATTAAATCCCCACCCCATATTCATATATGTTCTTGTTCCTTATTATTAGCACACCTACTGTAGGTGTGTCCGCAGGGGCCAGTCCTCTCCTTACCACTTCATGAAATGATATCTTGGAAACCGTTCAGATTCCCACCCCTAAACCATATATATACTTGGTCCTTATGATGAGACACATTTAGGGATAACAATCTTGGGCTTTCCTGGGAACGACAGGGCATGCTGCAACCCCTCCACTTATATCTCCAGCCATGCAGATCCCCACTGCTAAACCATATATATTCTTGTTCTTTGTGATAAGACACATTTAGTGATACCAACCAGGGCTCCATTGGGTCCATGCCCCACCCCCTCTACTTCATAAAAGGCCTAATGTTTCATATACTGAGTCCACATGGATGCTCATTTGGATATGGGGGTTCAATTGGCAGATTAAAATGATATCATGTTAAAATACATGGCTGCAATTCGGCAGTGCCCACCTGAGCTCTGGTGAGCATAGTGGCCCATGGGCCTCTTGTCTTATTTCTGGATGGATTTTGAAATTACTTTGCAGAAATGTTCACAATCTTGAGACGATGTGTTGGGTGCAAAACCCAGGTCCATTCCTCCATGGTTAAGGTCATTCTGGAGGTCAGATGTCAAAAAAGGGGTCCAAACACGGTCAATAACTTTCTCTGGATTAATACTAACATCAGCATATTTTCAGGCAGGGCAGCCATGTTCTGTGGATGCATTTCTAGTTTCTTTTCCTGTGGATGCATTTCTAGTTTCTTTTCCTGTGGATGCATTTCTAGTTTCTTTTTCTATGAGTCAACTAATTTTTTGGTGGAATTTGCTTTCACTTGATGTCACATGACGGAGTTCATGGAAGTATGAATTCCATAGCTTCAGATAAGGTGCTTTTTTCATCAGAAAGGTACTGATATTTTTATTATTTCTGCACTGTTGTGGGTACTCATTAGAACTGCCTCTGCAAGGCACTTCTAATGAGTACCCACAACATGTTTTTGTGCAGAAACAGAACAATATTTGTAGATACTCCCTTCTACCTCTGGCTATGAATTCCATTGCATACCATAAATAGAAGTGAAGGCTATAATCAGGAATGGCTAGAAATACCTCAAACCTCCCATCCACGAAACCAAAGGGAAAAAAATCACCAACATAAAACAACTTCACCATAATGAAAACGTCACAAGTGAAAAGCCAAAAGGACAGTTACTTTCCCATAAAATTGTCAAGTGGCTATCCAAAATAAAAAAGATATAAGCAATACATACATGCAAAGATAATAAACAACAACAGAATAATAATACAGTAGACATTCGATGGCTCGAACACCGATGGCTCGTTTACCATGGCTGAGTCGAACCCGTTTTTGAGTCCCTGGAGAATGCCTCGACATACAAAGTAGTTTGGATGATTAAGGAGATTTTCTACTTTTATCTTGCAGATGTATGCTGTGTGTACTCATTAGAATCGCCTCGATGAGGCGATTCTAATGAGTACACAGCATATATATTCATTATAGAACACCAAAAAAGATCTCTAAAAGTATCTCGTTATGCCTCCTGGCAGTAACCCTTGGTGGCTCGAAATACCCCTGTCTCGAACAGATTTTCGTGGTCCCAAAGGTGTTCGAGCCATTGAAGTTCAGCTGTAATAATAATCAACCTTATTTATAGAGAGTAACACATTTAGTACTAGTTTTATGCCTAGGTCACATAGCCCGGCCGATGAGGTTTCGATGAGCGAGCGATTCGACTTTCGCCAAACACCGGCCGGAATCCAGTGGTCACCGGCCGGCGTTTGGGGCTTAAAACCGCATCGGTAGGCAGCTCGGCGAAATTTAACTTCGGAGTTAAAATTCAACGGGCTCTCACTGAGCTCCCTCATCGCAGCCCCATCCTTACCACATGGGAAGACACATCGGCCGGTGTACGACCGAGTATCGGCCGGTGTCCCGTGCATCTGAGGCCACCAGAGGACCAGCTTTTGTGAACAGACACCGTCCGAGTTTCGGCCGAGGTCCGACCGATGTGGGACCGAGCCTTGGAAAATATAGTACCGTTGGGTGACCGATGTAAGGGAAAGTGGCCGAAGCTCGGCCGGAACTCGGCCGGATATCGCTGCTTGCATATAAACCGTGCGCTAAGTCCGTGTACAACATTCAGCTAGTTGTGTTTACACAAGCAACATCTCACACGAGCAACTTCAGGATTTCAATGTGTACTCCCTCTTTTGACAGACTTTAAGGATATCGGCTGGGCAGTGTTCAAAGACCGTTTACAATCCGTCCGGTGATCGCACAGTATCCTGTAACCTGCTCGGGTACCGGCCGTATACCCTCCGATGTCCGATCGACCACCGGCCAGTAGTTGCTACCAAATAGGCCGAAAAAATCTCCCCTGTTAAGACAGACTCATACGGTCATCGACCGGTGTTTGGTCGGTCGCCCGTTGATTTCCGGACGGAGCCCGTTCACATCAGGTGCCGAGCTATGCCTCCGATGAGGGGAACTCGGCGACACCCCAAAAATCTACCGAGCTCCACCGATGCCAGACATCGGTCGGGCTATGTGACCTAGGCTTTAATCTTCCATGTGGCCCTCTTTGCCCGGGTAGGAACCAGTACTAAGCAATGTGGATAAAGTCTCTTGCTCAAGGAAACAACACTTGGTGCTTGCGGGGATCAAACCAGCTACCTCTCAATCTCAAATCCGATGCTTTACCACTGTACCACAGAGCACAGAATAGCCTTGGAATACCGGTAGTCAGTAAAATGTTTTTTACTGGTGGACTTAAATTTATGTTACATGGCCACAATCCTTGTCCTTGGTTCTGTTGTGGTTTAGACAAATGATTTGTTCAGTCCACATGAAGGCTTTCTAACTCATCAGTGCGACATTTCTGAGAATATAAAACTCAAACAAATACAGAGATGTAACAACAATTAGGACTTGACAGTATGGCATAACTGAAATGCTGTTCAGACTGTGTTTACCAAGCCTTGTTTGTTTGTTTGATGTGAGGTTAAACGTCCCCGTCAACACTATATATGTCATTTTGGAGACGTTGCTTCTAATTTTGAGGTACTTTTACCCGACATTGAGATGAATGATGTCTCAAGCCCTGTTGCCCAATGAAACCAATTGGCTTTATAAGCATGGACGGTTCGACTCACAACGCCTTGCCTGGACAGGCTTAGATCCTCTAAGTGGTTTACCAGTACTCGTGTGTGGTCGGTTTCTGCTCTGCATGGAAGCTTTGTCTAGAATACCCATGTATAAAGCTTTGTCCAGACTGTGTGTACCAAGCTTTGTCCAGACTACCCATATTTTAAGCTTTGTCCAGACTTTGTGTACCAAGCTTTGTCCAGACTACCCATGTATAAAGCTTTGTTCAGACTGTCTGTACCAATTTTTGTCCAGACTACCCATGTATAAAGCTTTTTCCAGACTTTGTGTACCAAGCTTTGTCCAGACTGTGTGTATTGAACTTTTTCAGACTGTATAATTATGCACCAAGCTTTGTCTAGACTGTGTATGTACCAAGCTGTGTTCTGGCTGTGTGTGTACAAAATATTCTATAAAAGTAATCCTTTTGAAGCAAGGACTACAACACATATCTGAAAACCATAAAGTGTACTGTACTGTTTCTGGGTCAGACTAGCTAGTTTCGGTCAATTAGGCCTCATCAGTGACCCTAAAATATTTTCAAATTTTAATAGTGGACTCCCTGATCCTAAAGGACAAGAAAATACAACCGACACTATGATGAAGGGCAGGGAGACTTTTAATGGCCGCCACACATCCCCTTTCCACCAGCTGTGGTAGAGTCAGATGTTCTATAAAAGGGATAATCCTAGCAATATTTAACTACAACACAGAACTGAAAACCTTAGAGAGTACAAGTTTTTTTCTGGGCCACACAAGCTAGTTTCGGCCAATTAGGCCTCATCAGTATTCAGTATTTACATCTGCAGTGGACTCAATGATCCCAAAGGACAAGAAAATATAACCCACTCTATGATGAAGCTATGTTCAGACTGTGCACCAAGCTTTTTAGCTCACCAGAGCCGAAGGCTCCGGGGAGCTTATAGGATAGGCAGTTGTCCGGCGTCGTCGTCGTTGTCGTCGTCGTCTGACGTCAACACTTTCAAACATCTTCTTCTCACAAGCCACTGGACCGATTCAGCCCAAATTTTATCTGTAGCATCCTTGGGCTGGGGGATTGAAAGTTTGTGTTTTTAGCTCACCTGTCACGAAGTGACAAGATGAGCTTTTGGGATCACTTTTTGTCCGTCGTCCGTCGTGCGTCCGTGCGTGCGTGCGTCCGTGCGTCCGTAAACTTTTCTTCAAACGACATCTCCTCCTAAACCACTGATCGGATTTTGACCAAACTTCACAGGAATGATCCTTAGGTGGTCCCCTTTCAAAGTTGTTCAAATGGTTCCGGTCCGTTGCACATATAGGTCACAGTAGCCAAAAATAGATTTTTTTCACGGAAAACTTAAAAAATCTTCTTCTCTGAAACCGCAAGGCCCAGGTCTTTGATATTTGGTATGAAGCTTCATCTAGTGGACCCCTACCAAGATTGTTCAAATTATAGTGCTGGGACCAAAAATGCCCCCGCACGAGGGCCCTTTGGTTTTACATGGGCTTATATAGGGAAAATCTTTAAAAATCTTCTTCTCTGAAACCGCAAGGCCCAGGTCTTTGATATTTGGTATGAAGCTTCATCTAGTGTACCCCTACCAAGATTGTTCAAATTATAGTGCTGGAGCTAAAAATGCCCCCGCACGGGGGCCCTTTGGTTTTACATGGGCTTATATAGGGAAAATCTTGAAAAATCTTCTTCTCTGAAACCGCATGGCCCAGGTCTTTGATATTTGGTATGAAGCTTCAACTAGTAGACCCCTACCAAGATTGTTCAAATTATAGTGCTGGGACCAAAAATGCCCCCGCACGGGGGCCCTTTGGTTTTACATGGGCTTATATAGGGAAAATCTTTAAAAATCTTCTTCTCTGAAACCGCAAGGCCCGGATCTTTGATATTTGGTATGAAGCTTCATCTAGTGGACCCCTACCAAGATTGTTCAAATTATAGTGCTGGAGCTAAAAATGCCCCCGCACGGGGGCCCTTTGGTTTTACATGGGCTTATATAGGGAAAATCTTGAAAAATCTTCTTCTCTGAAACCGCAAGGCCCAGGTCTTTGATATTTGGTATGAAGCTTCATCTAGTGGACCCCTACCAAGATTGTTCAAATTATAGTGCTGGTGCCAAAAATGCCCCCGCACGGGGGCCCTTTGGTTTTACATGGGCTTATATAGGGAAAATCTTTAAAAATCTTCTTCTCTGAAACCGCAAGGCCCAGGTCTTTGATATTAGGTATGAAGCTTTATCTAGAGGACCCCTACCAAGATTGTTCAAATTATAGTGCTGAAGCTAAAAATGCCCCCGCACGGGGCCCTTCGGCTTTTACATGGGCTTATATGGGGAAAATCTTGAAAAATCTTCTTCTCTGAAACCACTAGGCCCAGGTCTTTGATATTTGGTTTGAAGCTTCATCTAGTAGACCCCTACTAAGATTGTTCAAATTATAGTGCTGGGACCAAAAATGCCCCCGCACGGGGGCCCTTTGGTTTTACATGGGCTTATATAGGGAAAATCTTTAAAAATCTTCTTCTCTGAATCCGCAAGGCCCAGGTCTTTGATATTTGGTATGAAGCTTCATCTAGTAGACCCCTGCCAAGATTGTTCAAATTATAGTGCTGGAGCTAAAAATGCCCCCGCACGGGGGCCCTTTGGTTTTACATGGGCTTATATAGGGAAAATCTTGAAAAATCTTCTTCTCTGAAACCGCAAGGCCCAGGTCTTTGATATTTGGTATGAAGCTTCATCTAGTGGACCCCTACCAAGATTGTTCAAATTATAGTGCTGGGGCCAAAAAAAAATGCCCCCGCACGGGGGCCCTTTGGTTTTACATGGGCTTATATAGGGAAAATCTTTTAAAATCTTCTTCTCAGAAACCGCAAGGCCCAGGTCTTTGATATTAGGTATGAAGCTTTATCTAGTGGACCCCTACCAAGATTGTTCAAATTATAGTGCTGGAGCTAAAAATGCCCCCGCACGGGGGCCCTTTGGTTTTACATGGGCTTATATAGGGAAAATCTTGAAAAATCTTCTTCTCTGAAACCGCAAGGCCCAGGTCTTTGATATTTGGTATGAAGCTTCATCTAGTGGACCCCTACCAAGATTGTTCAAATTATAGCCCTGGGGCCAAAAATGCCCCCGCTCTGGGGCCCTTTGGTTTTACATAGACTTATATAGGGAAAATCTTTTAAAATCATCTTCTCTGAAACACAAGGCTTATGTCTTTGATATTTGTTATGAAGCTTCAGCTAGTGGACCTCTACCAAGATTGTTCAAATTATAGCCCTGGGGCCAAAAATGCCCCCACTGGGGCCCTTTGGTTTAACACAAACTTATATAGGGAAAATCTTGTTTTACATAGACTTCTATATGCAGGGTAAACCTTTAAAATCTTCTTCTCTGAAACCAGAAAGCCCAGGACTTTCATATTCGATATGAAGCTTTATCTTGTGAACCCCTACCAAGATTGTTCAAATTTTAGCCCTGGGGCCAAAATTGACCCTGCCCGGGGCCCACTTGTTATGCTTTGGATCAGGTGAGCGAACCAGGGCCCTCTGGGCCCTCTTGTTTATGAAAATTGGCCCATTAGTTTGGTTGCTATAGCAACTTAGAGTTCCCATAGACTTATAATGGGGAAAATTGAAAAATGGCATTAACTGCCAAGCCTTTGCAGATATTGGAACAAAACTTTCATAGAAATGTTCCTTAAGCAATCTAATATCTACCATATGATTTTAGGCCTACTGCTCATTTGAAGTGGTTGCCATGGAAACCAAAATGAAAAAATAGAAAAAAAAAACTTAAAAAATCATCTCCTCAGAAACCGTATGCTCTATGAGGCTGAAAGTTTATGGAAATATTCACCATATTTGCCTTTACAGGTTTTGTGTTTTTTATGAAATTCGGCTCTTTAGTTTGGTTGCTATGGCAACTTAGATTTTCCATAGACTTATAATGGGGAAAATTGGAAAATGGCATTAACTACAAAGCCTTTGCAGATATTTTGACAAAACTTTCATAGAAATGTTCCTTTAGTAAACGTCTCTCAGCCATATGCTGTTATGTCAACCTGGGGGTCCAGTAGGTTGTGCCGGGGCCATGCCCCGCCCCCAGTACTTCATAAAACGACTTATATCTCAGAAACCTTACAGATCCCCACCCCTAAACCATATATATTCTTGTTCCTATTGATAAGACGCATTCAGTGACACCAACCTGGAGGTCCTCCGGGATGTGCCGAGGCCATGCCCCACCCCCTCCACTTCATAAAAGGCCCAATATCTCGGAAACCATTCAGATCCCCACCCCTGAACCCTATATACTCTTGTTCCTTATGATAAGACGCATTCAGTGACATCAAACTGGGGGTCCCCCGGGATGCGCCGGGGCCATGTCCCGCCCCTCCATTTCATAAAAGGGCCAATATCTCGGAAACCTTACAGATCCCCACCCCTAAACCATATATATTCTTGCTCCTTATGATAAGACACATTCATTGACCCCAAATTGGGGGTCTTCTGGGGTGCGCCGGAGCCATGCCCCACCCCTTCACTTCACAAAAGGCCATATATCTCAGAAACTGTTCAGCCCAAATTTTATCTGTAGCATCCTTGGGCTGGGGGATTGAAAGTTTGTGTTTTTTTATGAAAATTGGCCCATTAGTTTGGTTGCTATAGCAACTTAGAGTTCCCATAGACTTATAATGGGGAAAATTGAAAAATGGCATTAACTGCCAAGCCTTTGCAGATATTGGAACAAAACTTTCATAGAAATGTTCCTTAAGCAATCTAATATCTACCATATGATTTTAGGCCTACTGCTCATTTGTATTGGTTGCCATGGAAACCAAAATAAAAAAATAGAAAAAAAAAACTTAAAAAATCATCTCCTCAGAAACCGTATGCTCTATGAGGCTGAAAGTTTATGGAAATATTCACCATATTTGCCATTACATGTTTTGTGTTTTTTATGAAATTCGGCTCTTTAGTTTGGTTGCTATGGCAACTTAGATTTTCCATAGACTTATAATGGGGAAAATTGGAAAATGGCATTAACTACAAAGCCTTTGCAGATATTTTGACAAAACTTTCATAGAAATGTTCCTTTAGTAAACGTCTCTCAGCCATATGCTGTTATGTCAACCTGGGGGTCCAGTAGGTTGTGCCGGGGCCATGCCCCGCCCCCAGTACTTCATAAAATGACTTATATCTCAGAAACCTTACAGATCCCCACCCCTAAACCATATATATTCTTGTTCCTATTGATAAGACGCATTCAGTGACACCAACCTGGAGGTCCTCCGGGATGTGCCGAGGCCATGCCCCACCCCCTCCACTTCATAAAAGGCCGAATATCTCGGAAACCATTCAGATCCCCACCCCTGAACCCTATATACTCTTGTTCCTTATGATAAGACGCATTCAGTGACATCAAACTGGGGTTCCCCCGGGATGCGCCGGGGCCATGTCCCGCCCCTCCATTTCATAAAAGGCCCAATATCTCGGAAACCTTACAGATCCCCACCCCTAAACCATATATATTCTTGCTCCTTATGATAAGACACATTCATTGACCCCAAATTGGGGGTCTTCTGGGGTGCGCCGGAGCCATGCCCCACCCCTTCACTTCACAAAAGGCCATATATCTCAGAAACTGTTCAGATCCCCACCCCTAAACCATATATGTTCTTGTTCATTATGATGAGATACATTCAGTGACACCAACCTGGGGGTCCCAAAGGATGTGCTGGGGCCATGCCCCACCCCCTCCATTTCATAATATCACAATATCTCGGAAACCTTACAGATCCCCACCCCTAAACCATATATATTCTTGTACCTTATGATAAGACACTTTCATTGACACCAACCTGGGGGTCTCCCTGGGCCTTGCCCCACCCCTGCACTTCACAAAAGGCCTTATATCTCAGAAACTGTTCAGAGCCCCACCCCTAAACCATATATATTCATCTTCCTTATGATAAGGCACATTCATTGACACCAGCTTGTGAGTCCCCGGGGCATGCCCGGGCCTTGCTCCACCGCTTGACTTCATTAAAAGCCACATATCTCAGAAATAGTTCAGATCCCCACCCCTAAACCATATATATTCTTGTTCCTTATGATAAGACTCATTCAGTCACACCAACTTGGGGGTCTCTTTGTGCTGAGGCAATGTGCCCCGCCCTTCCACTTCATAAAAGGCCATATATTTCAGAAACCATTAAATCCCCACCCCATCTTGTTCCTTATTATTAGCACACCTACTGTAGGGGTTTCCGCAGGGGCCAGTCCTCTCCTTTCCACTTCATGAAAGGATATCTTGGAAACCGTTCAGATTCCCACCCCTAAACCATATATATACTTGGTCCTTATGATGAGACACATTTAGGGACAACAATCTTGGGCTTTCCTGGGAACGACAGGGCATGCTCCAACCCCTCCACTTATATCTCCAGCCATGCAGATCCCCTCTGCTAAACCATATATATTCTTGTTCTTTGTGATAAGACACATTTAGTGATACCAACCAGGGCTCCATTGGGTCCATGCCCCACCCCCTCTACTTCATAAAAGGTCTAATGCTTCATATACTGAGTCCACATGGATGCTCATTTGGATATGGGGGTTCATTTGGCAGATTAAAATGATATAATGTTAAAATACATGGCTGCAATTTGGCAGTGCCCACCTGAGCTCTGGTGAGCATAGTGGCCCATGGGCCTCTTGTTATTCAGACTGTGTGTTGACCAAGTTGTGTCAAGACTCTGTGTGTACCAAGCTTTGTCCAGACTGTATATGTACCATTCTATATCCAAACTGTTTGTGGATCAAGCTTTGTCCAGACTGTGTGTGTACCAAGCTTTGTCCAGACTGTGTGTGTACCAAGCTATGTCCAGACTGTGTGTGTTCCAAGCTTTGTCCAAACTGTGTGTGTTCCAAGCTTTGTCCAGAGTGTATATGTACCATGCTATGTCCAGACTATTAGTGGATCAAGTTTTGTCCAGACTGTGTGTACCAAGCTTTGTCCAGACGGTGTGTGTTCCAAGCTTTGTCCAAACTGTGTGTGTTCCAAGCTTTGTCCAGAGTGTATATGTTCCATGCTATGTCCAGACTATTAGTGGATCAAGCTTTGTCCAGACTGTGTGTGTTCCAAGCTTTGTCCAGACTGTGTGTGTACCAAGCTATGTCCAGACTGTGTATGTACCAAGCTTTGTCCAGACTGTATATGTACCATGCTATGTCCAGACTGTTATTGGATCAAGCTTTGTCCAGACTGTGTGTGTTCCAAGCTTTGTCCAGACTGTATATGTACCATGCTATGTCCAGACTATTAGTGGATCAAGCTTTGTCCAGACTGTGTGTGTTCCAAGCTTTGTCCAGACTGTATATGTACCATGCTATGTCCAGACTGTTAGTGGATCAAGCTTTGTCCAGACTGTGTGTGTTCCAAGCTTTGTCCAGACTGTGTGTGTTCCAAGCTTTGTCCAGACTGTGTGTGTACCAAGCTATGCCCAGACTGTGTATGTACCAAGCTTTGTCCAGTCTGTATATGTACCATGCTATGTCCAGACTGTTATTGGATCCAGCTTTGTCCAGACTGTGTGTGTACCAAGCTATGTCCAGACTGTATATGTACCAAGCTTTGTCCAGACTGTTTATGTACCATGCTATGTCCAGACTTTTAGTGGATCAAGCTTTGTCCAGACTGTATGTGTTCCAAGCTATGTTCACACAGTGTGTACCAGACTTTGTCCAGACTGTGTGCACCAGCTATGTCCCAAACTTCATGAAGACTGTTACCAAGCTTTGTCCAGACTGTGTGCACCAAGCTGTGTTCACAAACTTTATCAAGACTGTGTGCAGAGCAAGTCTGTCCCGACTTTTATACACACAGTCAAGACACAAAGCTTAGTAAAGGAAAATTTTGTGTTAACTTCCCACAATCCCCTCAAGATACCAAAATAACACCCAAACTTTCTAGTCAAGTGTTTTTGGCTTTCCTATTTTTTGACAAGCAAAAAAACTAGAGTGTGTATTAGAACTTGTTTTTTGTCTTTACAGGTTCAATACTTGACATCCAGTCTGCCCTTCTCTTGTTTGGATCAGTGTTCATCATGCTGTTGTTATCAACATAGCAACCACAGAAGTTTCTTTATTCTTTTAAAGACAATAAAGTTCATCATATATAATACAGACACTTGGATACAGATTTTAGTTGATACCGTCCAACATCAATAGCTCCAACATGTTTGGGACCATGAAAAATTGCTCAAGATAGGTGTTGTTTTAGTTGTGTACTGTTCATAATCATATACCAGATAAGAAGGCATCATGGAGAGAATATTTTTGTCTTCCAGATAAAAAATTATATTGTGTGTACTCATTAGAATTACCACATTAGGTATGTGCCACATTAGGTATGTTGTGTGTACTCATTAGAATTGCCTCAATAAGGCAATTCTAATGAGTACAAACAACATACCTTTTCAAAATAAAATAAGGCAGATCTCAAAATTCCTAAATATATGATTTTCTATGGACCCCAGAGCCAATTCCATTTAACCCATTTTGTACCGGAAACCCCAAAATGGGTACCCCAGCAAACGGTGCAGGCCCAGATCAGCAGCCTCAGGTCAGGGCCTACACTATTTGAAAAAAGTTCAGCTATTTTCCTAATAAATTTTAAAGATAACCTAACCTGTCACCCCTAAATTTTGAAATGGACTCCTTGCATATATAAGGAGGAAGATTTGGTACAAAAAGGGTAAAATGAGTCATTAGTATTGGAGCCATTGAAGTTTAACCATACTTCTACATGCAAGAAACTAGATTGAAGGGTACAGCAAAAGCTACAGCTTGACGGGAGCCATGTCATGTAAAAATCTATTTCTGCAATTATGAAACAATAATGTTGAGATAAGCTTGTGCAGTCTGATCAGCACATTAATTTTTGTTGCATTACGAAAACACGTCTATACAAATACATTGCCACCTTTATTGACGAAAAAATGAAAATTTTATGATGAAAAATTGTGATATTTTTCTTATTTCTGCTCAAAATATAGATTGTGGGCACTCATTAGAACCGCCTCATCGAGGCGGTTCTAACGAGTACCCACAATCTATATTTTAGAGCAGAAATAAGAAAAATAAGGTTTACCCCTGTAAACCCCAGTTTTTCTATATAAAAGTAGGGTTTGAGGGGGTCAAAATCACATAGGCGTGTTTTCGTGATGTTGCCTAGATTATAGTACAATACATGCACCTCTAGGGTTTTTTTTATGTCTATAATTTCAAGACATACTAGTCTATACAGCAAGGAGCCCAAAAGGTGCACACAGAATGCCAGTGTAGGAGCATGCTCCTTCAGGAGTAGTCTGATCTGTGTCTGCTCTGTTTGCTTAGGTCTATAATGATATAGTCCCAGTGCTTAGGATTATTACAGTATGCCCATTATTTAGCAAGCACCAAGGATTGCAGATCTGTACAAGTTGACCCAGGCTTGCCACTTTAGATTGTGAGCTTTGCTGTATCATGACTTGTATGTTATTGATGGAAAATCCATCTCAAGAGTCACTGTCCAGCATAATGGGCTTGCCGAGTGCTGAGATGAATTTTTTTATCTAGCCCTCAGGCACATATAAGGTTCTTTTCCTGGAGTGGATTTTTTTTACAATGTGTTCCCTTCCACTGACGACATCTGCCATATTTTAATGACAATAATGAAGCATTTTTAAGGTCACTGTAGTGAAGTCAAAACTTTACAATGGCATATGTGATCTCCTATTCAACCAGTGCAGAATAGACAAGTCGAAATCCTTGATTTTTATTATATCACTGAGTGGGATAAGAATTTCTATCCTAGGGCTAAGTCCAGGATTTCCATATCTGGTGTGCAAGAATAAAACCCCTGTTGACAATGACCCCGTCTGAATCCCCTGATGACAACAACCAACCAAGACTAAATCCCCTGTTGACAACAACCAACCCTGACTAAATCCCACAACCAGCCCTGACCGAATCCCCTGTTGACAACAACCAACCCTGACTAAATCCCCTGATGACAGCAACCAACTATGACTAAATCCCCTGTTGACAACAACCAACCCTGACCAAATCCCCTGTTGACAGCAACCAACCCTGACTAAATCCCTGATGACAACAACCAACCCTGACTAAATCCCTGATGACAACAACCAACCCTGACTATATCCCCTGTTGACAACAACCGACCATGAATAAATCCCCTGCCCCCGCCCATAGGGGCTTGAAGAAATATATGGGCTGCACGATGCTTCCAGGCAGAGCTAAATCCTGCCCGCACACTAGTACTGGTAAACCGCTTAGAGGATCTAAGCCTGTCCAGGAACCGCGGTGCGAGGCGGACCGTCCATGCTGATAAACCCTATTGGTTTCATTGGGCGACAGGGCTTGAGATGTCATTTCGTCTCAATGTCGGGTAAACGTCCAAAATGACCTTTACAGTGTTGACGGGGACGTTAAACCTCAAATCAAACAAACAAATGAATAAATCCCATGTTGACAACAACCAACCCTGACTAAATCCCATGTTGACAACAACCAACCCTGACTAAATCCCTGATGACAACAACCAACCCTGACTAAATCCCTGTTGACAACAACCAACCATGAATAAATCCCATGTTGACAACAACCAACCATGATTCTAATGCACTTATGTATGTAACACGACGTCTGATTGGATAATGTCAAAAATTTGCGACAGTATATTCTGCGATATACTGTCGGAAACCCGACGTCATCGCGTAACGTTGCTTTTCATTGGCTGGCATTTGGTTTTACGCGGCTCACTGCGCTTGCCGCCTTGTGCAAAATAGTACAATTGTTAACTTAACAACCTAAAAAGTGCATTAGAATGGGGATAACTGTATTGAAAATTGTCATTTGGGGAGGTAAATCGTTGGTTTTACGGTCGCAAATTACGTTTTACGGCTCCGCTAGTGCGTCGCCGTAAAACGAAATTTCCGACCGTAAAACCTCCAATTTACCTCCCCAAATGACAATTTTCAGTACAGTTATCCCCTAACTAAATCCCATGTTGACAACAACCAACCCTGACTAAATCCCTGATGACAACAACCAACCCTGACTAAATACCCTGTTTAAAAGAATGTTCTAAAAGATGGCAGAGTCCCCTTCAGAAATGTGAGGGTGTATGTATTGACACAAGACTATGTAGTGTATACACTATGGAATTATAGATGGAAGTGCACATATCTGTTCAAACCTCAGGGATGGCTATTATGTTGTTGAAGTCCTGTGCATGTTTTTTTTTTTGTTGTTTTTTTTTTTTTTGAATATAACATTGAAGCTAGTCAAATTGTTGTTGTAGCCATTATGTTGTTGAATCCCTGTGCGTGTCTTTTCTGGTTTATTTTAATATAGCATTGAAGCTAGTCAAATTATTGTTGCTTTTTTAAAAGTCACTTTTTCTTTGTTTTCACTTGTATTTGAGGTAGTGGATTCAACTTCAGGCCAGACAACATTTTTCAAAATATTTTGTTTGCCGTAGAAAAGAGAAAATGCATTTTCCAGAAGGGCTTAGTTAAAAGGATTCAAACAGGAATTTCTGAAAGTTATTTCCCTTGTTAAAAATGGCAGAGAATGTGCCCTTTAGGATAACACACGTGCTACATAGCGCATTTTTTCACATCTCAAAAATGGGTACTTTTCTGATGAAAGTCTGTGATGTTTTTCTTATGATTACCGCAAACAGGTTGAGGGTGCTCGTTAGAACCACCTCATTGAGGCGGTTCTAACGAGTACCCACAACCTATGTCTTGGAGCAGAAATAAGAAAACTGTATATCTCTGTAAACCCTAGTTTCCTTGATATAAAGTGGGGTTTTGTGTTTGTGTGTGGGGTAGGGGTCATTTCACAGACTTGTTCACGTGATGAGGTGTATCCATTCCTTGAAAGGTCATATATGATAACTCATACATGTGATTATTGTCCAAACTTTTAATACCATAAAAGTTATTTTTGTAACAACTTTAATATATTTTCATTTATATTTCATGTTTCATTTTGTTTATATTAGTTTAACCAAGAGCGAGTTTATATTTGTTCAACAAAGAGCTAGTTTATATTTGTTCAACCAAGAGCTGGTTTTATTCATTGGGTTTTCTGATTCCTTGACTGTAAAAAGCCTTTTCAGCATTCTAGACCTATGGTGTGCCTCATTTGTGCCTAACACATCATATACTAGTGGACTCTTCCATTACTATATGTTGAACAAGGCCATTTGTCATAAAAGGGGTGTCAGGCCTATTTTTCGTTTTTATTACTTTTTTGACAAATTCTGTTAGCAAATAGTGCAGGCCCTGATCAGACAGACGCCACGTTCTGCAGCGTCTGATCTGGGTCTGCAATATACACTCTTCAATCATCAGGGGACATCTACAGATAAAACTGTTTTCCCAAATGACGTTTTTTCTTCCATCTATATATTTTCGCTGTTGCAAATACATGTATATGAAGTCCTTACTTGTTTGATTGCAGTATTTTTCCTTCATTAAAAAGCTGCAAAAAAATATGTCAGTTTCAGGCCCCTTTTACAGATATTCTAGGACTGATAAATGAACATAAATGTTTGTAAGATTTTTGTCTTGGTATCATTGTCATTTAGGTCAAGGGCAGAAGGCTGTCATTTAAAAAAAAAAAATCAGTAAGTAGCAAATTTACAACAAAAAGGGTAGTTGTCAGTTTCTGGGAAAGAGTATTGACTGTACAGTTAATCACTTCAGTATAAACCAACCCAGGAAAAGTGTGGTTCAGTAAACTGCCTGGCTTGATATAACTTAATGTTGACTGGGCCATTAAATTCTTAACATGAAACAAGACAAGATGGTTTCCTCTTTTTTTCTCTTTTTTTATTCACTTCTGTATCCATTATCAGCTGGCATTTTTATTTAACCATTTTTGTACCATTTTTGTACCAAATGGAATCTTCCTCCTTATAAATAGCAGGAGTCCATTTAAAAATTTGGGGGTGCCAGGTTGTGTTTTCTTCAAAATTTATTTGGAAAATGGCTGAACTTTTAGCAAACAGTGGAGGCCCTGATCAGACCCCACATTCTGTGGTGTCTGATCAGGACCTGCACTGTTTGCCAGGGTACCTGTTTTGGGGTTTCTGGTACCAAATGGGTTAATATTTGTTGTAAAAAAAATTGAATGCATTTAAATACTACAGACATTTATTTTGTGGAAATACTTTTAATACATGTTGCAATGTCTTAATGAACCTCCAGCTAGTGATCACAAAGCTCAACCATTGCACCTGTAGACCCAGAAAGGAGACTTTTATACTCTGAATCTTCATGGGGACAGCTGAGGCTCTGTGAAGACTGGGTAGATGAGCAGGCTGACACGAGTCATATGCTGATCGCCTCATTTTTTTTTTATTTATTATCATTTATTTATTTATTCATTTTGCTGTGTCACATTTTTGTGGCATGGGTCATATATTGAACATTACCCCACTGAATAATTAGTGTAATTAGTGTAGCCACACACATTTCAAGTGAAACAATCAGATTACTTGATGTTATTTATTCCCACGAATTTGCAAACTGAATGTCAAAACAGTGTAGATCCTGATCAGATGGCTACAGATGGCTTTTTCAGAAGCCATCTGATCTCGATCTACACTGTTTGCAAAGGTAGGGGTTGTCGTGATCAGCAGGAAAAGAGTCAATAAATATTTTCTATTAGAATTTCCATATTTAGTTCAGGGACATCAATGTTTGTAAATATTATATTCAATATATTTTCCTTGCCATAAATCAGTAAAAAAAAAAAAAAAGAATCTCGTACAAATATGTCTCCCACCAGAAGAGTTTGTGTTGAGTGAAAGGTGTGACATGTTTTGGTGCACATATCATCATTTGGTGTGTAAGGTCTCTTCCTTAACAGTGTTGGCTGATTTTCATGAAGTCTGCAAGGGTATTTATTGGTAATTGTGCCATACTTTTGAGTTGATCAAGTTTTTTTGTGAAGGCTGAGTGAAGAACAAACATGTTTGCAAAAAGAATAAAAATAATATTATGTGTCTGTATCATGGAATGCTGATGTTTTTCTTGTTGGCATGTTTTCAGAAGAGTTAAGTACTTTGCAGTTTAGAAGAAAAGTTCCATGCAGGTTTTTGGGTTGTGCTGTGTATCAGTTATTTAGGCTGGTCATCAAAACAAAAATGTTCAAACTTCTGTGTGTGGTTTTGATCTTATCCACCTCATGAGAAAACCTGCTTTTGAGAAATGAGAATATCATGCATGTCAGACTGTAAACGCCATCATATTTGGACATTTTGATCAGTGAAAACAAGAAATAAGTCCGGGGAAAATTTCCATTTGATCTGATACTGGCAACCCTGATTCATGTCAGTCTCAGGTTTGTTTTTTCACATACGGAAATGTACAAGTGACTTACTTAAGTACCAGGAGATTATAGGCAGCGATAAAATGCCTTATAGATATACAACAACAACTTTGTGACTATGTGAGGCATAAACCAACTTGCCATTAGGAAACCTGTCCATATGAAGTAATGGTATCCAACATGGTGTCAGAAATGAAAAATACTAGTAAAAAATTATAGCATCTTTCTTATTTCTGCTTTCAACATAGATTGTTGGTGCTTGTTAGTAGAACTGCCTCAATGGTTCTAGCGGGCACCCACAAGCTGTTTTTGAACAAAAATAAGGCAGATAGGGTATACCCCATTAAACTCCACTTTTCTCTATATAAGGTGTGGTTTAGAGGGGTCTTCGTTTCACAGACTTGTTTTCATGATACTCATTTACACAGACTAGCAACAGTCATGAAAGTTAAGATGCAGCAAGTATAAGTACTATACTATTCAAACAACAGACACAAAGGTTCTGGTCAAACTGGCAGGTGCACGCTGACTTAAGGGATAACTGTATTTGAAATCATCATTTCGGGAGGTAAAAAGTAGTTTTACAGTTGGAAATTTTGTTTTACGATGATGCATCAGCCGTAATATGGAATTTGCACTGTGAGCTGCATAAAACCAAATGTCAGCAAATGAAAAGGGACATTACATGATGTCAGGTTTCCAGCAGTATGTCTGAGAATATAGCGTCCCAAAACTTTAAACATTTTCTAACCAGACATCGCGTTACATACCTAAGTTCATTAGAATTGTACCCAGCAACAAAATTTATTCTCTTGATGTGTCTTATTTTCATTAAAGGTGCATTATTGAGCTACCGGGTCTCAAAATTTTTTTTCTGGTTTTTATCTTCAATGCATACTCCTTTGTCATGTGTACACTTTTGGAGCCAAATACAGCTTCAGAACTGTGTGAAAATGGTCGTTTTCATTCTTGTTTACCCTTCGCTCTGAACATGTGTTCGGAATTTCTGTTCTAAAAATAAATCTGTCACTTTACACATACATGGCGACAGTATCGTCTCTGAGTGTCGTTACTTATGGCATTGTATTCAGCGTCAAATTTTTTCCGATTCAGGCATGGCCTAAGCAAACAAGGCCAAAAATGAACGTCGCATAACGTCATATATGGGGATTCTATTTTTGTCACAAACTAAAACTAGATCTAACTAGTGTTCGAAACCTAGTTAGGGAATCCCTCGCAAACTCATTTACCTGTCATCATAATTGTTCACATTTTTGTATAAAATGCATTCATTTGTATTGTTTTAAAGAAAAATACCGGCAAAATTATTTTATTTTTGGAAGCATTTTTTCCAGATAGCTCAATAATGCACCTTTAAAGAATTATACCATAAATAGCAGAAGAAAATTAGAAGCAAAAAAAAAAAAATATATATATGGTTGTAAATATGTTATTAATTGATAAGTGCCATAGTTTCTATTTTTTTATTGTTTTGAATATTTTTAAAAGCAGTGTTTGCAGCATGTTACATGTTTCAGTTTACAAGATTAAAATAAAGAAGAAATATTGTCCATTTTGATATGTAAAGTACAGTCCCAAAGAACCGTGCCATGTTTACCAGTCCGTGAAATGAACATCACTTAAAAATAGTAGTGAAGACAATGATCAAGAATCAATACATGTAACCCACACCTCCCATCAGAGACACCAAAGGGAAAGAAACACAAATATGAAATAACTAGACCCTAATGGAAACATCAATAGCGGAAAGCCAAAAGGACCGCAACTTTCCCACAAAATGGCCAATTGGTTATCCAAAACAAAAAGATATAAGTGATACACACATTCAAAGATGAACTATATCAAAAACTCTGACCGAAGAACTGCCTTAGGAGGCCCTGTGAAAAGAATTTTACTGAACTCCCTACCTGATGATTTTAGAAAATGCTGTACTTCACTCGTTTGTGGGTCAGTTGTAAGTAGAAAAATCACTGGTGCTACATACTCATGATTTGATCTTCCTTACAACTGACCTCCAAACAGTGATATATTACTCAACAAATCACTGCTAGAGCTGATCTATTTCTTAAATAAACTTATCACACACAAATGAAAAACTAGATAACCTAATAATTGAAAAAAGACTCAAATAATTTAGGGTCACTGATGAGGCCTAATTGGCCGAAACTAGCTAGTCTGGCCCAGAAAACATGTACACTCCATATTTTCCAGTTCTGTGGTGTATTCCTTGCTTCCAAAGGATCATAACCCTTTCTGGAACATAGTTGTTCCATGCCGTTATGGAAGGATTCTGTTGTAATAAATAAGTTGGTTTCCAGTGAGTCACAACTGCATCAGCAGAATATCTGTTTCCATCTAAACATGGGCCATGTCTGCACAGGGGTGGTTTACTTTGGTATACTCTGCATCAACCGCAGTGATGTGTCAGCAGTCTTTGATAGTTGCACTTGTCTTCTAAATGTCAACTAAATCTTAAAGTTTGGTTTTAGTGTCCTGACTCAGTTTGTTTTATTGGTATCTTAAAGCTGGGTATCAAAACATTCTCTGACCTGCCTGAAAACGGAAGATTTTTATAAAAATTGAAACTGACATGTTTAGCTTTACAGACTTGCAAAAGTATTTAACTTTTAGATATTGAAATTTGAAGATAAAAAGAACCTTACATGGGTGTGAGGGGTGATTAGAAAAATCCACCCTAAGGGTCACTGTCCAGCATTGCGAGGCTTTCTGAGTGCCGAACAGTGATCCCAAGGGACAGATTTTTCTATTTTTCCCCACACCCCATGTAAGATTCTTTTCCTGGCATACCTTTCATTTCTGAGTGTTTTTTTTTTTTAGCTCACCAGTGCTGAAGGCTCCAGGGGAGCTTATAGGATAGGCAGTTCGTCTGCGTCGTCGTATGGCGTCAACACTTTCAAAGGACATCTCCTCTGAAGCCACTGGGCCGATTCAGCCCATCCTTGGGCTAGGGGATTAAAAATTTGTGTTTTTAATGAAAATCGGCTCATTAGTTTGGTTGCTATGGCAACTTAGTTTCCATAGACTTATAATGGGGAAAATTGAAAACTGGCGTTTACTGTCATAGAACTGTTCCTTAGGCAATCTACTATCTGATTTTAGACCTACTGCTCCTTTCTACTGGTTGCCATGGAAACCAAATGAAAAAAAAAAAACTTAAAAAATCATCTCCTCAGAAACTGTATGGTCTATGAGTCTGATATTTAATGGAAATATTCACCATATTTGCCTTCACAGGTTTTGTGTTTTTAGCTCACCGTCACATAGTGATGAGGTGAGCTTTTGGGATCACTTTTTGTCCATCGTGCGTGCGTAAACAATTTCTTCAAACGACATCTCCTAAACCACTGATCGGATTTTAACCAAACTTCACAGGAATGATCCTTAGGTGGTCCCCTTTCAAAGTTGTTCAAATGGTTCTGGTCCGTTGCACATCTAGGCCACAGAATCCAAAAATAGATATTTTTCACCAAAAACTTAAAAAATCTACTTCTCTGAAACCACAAGGCCCAGGTCTTTGATATTTGGTATGAAGCTTCATCTGGTAGACCCCTACCAAGATTGTTCAAATTATAGTGTTGGGGCCAAAAATGCCCCCGCCGTGGGGCCCTTTGGTTTTACATGGGCTTATATAGGGAAAATCTTTAAAATCTTCTACTCTGAAACCGCAAGGCCCAGGTCTTTGATATTTGGTATGAACCTTCATCTAGTGGACTCCTACCAAGATTGTTCAAATTATAGTGCTGTGGCCGAAAATACCCCCAGCCGGGGCCCTTTGGTTTTACATAGGCTTACATAGGGAAAATCTTTAAAAATCTTCTTCTCTGAAACCGCAAGGCCCAGGTCTTCGATATTTGGTATGAAGCTTCATCTAGTGGACCCCTACCAAGATTGTTCAAATTATAGTGCTGGGGCCAAAAATGCCCCCTGCCCCGGGGCCCTTTGGTTTTACATGGGCTTATATAGGGAAAACCTTCTTCTCAGAAACCGCAAGGCCTTGGTCTTTGCTATTTGGTATGAAGCTTCATCTAGTGGACCTCTACCAAAATTGTTCAAATTATAGTGCTGGGGCCAAAAATGTCCCTGCCCGGGGCCCTTTGGTTTTACATGGGCTTATGTAGGGAAAATTTTAAAAATCTTCTTCTCTAAAACCCCATCGCCCAGGTCTTTGATATTTGGTATGAAGCTTCATCTAGTGGACCCCTACCAAGCTTGTTCAAATTATAATGCTGGGGCCAAAAATGCCCCCGCCCCGGGGCCCTTTGCTTTTACATGGGCTTATAAAGGGAAAATCTTTTAAATCTTCTCTGAAACCGCAAGGACCAGGTCTTTGATATTTGGCATGAAGCTTCATCTAGTGGACCCCTACCAAGATTGTTCAAATTATAGTGCTGTGGCCAAATATACCCCCTATGGTTTTACAAAGGCTTATATAGGGAAAATCTTTAAAAATCTTCTTCTCTGAAACCACAAGGCCAGGTCTTTGATATTTGGAATGAAGCTTCATCTTTTGGACCTCTACCAAGATTGTTCAAATTATAGCCGTGGGACCAAAAAGCCCCACTCGGGGGCCCTTTGGTTTTAGATAGGCTTATATAGGGAAAATCTTGAAAAATCTTTTTCTCTGAAACCACAAGGCCTAGGTCTTTGATATTTGGTATGAAGCTTCATCTGGTGGACCTATACTAAAATTGTTCAAATTAAAGCCCTGAGACCAAAAATGGGGCCCTTTGGTTTTACATAGACTTATATAGGGAAAATCTTTAAAAATTTTCTTGTGTGAAATTTCATCTAGTGGACCTCTATCAAGATTGTTCAAATTATAGCCCTGGGGCCAAAAATACCCCTGCCCCGAGACCCTTTGGTTTTACATAGACTTACATAGGGAAGCCTTTAAAAATCTTCTTCTCTGAAACTGCAAGGCAGCTTAGGCTCATATCTTTGATATTTGGAATGGAGCTTCATCTAGCGGACCTCTACCAAGCTTGTTCAAATTATAGCCCGCGGGGTCACAAATGCCCCCAACCCGGGGCCCTTGGGTTTTACATAGACTTATAGACAGAGATAATCTTTGAAAATCTTCTCTGAAACAGCAAGGCCCAGGTCTTTGATATTTCGTGTGAAGCTTTATCTAGTGGACCTCTTTTATAGCCCTGAGGCCAAAAATGCCCCCGCCCCGGGGCCATTTGGTTTTACATAGGCTTATGTAGGGAATATCTTTAAAAAAATCTTCTCTGAAACTGCAAGGCCCAGGTCTTTGATATTTGGTGTTTAGCTTCATCTAGTGGACCTTTGCCAAGATTGTTCAAATTATAGCCTTTGTTGATATTTGGTATGAAGCTTCACCTTTTTAGACCTCCCTCAACATTATGCACATTATAGCCCTGGGGTCAATAATGGCCCTTCCCGGGGCCCACTTGTTACTCTATGGATCAGGTGAACGATCCAGGGCCATCATGGCCTTCTTGTTTTTCTAAACATCACTCATGATTTTTGTCGCGCCTGCTATTAGCATGGCGCAATATAGGCACCCAGTTTTCCGTCTGTCCTTTCGTTTGTCCGTTCGTTCGTCAAGGCGTCAACATTTGCGACCACCCTAGCGTTCACCCTAATGGTCAAGTTTATTTCTCAAGAACTATAAGAGCTTCATTAATGATACTTGGTACAAACTTGTGTCTGGGGATGACAACTTTCATGCAAGCATCCATATTTGACCTTGACCTACATTTCCTCGTTCATCTACTTTGTAAAATATTGCGACCACCCAAGCGTCCCCCCCAATGGTCAAGTTTATTTCTCAAGAACCATTAGAGCTTTATTAATGATACGCCATACAAACTTCTTGTGTCTGGGGATGGCAACTTACATGCAACCATCCAAATTTCACCTTGACTTACATTTCATGGTTCACTGACTGTAATATAATACGACCACCCTAGTGTTTACCCTAATGGTCAAGTTTATTTCTCAAGAACTATAAGAGCTTCTTTAATGATATTTGGTACAAACTTGAATCTGTGGATGGCAACTTTAATGCAACCATCCATATTTGACCTTGACCTAAATTTCATGGTTCACCGACTTTGTAAAATATTGCGACCACCCTAGCATTCACCCTACTGGTCAAGTTAATTTCTCAAGAACCATAAGAGCTTCATTAATGATATTTGGTACAAACTTACATCTCGGGATGTCAACTTAAATGCAAGCATCCATATTTGACCTTGACCAACATTGCATGGTTCACTGACTTTGTAAAATATTGCCACCATCCTAGCGGTCACCCTAATGGTTAAGTTCATTTCTCAAGAATTATTTGAACTTCATTAATGTAACTTAGTACAAGCCTTTTATGCAAGCATCTATGTTTGATCTTGTCCTAGATGTCATGGTTCGTTGACTTTGCGCCCCCACAGGCGCGACATAGCCTTCAGCGGAATTCTTGTCTGGTACACAGGTGAGCGATATAGGGCCATCATGGCCCTCTTGTTTATGAAATTCGGCTCTTTAGTTTGGTTGCTATGGCAACCTAGATTTTCCATACACTTATTATGGGGAAAAATGGCATTTGCTGCCAAGTCATTGCAGATATTTAGACAAAACTTTTGTAGAAATGTTCCTTGTGTAAACATCTCTCAGCCATATGCTTTTATGCCATCATGGGGGCCCTCCAGGTTGTGCCCCGGCCATGCTCCATCCCCACCACTTCATAAAAGGCCATATAATCAGAAACCATTCAGATCCCCACCCCAAAAACCATATATATTCTTGTTCCTTATGATAAGATGCATTCAGTGACACCAACCAGGAGGTCCCCTGGGATGTGCCTGGGTCATGCCCCACCACATCCATTCCATAAAAGGCCCAATATCTTGGAAACCTTACAGATTCCCACCCCTAAATCATATATATTCTTGTTCCTTATGAAAAGACACTTTCATTGACACCAACTTGGGGGGTCTCCCTGGATGCACCGGGGCCTTGCCCCCCTCCACCTCACAAAAGGCCATATATCTCAGAAACTATTCAGATCCCACCCCTGAACCATATATATTCTTGTTCCTTATGATAAGACGCATTCAGTAACACCAACCTGGGGCTCCCCCGGGATGCACTAGGGTCAAGCCCCACCCCCTCCATTTCATAAAAGGCCTAATATCTTGGAAACCTTTCAGATCCTTACCCCTAAACCTTATATATTCTTGTTCCTTGTGAAGAGATGGATTCCTTGACACAAATTTTGGGGTCTTCCTGTGTGTGCCGGAGCCTTGCCCCACCCCTCCACTTCACAAAAGGCCATATATCTCAGAAAACATTCAGATCCCCACCCCTAAACCCTATATATTCTTGTTTCTTATGATAAGACGCATTTAGTGACACTAACCTGGGGGCCCCCGGGATGTGCCGGGACCTTGCCCCACCCCTTCATTTGATAAAAGACCCAATATCTCAGAAACCTTACAGATCCCCACCCCTAAACCATATATGTATATTGTTGTTCCTTATGATAAGACACATTCATTGACACTGACCTAGAGGTCTCCCGGGTCAAGCTAGGGCCTTGCCCCACCCCACCCCACCACAAAATGTGATATATCTCAAAAACTGTTCAGAGCCCCACCCCTAAACCATATATATTCATCTTCCTTATGATTAGACGCATTCAAATAACACTAGCTTGGGAGTCCTCTGGGGTGTCCGGGCCATGCCCCACTGCTTTACTTCATTAAAAGCCATATATCTCAGAAATAATCCAGATCCCCACCCCTAAACTATAATATTCTTGTTCCTTATGATAAGACTCGTTCAATCACACCAACTTGGGGGATCACTTTGTGTTGGGGCAATGTGCCCCATCCCTCCGATTCAAAATGCCATATATGTCAGAAACCATTCAAATCCCCACCGAATAATCATATATGTTCTTGTTCCTTATCAATTGCACACAAACTTGGGGGTGGGCAGGTGCCATTCCTCTTTTCTCCTCTCCACTTCAAAGAAGGGCCCCATATATCAGAAACTGTTCAGATTCTCACCCATAAACCATATATATTCTTGGTCCTTATGATAAGACACATTTGTGGAAAATAATCTTGGGCTTTCCATGGATCAACAGGGCATGCCCCAACGCCTCCACCTCTTAAGAAGCCTTATATCTCTGGCATACAGATCCCCACTGCTACACCATATATATTCTTGTTCCTTATGGTAAGAAGCATTGAGTGATACCAACCAGGTTCCATTGGGTCCATGCTCTACACCCTGTACTTCATAAAAGGCCTAATGTTTCAGATACCAAGTCCACATAGGTGCTCATTTGGATATGGGGGCTCATTTGGGAGACTTTATAGTTGGTAGATTAAAATGATATCAAGTTAAAATACATGGCTGCCATTGGACAGTGCGCACCTGAGCTCTGGTGAGGATAATGGCCCATGGGCCTCTTGTTTTTTTTAATGCAGTCACTTGCATTGGTGACGTTTGCCAAACTTTGATCACAATTATACAGAATTTTTGACGTCACTACATGCAGTGACGTTAAACTTAACAATGGCATCCCATATAACAAATGCACATAAAACACGTAAAAGTTCTCGACTTTTACACTCCACCAACCAATAGTGGTGGGGTATTATGATATCTCTTCTGGTGTCTGTCCATCCATCTGCAAAATTTCTGAGCGATAAGTTTCCCGATGTGTGGTTTGCGATTGGGCAAAAATCCTTTCACTTTTGACAGTAATGGCCCTTGTCAGTTCCTAATAAGTGTTTTCATTTTTAGCGTTTCAATTACTTGAATAATTTTGCATCAATTTTCTTCAAATTTTGCGTATTCAGTGGTGTTTGGGATATGTGGCTTAGGATTGTTGGTGAGCGAAATGCGTCGACATTTGACAGGCCTAGTTCTGACCGTTAACAATTTCCTTTAAATGGTTTTGGATGCTTAATCCCTTACTAAATGAAACTTCACGGATATACAGACCACTAAAGGAAGCATATTGTAGCCAAGAACAACCACTCTGACCATTCTTGAGTTATCTGCCCTCAATAACTTGTTATATGTAAAAATGTTTTGGCCCATAGCTCATTTACTTGGAATAACTTGATGAAATTCTACAGATGTATAGAATACTAAAGGATTGTTGCCAACGAACCATACTCTGAGACCGTTTTAGCATGTTTAGCTTTTGAGTTACCTGCCCTTGTATATGTAGCTCCTTGCTGCTCTGACTGTTCTACCTCGAAATTATTTGTGCTAATCATGTGTCTGAAGTATAGTGTTTTGGCCTATATTTCTGCAGTACATGGAACATAGAAGTGAAGGCAATGATCAGGAATGGATACAATTAACCCACAGCTCCCATCAGAGACACCAAAGGGAAAGAAACACAAACATGCAAAAACAGACCCTAATGTAAACATCAACAGCAGAAAGCCAAAAGGACAGTTACTTTCCCACAAAATGGCAAACTGGCTATCCAAAACAAAATAATATTAGTGACACAAACACTCGGAGACAAACCATAACAAAACTAAACTGCGACAGAAGAACCGCCTTGGAATGGTCAGTGAAACGAATTCCACTGGGGTGCTTAAATCGATTTTACGTGGCCATAATCCTTGCCCTTACTTCCGTCGTGATTTAGACAAATAATTTGTTCAGTCCGCATCAAGAATAGAAGTGAAGGCAATGATCAGGAACCGACACAACCAACCCACAGCTCCCACAAGAGACACCAAAGGAAAAGAAACATAAACCCGACACAACAGACCCAATGGAAACACCAACAGCAGAAAGCCAAAAGGACAGTTACTTTCCCACAAACTGGCCAATTGGCTATCCAAAACAAAATAATATAAGCCATACAAACACTCAAAGACAAGCTATAACAAAAATAAACTGCGACAGAAGAACCGCCTTGGAACAGTAAGTGAAACAAATTCCACTAGGGAGCAGCTTGATGAAATTTAGGGTACTAAAGGTTGCCTATTGTGGCCAAGGACATTAACCCTCGCCATGCTGAATATTTCAGAATATTACACACCTCCCCAATTCGAATCTTTCATGTTGCATGATTTCAGCTTTTTACCATGTATTCAGAAGCAGAATGGAAAAAACAGCTTGGATCCTGATCAGCTGGCTTTAGAAAAAAGGTTCTGAAAAAAGGGAATTGTTTGGAAGCAAAAACTACAACACAGAACTGAAAGCCATGGGTGTAAAAGATTTTTCACGGCCAGGCTAGCTAGTTTTGACCAATTAGGCCTCATCAGTGTCTAAATTCTGCAGTAAAATAAATGATCCCAAAGGACTATAAAATATAACCCACACTAGAATGAAGGGCAGGGAGACTAGAGACTATGATGAAGAGCAACCAGCTAGTCTGGATCTATTCTGCTTTCAAAAAAGATATGTCCAGGTTCAGTATGGTGATGGTTAAGTTCTGGAGTTATCTGTCTTTGGTGTATCTGAAAATAAAATGGTTTGATTTTGCCTGCAGATATAAAAAAGAATGATTGTCATGATTTATCAATGCTTTTGGATTTCTAACGTCTGCTCTAGTAATACTAGAAAAAAGCATTCAATTGAGTTGCAGTTATGGAGTATCATGCTGTGTTAGTGATGTTTTACAAGCTTCCTATGCTATACTGGTTACCAAAACTTCATAAAGGACCTTACAGAGCACGGTATATTGCAAATTCTAGTTCTTGCACTACCACTGAACTTTCTAAATTATTAACTTCCTGTCTTACTGCTATTAAAACGCATTTGATTAAATATTGTGATAAAGTCTTTGAAAGATCAGGAAGAAATATGTTTTGGTCTATAAAAAATTCGAATGAGGTTTTAAATAAATTGAAATCCAGACATTTTCGTGCTTCAAGTCTGTCTACTTACGATTTTTCCACTCTTTACACTACACTTCCTCATAATCTTGTAAAAGAAAAGCTTAATGATTCAATTGAATGGGCTTTTCACAGAGAAGATTCTCTCTATCTTGCATGTAATGTCAGAAATGCATTTTTCACTTCTAAAGAGCATAAGAATTATACACTTTGGTCATGTCAGAAAGTGTGTGATGCCCTCACCTTTCTACTTGACAATATTTATTATGTCTCCCCCGAAAAAAAATTTTTCGGAGAGATATTGTTTTTCCCAGGGTGTCCGTCTGTCACACTTTCGTGTCCGCTCTATAACTTGAAAACCATTCGAGCTATCTTCACGAAACTTCATATAAATATTAATCAGCATTAGACTACGTGCAGTGCACAAGAACTATAACTCTCGCATTTACACTTTTTGAATTATCTCCCTTGGAAGTTTGTTAGTATGGTTATATGTATGGGCAAATCGTGTCCGGTCAATAACTTTCTTATTTTCAGATGGATTTTAAAATTACTTGGCAGAAATATTAACAACCATAAGACGATGTGTGGTGCGCATGAGGCAGGTCGGTACCTCAAAGGTCAAGGTCATACTTAGAGGTCAAAAAGAGGCCTTTTTTCGTGTTTGGTCAATAACTTTCTTATTTTGAGATGGATTTAAAAATTACTTGGCAGAAATATTAACAATCATAAGACGATATGTGGTGCGCATGAGGCAGGTCGGTACCTCAAAGGTCAAGGTCATACTTAGAGGTCAAAGGTAAAAAAGGGACCTTTTTTCGTGTTTGGTCAATAACTTTCTTATTTTGAGATGGATTTAAAAATTACTTGGCAGAAATATTAACAACCATGAGACGATGTGTGGTGCGCATGAGGCAGGTCGGAACCTTAAAGGTCAAGGTCATACATAGAGGTCAAAGGTAAAAAAGGGGCCTTTTTTCGTGTTTGGTCAATAACTTTCTTATTTTGAGATGGATTTTGAAATCACATGGCAGAAATGTTAACAAATATAAGACGATGTGTTGCGTGCATGACTCAGGTTGGTACCTCAAAGGTCAAGGTCATACTTAGAGGTCACAGGTAAAAAAGGGGCCTTTTTTCGGGTTTTGTCAATTACTTGCTTATTTTTCGATAGAATTTGAAGTTACTTGGCGAAAATGTTAACCCCCATGAGACAATGTGTTGCATGTATGATTCAGTTTGGTACCTAAAATGTCAAGGTCATACATAGAGGTCAAAGGTAAAAAAAGGGGCCTTTTTCGTGTTTAGTCAATAACTTTCTTATTTTTAGATGGATTTTGAAATTGCTTGGCAGAAATGTTAACCCCCATGAGATGATGTGTTGCAAGGATGACCCAGTTTGGTACCTGAAAGGTCAAGGTCATACATAGAGGTTAAAGGTAAAAAGGGGGCCTTTTTGTGTTCTGTCAATAGCTTTGTTATTTTAGATAGATTTTGAAATTACTTTGCAGAAATGTTAACCACCATGAGACGATGTGTTGCGTGCATGACCCAAGTTGGTACCTTAAATGTCAAGGTCGTACTAAGAGGTCAAAGGACAAAAAGGGGCCTTTTTTAGTGTTCAGTCAATAACTTTCTTATTCCTGGATAGATTGTGAAATTACTTGGCAGAAACGTTAACCATCATGAGACGATGTGCTGCACGCTAGACCCAGGTCAGTACCTCCAAGATCAAGGTCATACTAAGAGGTCAGAGGTAAAAAAGTGTGTTTTTTTGTCCAGTCAACAACTTTTTTTATTTCTGGATGGACTTTATATGTAAAGTAACCATGCAGAAATGTTCACCGTCATTAGACCATGAGTCATGTGCAAGACCAAGGTCCATACCTCCAATGTCAAGGTCATACCTAGAGGTCAAAGGTAAAAAAAGGGACAGTCAATAACTTCCTTATTCTTTGATGGATTATGAAATATCTTGGCAGAAATGTTAACCATCATGAGACGATGTGTTGTACCTCAAAGGTCAAGGCCATACTTAGAGGTCAAAGGGAAAAAAGGGGCTTTTTGTGTACGGCCAATAACTTTTACTTTTCTATGAACATTTTTAAAGTTACTTTGCAGAAATGTTTATCTTCATTAGATGATGTGTTGCACACAAGACCCAGCTCAATACCTCCAATGTCAAGGTCAAAAACGGGGGAGACATCTGTGTTTTTCTAGAAAAACAAATTCTAGTATTAGATTCGGTACTAAGTTATTTAGACAAATGTGGGCATTCCGATGGGTACGAATTGCGCACCTCTTGTGGCTGATCTGTTCTTGTATTGTTATGAAAGAGACTTCATGTTTTCGCTTTCCATTGATAACCAATCTGAAATTATTGAAGCTCTTAGCTCCACATCTAGATATTTAGATGATTTATTAAATATTGATAATACCTATTTCGATGGTTTGATCAGTCAGATTTACCCCCCAGAACTTCAGTTAAATAAAGCAAATTCCTCTGATACAGAGGCCCCACTTTTGGATTTACATCTATTGTAGATGGGTTTGTTTCGTGCAAAATTTATGATAAACGCGATGACTTTGATTTTGAGATTGTAAATTTTCCTTTTTTGGATGGTGATGTTCCTCGTGCGCCATCCTATGGCGTTTATATATCGCAATTAATTCGATTTGCTAGAGTGTGTAGTCTTAAGGACACATATTATTGCCAAGGACAGTCACTCTCCTTTTCTGGATATTGAATTATCTGCCCTTTTGATATATGTAGTTCCTTTACTATGCCGAATACATTAACGAAATTTCAAAGGTAATAAACACGAAAGTACTACTATTATGGCCAAGGCTATAACCATATTGGCTTGCAGTGGTGGGATATCATGCAGTGTTAGCGTGCTTTTATTTGGGCATGGCGCCATCTTTGTGGTGTGACCTGGAGCATTTGAACAGATTTTTGTTTCTTCGCTGTAACAAGGCTGCTTATAAAAATAAAATGAAATTACCCCAGTGATTTCTGGAAATGTCAACGGACCTTTAGCATTCATAGGCATTCATTTTTTACCTACTCTCATGTCATAGAACACAATATGTTTTGAAAAATACAATGTTTTGACTTTTAATATAATATTTAAATGAAAATAGCCCAGCGGTTTCAGAGAAAATGTGTTTTGAAATGTCAATGGACCTGAAATCTAAGCGACCTTATGCCAAGGTCATCCAATGACTTTGACCTTTAGCATTCATAGCCATTCATTTTGTTCTATTCTCTTGTCATAGACTGCAATTTTTTTTTCAAAAATGCAATGTTTTACCTTTTTCCCGTTGAAAAGTCTTGGGGACCCAAATTTAGTTTTGCGTAAAGTAGGTCAATCTAGGGTCATCATATCTGCAAACTTGGTAGTACTCAGTAATCCAAAGCTATGTAACAAACTCGTGCTTCCCGATTGGTATATGAGATAAATTCACATTAAAACCAAAATTTAGTCCAAAACAATGATTGGCAAAAACGAAGCCGCAGTTACACATTGAATGACAATGATTGGTGGTATAGTAGTCGCAGATAAGATTGATTAGGCGGACCTATTCGGGTGTTGTCAATATATGTCAATCAGAAGATTCTGTAGAGTGCCTTTCGCACGCTTTCTGCAAGGGGCTTGAAGAAATATATGGGCTGCATGATGCTTCCACGCAGAGCTGAATCCGGCCAGCACACTAGTACTGGTAAACCGCTTAGAGGATCTAAACCTGTCCAGGAACCGCGGTGCGTGGCGGACCGTCCATGCTAATAAACCCTATTGGTTTCATTGGGCGACAGGGCTTGAGATGTCATTTCATCTCAATGTCGGGTAAAAGTCCCACAAAATTGGAAGCAACGTCTCCAAAATGACCTTTACAGTGTTGACGGGGACGTTAAATCTCAAATCAAACAAAAGCAAGCAAACCAAATGGCCATTTTCGCCACAGCTTTGTTTATGTTACAGTTAAATTCACACAATCGATGTTACAGTTGAATTCACACAATCGGGTGACTTAGTTTAGAACGTCCCAAAGGCTGGTGTAAACGATAGCTCCGCCTAGTCAATCTTATCTGCTACTATATCTGTGTTTAAAAATAAATTACACCAAAACAGTTATGGCGGGATAAACAATCAACTATCGGCGCCTTTCTCTTTCCTTGAACCTTCTCTTAGCATTGCCTAACCTAATTCAGGTTTTCTAGCTTGACACGGTAAGTATTTACAATTTGTTTCTTTTCAGAAACTATATTTAAAATTCGTTTTCAGGAAATTAAAAACTTTCCAGTTATTTATTATTTTCTTCAGATGTTCGCTGAGATTTCCAATACCGATCTCAGCTCTTGAATGGATGATCTTGTTTTTAAGGTAACCGGGCACTAGAAGCACATTAACCCTGCTAGCATTCTACATAAATCTACAGCGGGCCGTTAGCGGCCCGTCAGCTACCCTGACGGGCCGCTAACGGCCCGCTGTAGATTTATGTAGAATGCTTACTGGGTTGGGGCTGTCCCCTCTCTGAGCTCTTCACCAGCTGCAATGCCTTATATACCCTTACAGGTGGCGCTCTTAACACAGCTAAACAAATTCTAGACCATCAATGGCCATATAATTTCTACCCAATGCAGACAGCCCTAATTACACTTCACAGGTACATACCAAGTTTCAAGACAAGATCGAAACTCGGTCACCAGGTCAAATTCCTTTAATACTTTGTTATCTCTCTAGAGGCCACGGCTTTGCTTTAATCTTCACAAAATACAAGTGAAGGCAATGATCAGGAATCTATACAGTTAACCTACAGCTCCCATCAGAGATACGACAGGGAAAGAAACACAGACAAGAAGCAAACAGACCCTAATGGAAACACCCAACAGCGGAAAGCCAAAAGGACAGTTACTTTCCCACAAAATGGCCAATTGGCTATCCAAAACAAAATAACACAAGCGACACAAACACCCACAGTTTTGCATTAATTTTCATGACACTTTACTAAAATTTTTGGCTTGATAATATGTGCTTCATGTTTGACCATGGCTGATGTCATATAAAAACTATGTCATCAGGTCATATTGTTTTAAAATATCTCTCTGTCTCTCTCTCTCTCTCTCTCTCTCTGTCTCTCTCTATGCCATGGTTTTGTTTTAATCTTCTTTAAACGTAACTAGAGTGTTTGTCTTGAAAAGAGTTAGAATATGGGTTAAGTTGGAATATTGGTCATATTGGGTCAAAACTAAGGTCACCAGGTCTAATTTCTTAAAATCTGTCTGTGCACTCTAGGGGCCGCAAATAACTCGTCAGCTATTTAAGGGCCACCATGGCCCTCGTGTTTTCTTAAGCTTCCAATTGTTCATATTCAGTTGATCGCGACTGTTTTCCTATACTACTTTTTTCACGCAGTACATATCGCATAGAGCTTCATTATTACCAGCATTGCCAACGCAAAAACGTATGCTAAAAAGCGGTGATAGGATTCATCGAAATAATTACACGGAAAGTAATGGAAAATTCGAAAAAAAAAACGGTATACAAAAGAAAGATTCATCCAATTGCCTGGGTAAAGCCTCGGTTTCGAGCAGCATGACCATTCCTCGTGATGAGTTACATGGGTTTGAGGAGTGAATGGCAAATGCGTCCTGGGTTTCATTGGTCGTAATCACGAGACTCTACCCTCGTCGTCGGCGTTGGAATCAGCATCTACTTTTAGGATGAAGTTTTTAAGAGCTGATAATTTTCAAATCTTTTGATGGATTTTATTCGATTGATGACAGAGCTTTATTCAGCAATACCCCTAACAATGGTCAAGGTAACGGGCTTAGAAAGTTATTTTAAAGTTTTTAAGGGCTAATATTTTACCAAACAAATGGTGGATTTGGTTCATGTTTGGTAATATGACAGATATAGGTCCACAGGTTTTTAAAAAATACCTCAGCACATGTCCAAGACCTATAGGTAAATGATTATGGACTAGTTAAAGGCGTCAACATTATGTTAAAGTTTTTTTCACAGTTTCCAAAATACATGATGGATTTGGTTCACATTTGCTAATTCTTTAGACCTATAACTATCATCATAGCAAACATGAACCAAATCAGTCATGCTGTTTGGAAATTGTGAGCTTTTAAAAACCTATGCTCATGACCGCAGGTACAATTCCAGGCGAGCTAAGCTGTCTGATGACAGATCTTGTTAAATAATGCAGCCAATTCGATTGCTGACTCCTGACATTAGTGTGACGTTAACATTAATGGAAGTGATTTGAATCATAATGACTGCATACTTGACATCCTGTACAACCAGCGCACATCTAACATGTGAGAAGTGTCGATTTTCATCTCGTCCCTGGTAGGACAACCTGGGCATATAAGTTCTACTCCAGGATAAAATTCAGGATTTTCTTATCCGGTGTGAGAGAAATGTCCATATTGAACACATACTCAAAAAAACAACATTTATTTTAACACTTGCGTGCTATTGCAATGAAAAAGAAACATAAACTCATATGATTTTTATGGAAACATGACGTTTGGTCACTGAATAACTAACTAGATTCAATCCCCAGTAAATTTCTATTCATCACGAAAACACGCCTATATAATTTTGACCCCCCTTGAGGTATACCTTATTTTTCTTATTTCTGCTCTAAAATATAGATTGTGGGTACTCGTTAGAACAGAAATAGGAAAAATACCACAATTTTTCATCATAAAAGTTTCGTTTTTCGGCGATTAGGTTTACAATGTATTTGTATAGGCGTGTTTTCGTAATGTAAATACTTTTTACAGTATAAAATCTTAAAAACATTCAGTAACACATGATGTCTTAGAAATGGCTATTGACGTATTAACTTCAAATGTCACACGGAGTCAGGTATTCCCAGTTACAACCCAGTATTCTGACATCAAATCTTGTATATGGCGGACAAAGGCAGGTATATAAGAATCCCCATTCACAGATATAATACCGTGTGCAATCACTGGCATGCTTGTAGGACCCTCGGTATCTTCGCCGACAGAAATCTGAAGAAAGAGAATTAGCTAGAGTACATCATAAATTTTGTAATTTTTTGGTCGATCGTTTACGATCGACCCAAATTTACTATATGGCCAAACGGAATTCATGCATTTGTCCACGTGACCATTACTGATTTGGGAAAACCAATTTTATGTTTTATTAATAGAACATGAAACGTTGCGCTATTTTTATCGATGCAACAAGAGCTATCTATAGAGTCTTGACAGGAATCGTGTGCTGGATAATACACAGATCAGACGCCGCGGAATGTGGCGTCTGATCAGCAGGTTGCACAGGAACTTCACTGTTTGCTTAAATAGTGGCATTTGAGGGTTAAACGAAATCGTATAAGAATGCCATGTTGCTCATGTAATGAAAGAAAAATAATATCTTAATCCAGGTCACGATGTCACGTGACGTCTTTCGGACAATTCTATTTATAAAACTGTTACACAAATGTATGCCAAGTCGAGTAAAATTAGACTTTTCACACTCCTGCTTAGAACTTAATTTTAGAACCCTGAAATGTTTAAATGCAAACATTAATAGCCCAGACTTTATAGGTGGTACCGTTATTAGACATACAGCGTAGACCAAGATCGGATATAGAGTACATTGCTTCTGATCAGGTCGGCACTGTTCGCCATATGTATGCAACAACAGTTTTGAACATGATTCAGGGCCGTACGCAGACTCTGAAAAGGGGCGGGTTGAGGATGCGACTTTCAGGTATTTTGCAGAGGATGAAAAACTGTATGAATCTGAAATAATTTCCTAAAGATGGGAGGGGGCTGCGTTTGCACCCTCCCCACTCTGTTGAACAAAATCCAAGTACTACCCTAAGATGTCAGAGCGCAGCGTAAGAAGAAAACTGGACTGTGCTCGTTTGTTTGATTTAAGGTTTAACGTCCCCGTCAACACTGTATAGGTCATTTGGAGACGTTACTTCCAATGTTACGGGACTTTCAGCTCTGCGTGGAAGCATCATGCAGCCCATCTATTTATTCAAGCCCCAATGGGCGGGGGCGGATGGACTGTGTTAGTACACTTGGCATTGGCAAACAGAATCTACATAATCAGACGCCACATAACGCGATATCTGATCAGCTCTACTGTGCTTGCTTAAAGTTAAACGAACAGTTCGATTTTCAGCTCGGGGCTATTTTCCCAACCTACACTCAGAGACGATCGACCTACCAGTACTCTCAGTGCTTTGATTTTTGTTTCTAATTGAGCGTGTCATGAGAAAACCAGTGGTTCGTTCAACAACGCGGGCACTCGCCTAGCGCTCGATCTGTTGCCTACCGTACATAGTCAGTAAAGTGAGCGTTTTAAGAGAGCCCGCAACGTAAATAACAAAGTGAACACTACGAGTGCCCGCGTAGTTGAACGCATCTGTCTTTGGCCTATCACACAGAGACAACAAGGTGAGAACTCGGGTAAGCACCCGCTACAACGGCAGCAAAGTGAGCGATCGGATTCCGCTCACAGACCCGTAAAGAGCCTTGGAATTTTAGATATGAAAATAAAAGTAAAGCACTATTCAATAAAGTACAAATTTCAAGCTTTACGTGACTTTGGTAAAGCGAGTCAGTGCAAGTGTTTTAACAATGCTCATCAGTTAATGTTTGGGTAGATCTCTCGTTCCGTTTTGTTTAGTTGTACACTGGAAATATGAACATCATTGGCTTAAAAAAAGCCGGCTGCGGTAGCTCAGTCGGATGCGCGTCCGACTGGTGATCAGGAGGACGCGGGTTCGAAATCTGCCGCGGTCGGCAACATTCTTCCGTTGAGATTAATCATGAAATCTTTTCTACGGTCATTCTCTCCCTTCTGCTAATTTATGAAGGGCAGTTGTCAGTTTCTGGCGAAAGAATGTGCACTGTACTGGTTAACCTTTTACGTACAAGCCTGTCCAGGAAATGTGTGGATGGGTAAACTGACCGGTTCAAAAATGACCTTAAAAAGTGTTGATTGGGCTGTTAAACTACAATACACACAACAAGACTAAAACAAAAGTTGACATCTAGGAGAAAGACTGAGCAAATTAGGTGATATTTCTACTAGCAATTGTTAACTACATTTTCACTAATCAAGGTTTTTCGTTGTTCTATGGGTCGAACACCTTCGGGCAACGAAAATCTGTTCGAGTCAGTGTAAATTCGAGCCACTGGGGTAGCTGCTAGGAGGCATAACGGGGTTAATTTTGGGAAATCTTTTCGGTGCTCTATAATAAAAATGTATGCTGTGTATAATTAATCGAGGCGATTCTAATGAGTACACACAGCATACATTTGCAAGATGAAAGTCGAAAATTTCCTTATTATCCCACACTACTTCTTATATAGAGGAATTCACTAGGGGCTCAAAACGGGTTCGACTCAGCCATGGTAAACGAGCCATCGGTGTTCGAGCCATCAACATTTTTCTACTGTACATGATTCTTGGTGACGGCAAGTAATATCTATAACTGCCATTGTCGTCATGGTAAGATATTTTAAGTTGAAAATCTAAACGCTGGGGCGTTATTTAGGCACTGGTTTACACGTACATGTAGCAAGGTTATTGTTTGTTTTGTTTGATTTGAGTTTTAATGTCCCCGTCAACACTGTATAGGTCATTTTCGAGACGTTGCTTCCAATTTTGTGGGATTTTTACCCGGCATTGAGATGAAATGACATCTCAAGCCCTGTCGCCCAATGAAACACATAGGGTTTATACGCATGGACGGTCCGACACGCACCGCTTTGCCTGGGCAGGCTTAGATCCTCTAAGCGGTTTACAAGTAATCATGTGCGGATTCAGCTCTGCGTGAGAGCATCATGCAGCCCATATATTTCTTCAAGCCCCGATGGGCGGGGGCCGACTAGTTATTTAATGTTTGTGTTTCTTCGATGGGGGTTGGGTTAATTGTTTCGATTTCTGATCGTTGCCTTCACTTTTATTTTGTCGCCCAATGAAACACATAGGGTTTATACGCATGGGCGGTCCGACACGCACCGCTTTGCCTGGGCAGGCTTAGATCCTCTAAGCAGTTTACCAGTACTCCTGTGCGGTCGGATTCAACTCTGCATGGAAGCATTATGCAGCCATCTATTTCTTTAAGCCCCGATGGGGTTGTTGAGACTCGAAAATTAGAAAATAGAAGTGAAGGCAATGATCAGGAATCGATACAATTACACCTGTGGACACAAAAGCGTTCAAACTCCGATGAAGTACCTTTCAATGAATCTCTTTGCATCAAGTTAGTTTGACAAGCAAATGTCATTCATCAAAGTAGTCTAAAACTTTATCAAGCAATATACACTGATTGGTCTTATTGTGGTTAGAAGCCTCCGTGGTGCAGTGGTTACGCTACTCGCCTTGTAAACCAGGGATCGCAGGATCGATCCCGGGCTTCTCCAGACTTTCGGATGAGTCTTTAAACCGAGGTCCCGTCTCCGTATGACCTTAGCTGTTGGTGGGACGTAAAACTTAAACTCACTCACTCACTGGTCTTATTGTGGCAAGCACTTTTTTCCATTTTTAGATCTGATTAGCATTCCAGATGTATTCTGATTGGACACTGCAGTGTCTGCAATGAAATATACAACACTTTGTGTTTTGTATTTATTTCTGTCTTGCAGTTGACTGACAGGATGTAAGGAAATATTGAATTAAACATCAGATCAAAATGAAATGAAGCTCATCAAAGTTTGAACGGGTTTGTGTCCACAGGTGTACCTAACACCTCCCATCAAAATTAGAAGTGAAGCCAATAATCAGGAATCGATTCAAATAACCCAAAGCTCCAATCAGAGACACCAAGGGAAAGAAACAAACATTAAACAACTATATCCTAATGGAAACTTCACTAGCAGAAAGCCAAAAGGACAGTTACTTTCCCACAAAACGGCCAATTGGCTATCCAAATCAAAATAATATAAGCGATACACACACTCAAAGACAATTAAGTTCTGAAGTTAGATCCTTTGGAAGAAATGCATACACCAAATAAACGAAAATAGCAGACTCGGTTTTATGGAGTCTGTTCATGACCAGCACTGAAATGTGCAACACCGACCACGCCCTCTAGCACCGGCTTAAGCAGAACTCTATTTTCAAAATGATACCAAATGAACTCAATGATCCCAAAGGACCAGAAAATATAATCTGCACCATGATGATGTACGGGGAGACGATTTACTACCGCCACACGGCACAAAACCAGCTACAGTGAAAATAAATAAGTTCTGAAGTTAGATCCTTTGGAAGCAAGGAATACACCAAATAAACGAAAATAGTAGACTCGGTTTTATTGAGTCTGTTCATGACCAGTACTGGAATGTCTAACACCGGCCACACCCTCTAGCACCGGCTTAAGCAGAACTCTATTTTCAAAATGATACCAAAGGTAATCAATGATCCCAAAGGACCAGAAAATATCATCTGCAAATCTGCACTATGATGATGTACGGGGAGACGTACATAACATAACGCCATAACAAAAATTAACCGCGACAGAAGAACCGCCTTGGAACCGTCAGTGAAACGAATTCCACTGGGGGTAGGGGTGGGGGCTTAAATCGATTTTACGTAGCCACAATCCTCGCCCTTACTTCCGTCGCGATTTAGACAAATAATTTGTTCAGTCCTGATGAAGGCCTCCTGAGACACCAAAGGGAAAGATACACAGACATAAAACAACTTCACCGTAATGAAATGTCACAAGCGGGAAGCCAAAAGGACAGTTACTTTCCCACAAAATGGTCAAACGGCTGTCCAAAATTGTGAGAAGCAAAAGCTTTTGCAAGACTGACCTGATAAAGATATGCTATCTCAGGACAAGTAAGCTTTATCAGGTCAACGTGACATTGCACTTTTATGAATGAAACGATCAACTAGAAAATTGGCAAAAATGTTTTTATAACTTCAAAAAATGGAAAAACTGCTTGAAAAAATATTATAGGAAAACAAATGGTCTGCTGATACATAATATATCGACCGCCGGAATGTTGGAATGCACCGAGGACCATCGATAAATAATCGTAAACTGCTAATGTAAGAGTATACAAGGGGATAAACTGATAAACAGAATACCAGATTCGTGTCATTTGGTATCAAGTTTATAAGGCTTGGCTTCGAGAACGCATGTAGAACCGCTCGGCAAGTCTCGAGATTCTACAAGCGTTCTCGAAGCCATGCCTGATAAACTTGATATCAAAAGACACTCACCTGGTATTCTTTATATACAGGCCTGTTTAAGCCTTTGCTGGTCGGATAAGTACCCTTTTCTCAAGATATGGATTTTACCTCTGGTATCAACGACCCTGAAACATCTTTTTCCTTGATAGGTGAACTGTTCTTCTGTCGTAGTAGTTGTTGCTTTTGTTGTTACTATCTTGATTTCAGGTACCAATGGAGCTGTTGATGCAATATTTGACTCAGTGACGTTTGGTACCTTTGTAGTTGTCTCGCTTTCCGTACTGGCAGTTACACTAGTTGATTTAGTTACTATTGGCGACTGCACTGTACTATCACTGTCTGTACTCACAGTTGCAATAGTTGACTTTGTGACTATTGGGGTCTCTACTGCATCTGAACTGCCTGTACTAGTCTCCATTTGCTGCACTGTACTAGATTCAGTAGCAGATGTTTTATATCCACCTGCAGTAGGTTTTACATTTATATCTATTATTGTAGTTGTGTCTGATTCTGTTATTGTTGTATATTCTTTTGATGTTGAAGGTATGGTATCGCTGGCTGTGATATGTGCTGCTTTCGCCGAGGTCTCAGTTGGAGACGTGTAATCAGGTTGTGTTGTAGTATCAGCTATAGTTACCGGAACTGAGAATGTACTACTTTCTTGTGTTTCAGTGGCTGTTGTATAGGTACCATCGGTTGTTCGGTCAAAAAAACCTGTTGTTTCGCTATCTCCTGGTGTGCCTATAGTTGTATGTGTTGTACCAGCAGTGTCTTCAAATGTTTGCGTTACATTGTGTACTGAATCTCTTGTTATACCTTCGGGAGTTGTAAAAGTAACATTTTCTTCAGTTTGTGTCTCAGATGACTTTGTGGCTTTAGGCACAGTGTCGGTAGATGATGTTTCCTCAGTGGTTTCAGCAGAAGCCTGATCAGCTGACAAAGTTACTGCTGTTATTGTTGTTGTTGTGATATCTGACACCTCAGTTGCTGTAGCATTTACTGTAGAAGCCATATCTGTGTTAACCTGTGTGGCTGTTTCAGTCGTAGATACAACAGTGGAACCTTTAATAGACACGTGGGTTGGGGAAATTGTTTGATTTGTCTGTGATGAAGGTTCTGTCGTGTCTGTATTGCCTGTGGATAAAAAGTGTTTAAATAAGGTGACTTAATTGTATGGCAGTAAAATAACAAACTACACATACAGACCAAATGGTATATTGCCACTGTTCAACTAGACACCAGTTGTTCAAATCTATCGAGGTTGATAAAACTTTAATATTTTAAAGTGGCAAACATTCATGTACTAAATTTTTGTTGAAGCATGTGGAATAGAATAGAAGTAAAGACTAAATGATCAGGAATCGATACAATTAACCCACAGCTCCCAGCAGTGACACCAAAGGGAAAGAAGCACAAACATGAAATAAGGAGACCCTAATGGAAACATCAGTAGCGGAAAGCCAAAAGGACAGTCAATTTCCCACAAAATGGCCAACTGGCTATCCAAAACAAAATAATATAAGCTAAGAAAAACCATAGCAAAGTAAACCGCGACAGAAGAACCGCCTTGGAACGGTTTTGTAGCTTTTGCGTTTTATCTCAATGTTAGATCAAGTCCCACAACATTCGAAGCTATGTCTGCAAAATGACCTAACTAGTGTTGAAGGGTAAGTCAAACAACTGTTCAAACAGACAAACCATATATGCCTTGAGTGTCGGAGTGGCCTCTGACATCGTTCAATCTGTAAACGCCCCTTCTTGTGAATTTGGAGTTAAGTAAAAAGCATTACTAGGATGGCAAACGGAGAAGATCCCTCTTATCTGAATCTACAGTTTGCTTAGCTATCTGAATGTTGGATGAGACTAAACGAATTTATTATTTAAAAAAAATGTGTATGACGAATCGCAAAATATTTCAAATTGTAACACAAGTTGGTAACTCAATTTTTGTATCATCTTGTCTATAATTAATGAATCATGTCAAGTGTTGTTCTTTGTGTCGTTAATTTAAAAAGTTTACCTGTCACCGACAGAGTCCCATAAAGAAAAAATAACGCAAGAGAGAGTACAATCTGTTTAAAATAATTTAAATTGCATGTCCTCAAGCGGAAGTCTTTTTTCTGACATTTAAGGCGTATCGTGTTTCTCCAAACACTTCTGCGAATGCATGGGACAGGAATGTCACGCGGCAATGTTTTATACAGGGGCGTGAGATAAAATTGATCAGTTAGAAAAGATTTAAACTGGCTAGAAAACTGTGCAATTTACTGAACAATCGGACATGGGTCGCCGTCCATCGGGGCTTGATGAAATAGATTGGGTTGCATGCATAGAGCTTCTACGCAGAGCTGAAAACGATCGAAAGCTGTTTACAGAGTAGAATCTCAGCCTGTCCAGGTAAGGTGCTAGTCGGACCGTCTCATGCTATAAACCGGCGGTAGGGCTTGAAATGTCATTTCATCTCAATGTCGGGTAAAAATCTTACAAATTTGGAAGGAACGTCTCCAAAATGACCTATATAGTGTTGAGGGGACCGTTAAATCTCAAATCAAACAAAAATTAAACCTGACATATTTTTCGACATTTTTGGAAGGAAGTCAAACATCAGGATCAAATTATTTCGTTAACCCTCCTTAAGCTGCCAATCACAACAATTGTAGTCTGCTTTGTCGTCTGCTGGTTACTTCAAAAATTATTGTTGCAAACAGTATTGACCCAGATCAGACTTTTTCTCTAGCAGCAGTCAGACTGCTCCTCTAGGAGCAGCCTGAATAGGGTCCACGTTGTTTGCCTGTATACCAAAAATAATTTTAAAAAGTTTGCAAGATCAGAAGACAACCTAAAACGGTCAACATTTTATATATCTATGCAGTTTTTCTTGACGTTTTAAGGGCTGTATATAGATGTGTATGGATGAGAAAGACAGTCTGTCTTCAGTGTGGCTTAAACACCTTTGGGGCCATGAGTTTGTTCGAGACAGGATTAGTTGCAGCCACTGGCGTTATTTAAACCACCAGGTCAGAATGATTTAGGTACCTTTAATATATAGGTATGTTGCGTGTCCTCATAAGAATCGTCTCATCGAGGCAATTCTTATGAATACACACCTTTTTCAAGATAAAATAAGAAAAAAAAAAACGAATTGTCCCCACTTTTGTATCTGGGTGTTCTGAGAAGAATTCCCTTAGGTCTCCTAAAACGAGATACAATAAAACAAGGCAAACGAGCAATCAGTGTTCGAGGCATTGAAGTTCTACTACGCACGCGCATTTTCCTTAATGCAGATCAGTTTGGTCAATGTACAATCACACCCGAACCGTGATTTCTCCAAAACGCATGCGCGGCAACTGATAAGGGTCAGATATCCGGCTCTTTTAAGATTCACGTAGCACATATTACACGTGTGTACGAGCAGCGAAGACTCGGGCTAGATTTGGCCTATGCGCAAACTCGTCTGAACTTTGGCTGTTCGCCTAGGCGAAATAAGTATCCTTTCAACTTGAGTTAATCAAGATTGTCATTACGCAAACACGCCTATACAAATACATTGCCACCTTATCACCGGAAAAATGATGAAAAATTGTGATATTTTTCTTATTTCTGCTCAAAATATAGATTGTGGGCACTCGTTAGAACCGCCTCATCGAGTACCTACAATCTATATTTTAGAGCAGAAATAAGAAAAATAAGGTATACCCCCGGAAACCCCAGTTTTACTATATAAAAGTGGGGTTCAAATGGGTCAAAATTATACAGGCATGTTTTCGGGATGTCATCGTCAGTGAGTTGTTAGTACTCTCTTATCTCGGACGTGTGCCACTCTTTTAGCTTGCTCGGGCGCCACTCTTAAATATCATATCCCCATCCCGTACCTGGACAGTTAGCTTCATCCGAGGCATCTGGACAGTGTGGCGTCCCATCACACCTCAAATCAGCATTAATGCAGCTCCCAGAAACATCACATGATATCTGTCCTTCGCCACAGGAATCTAAAATGCGAAGAATTATGAAGGTAATATAATAACAACGGTTTCAAGCAAAACAATGGCAGATCTGGTGGGTTGATTGTTTCTGAATGTAGTTCAAAACAGTCCGAAATTTGGCTCTATACTGTTTCGTTTAACCAAGCTTATAGTGTATGTCCTCAATTTTATTAAACAATTTACAAAACGTCTTCATACTCCAAAGAAAAACAAACTCGGGTAAGATTTACACACAAAACCTTTCAATAGCGCGTGGTTTAACTTTAGTAACCGGTCATAATCAAGTGGTTAACATCAATAAAAGCTTGAGATATTGTTATTAAATATGTTTTTACAATCGACCTAAAAAGTGACACTATTGTCTCCATAGAGGCATATACGCAAATTGCAAGACATTGCAATCATACATGAAAGAATGCAATTTTGTTCAGTGGTTACAGTGCAAAACGTGACTTCCACGAAAACAGTTGTATCATCACTTGAACACCACCTTAACCCCACATTATATCGAGAAAACTGGGGTTTACGGGGATAGACATTATTTTTTCTTATTGCACGACCCGCAGAAAAAGCGACCGACTGAAGTCGGTTGATTTTCTAAGAGTGCCCTAAATTCACAGTGTCATTCTGTCAGTCTGTCAGTCTGTCTGTCCGTCCGTAACCCGTTTGTGAAAATTGGTGATAGTGACTTAACCGCTTGGAATATTTAAACAATTTTTGGCATACTGATAGATATCAATGAGATCTAACCAATGAACTTGCGAAATTTTACATTCCATTTAGTATAGCCTCGCCGAGGCGAAAAATATGAACATTTTCGAACCGTTGGGCCGATTGAAGTCAAATTTCATATGGAGCCTCTATGGGATGGGGGAAACCAAAATTTGCTCATGGGGTCCAGGTCACATGACCAAAATGGCCGCCAAGCCATATATGATCTGTCTGTCTGTTCGTCCTTAACCCGTTTGTGAAAATTGGTGATAGTGACTTAACCGCTTGGAATATTTAAACAATTTTCGACATACTGATAGATATCAATGAGATCTAACCAATGTACTTGGAAATATTACATTGCATTTAGTATAGCCTCGCCGAGGCGAAAAATGTGAAAATTTTCGAACTGCTTCTCCTCGGAAACCGTTGGGCCTATTGAAGTCAAATTTCATATGGAGCCTCTATGGGATGGGGGAAACCAAAATTTGCTCATGGGGTCCAGGTCACATGACCAAAATGGCCGCAAAGCCATACATGGTAAAAACCCTTCAAAAATAGTCTTCTCCAGAACCACTGGGAAGATTTCAGCGAAACTTGATAAATAGCATCTGGGACGTAGGCCCATCATAAATTGCTAAAATAGTGACCCTGGGTTGACCTTGACCTTCTTTGTGCCTAGGTCAAACTTTGACAATTATGCTTTTGTAGTGGAATAGTGAGAATGCATTTTATCCTGCAAACGATTCAGAATACAGTACTAAAGTATAAGATACATTTTTGCTCCTTACGATAAGGCGCATTTATTGGGGGAACCGTTTTAGGTCCAGGTCACATGACCAAAATGGCCGCCATACTCATATGTGGTAACAATCATCAAGCTAAAAGCATTCGGCGGGTCGTGCACTTCAGCTGAAGCACTGGTTTCTGCTACAAGACAGGTTATGGGTACTAATTGGAACCGCCTTTTCTAACGAGCATCCAAAACCTATGTTTGTAGTATAAATAAGAAAAAATATCACAGATTTTCATCAGAAAAGTAGTCGCTTAAAATGCACTATGTCGCATTGGTGTGTAATCGTAATGTTGCACTGATACCCGCGTCGGTACATGTATATCAAAGGACACACATACTTGTGGGGGTCCCTCAATAAAAGCACCGTATTTTTTATAACTCATGCATGACACACTTAAAACAGAGAAAAGTGGGACCTACCGGGCCGGGTGAAACTATTTTTCTCATTTTTTCATTTTTGTTTCGTTATGGTTTTACGACCATTTCAAGATATTTCACGTTTCGAGCCGATCGTTAATCAGTGGTGGGCGAAAACCGGAGTACCCAATTTCCTGTAATTCATCAATACAGGAAATCTCTTTAACCCATTTTGTACCAGAAACCATAAAACGGGTACCCTGGCAACAGTGCAGGCCCAGGTCAGACACCACAGAACGCGGCGTCTGATCAGGGCCTCCACTGTTTGCTTAAAGTTCAGTCATTTTCCAAATAAATTTTGAAGAAAACACAACCTGACGCCCCTAAATTTTGAAATGGACTCCTGCTATATATAAAGAGGAAGATTCCATTTGGTACAAAAAGGGTTAAATCCAAACCTGTGTTGCAGCTCTTTTCATCCGACTCGTCCGTGCAGTCTGGTATTGAGTTACACAGAGAACCAAGCGGAATACAGCCACCATCATAACATTGCCACTCGCTCGTCTTACATACCCCTAAAACGGTGACAAAGCTGAGAAAACAAACAATGATTTAAGGGGAATACACCTTGCAGATTTTTCCGCCATTCTTCTAAAGAAGACAACTTTTGGGACTTCCTGTTTGCTTTTCTATAAAGTCTGTCCCATTTAAAAAGCTAGGGATCTACTCTTAAACGAAAGGATTGCTCCTGAGGAGCAAATTCTTTCCTTAAAGGGTTGACCCCTATTGACATGGGAGACAAAAATACCTTTGCAGGAGTTGCCTTCCCTGAATGTTGGTTGCATTCAATAGAGGCAACTCGAGTATTTTCATAAAGTTTCCTTTTTGCGCGCCTGCTTTATCAGAGTCTAGTTTTCCGTCCGTTCATCCGTTCGTTCGTCAAGCCATTAACATCTGCGAAAACCATCGGCGAATTTCCTGTCTTTATTACACTATTACTTTGAGAGTAGACACCTTTCTTCAGGAACGTAAGCAGAAAACAACAAAAGATCGTCTCTCCTGTATACTATGGTTGGTGTGCTCAACCATCTGACCAAGACTGATAATATACCCTAATGTGTTGATCTAATATGAACCGTTGTAGTCCGCCTTAGAAAAGCTTTTGAGCTGTTTAACTTGTCACTGAGTAGTTTTGTATTTTCATTGTATTGCTTTGTTTGTTTGATTTGGGGTTTAACGTCACCGTCAACACTGTAAAGGTCATTTTGGGGACGTTGCTTCCAATTTTGTGGGACTTTTACCCGACATTGAGATGAAATGACATCTCAAGCCCTGTCGCTCAATGAAACCAATAGGGTTTATAAGCATGGACGGTCCGATTCGTGCGCAACGCTTTGCCTGGGCAGGCCTAGATCATCTAAGCGGTTTACCAGTACTCGTGTGCGGGTCGGATTCAGCTCTGCGTCATGCAGCCGATATATTTCTTCAAGCCCCGATGGGCGGGGCCGATCGTTGTATTGCGTGATTAACTCTGGCTAGAATCCAAACTGTGGTTCTGGAAAATTGTCCGATGTATGAAAGCACCGTCGGGGTTGCCCATAAGCTTTTTTTCTAGATACAAGCAAAGCTAATGGCATTTTTAAATTTTCCCCAGTATTTCACTGAGTTTGTTAATATCATTACCCATGCGACATGCTGTTTTTTTCACATCTTCAAAATGGCTACTTTTCTGATGAAATCCGTGCTAGTTTTCTTAATTATACTTCAAACATAAGTTGTGGAAGCTCGTTGGATCCCTAAAGAGTACCAACAACCTATGTCTTGGAGCTTAGAAAAGTAATGCATACCCCATAAACCCAAGTTGTGTGGTTTATGGGGTGTTCATTTCACGGACTTGTTCACGCGATGGCCAGCATCCCTTAAAGATTTTGGGGTCATGGAAAATTTCTTATTTCAGAACATACAGGGTCCGTAGAAATATTCCGGAACATACATGGGGCATAGAAAAGTTTATATTCCAGAACATATAGGGCCAGAACATATAGGGACCATAGGAAATTCATATACCATAACATACACTGACCATAGGAAACATTTTATTCCATACAATGGCCACAGAAAACTAAGTATTCCAGAAAAAAATGTTTTTTATTGTTGTTGTTTTGTTTTGTTTATTGCAGATCTGCTCACGTTGCATATCTTTACGCAAACACGCCTATACAAATACAGTGCCACCTTTATCGCCGACAAAATGAAACTTTTAGGATGAAAAATTGTGATATTTTTCTTATTTCTGCTCAAAATATAGATTTTGGGCACTCGTTAGAACCGCCTCATCGAGATGGTTCTAACGAGTACCCAAAATCTATATTTTACAGAAGAAATAAGAAAAATAAGGTATACCCCCGGAAACCCCAGTTTTACTCCATATAAGTGGGGTTCAAGGGGGTCGAAATTATATAGGCGTGTTTTCGCGATGATACGTTAGTTGCTTCTACTCATGCTTTCGCAGACTATGGTATGATTACAAAATATGTATACATACGTATCAAGGCTACATGTATAAGCTTGGCTGGTCTTGGTCAACATTTATAGATATACACATGTACATATAAGTACAGATGAGCCGCGACGTGTGAAAAACTACTTTATCATATTGCGTCGCTGTTATTTTTCAATGAAAAATGAAGATTTCTTAGTGAAGTTGAAATCGATATCGTCACTGTTTCAGATTTTTGTGAATTCGATGTACCTTGTATCATAACAAAATACATCATCTATTTATTGGATGCCAATTATTGTGTGTCAGAAATTATGTCATGCACGTTCGCAAGTCACAAAGACGTTGATGACGTCACTTTTAGCGCCGTAGAAGGTAATTCATGCACGCGACTCCAGTGAACGCAAATTTCAAGAAAGTAACATTCCAAGCTATTTTCAGGGTGCACCCAATGTAATACATCGTAAACCCGCTGAACAGCTCTAAATCGATGCGAAATCGCTATGAAAAAAATGTTTGTTCCCTGATGAAAGAAACAGAATTATTTTGTGTTTATGTTGTTGTTTTTTTTCAGTGATCGATTTTTTTTCACTCATGAACAACAATATTGTATTGAAAATACTTCATTTGGTGTTCATTCGGTAACAATACATCACGAAAACACGCCTATATGACTTTGACCCCCTTTAACCCCTTTTTATATAGTAAAACTGGGGTTTTCAGGGGTAATCATTAGTTTTCTTATTTCTGCACAAAAACATGGATTGTGGGTACTCGACAGAACCGCGTCGTCGAGGCGGTTCTATCGAGTCCCTGCAATCTATGTTTTGAGCAGAAATAAGAAAAATATCAGAATTTTTATCAGAAAATTTTCATTTTTTTCGTTGTAAAATTATTCAATATATTTGTATAGGCGTGTTTTCGTAATGAAGATCGATCTTACATGACAAAAAATAAAAATAAAAAATCATCTATGTCATAAAATAATATAACCACACATGTAATAGGCACGTAACATTATGACACCGTCCACGACACCCCTAAACAGAGGAACCTCGTTATAACGACAGTATTTTTCCCTATCACTTTTCCATTAAATAAAAAAACTTGTCACTATAAAGAATCACACTGGTAAAGGCAAGCGCGCAGGGTAAGGAACAAACGCACAGGATATGGAAATTTTTCCGCTCAGGATAAGGAAGAAAATGGCGGAATCGGCATCACATGTGCAGGTTTGTTGTTGTTCTAGTTACTAATCAATACGGCTGCTCACATTAGCTTCACGGAAGACACATATTATTCACAAATTTATCTTCGATGGTCCGCATTCGACAGTTACAGCCGATCAAACAGAGAACCGGACACAGTGGAGCTACTCAACCACGAAATCTCATTATTTTACATGAAACGCTCTTCTGGGAAGATGACATGCACTTTTGCGTTGGTTGTAGACATACACATGATAAATCGGACTGTTGCAAATACGATTTAAGGAAAATTTGAAATTGGAAGACCCACAGTAAGAAATCCTTGTTCCATTTTCAATACAACGCCCACGGGCAAGGAAATGGGTACAACGCATATGATAAGACACACAATTTTCCGGAGAAAATGATAGTTGTATGGTCGTAACACTAGAAAATAATTTCCATCTCAGAGAAGGTTTTTAGATATTAATAATTAGCCCTACATAGTTTAAAGCATCAAATTGTGACTTTTAGGAAACGTTCAAAGTGTGTGTGCCTTGTCTTGGCACGTGCATTGCTCTGGCTCTAGCAATATTACCATCCCCTATGGGGGATAGATTGATTGGGTTCATCGCGATCATGAATTAGAGAAATGATATATAAGTCCATGCAGTATTTCTGGTAGAAAATTTTATGTTTGTTCTTTTGACTGAAAATAAGGTAGATAACTTCGCCAAATTCGTGAGACATACCTATTGCATGGTCATTAAAGGACCTGATATGATTTGGCTCCTTTTTGCCCCCCCCCCCCCCCCCCCCACACACACACACACACACACTCAAATCCTCTTCAGTGTGCATTGTTTCACTTGCCCACAGGCTTAATTGATGGAAACATACAGAAGCAAATTGTTTCATCTTCATGTATTTTTCATAATAACTTGACTTCTTTCTTTCTTTCTTTCTTTCTACTTATACTGCGATCGGTCACATTTGACCATTACTCGCAGGTGTACATTACATACACTCCAGGTTGCAGGGTTGAAAGCCTACACAGTAATCATGTAATTACGGTAGGGGTCTTTAACCTGCACAGGAGGTGACCCTTCCTGCACAGGGGGCCTCCAGTTAACGTCCCGATCCGAAGGACGGTGCGCTTTTTAGCATTCATCCCTGCAAATGATGCCATTGGAGCGTGTTCGGACACCGAAATAATCACTGCCTCCTGGGATCGAACCGGGGGCCTCTAGCATCTGAGGCAAGTGCACTGAGCTATCACGCTCCTGTATTGAGTTAATAAATTATGATGAAAATAGTAAGAAAAGTGTGATAAAAGTATACCCCTTCGAAAGAAAAAGACGATAGAAAGTGCCTGTGGAAGCACCTGATTATAGGTTTCAATCGGCGCATTAATATATCAGGTATCACTGCTAACCATTTCTACACTAAGTGAGTCGTATCTAGTTACCCCACCCACTTGCATTATGATAGAGATATACGAAAAATGAAAAATTACAGGATCAAAATGAAACAGATACGAGGACTGTTCAAATATGAATGCAACTAAGCACATAAAAATGATTCCGTGATAGATTTCGATGAAAAATTTATTTTGTCCCCGCAAAGTATTCCCCTTTAACAGATATACAAACTTTCAGTCTTCTGATCCAATCATTGAATGCATTTTGGTAGTCTTTTCGAGGTATACTATGAAGGCACTGGAATATTGCAGAACCGAAGTGTTTGCGCTGTACAAATTTTCGACCAGTAAGGTATTTTTTTCAGCCGCGGGAACAAAAAACAAGTCACACGGGGGCAAGGTCAGGGAAATACGGGGGGGTGAGGGAGTTCAACAACCTTTTCCTGCTTCAGATAGTCTTGCACAATGAACGCCTTGTGCGATGACGCATTGTCATGTAGCAATCTGACATCTGACTGATTTTCGCCAAACCAGTTGCGGGTCTTCGTTCTTTGAAATATTTCTTCAATTTTCGAAGAACTTTATTCTTGTAAAACTTCGCATTTACAGATTTGCCTTTAGGCACAGCAACCTGAATAGCAGGGCCCTGATTTGAAAAGAATATGGCATGCATTACCTTCTTGACGCTCATGGTCCGCTTTGCAATGCCTGGTATTTTGCAATACTTTGTTGACCATATTTTGTTCTGAATCTTTCGTTTTGGCTCAAAAAAGTGAACCCATGTCTCGTCACCTGTGACGACATTAGCGAAAGACCGTGCATTGTAATTTGGACACTTTTTAAGCAACTTCTTGTCGCACTGAACGCGTGTATTTTTCTGCTCATCTGTCAACAGATGGGGAATCTATCTAGCACAGATCTTTTTCATTTTCAAATCCCGTTCCAGAATTGTATGAGCTGCTCCTAATGAGATGCCAACCATACTAGCTATTTGCCTAGTGGTGTATCGTGCATCGGCAGCAACTATTTCTTTCACTCTAGCAACCATCTTGGCAGATGTTGCTCTTTTCGGCCGACGATCATGTGGTGCATTTTTGTTGAGCCTAGCCCACAGCTGAATTTCTTACACCAACGAAAAACTGTCGGAAAAGACATTTCATTATGCCCATAAACCGAACATATTTCATCAAAAATGTCTTTGCACCGTATACCAAGAATACAACGATTCTTAATATAGGACCGTATTTCAACGGCGTACTCTGACCTTCTTCCAACCATGTTTTGTATTAGTATACAAGAGTAGACAGTGTTTATCGAACGGTATACCTGGCTAAAGTGGACGGATTTTAACAGGTTTGGTATCAATGTATAGGTAAAATGTTTTTCTACGCTGTGATATTTATTTCCAGGTGATTTTCGCATTAGTGCATGAGAAAACGTTCTACTTGCATTCATATTTGAACAGTCCTCGTACTAAATTATTCCTTAGGTTCTAACTAAAAATTGAGTAGTTACAACATATATTTATGTTTAATATGAACGAAGTTATGGCAATTTTTATGCTGAAATTTCAATTAAGTTATGAAAAATAAAAAATAAATAAATAAATAAATAAATAAAATAAAATAAACACAGAGTCCATCGATCTTTCATCTGTTTTATATTTTCACCACATGTTAACATATCAAAACTTTATCTGTATAAAGAATATAGAATATGCACAAGCAATGCTAGGCTGGTATATTTTAAAGCCACAGAGGTGGGAAAATTTTCAGTTTTGGTCAAAATCAGCTGGGGTAGGGGTAAAGCCATAAAAAACATACCTTATTTGTGAATGACCAAACATTTTTATCGATTTGTTTTTCTTTGAAGTTGTATCTTTTCATTAAGCTTAATTTGGCTATCACCATAAAACATTTATGAACCAAATATTCAGGGTGTGTGTGTGTGTGGGGGGGGGGGGGGGGGGGGTGCAGATATAATGGGAAATCTTACCAGGCTTTTTGTACGCAGTTCGTCGTCGGATATAAGGCAAATATTAAAGCATGTACATGTATTGGTAACTGGATTTTTATGCAGGCCTTGGTAGCTCAGTCGGATGCGCGTCTGACTGGTGATCAAAAGGACGTGGGTTCGATACCTGCCGGGGTCCCCAACATTATTTCGTGGAGATTGATCATGAAACCATTCTCTACCTTCCGCTAATTCAAGAAGGGCAGTTGTCAATTTCTGGCGAAAGAATGTGCACTGTATTGGTTAACCGCTACGTATACGCTTGCCCAGGAAAAATGTGGATAGGTAAACTGACCGGCTCAAAAATGACCTAAAATAGTGCTGACTGGGCGGTTAAACCCCAATACAAGGAATAAGTAAGTTTATCCCAAATTATCTTCGGAACACATCCTACCATGGGTTTGTTTTACAAAATCCTAAAAAATATGTCGTGGGTCCATGAAAAATATCACAATGTATACACAAACAATGAAAACCAACAATTTAAGTGGGAAAAACGGTAATTAAGAAAGCAGGGAAACATGACCAGTCAACAAATGAGTCAGCCCGTTAAGCAAGTGCTAATTGATCTTGTCTTCCAACAAGTTTAAACAAAATCATTAAATTTATCTATTTTTATACAGTTATCAATTATTATGTCTTTGCTATTAACGATTTTGGCCAGTCAGAGTATCACAGGCTTAAAGATATAGTCCAAAAACAAAATAAAATTTCTAATTGATTAAAAATCTTCTTTAAAATGTTCCTTCCACATGCATTACTGAAAACAAATCCAAAACAATAAATTGTCAATTTGAACTGGACATTATATTAACCTGCCCAAATTGTCCTACCCAATATTTTTTGCTGGCCAAATTGTCCTAGGCCGAATCGTCCCTAGGTCAATTCTCCGGCCAACCGCCAAAACATATTGGGTAGGAATTGGGGATGGGGTTATATTGCTAGAACCAGCAATGCACATGCCAAGACAAGACACACAAACTTTGAACGTTTCCTAAAGGTCACAATTGTTACTTTAAACTATGTAGGACTAATTATTAATATCGGAAAACCTAATCTGAGATGAAAATTTACAAGTGCTACGACCATACAACTACCATTTTCCCCCGGAAAATTTTGTGTCTTATCATGTGCGTTGTACCCATTTCCTTGCCCGTCGGCGTTGTATTGAAAATGGAACTAGGATTTCTCACCGTGGGCCTTCCAATTTAGAATTTTCCTTACATCGTATTTGCAACAGTCCGATTTATCATGTGTATGTCTACAACCAACAAAAAGGTGCATGCTATCTTCTCAGAAGAGCGTTTCATGTAAAATAATGAGATTTCGTGGTTGCGTAGCTCCACTGTGTCCGGTTCCCCGTTTGACTGGCAGCAACTGTCGAATTCGAACCATCGAAGATAAATTTGTGAATAATATGTGTCTTCCGTGAAGCAAATGTGAGCAGCCGTATTGATTAGTAACCATGACACGAAATCTAGGATAACAACAAACCTGCACATGTGATGCAGTGGGGGGGGGGGGGGGGGGGGGGGGTTGAATGGACCTTTTGTTCCAGCCATAAAAGCCCCATTCAGCCCATTAAGGGTCCCAGCCTATTTTGGCCCAAATATATTCTCTTTTTGGCAAATTAAGCCTCCCAACCCAAACATCGATATTTTCATTAGCCAAATTAAGCCTCTAAACCCTAAAAAAAAATCCACCCCAACTGGCTGCGACATACCAAGGGCACTCGCCGAGTGCCTCGTATAACAACGCTGGCAAAAAGTAAGAGCCCCAGGGGACGGGCCACAACCCTCGCCGGCCCGGGGCTCTGGTGGGCCCCAAGGATAAATTCTGCGTTTAGAAGTATTTCTGAACATAGTATACTCTGATAATGAAAGGATTCGACTACTGTGCATGGCTGAAGGTAGGTATGTTTGGGACCTGTGAGAAGATATGTTGTAAGACATACTGGAAGGTTCATTTGGCCAATATCCGCAAGGCAACAGAATCCCTGCAAAAAATGTGCGAAAGGCGTTGAAAGCGAAATAGAAATCTGTCGGGCTTGTGGACGAGATAAAATACGCTCCATGCACATAGTCTTGCTGAAGAAAGCCCGAAAACAGTTCGATAAGGTATTGTGTGAGCTCATTGTTGTTCGAAATCCCATTTAGAGATATCTGTGAAAATCGCATACCCATTTAGCAACATGGATGAACTGATTGATGGGATCCTTGCAGAAATGCCCGACCAAGCTGCTGCCCTCGGTGGCGAATTTACCGACCTGGATTGTCAGGTTCCTCACCCGTGGGGTTTCCAGCCGGCCATGCGGTCGAGATATTTAACGACGCCAAAGAAGCGTTCGAAGTCAACGGCGCCGCTGCGGTCTAATCTTCATGGAGGGTAGAAGAAGACATCGACATCGGTGATATCGAGATCGCTGATGGTATTCATGCCAGAGCAGGTCGACTGGCTCTGGATGCCTGCATGACAGACGAGAGAGCGGCAAGCTGCTTGATAACCTTCCGGAGGGCGAGTTTCTTCTGAAACTCAAGTTTCTTCGTGAACAACAGGAAGGCGAGTGGGTCGTTGAAGACAAATTCGACCCAGTCCGTGCGGAGAGAAGGAGGGGACAGACCATCATTGAGATCTCACGGGACGCAAGGCCTGGCGTGTTGACTGGAATCGATAAAGTCTTCGTTTTTCTTTGAAACGACTGCCTATTCGAAATTCGCAAAATTGCAGTGTGTTTCCTCTGGCTTTCTTTGCCGGGTCATTGCGGGGTCACTGATGAGGCTTTATTGGCCGAAACTACGTAGTATGACCCATCTTCTTTCTTATGAATGTTTTCATTGCTCTTAAAGGAACTCATTTTTGATTTTTATTTGCCTTCACTGCGGCTGGTGTTGTGCCGTGTGGCGGCCGTAAAACGTCTCCCCGTACATCAACCATAGTGCAGTTTATATTTTACTTTTGGTCCTTTGAGATCAGCGTGAATATTCTGAGAAATCGGAAATAAATTATTGGTTTAGACTCATATTCTAGACAGGTTTTTAATTATTTGGACCACATTTTGATTTATGTCGGTCTTTGAAACGACTGCCTATTCGAAATTCGCAAAATTGCAGTGTGTTTCCTCTGGCTTTCTTTGCCGGGTCATTGCGGGGTCACTGATGAGGCTTTATTGGCCGAAACTACGTAGTAAGACCCATCTTCTTTCTTATGAATGTTTTCATTGCTCTTAAAGGAACTCATTTTTTATTTTTATTCTACCAGAACGCCTACCCTGTCACTGCAGTCGCCTGCAGCCTCTACCCAATCAGAGACCCAACCTCGCCCCACTAAGAGATGGCGACATCAACTGTGCGGCCCAGAGAGTTGTGGAGCACTTTGAAGGCGCCCTGAGGGGTCGGTGTTTGACACCAACGCGTCGCTGGTCTCGCTCTCCATCCACAACTAAGGGCCCAGAGATGGTGACCATGATGTTTTGCCGCCGTGTATCCTTGGGACGATATAGCGGAGGAACGGGGAGGTCAGGGAAATACTTCTCATGGCTCTCGAACAGTCGCGCCTGGGCCCGGTTGCGAACCTTCTGCCTTGAGGTCAGGATCAAGTCCCCCGGCTTCCAAGCTTCCACAAATCTTTCCCACCCAAGGCAGGCCGTAGCGCTTGTCTCATAGCCCGACACTGTACTCGGTCTGGTTGGAGACGGATCTCCCTTTTAAGAGCTTTCAGAGCGGGTTCTTTTGCCTTGTGGTCGGTCAGGACCTCTTCATAGTAATCGGCTATCCGCTGCAGCCAGTCGTGTGGCATTTCTCCGGCGATTGGGGGCGGCTGCCCCTGGTCGCCACAGCAGATGACCTGGACGCCACGACCATCGTGCCAGCCGAGGAAGGTTTCAGGAGTGGGGCGGGGCAGATCTCGTCCCAGATTATCACACGGGAAATGAACTTCTGTCCCATCCTTTCGGGTGTCCAGTCTGTCTGACCACTCCAGCGGAAGAAGCTGTTATAGGTCTGGGCCTGGACGCCCTTGCCCGCATCTCTTTGGCCAGGCGATGGGTGTGGTGAAGACGATGGGGTTCTTGTCGCGGAAGAGCTCGATCGCTCGGGTGGTCTTGCCGATGCCCCCGCCGTTGTTTAGGTAGCTCAACTGATGTCGGGTCAGGGGATCGTCATAAGTGGCGCGGACGAATCGGGCAGGTCTTTGATGTTTGCTCTATATTCAGGGTCGGGGCGTAGACCGCGTGCCACAATGGCATGTAGAGTTGTTCACCCTTGTCACGCCACTGAGCTGGGGCAATCACGTCTCGTGGTGGCATCGGTGTCTCCTCGTCGTGGCGGGTGTAACAGATGCAACATTTTCCTTTTGGGTGGATTTCATGAGGTTTGAAAGCCTCGATCCCCTCTAGTTTACAGAGCGCCGTTTTCTTTACATAGATGGAATCGGTTGCCACTCGGACGGCCTCATCGGGTTCAAACCTTGAAAGAATGGAGATTAGATTGATGTGGGCGAAGGCCAGCATGCTCCCCCTCAGGTGAGCGTACTGTGGTTGGGAGCCATCATAATATGTGAGAATATAGCCTAGAGGACACTTTTCGGGAGCTCCAACCAGGGTGCCGCTTTGGCGGGTGTCTCGGACGAGGAAGTCGTGTTCAACTGGTCGGTCACAAGCCTTCGTGTCAGTCTTTTACCGCCAACTCCGTTGGTAGCTCCGTTGGCAGCTTTTGCGCCCTGGGAACTTGCCGATAACACTGCAGCCTTGGTCACGGTCTTCTGGTAGCCACACATCGGTTTGCTTCTTAAAGGCGATGATGGCTTCCCGAACCTTGAGGCTCTTCAGCAAACCAGATTCTATGAGAAAGGCAAGGAGCTGTGTCGGGGCCCAACCACCGCTTTCGGAGGCGAAATGCTTCCCGAACCAGACAGGGATGACAGGATGGCAGGTTGCATCAAACTCCCATTCTTGGATCTCGGCGAAGCCTGTGCCAATGTCTTCGGGGAGAGTGCCATTGATGGCTACACGGACCATCCGGTGGGTTGGGTGTCAGAACCGCACGAAATAGAGTTTGGCTTCACCCATGCCCTGGAAGGATGCCGGATAGCAGACCTTCATGTCGATGCTGACAACTTCCCTCGTGCCATAACTCATCGAGTTCCAGAGGCCGCCGTGACCGTGTTCAACACAGGCCTTCTTGACGTCTGGAAGGAGGTTGGCTGGGGTTGGCTTCCAGCCGTTCCTTTCCTTTGCCACAATGCTGGCCGCGTGATTTTCGCCGAAGGCTCTGGTTGCCCAGTTTGGCACAGATTGCTTGGAGTCGCTCTTGGGCCTCCCGCGTCCTGTAGGTGCGGCCGTCCTGGAGCACGAACTGGTCAGCTGAGAGCTGTCGGTCTTGGCGCCCAGGAGCCAGACCGCAAACAGCTCCACACGGGTTGCTTCCTGAATAGCCTCCCAGACGTCGCCCTCGTAGATGTGGACCCCTCTACTCCGGGGGAAGTGGAGGTCTTTGGACCAAGCGTGGCCGTTGTGGCAGATGAGTTCTACGGATCTATGGCCGCCATTCCCATCTCTACCATATTTGCCACTGTTGAAAATGTCCTCACCAGCAATGTCCCTCAGGATGATTGCTATTTTGAGGATCTTTTACAGTTCGGCCACGTCGCGAACAGTCGCTCCACCTCTGTGGACTCTCATCTCCCATTCTTGTACTTTTGGCGACGCGTTGGTGTCAAACCCTGACCCCTCAGGGCGCCTTCAAAGTGCTCCACAACACTCTGGGCCACACAGTTGAGGTCGCCATCTCTTAGTGGGGCGAGGTTGGCCGGGTCTTGGTCTCTGATTGGGTAGAGGCCGTAGGCGATTGCAGTGACAGGGTAGGCGTTCTGGTAGAAGACTTTATCGATTCCAAGTCAACAGGCCTTAAGTCCCGTGAGATCTCAATGATGGTCTGTCCCCTCCTTCTCTCCGCACGGACTGGTCGAATTGGTCTTCAACGATCCACTCGCCTTCCTGTTGTTCACGGAGAAACTTGAGTTTCAGAAGAAACTCGCCCTCCGGAGGGTTATCAAGCAGCCTTGCCGCTCTCTCGTCTGTCATGCAGGCATCCAGAGCCAGTCGACTTGCTCTGGGATGAATACTATCAGCGATCTCGATATCACCGATGTCGATGTCTTCTTCTATCCTCCATGAAGAGAAGACCGCAGCGGCGCCGTCGACTTCGAACGCTTCTTTGGCGTCGTTAAGAATCTCGACCCACTGGTCGGCTGCAAACCCCACCGGGTGAGGGACCTGACCATCCAGGTCGGTATTTTATCTCGTCCACAAGCCCGACAGATTTCTATTTCGCTTTGAACACATTTCCCACATTTTCTGCAGGGAGTGGGGATTTTGTTGCCTTTGCGGATCTTGGCCAAATGAATCTTGCAGTACGTCTTACAACATCTCTTGTCACAGGTCCCAAACATACCTACCTTCAATGACGAGTGAAAGATTCAGTTTAAACTGTGCCGTCAGGAAAGGCTTAACTCAGCCCGTGTATCTCCACAATCTGATCAAAGTCCTAATTGTCTTCATTTAGTTTCAATGCACCCTAGTCTTCCTCTAGAGCAAACAGCAATGACCGATATTTAGCCCGTCGGGCACACGATGTCATTACGGGCCGGACCCCACCAACCTTCCCCCCCCCCCCCCCCCCTCTCAGCTACTCCCAAAGCACCAAAGAACACACGACGTTTTCATACGACGCGGCTCAAATCTGATACCATCTAATTCTACAGTTTTATCTACAGTTAGGTAAGCATACAAGTACCAAAGCTCAGAATTTAATTTTTGCTTAAATTATGAATTTGTTTACACGGCTACAAGTTACTAAAACTCTAAATTATATTTTTACAAAGCAACTGACGGACTAACTAATTACCTTGGCTCTCAACTCCGACATATAATGTCAAAATAAAAATAATTTTATATCCTATATCCATTTAAGATGAATTTCAGCTTTGTTTATATTCCTTTGAATGTTTTCAGCAAGTATGTTTTCTTGAAGATTGACATTTGTTTTTGTCCAGTTTAAAATAATTATTTTTAATGGCTTTGTCATGAGATAATATTATTTAAAACACAAGTGGCCAGCAAAGGCTCAGATCAGACTGCGCATCTTAGCCTTTGGTGCCCAGGTGAATCTATACTGTACCTAAGTCTTTCCCGAGGACAAGAAGCAATGTTTCCTATCTGGTTCTACGCAGGCGCAATGTGATTTGAGTGGACAGCCAATACATGCTTTCCTATAGCACGGCTTTAAAAATTACACCGTACACACTTCTACTTTTTAAAGTGGCGGTGTTGAGTCACATTCTGATCTGGACAGGACATCCGCCAGTTAAAGGTGGGTCCGACAGAATGGCGAAATGTTTCTTTTTGCGCCAGTCATTTATTACATAAGCGAATAGGTGAGATTCATCCGAAATAGAAGTAAAGGCTGATCAGGAATCGATACAGTTAACCCACATCTCCCATCAGAGACCCCACAAACATGAAATAACCAGACCCTAATGGAAACATCAATAGCGGAAAGTCAAAAGGACAGTTAATTTCTCCGGCTACCCAAAGCAATACACACATTCAAAAATGCCTGCAAAGGCATGCGTTGTGTATTGCATCACGAAAACAATAATTCTGACCCCCTTTAACCCCACTTTTATTTAGTAAAACTGGGGTTAATGGGGGGGGGGGGGTAAACCTTATTTTTCTTATTTCTGCTCTAAAATATAGATTGTTGGTACTCGTTAGAGCCGCCTCGATGATACCGCCCCCGCCCATAGGGGCTTGAAGAAATATATGGGCTGCACGATGCTTCCACGCAGAGCTGAATCCGGCCCGCACACTAGTACTGGTAAACCGCTTAGAGGATCTAAGCCTGTCCAGGAACCGCGGTGCGAGGCGGACCATCCATGCTAATAAACCCTATTGGTTTCATTGGGCGACAGGGCTTGAGATGTCATTTCATCTCAATGTCGGGTAAAAGTCCCACAAAATTGGAAGCAACGTCTCCAAAATGACCTTTACAGTGTTGACGGGGACGTTAAACCTCAAATCAAACAAACAAAAACCGCCTCGATGATGCGGTTCTAACGAGTACCCACAATCTATATTTTGAGCAGAAATAAGAAAAATATCGCAATTTTCAATCTTAAAATTTTTGTTTTTTCGGCGGTAAAATTAACTCTGTATTTGTATAGGCGTGTTTTCGTAATGATGATTCCTTCTCAAGGTCTCCACAACATGCCTACAAGCAGCAATGGCTCTTACGAGTCTGCACGCATGCGCAGGATCAACTGAGAACGGTTGGTCGTCTAAGCGATAATAACCTTTCTTACATGAGCTGGCTCAGATATTTTCATTTCGAAAACACGCATGTTCAAATAAACCTTATTTTTCTTATTTCTGTTCAAAATATAGATTGTGGTACTCGTTAGAACCGCCTCATCGAGGCGATTCTAACGAGTACCCACAGTCTATGTTTTAGAGCACAAATAAGAAAAATAAGGTGTCCCCCTGTAAATCCCAGTTTTACTATATAAAAGTGGGTTCAAGGGGGTCAAAATTATATAGGCGTGTTTTCGTGATGACTCGCCACAGACATTCCTTACATAAACCGTTTGACAATTTTGATCCCCTTAAGCCCCGCTTTTATATGGTAAAACTGGCTTTTTGAATCAGCAGAAGGGGAAAAAATGACCATAGAAAAGATTTCACGATCGATCTCCATGAAGGAATGATGTGGGTACTCGTTAGAACCGCATCGCTGAGGCGGTCTTACCGCCGAGTTACCATAATCTATAATCTATGTTTTAAGCAAAAATACGAAAAATCAGATTTTTTTTTTATCTGAAAATTTTCATTTTTAGGTGGAGAAAATTTTAATATATTTGAATAAGCGTGGGTTTGTAATGAGCGCTGACCATATCAACTGTCCAAGCAAGCTCAACTGCAAGTACATTACAATAGCACGGATAAGACAATGTTTGAAGTCTCTCGTAAACAGGACATTCTCGTAATGATGGTCTGGTCTTCGCCTCGACCTCGGCGAGAATGTGCTGTTACTCCGGTGTCATCTGCTAGTATTAGCCAAAGAAATGACTAAGTTAATATCGTATAATAATCTCCGAGTAATTAAGAAGAAACATGTAGGCAAATCAAGTTTAGCAGTCTTTAGGCCAAAGCTTAACAATAGTGAAACGTGTACAAAAATTTATATGAAATTTAACAGTAACAGTATTTCCTTCAGCGCACGTGTCTTGCTGACTTCGCAAACAGTAGCGATCTGATCAGGAGCTAGACTGTTTTTCATGCAGTTTTTGAATTTAAAAATACACTGTATCAAGTAATTTGACTGGTGGATAGTCAGAAATGGGTGTGGTTAAATTAATTAATTCAGCAGAATAAAGGTTAAGCTTTGAGATTTTCTTCGTTTCTATCAATAGAACATTATGGGTACTCGAGGTGGTTCTGACGAGTTCCCCGCAATTATGTTGAGAGCCTTGTTTTGCTGAAAACACAGATTATGGGTATTCGCTAGGACCGTCCCTATAGTCTAACCTTTGTTTGAAACGGAGTATGTGTACTCGTAAGCACCTGCTCATTGAGGCGGCTCCGCTCCGCTCCACTAAGGCTCTATTTGAGCCTTGCTTACTTATGTTTGCTCAAAACATCGAGTATGTGTTATAACATGAACTTTGCCACCAACGTAGCCACCAAACAGTTTTTAAAGAAATGTGTCTTTTATTTGAATAACGCGTGTCACACAATCTTTTATTTTTTTCGCCAGGAGGTACACAGACGGTGCAAAGTATATACACTTCAGATTTGCAGGATGAAAGCCTACAGATTAAGGTCGGGGTCTTTAACCTGCACAGGGAATGACATTCATTGCACAGGAGTCCTCAAGTTACGTCCCGATCCGAATGACGGCGCAATTTATGATATTCATCCCTGCCAATGATGCCAATAGAATGTGTTCGCATACCGAAATTTTATCAGGGACTTTTAGCACCAGAGACAAGTGCACTAACCATTGATAGCCGGCCTCGGTAGGTCAGTCGGATGCGCGTCTGACTGGTGAACAGGAGGGCGCGGGTTCGATACCTGTCGGGGTCGGCAACATTCTTTCGTGGAGAGATTATGAAATCTTTTCTACGGTCATTCTCTCCCATCCGCTGATTCAAGAAGGGCAGTTGTCAGTTTCTGGCGAAAGAATGTGCACTGTATTGGTTAACCGCTTACGTACGAGTAAGCCTGCCCATGAAAATTGTGGATAGGTATACTGACCGGCTCGATATGACATAAATAGTGTTGACTGGGCCGTTAAGGTTCAAAATAAACAACCAATAAACTGGTGTAAAGAAAAGACTGCTTCTTTAAATTTTAGTTTTACACCTGTCATTGAAATTTTGTGATCGTTTTGTGTGGTCGCGTTAGGTCGGATGTAAGAAACTGAGTGATGGAACTGTTCAATTTTTTCGATAGAATCTGTACGTTTCCTGACAATTTCATCACGGTTGATGAACCTAACTGTCAGAACGGAATGTGTGCAGATTGTAGAAACAAATATCTTTACGGACATGCGCACTGGGATAAAACAAATCTAAACCGCTGCATCCAATCAGCATAGCTCTAGAGCAGGAAAACAAGGATGTTTGTTTGTTTGTTTGAGTTGGGGTTTTACGTCCCCGTCAACGCTATCAATGTCATTTTGGAGACGTTGCTTCCGATTTTGTGGCACTTTTACCCGACATTGAGATGAAATGACATCTCAAGCCCTACCGCCCATAGAAACCGCTAGGGTTTGAGGAGCGGTCCGACTCGCATCACTTTTCCTGGGCAGGCTTAGACCTAAGCTGTTTACCAGTACTCAAGTTCGGCCGGTTTCAGCTCTGCGCGGAAGCATCGTGCAGCCCAATCTATTTCTCCAGGCCCCGATGGGCGGGGGTGCAAAAAACAAGGCTTTCCTTAACATGTTGTTAGTACTTGTTAGAATCGCCTCTTTGAGAAACATGTATTGCGAGTATATAGTAAATTTTCGCTATTAAGACCCTCAAAAAAATAAGAATAACTCTGCTTTAAAAAGCTTATTTAGAAAGTCTCAGCTACTCTTTCTTTGCCGCCCCCGCCCATTGGGGCTTGGAGAAATATAGATTGGGTTTCACGATGCTTCCACGCAAAGCTGATACCTATCGCACATGAGTACTGGTAATCCGCTTAGAACGTCTAAGCCTGCCCAGGAAAATTGCTGCGAGTCGGCCCGTCCATGCTTATAAACCTTATGGCTTTCATTGGGCGGCAGGGATTGAGATGTCATTTCATCTCGGTATCGGGTAAAAGTCCAACAAAATTGGAAGCAACGTCTCCAAAATGACCTAAATAGTGTTGACGGGGACGTTAAACCTCAAATCAAACAAACTTTTTCTTTGTGTTTCCTGCACATAGTATTGTCTTGTCAAAGACAGCCTTTGGGACTGTTCAAAAGTTGTCTTAAAGACCACTTTTGAACAGTCCCAAAGGTGGTCTTAATAGAGGAATTTTACTGTATTGGTGATAATCACCTCAAAGAGGCAAATTCTAACAAGTACTCGCAACATTCGAATAAAAATGCCTATTGTCACCCCTTCTTATCTGCATGGAGCTCTGGACAGGGTCGTTTTTGCTTTATTAGAAAACCCACGTAGCCCTGGAGAAAAGTGATCAGCCTGCGTGGATGAGTTCATGTTCATGTGACGAACGTGCTACAAGTCATATTTTCGTATGAAATAGCTCATGTGTGTGACAACCTGCCTAATGTTTTATCTATTACGACTGTAAAATTAGATAGAAGTTTTATGAACGTTTATTAGATTTAAATGACTGTAGTCACACAACGCCCATTAAGAATCCGAACTTTGTACAATCTTTTTTGAGCATGAAAAATGTTTTATAACCTACTCCCTTTTCTTTTCAGCAAGATTATGAATCTATATGCCGTTGTAAATGATCAAAATTTTAATGAAAAAGTGTCAATAAACAATGTTAATTAGATACCCCACTCCTGCCACCCCCTTCCCCCCCCCCCCCCCCCCACACACACACACACACAAACCGAAGAAGAAATGTGCACACGAATGTGGGGCACGAATAGCCGCCATTTTTATTTCTAAAAGTATATGAATGACTCTATAATTTCAAAGTTTGGTATTTGAATGGATCCCCTTTTCACTGAAGCTTTTTCTATCAAAATTTGAGTTTCAAAGTGCTAGTATGATTACGTCTTTCTCCAATCCCAATGAAGTACCTGACTGTCAGTTGGTCAATGTCATACTAAGAGGTCAAGGTAAAGAACAATGCCTTTTTCTTGTGTCCAGTACTTGGCAGAAATGTTAACCATCATGAGACAATTTGTTGCACGCAAGATCCAGGTCCGTACCTGTAAGATCAAGGTCACACTTAGCGGTCGAAGGTCAAATACTAACATCAACATATTTTCAGGCGTGAGCATCTGTCTCCTGTTTGGCCCCCGCCCATAGGGGCTTGAAGAAATAAATGGGCTGCATGATGCTTCCACGCAGAGCTGAACCCAGCCCGCACACGAGTACCGGTAAACCGCTTAGAGGATCTAAGTAGAAGTAAAACAAAGATCAGGAATCGATACAATTAACTTACTCCACCCATCAAAGACACCAAAGGGAAAGAAACACAAACATTAAGCGACCAGACCATAATGGAAACCTAAACAAAGGAAGGCCATAAGGACAGTTACTTTCCAAAAATGACCATATGGCCATCCAAAATAAAAAGACACAAGTGATACACACAGTAAGTAACAAACAACAACATAAATAAACCGCCAGAGAAGAACCGCCTTGGAACGGTCAGTGGAAAGATTTCCACTGGGGGGCTTAAATCGATTTTACGTGGCCACAATCCTCGCCCTTACTTCCGTCGCGATTTAGACAAATAATTTGTTCAGTCCGCATGAAGGCCTCCTAACTCATCAGTGCAACATCTCTGTGAACACAAAAAATCAAAGAACCACAGAGGTGAGACAACGGTGAGGACTCGACAGCAAGAAACCACTGAAATGCTGGAGCAAAAGAAAACCAACAGTTAGACTAAGCCTGCCCAGGCAAAGTGGTGTGAGTTGGACTGTCCTTGCTAATAAACCCTATTGGTTTCATTGGGCGACAAGGCTTGAGATGTCATTTCATCTCAATGTCGGGTAAAAGTCCCACAAAATTGGAAGCAACGTCTCCAAAATGACCTTTACAGTGTTGACGGGGACGTTAAACCTCAAATCAAACAAACAAACAAAATCTGTCTCCTGTGGACGCATTTGTAGTTTTCGTATAACAATTAGTATGTCATCCAAATCGAATCACTTCTTGCCCGTGTCTTAATGATGTATCTGTACTAGTTTGTTAAAATTCAAGTATAGTGTGCACACAAGTTTGAGTTCCAAAGTGTCTGTGGGACCTTGAAAACAAACTAAAGGTCGCATATAGTAATCACCTCTTTCTCCAGTCCCAATGATGTATCCGCGTCCACATTTACTTTAAAGTTTTTAAGAGCTCATATTTACTAAACCATACAATGGATTTCATCCATATAGATCTAAAGTTTTATTCAGCAATAGCCCCGTCCATGCTCATGGCCTCAAGGTCAGGGACTTAAAATTTTTTTATGATAAAGTTTTAGTAAATCATAATTTCCAAACAAGGAGATGGATTTAGTACATATTTGGTATGGCAATAGATATGGGCCCAAAGTTTTATTCAGCAATACCCCTGCCCATGTCCATGACATCAAGGTCACAAACTGTGATATTTTTAATGTTTTAAGTTTTTCAACATCTCGTATTTTCCAAAACATATGATGGATCTGAGTCATATTTGGGTTGATGAGAGATATAGGTCCACAGTTTTATTCAACAATATCCAGCCCATGTCATGACCTCAAAGTCAAGGTCACAGACTTAAAAATTTTAGGATAAAGTGTTTTAGAGCTAATATTTCCCAAACTATATGATGGATTTGGTTCATATTTGGTATGGTGATAAGGTCCAAAGCCTTGAAATTTATAATGCAATACCCCCACCCCATGGCCTCAAAGATACTTTCAAGACGAACTGTGCTGTCTGATGACAACACTTGTTGAATCCACGCTGACTTTCTGGCAGGAGCACTGACTGTTCAAGATGTTCAATAAATCGGTTAAGCTGGACTCTTGCAATGATCCTCCAGGTCAGATATGTCCGATGATTGCCACAGAGGATTCGTTTTTCGTTTGAATACGTGGATAATTGATGCGTCTTTGAATTCTAAATTGGTGGCTTCTTTTCACCACATAGTGGAAAATAACTCACCACATAGTGTAAAACAATTTAGGCAGGTTGTCACACACATGAGCTATTTCATACGAAAATATGACTTCTAGCACGTTCGTCACATGATGTCAGTTTCTTTGGAAATGGAGACCCTCCTGCTATGTTAATCTCTGCAGGTATTGCATCTGATCCTGGATTCTTCCCAGGTTTCGGGAGATTTATCGCTTTCACTGTTTCAGAGACGGCTTGGAACTCATCAAGAAGCAAATTTCATTCCACCTGTGATAGACTGCTTATAGCGTCAACACTGATTGAGCGTTGGCCCATTTTATCAAGATAGCTTCTTTATCAGTCAGAGATTAGTGCCATCTGTATTATGGATCTGAATGGTTCATTATCTCTGAGTCGACCATAAAAAAACTCTGGGGACCGTAAACTATCAAGGCCATTTAAAAAACTTCTTTATATCCTTTCTGTCTGCAAAGGACTGGATTTAATCAGCCTTGCTGTTCAGCCAGGAGTCTTGTATATATCTGAGCCTAGTCTAGACTGCCTTACATAAGATCGAATAGACAGCCTTCTTAGATACTTAGGTATGCATTGTGATTTTGTGTTTCTCTTCAAGTAGTCTATGGATACTGAGGTTGTTTCTCTTCAAGTAGTCTATGGATTGCTTCGTCATTCTCGTCAAACCAGTCTTTGTGTTTGAAGATACTGACCATAGGAAATTCATTGCTGAAGAGCAAACAGTGTCTGTTAAGACTGACTGGTTCTCTTCTGGATCCACTGAACTGAATTTCAATTAAGCTAAACGCCTGCATATATCACAGATGACTGCTTGTCTCTTCCTGTCTTGTTTCCAGTCTCTTTCGCCCTTCCTAAACTTGCGGTCGCCGTGCAGGCTGGTTTTGCAAGCTGAGTTTGTTGATAACAAGTCTATGATAGGCCCAACTGTCTGCACCCAAGTCTTTGTCACTGTAACAGTCTATCCTCTCTGTCCTTCCTTCGCACTATGACATAGTCATGATATACATAGCCAGCTGCTAAACCATGTATGACTTAAACTTTAAAGATTTCAGCCTCATAATGAGCGTATACTGATTAAGATAGACCTTTAGCTTTTCATGACAAAAAGTGAAAATGGGGAGAGAACGCATGCCACATACAAATGTCTAAGCCCAAGAGTGAAGCATGCTTAAATCAGTGGCCTAACGGAATGCATGTACATTAGCTTTACAAATACGGTACAACTAGTTATATTCCGCCTATTGAAATGCATTCATTTACATTTATATTCGTTCGCTGACCGTCTATTGGTGTTCCTATTAGGGTCTAGTTGTTTCATGTTTGTGCTTCTTTCCCTTTGGTGTCTCTGATCGGAGCTGTGGGTTAATTGTATCGATTCCTGATCATTGCTTTGACTTCTATTCAAGACAGCATGTAGCTCTTATTAAGCTGGGCAGTGCATTCCATAGCTTTGGCGAGCAATAAGAATAGGGTTCACCATAAAGATTCTTTCTAGATCTTGGTATTGACAATGAGTGGCCATTAACTATTCTGTGGCACAGGTTTGTACTAGGCATGCTGGATTAAGGCTTTGTATGTGAGTATAGCCGACAAGGAATAAATGACCAGTCCAATTCATGAAACATAGGTGTGGAGGTTGTGATATAATCTGGACTGAGTAGTATTCGTGCAGCGCGCTTCTGTAGCAAATCGTTCAATATTTAATTTGGAGGATGTGTCCTTTGTAAATCAGTAGGAGTACATATTTCCTTTGTATCATATGCAGGCTACCTTTTTGCAAGGATTTTTTTGTTCATAATGACATAGTCAGGATCCAAGTTTGAACGAACAAGGCCTTTATGGAAACCAAGTGTTCTATTCGCCTTAGTACACATGTTGCTTAAGTGTGTATACCATCTCAAATGTGTGTGATTGTCACACCATAATTCACATTCTCGAGGACCGTTCCCGTAAAGGTGTTAGAAGCCTCAATTTTATTGGTTCTCTTCCTAGTTATTTGCATAAGATTGCTTTTAACGGGCTAAAAGCTCATGCCCCATTTTCGTGCCCAAAATCCTGATCTATCTATTGTCGTCTGAAGTTTCATTGAGTCCTCTGTATCTCTGATACACAGTCGTCTGCGAACAGTCTTTTTTTCTGAGTCAATGTCAGTGGAAATATCATTAATGTACAGGCAGAATAGAGAGTCGTGGGAACAAATTGCACAGGACAGAGCAAACTGTCAGAAGAGATGCCAGTGAATACGTGGCAAAAAAAAAAAAATCAGTGAAGCTGAGCAGACACGAGCACAGCGCAAAGCCAGAGCTAAGGCATCACCAACAGAGCTGTCTTCCTCTAGCCTCTGTTGCTCTATTTGCAACAGACAGTTCGGAGCTAGAATGTGTCTCATCAGCCATCTTAGAACATACAAACACTAAGATTGGTCATTGACAGTAATGATAGACGAACTATTACAGGAAGAATATTTGTTTGTATTGAAGTTTAACGGCCCAGTCAACACTATTTAGGTCATTTTTGAGCCGGTCAGTTTACCTTTCCACACTTTTCCTTGGCAGACTTGTACGCAAGCGGTTAACCAGTAAAGTGCACATTCTTTCGCCAGAAACTGACAACTGCCCTTCTTGAATCAGCGGAAGGGAGAGAATGACCATAGAAAAGATTTCATGATCCGGCAGGTATCGAACCCGCGTCCTCCTGATCACCAGTCAGACGCGCATCCGACTGAGCTACCGAGGCCGGAGTACAGGGAGAATAACAGTGGACTAAAAACAGTCCATTGTAAACTGGAGCCCATTCTGAAGATTCATCATTAACAACTATTCGCTGTTTTCTGTAACAAAGAAAATAATCTATTTAAATTTGGATTTAAGTAGTTCATGTGGTGGGGTGTCAAAAGCCTTCTCGAAGTTCAGAATACATGTCATGCTCGTAGTTGATATGCATCTTACTTTTTCAAACCAAATCATAGCTTTTGACAGTGTACTTGCAAATTACGTTGCATTTCGCTACATTACATACTCGTACCATGTGTATGAATAATTGAACCATCCGAATATACGTCACTGTGGCAATGATCTGCAAATTACATTACCATAACTCATCCGTGCGACATCTTGGCATTCTTTCATATCTCCAAAATGGTGACTTTTCTGATGGGGTATGCATTATTGTTCTATTTGTACTCCAAACATGGGTTGTGGGTGCTCGTAAGAACCGCCTCATTGAGGCGGTCTTAACGAGTACCCACAACCTATATATTGGAACAGAAATACCCCTGTAAACCCCAGTTTTCTCTATATAAAGTAGGGTTTACGAGGGTGTTCATTGCACAGACTTGTTAACTTGATGGTCTATATCTAGAATAGGCTTGGTCCTAAAATAGACCCCCGATGAACCTCTTATGTTATTGTCGCTACTTTGATATTCTACTACCCATCGGGGCTTGAAGAAATAAATAGGCTGAATGATGTTTCCACGCAGAGCTGAATCTGACCCACACACGAGTACTGGTAAACCGCCTAGAGGATCTAAGCCTGCCCAGCCAAAGCGGTGTGAGTGTCGGACCGTCCATGCTTATAAACCCTATTGGTTTCATTGGGCGATCCGCCCCCGCCCATAAGGGCTTGAAGAAATATATGGGCTGCATGATGCTTCCACGCAGAGCTGAATCCGGCCCGCACACACTAGTACTGGTAAACCGCTTAGAGGATCTAAGCCTGTCCAGGAACCGCGGTGCGAGGCGGACCGTCCATGCTAATAAACCCTATTGGTTTCATTGGGCGACAGGGCTTGAGATATCCTTTCATCTCAATGTCGGGTAAATGTCCCACAAAATTGGAAGCAACGTCTCCAAAATGACATTTACAGTGTTGACGGGGACGTTAAACCTCAAATCAAACAAATTCATTTGGCGACAGGGCTTGAGATGTTACTTCATCTCAATGTCGCGTAAAAGTCCCACAAAATTGGAAGCAACGTCTCCAAAATGACCTTTTCAGTGTTGACGGGGGCGTTAAACCTCAAATCAAATAAAACAAAACTACTTGTTGATGGCGTGCGAGTTGGACCGTTCATGCATATGCATTGGGTGACAGGGCTTGAGATGTTATTTCATCTCAGTGTCGGGTAGAAGTACCACAAAATCGGAAGCAACGTCTCCAAAAATGACCTATATAGTGTTGAGGATGATGTTAAGCATCAAATCAAACAAACAAAAAATTGTTGGCGGCTATGCAGATAGGATGTTAACAAGTTAAGGGCCGCATCACTGGAATGATCAACAAGATCAAATGCTTTCTAATAGGCCATTGTTTTTGTCAAAGCTTGACAACTTCCCTTCTCGAATCTGCGGAAGACACCTTAGAAAATACTCGATGTTCAGTCTGCACGAAAGCTGTTGCCGGACCCGGCGGAAAAAGAACGCAACATCTCTGATCACAAGTCGGACGCGCATCCGAATGAACCACTGAGGCCGGCTTTTTCAGACAATATATCAATTTCTGTAGTTATTAAACAAACGTCTTCGTACAGTGTTGCCGTCTGAGAAAAATACACGTCCCCTACGGGATGAACAGCGCCGCAACATAACTATGGCAAGAGCAACTATTTACCAGCTGGCAGGCCAGATCATATTGTTAGAGTCGTCTCCCTGTCATCACTTTCAAGAAACACTGACAGAACTGATGGAGCGTAGGCTGGACAACTGATCCTGAACGGTAGATTAGACATTTCTTTAACCCCTACTTTCCTGTACTGTCAGCAAACAATGAAGACCCTGCGCGGCGTGTGTCACTTAAATTCCTGTACTGTAAGCAGATACTGTAGACCCTGATCAGACGGCGCAGAACATGGCGTCTGGTCTGGGTCTACACTGTTTGCCAAGCCAAACCCATGTTGCCTGTCCAGATTCTATAGATAACCCTATTATACAACACGCTGACTTCACACGGCTAGTTTTCTATAAATAGCCGTTACCTGGATTTCCTACAAAACGGTGATAAGCACTGAGGAGTTCCTATTCTTAGTAACTTTGTGTCGGTCGTTAAACAATCGACCCAAAATGCTGAGTAGAGGACCTAAACATATATAAGTCCCGCCAAAACAAAACCTGTCTTCAGGATAGTCACAAACAAGCCTGTTCAGCTACACAGACTACCAAGATTTATGACATTACAACAAGACAACAGTGTGACATAGTCACACTGGTAAAGGCAAGCGCGCAGGGTAAGGAACAAACACACCGGATAAGGAATTTTTTTCCGCTCAGGATAAAAAAGAAAATGGCGGAATGGGTATCACATGTGCAGGTTTGTTGTTGTTCTAGATCTCGTGACATGGTTACTAATCAATACGGCTGCTCACATTAGCTTCACGGAAGACACGTATTATTCACAAATTTATCTTCGATGGTCCGAATTCGACAGTTACATCCAGTCAAACGGAGAACCGGACACAGTGGAGCTACTCCACCGCGAAATCTCATTATTTTACATGAAACGCTCGACTGGGAAGATGGCATGCACTTTTTTGTTGGTTGTAGACATACACATGATAACTCGGATTGTTGCAAATACGATTTAAGGAAAAAATGAAATTAGAAGGCCCACAGAGAGAAATCCTAGTTCAATTTTCAATACAACGCCTACGGGCAAGGAAATGGGTACAACGCATATGATAAGACACAAAATTTTCCGGGGGAAATGGTTGTTGTATGGTCGTAGCACTAGTAAATTTCCATCTCAGATTAGGTTTCCCGATATTAATAATTAGTCCTACATAGTTTAACGCACCGATTGTGATCTTTAGGAAACGTCCAAAGTTTGCGTGCATTGTCTTGGCATGCGCATTGCTGTGGTTCTAGCAATATAATCATCCCCTATGGGGGATAGATGGATTGGGTTCATCGCGATCATGAATTAGAAATGATGTATTTGTCCATGCAGTATTTCTGGAAGAAAATTGTATCCTTGTTCTTTTGGCTGAAAATAAGGTAGATACCTTCGCCAAATTCGTGAGACATACCTATTACATGGTCATTAAAGGGCCTGATATGATTTGGCTTCTTTTTGATCCTCACTCAAATCCTCTTCAGTGTGCGACGTTCACTTGCTAACAGGCTTCGTTAATGGAAACATACACAGAAACGAGTTGTTTCGTCTTCAAGTATTTTCAGAATAACTTGACGTTTGATGTGTCTTTATTGACTTAATAAATTATGACGAAAATAGTAAGAAAAGTGTGATAAAAGTATACCCCTTCGAAAGAAAAAGACAATAGAAAGTGCCCTTAGCAACACTGTTTCAATTGGCGCATTAATATATCAGGTAGCTGTAGCACTGCTCATCGTTTGTACACTAAGTGCATGAGTCGTATCTTGTTACCCCACCCACTTGCGTTATCATGGAGATATACGAAAAATGAAAAATTACAGAATCAAAATGAAACAGGTATCAAATTATTCCTTGGTTTCTAACTAAGAAAATGAGAAATAACAAGATATATTTAGCTTTACTATGAACGGATTTATGGCAATTTTATGTTGACATTTCTGATAATGACCAAAAATTAATTTATGAAAAAATAAACACACACAGAGTTCACCTTGCATTTCTTTTATTTTCACCACATGTTAACATATAAAAACGTTATCTGTATACAAAATATAAAATATGTATAGCCAAGGCTAGGCTGTAATATTTTGAAAGCCATAAAGGTGACAAATTTTGCAATTTTGGTCAAAATCAGCTGGGGGTAGGGGTAAAGTCATGGTTAAACATACCTTATTTGTGAATGGCAAAACATTTTATTGCTCACCATACAACATTTATGAAACAAATATTCCAGGGGTGGGGTGGGGGGGGGGGGGGGCAGATATAATTGAAGATCTTAACAGGCCCTTTGTACGCAGTTCGTCGTCGGATATAAGGCAAATATTGTTTGTTTGATTTGAGGTTTAACGTCCTCGTCAACACTGTAAAGGTCATTTTGGAGACGTTGCTTCCAATTTTGTGGGACTTTTACCCGACACTGAGATGAAACGACATCGCAACCCCTGCCGCCCAATGAAACCAATAGGTTTATAGGCATTGGTGGGTCGACTCGCACAGCTTTGCTTGGGCAGGCTTAGATCCTCTAAGCAGTTTACCCATACTCGTGTGTGGGTCGGTTTCAGCTCTGCGTGGAAGCATCATGCAGCCCATCTATTTCTTAAGCCCCGATGGGCAAGACAAACATTAAAGTATGTACATGTATTTATGCCGGCCTCGGTAGCTCAGTCGGTTTCGCGTCTGCTGGTGATCCGGAGGGCGCGGGTTCGACACCTGCCGGGGTCGGTAACATTCTTTCGTGGAGATTGATCATGAAACCTTTACTACGGTCATTCTCTCCCTTCCGCTGATTCAAGAAGGGCAGTTGTCAGTTTCTGGCGAAAGAATGTACAGTGTACTGGTTAACCGCTTACGTATAAGCCTGCCCAGGAAAAGTGTGGATAGGTAAACTGACCGGCTAAAATGACCTAAAATAGTGTTGACAGTGCCTTTAAACTCTAAAACAAACAAACAAACCAAGAGGCATTACTGAAAACAAACCCAAAAACATTTAAATGTCAAGTTGCACAGGACATTATATTAGCCTTGCCAAGTTGTCCTACCCAATATTTTCTTACGAACCACATTCTCCTTGACCGAATTCTCCTAGGTCAAATCGTCCGGGCCAAATCGCCCTAGATTCATAGTGTATGGGTATGTGTGGGGGTGGGGTGGAATACATTGCGAGAACCAGAGCAATGCACATGCCAAGACAATGCACAAAAACTTTGAACGTTTCCTAAAGATCACAATTTGTGCTTTAAACTATATAGGACTAATTATTATTATCGGAAAACCTAATCTGAGATGGAAAGTCCTTGTGCTACGACCATACAACAACCATTTTCCCCGGAAAATGTTGTGTCTTATCATATGCGTTGTACCCATTTCCTTGCCCGTGGGCGTTGGTTTGAAAATTGAACTTGGAATTCTCATTGTGTGCCTTCTAATTTCACATTTTCCTTAAATCGTATTTGCAACAGTCCGATTTATCATGTGTATGTCTACAACCAACAAAAAAGTGCAAGCCATCTTCCCAGAAGAGCGTTTCATGTAAAATAATGAGATTTCGCGGTGGAGTAGCTCCACTGTGTCCGGTTCTCCGTTTGACTGGATGCAATTGTCGAATTCGGACCATCGAAGTTAAATTTGTGAATAATATGTGTCTTCCGTGAAGCTAATGTGAGCAGCCGTATTGATTAGTAACCATAGCACGAGATCTAGAACAACAACAAACCTGCACATGTGATACCCATTCCGCCATTTTCTTTTTTATCCTGAGCGGAAAAATTTTCTTATCCGGTGTGTTTGTTCCTTACCCTGCGCGCTTGCCTTTACCAGTGTGATAGTGCATTCGATCATATCTCCAAAACGCTTATTTTTCTGGTGGAAATTTGTGATATTTTACTTATTTATACTCCGAACATAGAGTGTGAGTGCTCCTTAGAATCGTTCCATTGAGACGGTTCTAACGAGTACCCACAACCTGTATCTTGGAGCAGAAATATTTGTTTGTTTGTATTGGAGTTTATCGGCCCAGTCAACACTATTTTAGGTCATTTTAAGTCAGTTTACCTATCCACACTTTTTCCGGGCAGGCTTATGCGTAAGCGGTTAACCAGTACAGTGCACATTCTTTCGCCAGAAACTGACAACTGCCCTTCTTGAATGGAGCAGAAATAAGAACAATAATCTATACCCCTATAAACCCCCGTTTTCTCTATATAAAGTAGGGTTTACAGGGGTGTTCCTGACACGAACTTATTAACATGATAAGATCCTAGATAGAGAACCTAGAGGTACTGTACACTCGAAGCAGCGAACACAAAGGTGCATACCAGACTGTGCGCATGCGCAGTCTGATCTGCACCTTTGTTGTTCGCAAATGACAAAACCCCTTTTTAATGACGTAGCCCATACTTTTTTCAGGCTCACTTTTCATGTGAAATGTCGTATGAAATGCAAGCCTTATTTTCTTTGAAAAATAACTCAACATGCTTGAAAATGTCGTCTGTAAAGTATTTGTGTTTGGCGCTTTAAGAGTTAATGCATTAGCGCTGAAAGGAATCGTCCATTTAGTTTTGGGTAGGTTCTTTTGCAGTATAAGGTTGTGACTGGTCTGTACTTCGTGCTCAGTTCCTGCCTCGTTCTACTGTGTCTGACCTGGATCTACACATTTTGCTAGTGTCCCTTTCCTTTTCTGCAGTTTTTAATACATCAGATGATTATGTTTTATTCTGCTAGTTCTCTTTTCACACGTCCACTTGACATGCCACTTTTGATGATAAAAGGGACGGTACTCATGTTGACAGTCCACTTCTTTGTAGTTGAGTTGCCTCCCTGGTAAAAGGCGGCTGCGAAAATGCGAAAAGAAATAAATTTTGAAAAAAAAAAAAAAAATGACACCCCTTAATTTTGGAATGGACTCCTGCTATATGTATAAATAAGGAGGAGGGTTTCATTTGGTACAAATGGAGTTAAGTGACGCGACAAACTATAGAACATGTTTCTATGACATAAATTCTAGTAGCGAAAATGTGATGAATGTTTTTACCGTTAATTTGAATAGTATTAAAATGGTAAATTAGCAAAAATACGCGAGGGTATCTGACTTTAAACTATACTAATTAAAATATTCATTACACCAGGAAAATGTGATTTGAAATTTAAGTAGAAAAAATGATTTTTCTTTCCTCGAAAGTCAAATTTAAGGAAATCATATAAAACAAAATTGGGTCATTTTAAATTCTTCTTTTTTAATCGGGATTTTCGGAGCTGTAAAACTGTCGGTACAGGTTAGTTCCAGAAGCATCCATGGTGAGTGGTTACGCTACTCGCCTTGTAAACCAGGGATCGCAGGATCGATCCCGGGCTTCATCAGACTTTCGGATGAGTCTTTAAACCGAGGTCCCGTCTCCGTATGACCTTAGCTGTTGGTGGGACGTAAAACTAGAACACTCACTCATTCACAGGTTAGTTTCCTTGATTTGATATGCGACATGATACCAATTGTCCTGTGGGTTGATTTTGTTGTTTGAATTGATGTTTGACGTCCCCGTCAACACTATTTAGGTCATTACGGAGACGTTGCTTCCAATGTTGTGGGACTTTTACCCGACATTGAGATGAAATGATATCTCAAGCTCTGTCGCCCAATGAAACCAAAATACTTATATGCGCTAGACGGTCTGACTCACACAACTTTGCCTGGGCTAAGCGGTTTACCCGTACTCATGTGTGGTCAGTTTTAGCTCTGCGTGGAAGCACCACGCAGCCCAATCTATTTCTCCAAGCCCCGATGCCATGGCGGGGGCGACCCGTATGTTCACTGGCAAAATCCACACTCACACAAAATAACAAACAAACAAAATTATAACATATGAAATTGTTTATAAACTAGAATGACGTCCACCTTATCAAATCCCATGGAGAACGTATAAGGGACATATAAGACCTCGCCACACAATCATTGTCTGAAACTTGAAAAAAATACGTACTCGTATGTATACATACAGACAAGTATTAGGCATTCTGTCCTTATTAATGTGTAGGTTATGCATGTATTTTTATTTGTACTTTTTTTCCATAACCTGGGTCCATGGAATTAAACGATGTGCTATGAAAGTATATGAATTGTATTAACGAAAGAATCTCTGCACTAAATAGGGTTGTAGGGGAAAATGGAATATTGCGTCTCTCCTAAACTGTAAATAAAGTTTCCCGTTGACTTCAAGACATATCATTTTAATCCTTATATGACAATGTAATCTCCAACCTAATAAGTTTGCTGTGGTCTATTTCCAATACCAGGTTTGTTTTGTTTCCGGTAAGTTTTGCAAAAATGTGTGTACTTTAACATCACGAAAACACACCTATATAATTTTGACCCCCTTGAACCCCACTTTTATATAGTAAAACTGGGGGTTTACAGGGGTAAACCTTATTTTTCTTATTTCTGCTCTAAAGTATAGAGGCGGTTCTAACGAGTACCCACAACCTATATTTTGAGCAGAAATAAGAAAAATATCACAATTTTTCATCTTAAAATTTTCATTTTTTCGGCGATAAAGGTTATACTGTATTTGTAGAGGCGTGTTTCCGTAATGGCAAACATTGTTGACCCAAATCAGACGCTGCGTTCTGTGTCGTCTGATCAGGGTCTGCAGTGTTTGCCAATGTCCCACAAAAAGGGCCGCTAGGCATATGTGGGTTAAACTCGATGGTGATATTCTAAACAGTACACTCAACAGTCATTTATTTAACATAACACAGAAAAGATTTACTTAATGCATTTACATTATCGCCCGTGACCTACATCACGAAAACACGTCTATATCATTTTTACTCCCTTGAACCCCACTTTTATGTAGTGAAACTGGGGTTTACAGGGGTAAACCTTATTTTTCTTATTCTTCTCTAAAATATAGATTGTGGGTACTCGTTAGTACCGCCTCGATGAGGCGGTTCTAACGAGTATCCACAATCAATATATTGTGCAGAAATAAGAAAGATACCACAATTTTTCATCTTAATTTTTTCGGTGGTAAAGTTTACAATGTATTTGTATAGGAGTGTTTTCGAAATGGAACTTTTAGCAGCCCTTCCTTACTGCTTCGAATTTTCTCTGTCTCAAACAGATTTTCATGGTCCTACAATTGATGAAGTTATTGACGCTCCAAAAATAGACGGCCCCCGCCCATCGGGGCTTGCAGAAATAGATGGGCGGCACGATGCTTCCACGCAGAGCTGAAACAGACCGTACACGTGCACTGGTAAACCGCTTAGAGGATCTAAGTCTGTCCAGGCAAAGCGGTGCGAGTCGGTCCACCCATGCTTATAAACCCTATTGGTGTCATTGGGCGACAGGGCTTGAGATGTCATTTCATCTCAACGTCGAGTAAAAGTCCCACACAATTGGAAGCAACGTCTCCAAAATGACCTATACAGCGTTGACGGGGACGTTAAATCTCAAAGCAAACAAAATACTGACTCTACAAAAATTGGACCGCTTGCCGGTCTTAACGGAAGTGGTGAATATTTTTGTCCGAGTGTTTATATACTTCTATGAAAAGTAGCCACAAAATATATACATATATCAAAAACCAGATCATGCTTTATAAATTGAATAAATATCCCACTTGAAAATATATTTAGCTGTCTGCAAGTGAATTTGCAGAAAAGAAACCACTTGAATATTAATATCCCATTAACAATTATAAATTTTGCTATTCTTATAATTTTAGACGGGTCATGACAAAATGGATGCTTATCGCTTATGCGAACTGCAAAGGCTCATCACTAAATACACGCCTATATAATTTTGACCCCCTTGAACCCCACTTTTATATTGTAAAACTTGGGTTTACAGGTGTAAATCTTAGTTTTCTTATTTCTGCTCTAAAATATAGATTGTGGGTACTCGTTAGAACCGCCTCGACGAGGCGGTTCTAATGAGTACCAACAATCTATATTATGAGCAGAAACAAGAAAAATATCACAAGTTTTCATCTTAAAATTTTCCTTTTTTCAGCGGTAAAGTTTACAATGTATTTGTATAGGAATGTTTTCGAAATGTTTCAGTACACAATGACTGAATCCAGAAAGAACAAGCCTGTGGCTGCGAGGACTGAATTTATTTATGTGCAGCAAACCTGCTTTTCTCGAAAAATAGCATATACGTGGCGTCTGATCGAGATCTACAGTTTTGCTTAAAAGACTGGAATTTAAAGGTTAAACGAAACAGTCAGTTTTTATATATAGTCTCAGTCCAGCCTTCACTCAGAGCCAATCAACCCACCAGTGATGTCAGTCATTACGAAAGCATGCCTATTGAAATACATTGCAAATTTTACCGCCCAAAAAATGAAAATTTTCAGATGAAAAATAACAATATTTTTCTTATTTCTGCTCAAAATATAGACTGTGGGTTCTCATTACAACCGCCTCGTAGTACAACCGCCTCTACGAGGCGGTCCTAACCAGTACCCACAATCTATAGTTTAGAGAAAAAATAAGAAAAATATATAAGGTTTAACCCTGTAAACCCCAGTTTTACTATATAAAAGTGGGGTTCAATAGGCTCAAAATTATATAGGCGTGTTTTTGTGATGGTTTTGGTTTTAATTAACAGTAGATCACTCTAGGTAAGGAAGACAAAAATTCTACGAAAGAGTGGGCTAGCGCTCCCCCTGGAAAAGCATATATCACCCCCTTTACCCATATATACTCGTAACATAGAAAGTCCGAAATAATAGCTTTGCACGTCCCATTACGAAAACATGCCTATTCAAATATATTGAAAATTTTACCAACAAAAAATGAGAATTTTCAGATAAAAAAAAAATATTATTCGTATTTCTGCTCAAAACAAAAATTATGGGTACTCGTTAGAACCGCCTCGTCGAGGCGGTTCTAACGAAAACCCACAATCTTTATTTTAGAGCAGAAAAACGAAAAATATCAGAATATCCATAATCTTCTATTTTTGTGCAGAAATAAGAGAAAATATACATCTTTGTAAACCCTACATTTACTATATAAATGTGTGTATGTGTGTGTGTTGGGGGGGGGGGGGGGTGCGGTTCAGAGGGTCAACATTATACAAGCGTGTTTTCGTGATGCGTTCTAGTGTTGTATCTACTGTGAGTTTCACGCACATGATTAACGCATTGTGCTGCGTCTGATGTATATCTACATGTTCCGTTTATTGGGACGGTAGGCGTATATGGGTTAATAGTTTATGAAGGTCAGCAACTTAGACATGCCCTAAAGCATCATCTGATATAAACACAGATTTGCGTGCTAGCATTATGTTTAATCAGATATAATTTACAACTTAGGCGATCTACATGCCATAAAATGGCTTAAAAGTTAATATAGCGAGAAAAACCTCCTGACCACTGGCTAATATTACACCGTAAAATTGTCAAAATCATTGCTCTTGATAATGAAAAAAATAATCTAAAAATTATATCCTCCCCGAGGTGCTGCTCTAGTGCATGTATTGATAGTTTATATACATTTACGCATATGCATTTTTGATAATGAAAAATAAAAAAAAACCTGTTTTTTATGTTGAGGTTTAACCTCCCCGTTAACACCCTTTAAGTAATTTTCGAGACGTTGCTTCCGACTCTGCAAGGACAACAGACCTTGCCCAGCTGTAAGGACGCCAAAGTAACAAAGTAGAAGTGAAGGCAATGATCAGGAATCGATACAATTAACACACAGCCCCCGTCAGAGACACCAAAGGGAAAGATACATAAACATAAAATAACTATACCCTAAAGGAAAATAGCGGAAAGCCAAATGGACGGTTACTTTCCCACAAAATGGCCGAAATGGCTATCCAGAAAAAAATATATATTATTTAAGCGATTCACTCACTAAAAGAACAATGAACCAGCGCACAAAATATCATACAATAAGTCGTGCGCCCAACGAAGACTCAGATCAGCCTGCGCATCCGCGCAGTCTGATCAGAGTCTTCATTGTGCGCTCTAAGGACAGCTAAGGGCCCAATGCTCCTTCATGCAGCAAGAGAAGTCTCCGGTTAAACTATATGGATGCGCAGGTCGACACCCAACCACCCCATCCGACCACCATGAGAGTTTTTGCCAATAGAGGATGTGCCAGTTTTAGAAGAGTATGCACACTCCACATTCTTGTCATTTTCAAGACGCCTGTGTCTGGAATCCTGCCTTGCCACTTAATTGTATGGAAGTGGTTCATTCTTTTGGCATGCCGTTGGTAAACTGTGCACGTTTCGCATGCGTACAATAGTGTTGGCAGCACCACAGGTCTTTAGACTTGCAGCTTAATGTCAAATCTGATTCCACGTCGATGTTGTAGTCAGAAAGCAACACAAGCTTTTGCAATCCTGGCATTGACTTCATCACCAAAGTGTACGATTATAGCCAATGGGCTTCAAGGCCGGTGAACTTGTCTACCACTTTGACCTGTCACTGTAATGACAGGCTTCTTGTCAGGCTTGCCAGGTACTCATCGACATCCTTTTTGATGCTGATTGTGAGGTCATAGATGTTCTGATTCATATCTTTTTGCATCTTTTCTGTTGAAGCACCCATTGCCATGTCACCAGCAAAGCGGAACTCGTCTAGCACCTCTGTCTGCACTTTGGATTTGGCTTGCAACCTTCTGAGATTGAAAAGCTTCCCATCAAAACAATACCGAGCATCATGCTGAACAGTGTTAGGGCTAGCACACAGCCTTGCTTGAATGAATGGATCAGTTTTCCGTTTGAATAGTATATAGGTGGATAATTGACACATACTTTTCTCCGCGTTATGTGAAATAACTTTCTTTGCGACTAGAGTACTCTGGTCCTGGAGCGGAGCAGTATTGCTTTCACCGTTTTAGAGACAGTTGGGAACTCGTGAGACAACAGATTACATTCCATCTGTGGTAGTCTATTGATACCGTCATCATTGATAGTTGGTGGCTAATTGAGAACACTATCAAAAAGTGCTCAGTCCTTCTTTTCAAGATAACTTTGCCAGTCATAAGTCTTGCCTAAATCTGGGCTTAATCTGGAATCTCTTGCATATATTTGAATATGAGGCCTTTTCGATAGTGAGTTGGTATGCCTGAGGTGTGCCTTGTGTTTTTGGTGTTTCTCTTCGAGCAGTCCCTGGATTCCTTTGTTATTCTCGTCAAGCCAGTCTTGCCGTTTACGAGGTGCCGATCCAAGGGAATCCATTGCTGAAGAGTGCATGATGTATGGTTGCGAGTTGGCATGCAGAGGACTGTGTCGACGTCTCTGAAGACTGTCCCGTTTTCTTCTGCACCGCCTAACCTGAGTTCCATAGCATCTAAACGGCTGCAGATATCATTGATGAAGGCTTTCCTTTTGCTGTTTTCTTTAAGCTTAGAGTCATCCAGTCGTCTGGGCACTTTCTTGCCTTGTGGTCGCCGTACAGGCTAAATGCTGACAACAAGCCTGTGATCTGTTACACTGTCAACACCACAATAGTCTTTGTCATAAAATAAAAATATCACAATTTTTCATAAAAAAAAATCGATTTTTCGGAGGTAAAGTTTACAATGTATTTGTATAGGCGTGTTTTCGTAATTGTGCGAGTTGGCATGCAGATGACTGTGTCATTGCTATTACACTTTCCCACTCCTTCAGTCCCAATCATTCCTTCCCTAGGTTGATGGTCTGCGCCCACTCTAGAATTGAAGTCCACCAGGAGCATGAGTCGATCTGTTAGGGTGTAGCAAAAACCACAGAATCCGAATCATTGTAGAACATGTCTTTGACCTCATCTTGGTTGGTCATTGTGGGTGTATTGTTTGTTTGATTTGAGGTTTAACGTCCCCGTCAACACTGTATAGGTCATTTTGGAGACGTTGCTTCCAATTATGTGGAACTTTTATCCGACATTGAGATGAAATGACATCTCAAGCCCTGTCGCCGAAACCAATAGGGTTTATAAGAATGGACGGTCCGACTCGTACCGCTTTGCCCCGGCAGGCTTAGATCCTCTAAGCAGATTACCAGTACTCGTGTGCGGTCGGTTGCAGCTCTGCGTGGAAGCATCGTGCAGCCCATCTATTTCTTCAAGCCCCGGCGGGGGCAAAATTGTGGGTGCATAGGTACTTACAATAGTTGCAAGCCTCTTGCTAGATAAGGGCAGTCTCTTTCTCATCAGGCGGTCATCTATGCCTTTCAGAAGTCCTGAGAGCTTGCTGACTGGGTGTGATTGATGGCGAAACCTACCCCTGCTTCACGCCACTCTTCTTTCTTGCGTCCACTTCATAAGAAACTGTAGCTAGCACTCACTTCTTTTAATAGCCCTTCCTCTGCAAGGCAAGTATCAGTCAGAGCTGCAATCTCGACTTTGAAGCAGTGCAGTTCTCAACCAACTAGAGCTGTTATTCGATGCTGTCTGTCTGAACCAGCATTGTACATCAATGTGCGCACATTCCATGCACCGATTGTCAAAGGTATCACCTTGTCGTTTTCTTTCTAAATTGACCGCTAAGTCGGTTCCCTTCTCTAGCCCCTTCCCCATGCTAAGTTGGTGAGCAGTGCGATCCAATGAAGTTATGCTCAGTCACTCAAGCTGGCTGTCGAATTCCCCATGCTAATTCATTTTTAGGAAAACGACATATAGAAGCAAGCCGTCTGTGTGGAGGTCCGCGATTACCCTCTCTTGCTGCTTTGTGGCTCGCCCATCTCCTCCTGGCTTCTTGTGGGACTTGCATATTTGTTCTTGCTGTGAGTGTGTGTATCTGAATAACCCTTTTTGTACCAAATGAAATCTTCCTCCTTATATATGGCACGAGTCAATTTCAAAGTTTAGGGGTGTCAGGTTGTGTTTTCTTCAAATTTTATTGGGAAATGGTTGATTTTTTTCGCAAACAGTATAGGCCCTGATCAGACGCCGCGTCTGATCTGGGCCTGCATTGTTTGCCATCTACCCGTTTTGGGGTATCCGGTACTAAATGGTTTAAGATCAAATGATCTTGGTCTCAACTGTTTGTTACATGTAATGCACGATGTTTGGGATGCTAGTCATATAAGGGTTAGTTCTTGCAATGGTAATGTTTTAATGTACCTTCAATAAATTAGTTGTGTGAAGTTGGCTCTGCAATCGCCCATCTGCATTCAGCTCTGCATAAGACTTAACAGGATTCCCTTAATGTAACAGGATTCCTGTTAAGTCTAACCCAGAGCTCGACCTAGCTCGACATAGCTCTGCATAAACTTTCAATTCGGCAGTCTTATGCAGAGCTCGACATAGCTCGACGTAGCTCTGCATACTACTTTCAATGTGCCAGTCTTATGCAGAGCTCGACATAGATCGACGTAGCTCTGCATACAACTTTCAATGTGCCATACTTATGCAGAGCTCGACATAGCTCGACGTAGCTCTGCATACAACTTTCAATGTGCCAGTCTTATGCAGAACTCGACATAGCTCGACATAGCTCTGCATACAACTTTCAATTCGCCAGTCTTATGCAGAGCTCGACATAGCTCGACGTAGCTCTGCATACAACTTTCAATGTGCCAGTCTTATGCAGAGCTCGACATAGCTCGACGTAGCTCTGCATACAACTTTCAATGTGCCAGTCTTATGCAGAGCTCGACATAGCTCGACGTAGCTCTGCATACAACTTTCAATGTGCCAGTCTTATGCAGAGCTCGACATAGCTCGACGTAGCTCTGCATACAACTTTCAATGTGCCAGTCTTATGCAGAGCTCGACATAGATCGACGTAGCTCTGCATACAACTTTCAATGTGCCAGTCTTATGCAGAGCTCGACATAGCTCGACGTAGCTCTGCATACAACTTTCAATGTGCCAGTCTTATGCAGAGCTCGACATAGCTCGACGTAGCTCTGCATACAACTTTCAATGTGCCAGTCTTATGCAGAGCTCGACCTAGCTCGACATAGCTCTGCATACAACTTTCAATGTGCCAGTCTTATGCAGAGCTCGACATAGCTCGACGTAGCTCTGCATACAACTTTCAATGTGCCAGTCTTATGCAGAGCTCGACATAGCTCGACGTAGCTCTGCATACAACTTTCAATGTGCCAGTCTTATGCAGAGCTCGACATAGCTCGACGTAGCTCTGCATACAACTTTCAATGTGCCAGTCTTATGCAGAGCTCGACATAGCTCGACGTAGCTCTGCATACAACTTTCAATGTGCCAGACTTATGCAGAGCTCGACCTAGCTCGACATAGCTCTGCATACAACTTTCAATGTGCCAGTCTTATGCAGAGCTCGACATAGCTCGACGTAGCTCTGCATACAACTTTCAATGTGCCAGTCTTATGCAGAGCTCGACATAGATCGACGTAGCTCTGCATACAACTTTCAATGTGCCAGTCTTATGCAGAGCTCGACATAGCTCGACGTAGCTCTGCATACAACTTTCAATGTGCCAGTCTTATGCAGAGCTCGACATAGATCGACGTAGCTCTGCATACAACTTTCAATGTGCCATACTTATGCAGAGCTCGACATAGCTCGACGTAGCTCTGCATACAACTTTCAATGTGCCAGTCTTATGCAGAGCTCGACATAGATCGACGTAGCTCTGCATACAACTTTCAATGTGCCAGTCTTATGCAGAGCTCGACATAGCAGAGCTCGACCTAGCGTACTGCAGAGCTCGACCTAGCTCGACATAGCTCTGCAAACAACTTTCAATTCGCCAGTCTTATGCAGAGCTCGACATAGCTCGACGTAACTCTGCATACTGCTTTCAATGTGCCAGTCTTAAGCAGAGCCCGACATAGCTCGACGTAGCTCTGCATAAATATTTCAATGTGCCATACATATGCAGAGCTCGACATAGCTCGACGTAGCTCTGCGAACAACTTTCAATGTGCCAGTTTAGTGCAGAGCTCTGCAATCGCCTTAGGTCTGCATAATCTTAGAAATCATCACATCGATGCACAGCTCTGCGCTCGAAAATAGCTCGACGTAGCTCTGCATACAATTTTCAATTCTCCAGTCTTATGCAGAGCTCGACATAGCTCGACGTAGCTCTGCATACATTTTTCAATGTGCCAGTCTTATGCAGACCTCGACATAGCAGAGCTCGACCTAGCGAATTGCAGAGCTCGACCTAGCTCGACACAGCTCTGCATAAAACTTTCAATGTGCCAGTCTTATGCAGAGCTCGACATAGCTCCACGTAACTCTGCATAACTCTGCATACAACTTTCAATGTGCCAGACTTATTCAGAGCTCGACCTAGCTCGACATAGTTCTGCAAACAACTTTCAATTCGCCAGTCTTATGCAGAGCTCGACATAGCTCGACGTAGCTCTGCATACTACTTTCAATGTACCAGTCTTATGCAGAGCTCGACATAGCTCGACGTAGCTCTGCATAAATATTTCAATGTGCCATACTTATGCAGAGCTCGACATAGCTCGACGTAGCTCTGCATACAGCCTTCAATGTGCCATTCTTATGCAGAGCTCGACATAGATCGACGTAGTTCTGCATACAACTTTCAATGGGCCAGTCTTTTGCAGAGCTCGACAAAGCGGAGCTCGACCTAGCGTATTGCAGAGCTCGACCTAGCTCGACATAGCTCTGCAAACAACTTTCAATTCGCCAGTCTTATGCAGAGCTCGACATAGAAGAGCTCGACCTAGCGTACTGCAGAGCTCGACCTAGCTCGACATAGCTCTGCAAACAACTTTCAATTCGCCAGTCTTATGCAGAGCTCGACATAGCTCGACGTAGCTCTGCATACTACTTTCAATGTGCCAGTCTTATGCAGAGCTCGACATAGCTCGACGCAGCTCTGCATAAATGTTTCAATGTGCCAGTCTTATGCAGAGCTCGACATAGCAGAGCTCGACCAAGCGTATTGCAGAGCTCGACCTAGCTCGACTTAGCTCTGCATACAACTTTCAATGTGCGAGTCTTATGCAGAGCTCGACATAGAAGAGCTCGACCTAGCGTACTGCAGAGCTCGGCCTAGCTCGACATAGCTCTGCAAACAACTTTCAATTCGCCAGTCTTATGCAGAGCTCGACATAGCTCGACGTAGCTCTGCATACTACTTTCAATGTGCCAGTCTTATGCAGAGCTCGACATAGCTCGACGCAGCTCTGCATAAATATTTCAATGTGCCATACTTATGCAGAGCTCGACGTAGCTGTGCATACAACTTTCAATGTGCCAGTTTAGTGCAGAGCTCTGCAATCGCCTTAGGTCTGCATAATCTTAGAAATCATCACATCAATGCACAGCTCTGCGCTCGACTTAGCTCGACGTAGCTCTGCATACAATTTTCAATTCGCAAGTCTTATGCAGAGCTCGACATAGCTCGACGTAGCTCTGCATACATTTTTCAATGTGCCAGTCTTATGCAGACCTCGACAAAGCAGAGCTCGACCTAGCGAATTGCAGAGCTCGACCTAACTCGACACAGCTCTGCATAAAACTTTCAATGTGCCAGTCTTATGCAGAGCTCGACATAGCTCGACGTAACTATTCATAGCTCTGCATACAACTTTCAATGTGCCAGACTTATGCAGAGCTCGACCTAGCTCGACATAGCTCTGCAAACAACTTTCAATTCGCCAGTCTTATGCAGAGCTCGACATAGCTCGACGTAGCTCTGCATACTACTTTCAATGTACCAGTCTTATGCAGAGCTCGACATAGCAGAGCTCGACCAAGCGAATTGCAGAGCTCGACCTAGCTCGACACAGCTCTGCATAAAACTTTCAATGTGCCAGTCTTATGCAGAGCTCGACATAGCTCCACGTAACTCTGCATAACTCTGCATACAACTTTCAATGTGCCAGACTTATTCAGAGCTCGACCTAGCTCGACATAGTTCTGCAAACAACTTTCAATTCGCCAGTCTTATGCAGAGCTCGACATAGCTCGACGTAGCTCTGCATACTACTTTCAATGTACCAGTCTTATGCAGAGCTCGACATAGCTCGACGTAGCTCTGCATAAATATTTCAATGTGCCATACTTATGCAGAGCTCGACATAGCTCGACGTAGCTCTGCATACAGCCTTCAATGTGCCATTCTTATGCAGAGCTCGACATAGATCGACGTAGTTCTGCATACAACTTTCAATGGGCCAGTCTTTTGCAGAGCTCGACAAAGCGGAGCTCGACCTAGCGTATTGCAGAGCTCGACCTAGCTCGACATAGCTCTGCAAACAACTTTCAATTCGCCAGTCTTATGCAGAGCTCGACATAGAAGAGCTCGACCTAGCGTACTGCAGAGCTCGACCTAGCTCGACATAGCTCTGCAAACAACTTTCAATTCGCCAGTCTTATGCAGAGCTCGACATAGCTCGACGTAGCTCTGCATACTACTTTCAATGTGCCAGTCTTATGCAGAGCTCGACATAGCTCGACGCAGCTCTGCATAAATGTTTCAATGTGCCAGTCTTATGCAGAGCTCGACATAGCAGAGCTCGACCAAGCGTATTGCAGAGCTCGACCTAGCTCGACTTAGCTCTGCATACAACTTTCAATGTGCGAGTCTTATGCAGAGCTCGACATAGAAGAGCTCGACCTAGCGTACTGCAGAGCTCGGCCTAGCTCGACATAGCTCTGCAAACAACTTTCAATTCGCCAGTCTTATGCAGAGCTCGACATAGCTCGACGTAGCTCTGCATACTACTTTCAATGTGCCAGTCTTATGCAGAGCTCGACATAGCTCGACGCAGCTCTGCATAAATATTTCAATGTGCCATACTTATGCAGAGCTCGACGTAGCTGTGCATACAACTTTCAATGTGCCAGTTTAGTGCAGAGCTCTGCAATCGCCTTAGGTCTGCATAATCTTAGAAATCATCACATCAATGCACAGCTCTGCGCTCGACTTAGCTCGACGTAGCTCTGCATACAATTTTCAATTCGCAAGTCTTATGCAGAGCTCGACATAGCTCGACGTAGCTCTGCATACATTTTTCAATGTGCCAGTCTTATGCAGACCTCGACAAAGCAGAGCTCGACCTAGCGAATTGCAGAGCTCGACCTAACTCGACACAGCTCTGCATAAAACTTTCAATGTGCCAGTCTTATGCAGAGCTCGACATAGCTCGACGTAACTATTCATAGCTCTGCATACAACTTTCAATGTGCCAGACTTATGCAGAGCTCGACCTAGCTCGACATAGCTCTGCAAACAACTTTCAATTCGCCAGTCTTATGCAGAGCTCGACATAGCTCGACGTAGCTCTGCATACTACTTTCAATGTACCAGTCTTATGCAGAGCTCGACATAGCAGAGCTCGACCAAGCGAATTGCAGAGCTCGACCTAGCTCGACACAGCTCTGCATAAAACTTTCAATGTGCCAGTCTTATGCAGAGCTCGACATAGCTCGACGTAACTCTGCATAGCTCTACATACAACTTTCAATGTGCCAGACTTATGCAGAGCTCGACCTAGCTCGACATAGCTCTGCAAACAACTTTCAATTCGCCAGTCTTATGCAGAGCTCGACATAGCTCGACGTAGCTCTGCATACTACTTTCAATGTACCAGTCTTATGCAGAGCTCGACATAGCTCGACGTAGCTCTGCATAAATATTTCAATGTGCCATACTTATGCAGAGCTCGACATAGCTCGACGTAGCTCTGCATACAACTTTCAATGTGCCATTCCAATGCAGAGCTCGACATAGATCGACGTAGCTCTGCATACAACTTTCAATGTGCCAGTCTTATGCAGAGCTCGACATAGCAGAGCTCGACCTAGCGTATTGCAGAGCTGGACCTAGCTCGACATAGATCTGCAAACAACTTTCAATTCGCCAGTCTTATGCAGAGCTCGACATAGATCGACGTAACTCTGCATACTACATTCAATGTGCCAGTCTTATGCAGAGCTCGACATAGCTCGACGTAGCTCTGCATAAATATTTCAATAAGCCATACTTATGCAGAGCTCGACATACCTCGACGTAGCTCTGCATGCAACTTTCAATGTGCCAGTTAAGTGCAGAGCTCTGCAATCGCCTTAGGTCTGCATAATCTTAGAAATCATCACATCAATGCACAGCTCAGCGCTCGACATAGCTCGACGTAGCTCTGCATACAATTTTCAATTCGCCAGTCTTATGCAGAGCTCGACATAGCAGAGCTCGACCTAGCGAATTGCAGAGCTCGACCTAGCTCGACACAGCTCTGCATAAAACTTTCAATGTGCCAGTCTTATGCAGAGCTCGACATAGCTCCACGTAACTCTGCATAGAACTTTCAATGTGCCAGACATATGCAGAGCTCGACCTAGCTCGACATAGCTCTGTAAACAACTTTCAATTCGCCAGTCATATGCAGAGCTCGACATAGCTCGACGTAGCTCTGCATACTACTTTCAATGTACCAGTCTTATGCAGAGCTCGACATAGCTCGACGTAGCTCTGCATAAATATTTCAATGTGCCATACTTATGCAGAGCTCGACATAGCTCGACGTAGCTCTGCATACACATTTCAATGTGCCATTCTTATGCAGAGCTCGACATAGATCGACGTAGCTCTGCATACAACTTTCAATGTGCCAGTCTTATGCAGAGCTCGACATAGCAGAGCTCGACCTAGCGTATTGCAGAGCTCGACCTAGCTCGACATAGCTCTGCAAACAACTTTCAATTCGCCAGTCTTATGCAGAGCTCGACATAGCTCGACGTAACTCTGCATACTACCTTCAATGTTACAGTCTTATGCAGAGCTCGACATAGCTCGACGTAGCTCTGCATAAATATTTCAATAAGCCATACTTATGCAGAGCTCGACATAGCTCGACGTAGCTCTGCATACAACTTTCAATGTGCCAGTTTAGTGCAGAGCTCTGCAATCGCCTTAGGTCTGCATAATCTTAGAAATCATCACATCAATGCACAGCTCTGCGCTCGACATAGCTCGACGTAGCTCTGCATACAATTTTCAATTCGCCAGTCTTATGCAGAGCTCGACATAGCTCGACGTAGCTATGCATACATTTTTCAATGTGCCAGTCTTATGCAGACCTCGACATAGCAGAGCTCGACCTAGCGAATTGCAGAGCTCGACCTAGCTCGACACAGCTCTGCATAAAACTTTCAATGTGCCAGTATTATGCAGAGCTCGACATAGCTCCACGTAACTCTGCATAGCTCTGCATACAACTTTCAATGTGCCAGACATATGCAGAGCTCGACCTAGCTCGACATAGCTCTGCAAACAACTTTCAATTCGCCAGTCATATGCAGAGCTCGACATAGCTCGACGTAGCTCTGCATACTACTTTCAATGTACCAGTCTTATGCAGAGCTCGACATAGCTCGACGTAGCTCTGCATATATATTTTAATGTGCCATACTTATGCAGAGCTCGACATAGCTCGACGTAGCTCTGCATACAACTTTCAATGTGCCATTCTTATGCAGAGCTCGACATAGATCGACGTAGCTCTGCATACAACTTTCAATGTGCCAGTCTTATGCAGAGCTCGACATAGCAGAGCTCGACCTAGCGTATTGCAGAGCTCGACCTAGCTCGACATAGCTCTGCAAACAACTTTCAATTCGCCAGTCTTATGCAGAGCTCGACTAAGCTCGACGTAGCTCTGCATACTACTTTCAATGTACCAGTCTTATGCAGACCTCGACATAGCAGAGCTCGACCTCGCGAATTGCAGAGCTCGACCTAGCTCGACACAGCTCCGCATAAAACTTTCAATGTGCCAGTCTTATGCAGAGCTCGACATAGCTCGACGTAACTCTGCATAGCTCTGCATACAACTTTCAATGTGCCAGACTTATGCAGAGCTCGACCTAGCTCGACATAGCTCTGCAAACAACTTTCAATTCGCCAGTCTTATGCAGAGCTCGACATAGCTCGACGTAGTTCTGCATACATTTTTCAATGTGCCAGTCTTATGCAGACCTCGACATAGCAGAGCTCGACATAGCGAATTGCAGAGCTCGACCTAGCTCGACACAGCTCTGCATAAAACTTTCAATGTGGCAGTCTTATGCAGAGCTCGACATAGCTCCACGTAACTCTGCATAGCTCTGCATACAACTTTCAATGTGCCAGACATATGCAGAGCTCGACCTAGCTCGACATAGCTCTGCAAACAACTTTCAATTCGCCAGTCATATGCAGAGCTCGACATAGCTCGACGTAGCTCTGCATACTACGTTCAATGTACCAGTCTTATGCAGAGCTCGACATAGCTCGACGTAGCTCTGCATAAATATTTCAATGTGCCATACTTATTCAGAGCTCGACATAGCTCAACGTAGCTCTGCATACAACTTTTAATGTGCCATTCTTATGCAGAGCTCGACTTGGATCGACGTAGCTCTGCATACAACTTTCAATGTGCCAGTCTTATGCAGAGCTCGACATAGCTCGACGTAGCTCTGCATAAATATTTCAATGAGCCATACTTATGCAGAGCTCGACATAGCTCGACGTAGCTCTGCATACAACTTTCAATGTGCCAGTCTAATGCAGAGCTCGACATAGCAGAGCTCGACCTAGCGTATTGCAGAGCTCGACATAGCTCTGCAAACAACTTTCAATTCGCCAGTCTTATGCAGAGCTCGACATAGTTCGACGTAGCTCTGCATACTACTTTCAATGTACCAGTCTTATGCAGACCTCGACATAGCAGAGCTCGACCTAGCGAATTGCAGAGCTCGACCTAGCTCGACACAGCTCCGCATAAAACTTTCAATGTGTCAGTCTTATGCAGAGCTCGACATAGCTCGACGTAACTCTGCATAGCTCTGCATACAACTTTCAATGTGCCAGACTTATGCAGAGCTCGACCTAGCTCGACATAGCTCTGCAAACAACTTTCAATTCGCCAGTCTTATGCAGAGCTCGACATAGCTCGACGTAGCTCTGCATACTACTTTCAGTGTACCAGTCTTATGCAGAGCTCGACATAGCTCGACGTAGCTCTGCATAAATATTTCAATGTGTCATACTTATGCAGAGCTCGACATAGCTCGATGTAGCTCTGCATACAACTTTCAATGTGCCATTCTTATGCAGAGCTCGACATAGATCGACGTAGCTCTGCATACAACTTTCAATGTGCCAGTCTTATGCAGAGCTCGACATAGCTCGACGTAGCTCTGCATAAATATTTCAATGAGCAATACTTATGCAGAGCTCGACATAGCTCGACGTAGCTCTGCATACAACTTTTAATGTGCCAGTTAAGTGCAGAGCTCTACAATCCTCTTAGGTCTGCATAATCTTAGAAATCATCACATCAATGCACAGCTCTGCGCTCGACATAGCTCGACGTAGCTCTGCATACAATTTTCAATTCGCCAGTCTTATGCAGAGCTCGACATAGCTCGACGTAGCTCTGCATACATTTTTCAATGTGCCAGTCTTATGCAGACCTCGACATTGCAGAGCTCGACCTAGCGAATTGCAGAGCTCGACCTAGCTCGACACAGCTCTGCATAAAACTTTCAATGTGCCAGTCTTATGCAGAGCTCGACATAGCTCGACGTTACTCTGCATAGCTCTGCATACAACTTTCAATGTGACAGACTTATGCAGAGCTCAACCTAGCTCGATTTAGCTCTGCAAACAACTTTCAATTCGCCAGTCTCATGCAGAGCTCGACATAACTCGACGTAGCTCTGCATACTACTTTCAATGTACCAGTCTTATGCAGAGCTCGACATAGCTCGACGTAGCTCTGCATACTACTCTAAATGTACCATACTTATGCAGAGCTCGACATAGTTCGACGTAGCTCTGCATACAACTTTCAATGTGCCATTCTTATGCAGAGCTCGACATAGATCGACGTAGCTCTGCATAAAACTTTCAATGTGCCAGTCTTATGCAGAGCTCCACATAGCAGATCTCGACCTAGCGTATTGCAGAGCTCGACCTAGCTCGACATAGCTCTTCAAACAACTTTCAATTCGCCAGTCTTATGCAGAGCTCGACATCGCTCGACGTAGCTCTGCATACTACTTTCAATGTCCAGTCTTATGCAGAGCTCGACATAGCTAAACGTAGCTCAGTATAAATATTTCAATGTGCCATACTTATGCAGAGCTCGACATAGCTCGACGTAGCTCTGCATACAACTTTCAATGTGCCAGTTTAGTGCAGAGCTCTGCAATCGCCTGAGGTCTGCATAATCTTAGAAATCATCACATCAATGCACAGCTCTGCACTTGACATAGCTCGACGTAGCTCTGTATATAATTTTCAATTCGCCAGTCTTATGCAGAGCTCGACATAGCTCGACGTAGCTCTGCATACTACTTTCAATGTGCCAGTCTTATGCAGAGCTCGACATAGCTCGACGTAGCTCTGCATAAATATTTCAATGTGCGATACTTATGCAGTGCTCGACATAGCTCGACATAGCTCTGCATACACTTTTCAATGTGCCAGTTTAGTGCAGAGCTCTGCAATCGCCTTAGGTCTGCATAATCTTAGAAATCATCACATCAATGCACAGCTCTGCGCTCGACATAGCTCGACGTAGCTCTGCATACAATTTTCAATTCGCCAGTCTTATGCAGAGCTCGACATAGCTCGACGTAGCTCTGCATACATTTTTCAATGTGCCAGTCTTATGCAGACCTCGACATAGCAGAGCTCGACCTAGCGAATTGCAGAGCTCGACCTAGCTCGACACAGCTCTGCATAAAACTTTCAATGTGCCAGTCTTATGTAGAGCTCGACATAGCTCGACTTAACTCTGCATAGCTCTGCATACAACTTTCATTGTGCCAGACTTATGCAGTGCTCGACCTAGCTCGACATAGCTCTGCAAACAACTTTCAATTCGCCAGTCTTATGCAGAGCTCGACATAGCTCGACGTAGCTCTGCATACTACTTTCAATGTACCAGTCTTATGCAGACCTCGACATTGCAGAGCTCGACCTAGCGAATTGGAGAGCTCGACCTAGCTCGACACAGCTCTGCATAAAACTTTCAATGTACCAGTCTTATGCAGAGCTCGATATAGCTCGACGGACGTAACTCTGCATAGCTCTGCATACAACTTTCAATGTGCCAAACTTATGCAGAGCTCGACCTAGCCCGACATAGCTCTGCAAACAACGTTCAATTCACCAGTCTTATGCAGAGCTCGACATAGCTCCACGTAGCTTTGCATACTACTTTCAATGTACCAGTCTTATGCAGAGCTCGACATAGCAGCGCTTGACCTAGCGAATTGCAGATCTCGATATAGCTCGACGTAGCTCTGCATAAATATTTAAATGTGCCATACTTATGCAGAGCTCGACATAGCTCGACGTAGCTCTGCATCCAACTTTCAATGGGCCAGTTTAGTGCAGAGCTCTGCAATCGCCTTAGGTCTGCATAATCTTAGAAATCATCACATCAATGCACAGCTCTGCGCTCGACATAGCTCGACGTAGCTCTGCATACAATTTTCAATTCCCCAGTCTTATGCAGAGCTCGACATAGCTCGAAGTAGCTCTGCATACATTTTTCAATGAGCCAGTCTTATACAGACCTCGACATAGCAGAGCTCGACCTAGCGAATTACAGAGCTCGAGCTAGCTCGACACAGCTCTGCATAAAACTTTCAATGCCAGTCTTATGTAGAGCTCGACGTAACTCTGCAAAGCTCTGCATACAACTTTCAATGTGCCAGACTTATGCAGTGCTAGACCTAGCTCGACATAGCTCTGCAAACAACTTTCAATTCGCCCGTCTTATGCAGAGCTCGACATAGCTCGACGTAGCTCTGCATACTACTTTCAATGTACCAGTCTTATGCAGACCTCGACATAGCTCGACGTAGCTCTGCATAAATATTTCAATGTGCCATACTTATGCAGAGCTCGACATAGCTCCACGTAGCTCTGCATACAACGTTCAATGTGCCATTCTTATGCAAAGCTCGACATAGATCGACGTAGCTCTGCATACAACTTTCAATGTGCCAGTCTTATGCAGAGCTCGACATAGCAGAGCTCGACCTAGCGTATTGCAGAGCTCCACCTAGCTCGACATAGCTCTGCAAACAACTTTCAATTCGCCAGTCTTATGCAGAGCTCGACATAGCTCGACGTAGCTCTGCATACTACTTTCAATGTGCCAGTCTTATGCAGAGCTCGACATAGCTCGACGTAGCTCTGCATAAATATTTCAATGTGCGATACTTATGCAGAGCTCGACATAGCTCGACGTAGCTCTGCATACACTTTTCAATGTGCCAGTTTAGTGCAGAGCTCTGCAATCGCCTTAGGTCTGCATAATCTTAGAAATCATCACATCAATGCACAGCTCTGCGCTCGACATAGCTCGACGTAGCTCTGCATACAATTTTCAATTCGCCAGTCTTATGCAGAGCTCGACATAGCTCGACGTAGCTCTGCATACATTTTTCAATGTGCCAGTCTTATGCAGACCTCGACATAGCAGAGCTCGACCTAGCGAATTGCAGAGCTCGACCTAGCTCGACACAGCTCTGCATAAAACTTTCAATGTGCCAGTCTTATGTAGAGCTCGACATAACTCGACTAAACTCTGCATAGCTCTGCATACAACTTTCATTGTGCCAGACTTATGCAGTGCTCGACCTAGCTCGACATAGCTCTGCAAACAACTTTCAATTCGCCAGTCTTATGCAGAGCTCGACATAGCTCGACGTAGCTCTGCATACTACTTTCAATGTACCAGTCTTATGCATACCTCGACATTGCAGAGCTCGACCTAGCGAATTGGAGAGCTCGACCTAGCTCGACACAGCTCTGCATAAAACTTTCAATGTACCAGTCTTATGCAGAGCTCGACATAGCTCGACGTTACTCTGCATAGCTCTGCATACAACTTTCAAAGTGCCAGACTTATGCAGAGCTCGACCTAGCTCAACATAGCTCTGCAAACAACGTTCAATTCGCCAGTCTTATGCAGAGCTCGACATAGCTCCACGTAGCTTTGCATACTACTTTCAATGTACCAGTCTTATGCAGAGCTCGACATAGCAGCGCTTGACCTAGCGAATTGCAGAGGTCGATATAGCTCGACGTAGCTCTGCATAAATATTTAAATGTGCCATACTTATGCAGAGCTCGACATAGCTCGACGTAGCTCTGCATACAACTTTCAATATGCCAGTTTAGTGCAGAACTCTGCAATCGCCTTAGGTCTGCATAATCTTAGAAATCATCACATCAATGCACAGCTCTGCGCTCGACATAGATCGACGTAGCTCTGCATACAATTTTCAATTCGCCAGTCTTATGCAGAGCTCGACATAGCTCGACGTAGCTCTGCATACATTTTTCAATGAGCCAGTCTTATGCAGACCTCGACATAGCAGAGCTCGACCTAGCGAATTGCAGAGCTCGACCTAGCTCGACACAGCTCTGCATAAAACTTTCAATGTGCCAGTCTTATGTAGAGCTCGACATAGCTCGACGTAACTCTGCAAAGCTCTGCATACAACTTTCAATGTGCCAGACTTATGCAGAGCTAGACCTAGCTCGACATAGCTCTGCAAACAACTTTCAATTCGCCCGTCTTATGCAGAGCTCGATATAGCTCGACGTAGCTCTGCATACTACTTTCAATGTACCAGTCTTATGCAGACCTCGACATAGCTCGACGTAGCTCTGCATAAATATTTCAATGGGCCATACTTATGCAGAGCTCGACATAGCTCGACGTAGCTCTGCATACAACTTTCAATGTGCCATTCTTATGCAGAGCTCGACATAGATCGACGTAGCTCTGCATACAACTTTCAATGTGCCAGTCTTATGCAGAGCTCGACATAGCAGAGCTCGACCTAGCGTATTGCAGAGCTCCACCTAGCTCGACATAGCTCTGCAAACAACTTTCAATTCGCCAGTCTTATGCAGAGCTCGACATAGCTCGACGTAGCTCTGCATACTACTTTCAATGTGCCAGTCTTATGCAGAGCTCGACATAGCTCGACGTAGCTCTGCATAAATATTTCAATGTGCGATACTTATGCAGAGCTCGACATAGCTCGACGTAGCTCTGCATACACTTTTCAATGTGCCAGTTTAGTGCAGAGCTCTGCAATCGCCTTAGGTCTGCATAATCTTAGAAATCATCACATCAATGCACAGCTCTGCGCTCGACATAGCTCGACGTAGCTCTGCATACAATTTTCAATTCGCCAGTCTTATGCAGAGCTCGACATAGCTCGACGTAGCTCTGCATACATTTTTCAATGTGCCAATCTTATGCAGACCTCGACATAGCAGAGCTCGACCTAGCGAATTGCAGAGCTCGACCTAGCTCGACACAGCTCTGCATAAAACTTTCAATGTGCCAGTCTTATGTAGAGCTCGACATAGCTCGACTAAACTCTGCAAAGCTCTGCATACAACTTTCATTGTGCCAGACTTATGCAGTGCTCGACCTAGCTCGACATAGCTCTGCAAACAACTTTCAATTCGCCAGTCTTATGCAGAGCTCGACATAGCTCGACGTAGCTCTGCATACTACTTTCAATGTACCAGTCTTATGCAGACCTCGACATTGCAGAGCTCGACCTAGCGAATTGGAGAGCTCGACCTAGCTCGACACAGCTCTGCATAAAACTTTCAATGTACCAGTCTTATGCAGAGCTCGACATAGCTCGACGTAACTCTGCATAGCTCTGCATACAACTTTCAATGTGCCAGACTTATGCAGAGCTCGACCTAGCTCGACATAGCTCTGCAAACAACGTTCAATTCGCCAGTCTTATGCAGAGCTCGACATAGCTCCACGTAGCTTTGCATACTACTTTCAATGTACCAGTCTTATGCAGAGCTCGACATAGCAGCGCTTGACCTAGCGAATTGCAGAGCTCGATATAGCTCGACGTAGCTCTGCATAAATATTTAAATGTGCCATACTTATGCAGAGCTCGACATAGCTCGACGTAGCTCTGCATACAACTTTCAATGTGCCAGTTTAGTGCAGAGCTCTGCAATCGCCTTAGGTCTGCATAATCTTTGAAATCATCACATCAATGCACAGCTCTGCGCTCGACATAGCTCGACGTAGCTCTGCATACAATTTTCAATTCGCCAGTCTTATGCAGAGCTCGACATAGCTCGACGTAGCTCTGCATACATTTTTCAATGTGCCGGTCTTATGCAGACCTCGACATAGCAGAGCTCGACCTAGCGAATTGCAGAGCTCGACCTAGCTCGACACAGCTCTGCATAAAACTTTCAATGTGCCAGTCTTATGTAGAGCTCGACATAGCTCGACGTAACTCTGCAAAGCTCTGCATACAACTTTCAATGTGCCAGACTTATGCAGAGCTAGACCTAGCTCGACATAGCTCTGCAAACAACTTTCAATTCGCCCGTCTTATGCAGAGCTCGACATAGCTCGACGTAGCTCTGCATACTACTTTCAATGTACCAGTCTTATGCAGACCTCGACATAGCTCGACGTAGCTCTGCATAAATATTTCAATGAGCCATACTTATGCAGAGCTCGACATAGCTCGACGTAGCTCTGCATACATCTTTCAATGTGCCATTCTTATGCAGAGCTCGACATAGATCGACGTAGCTCTGCATACAACTTTCAATGTGCCAGTCTTATGCAGAGCTCGACAGAGCAGAGCTCGACCTAGCGTACTGCAGAGCTCGACCTAGCTTGACATAGCTCTGCAAACAACTTTTAATTCGCCAGTCTTATTCAGAGCTCGACATAGCTCGACGTAGCTCTGCATACTACTTTCAATGTGCCAGTCTTATGCAGAGCTCGACATAGCTCGACGTAGCTCTGCATAAATATTTCAATATGCCACACTTATGCAGAGCTCAACATAGCTCGACGTAGCTCTGCATACAACTTTCAATGTGCCAGTTTAGTGCAGAGCTCTGCACTCGCCTTAGGTCTGCATAATCTTAGAAATCATCACATCAATGCACAGCTCTGCGCTCGACATAGCTCGACGTAGCTCTGCATACAATTTTCAATTCGCCAGTCTTATGCAGAGCTCGACATAGCTCGACGTAGCTCTGCATACATTTTTCCATGTGCCAGTCTTATGCAGAGCTCGACATAGCAGAGCTCGACCTAGCGAATTGCAGAGCTCGACCTAGCTCGACATAGCTCTGCATACAGCGTTCAATGTGCCAGTTTAGTGCAGAGCTCTGCAACCGCATTAGGTCTGCATAACCTTAACAATCAGCACATCAATGTACACTTCTGCGCTCGACATAGCTCGACGTAGCTCTGCATACAATTTTCAATTCGCTAGTCTTATGCAGAGCTCGACATAGCTCGACGTAGCCCTGCATACAACTTTCAATGTGCCAGGTTAGCGCAGAGCTCGACAAAGAATAGCTCGACCTAGCGAATTGCAGAGCTCGATCTAGCTCGTCTCAGCTCTGCATAAAATTTTCAATGTGCCAGTTTTATGTAGAGCTCGACATAGCTCGACATAGCTCTGCATACTACTTTCAATGTGCCAGTCTTATGCAGAGCTCGACATAGCTCGACGTAGCTCTGCATACAACTTTCAATGTGCCAGTCTTATGCAGTGCTCGACATAGATCGACTTAGCTCTGCATACAACTTTGAATGTGCCACTTTAATGAAGAGCTCGACATAGCAGAGCTCGACCTAGCGAATTGCAGAGCTCGAACTAGCTCGACATAGCTCTGCAAACAACTTTCAATTCGCCAGTCTTATGCAGAGCTCGACATATCTCGACGTAGCTCTGCATAGTACTTTCAATGTGCCAGTCTTATGCAGAGCTCGACATAGCTCGACGTAGCTCTGCATACATATTTCAATGTGCCAGTCTTATGCAGAGCGCGACATAGCTCGACGTAGCTCTGCATATAAATTTCAAAGTGCCAGACTTATGCAGAGCTCGACATAGCTCGACATAGCTCTGCATACATTTTCAATGTGCCAGTCTTATGCAGAGCTCGACATAGCTCGACGTAGCTCTGCATAAATATTTCAATGTGCCGTACTTTTGCAGAGCTTGACTTAGCTCGACGTAGCTCTGCATACAACTTTCAATGTGCCAGTCTTATGCAGTGCTCGACATAGCTCGACGTAGCTCTGCATACAACTTTCAATGTGCCAGTCTTATGCAGTGCTCGGCATAGATCGATTTAGCTCTGCATACAACTTTGAATGTGCCACTTTAATGAAGAGCTCGACATAGCAGAGCTCGACCTAGCGAATTGCAGAGCTCGAACTAGCTCGACATAGCTCTGCAAACAACTTTCAATTCGCCAGTCTTATGCAGAGCTCGACATATCTCGACGTAGCTCTGCATAGTACTTTCAATGTGCCAGTCTTATGCAGAGCTCGACATAGCTCGACGTAGCTCTGCATACATATTTCAATGTGCCAGTCTTATGCAGAGCGCGACATAGCTCGACGTAGCTCTGCATATATATTTCAAAGTGCCCGACTTATGCAGAGCTCGACATAGCTCGACGTAGCTCTGCATACATTTTCAATGTGCCAGTCTTATGCAGAGCTCGACATAGCTCGACGTAGCTCTGCATAAATATTTCATTGTGCCGTACTTTTCCAGAGCTCGACATAGCTCGACGTAGCTCTGCCTACAACTTTCAATGTGCCAGTCTTATGCAGTGCTCGACATAGATCGACTTAGCTCTGCATACAACTTTCAATGTGCCACTTTAATGAAGAGCTCGACATAGCAGAGCTCGGCCTAGCGAATTGCAGAGCTCGAACTAGCTCGACATAGCTCTGCAAACAACTTTCAATTCGCCAGTCTTATGCAGAGCTCGACATATCTCGACGTAGCTCTGGATAGTACTTTCAATGTGCCAGTCTTATGCAGAGCTCGACATAGCTCGACGTAGCTCTGCATACATTTTTCAATGTGCCAGACTTATGCAGAGCTCGACGTAGCTCGACATAGCTCTGCATAAAACTTTCAATGTGCCAGTCTTATGCAGAGCTCGACATAGCTGGTCGTAGCTCGGCATACAACTTTCAATGTGCCAGTTTTGTGCAGAGCTCGACTTAGCATAGCTCGACCTAGCGAATTGCAGAGCCCGACCTAGCTCGACATAGCTCTGCATTCAACTTTCAATTCGCCAGTCTTATGCAGAGCTCGACATAGCTCGACGTTGCTCTGCATACAACTTTCAATATGCCAGTCTTTTGCAGAGCTCGACATAGCTCGACGTAGCTCTGCATGGCAGTTTAGTGCAGAGCTCTGCAATCGCCTTAGGTGTGCATAAACTTAGAAATCAGCAGATCAATGCACAGCTCTGCGCTCGACAAAGCTCGACGTAGCTCTGCATACAATTGTCAATTTGCCCGTCTTATGCAGAGCTCGACATAACTCGACGTAGCTCTGCATACAGCTTTCAATTTGCCAGTCTTTTGAAGATCTCGACATGGCTCGACGTAGCTCTGCATGTCAATTTAGTGTAGAGCTCTGCAATCGCCTTAGGTCTGCATTAACTTAGAAATCAGCACATCAATTCACATTTCTGCGCTCGACATAGCTCGACGTAGCTCTGCGTGCAATTTTCAATGTGCAAGAGTTATGCAGAGCTCGACAGAGCTCGACGTAGCTCTGCATACAACTTTCAATGTGTCAGTTTAATGCAGAGCTCGACCTAGCGAATTGCAGAGCTCGACATAGCTCGACATAGCTCTGCAAACAACTTTCAATTCGTCAGTCTTATGCAGAGCTCGACATAGCTCGACGTAGCTCTGCATACTACTTTCAAAGTGCCAGTCTGATGCAGAGCTCTACATAGCTCGACGTAGATCTGTATACATATTTCAATGTGCCAGACTTATGCAGAGCTCGACATAGCTCGAAGTAGCTCTGCATACGACTTTAAATGTGCCAGTTTAGTGCAGAGCTCTGCAATCGCCTTAGGGCTGCATAATCTTACACATCAGCACATCAATGCACAGCTCTGCGCTCGACATAGCTCGACGTAGCTCTGCATATGTGTTAGTTTTATGCAGACCTCGACATAGCTCGACGTCGCTCTGCATACAACTTTCAATGTGGCAGTCTTATGCAGAGCTCGACATAGCTCGACGTAGCTCTGCATACAACTTTCAGTGTGCCAGTTTAGTGCAGAGCTCGACATAGCAGAGCTCGACCTAGCTCGGCATAGCTCTGCATACAACTTACAATTCGCCAGTCTTATGCAGAACTCGACATAGCCCGACGTAGCTCTGCATAAGTCTTTCACTGCGACAGTCTTATGCAGAGCTCGACATAGCTCGACGTAGCTCGGTATACAACTTTTGATGTGCCAGTTAGGCCTACATAAACTTAGAAATAGCACATGATTGCGCAGCACTGCGCTCCACATAGCTCCACGTAGCTTCAGAGCACGACATAGCAGAGCTCGACCTAGCAAATTGCAGAGCTCGACCTAGCTCAACATTGCTCTGCATACAACAGTCAATTCGCCAGTCTTATGCAGAGCTCGACATAGCTCGACGTAGCTCTGCATACAACTTTCAAAGTGCCAGTCTTCTGCAGAGCTCGACATAGCTCGACGTAGCTCTGCATACACCTTTCAATTTGCCGGACATGCATAGCTCGACATAGCTCTGCATACAATATTAAATGTGCCAGTCTTCTGCACTTGGCGCTCGACATAGCTCGACGTAGCTCTGCATACAATTTTCAAATCGCCAGTCGTATGCACAGCTCGACATAGCTCGGCGTAGCTCTGCATACACCTTTCAATGTGCCAGACTTATGCAGAGCTCGACATAGCTCGACGAAGCTCTGCATACAAATTTCAATGTGCCAGTTTAGTGCAGAGCTCTGCAATAGCCTTAGATATGCACAGCTCTGCGCTCGACATAGCTCGACGTAGTTCTGCATACAATTTTCAATTCGCCAGTCTTATGCAGAGCTCGACATAGCTCGACGTAGCTCTGCATACAACTTTCAATGTGCCAGTCTTATGCAGAGCTCGACATAGCTCGACGTATCTCTGCATACAACTTTCAAGATGCCAGTTAAGTGCAGAGCTCTGCAATCGCCTTAGGTCTGCATAAACTTTGAGATCAGCACATCATTGCACAGCCCTGCACTGGACATAGCTCGACGTGGCTCTGCATAAAAATTTCAATTCGCCAGTCTAATGCAGAGCTCGACATAGCTCTCCATAAAAAGTTTCCATTCGCCGGTCTAATGCAGAGATCTACCTAGCTCAACATAGCTCTGCATACAACTTTAAAATCGCCAGTCTTATGCAGATCTCGATAAAGCTCGACGTGGCTCTGCATACAACTTTCAATGTGCCAATTTAGTGCAGAGCCCTGCAATCGCCTTGGGACTACATAAACCTTGAAATCAGCACATCATTACACAGCTCTGCGCTCGACATAGCTCGACGTAGCTCTACATACAACTTTTCAATTCGCCTGTCTAATGCAGAGCTCGACATAGCTCTTCATACACTTTTCAATTCCCAAGTCTACTGCAGAGCTCGACATAGCTCGACGTAGCTCTGCATACAACTTTCAATGTGCCAGTTTAGTGCAGAGCTTTGCAATCGCCTTGGGTCTGCATAAACTATGAAACCAGCACATTAATGCACAGCTCTGCGCTCGACATAGCTCGACGTAGCTCTGCATACACTTTTCAATTCGCCAGTCTAATGCAGAGCTCGACATTGATCTCCATAAGAAGTTTCAATTCGCCGGTCTTGTGCAGAGCTCGACCAAGCTCATTATAGCTCTGCAAACAACTTTCAATTCGCCAGTCTTATGCAGAGCTCGACATAGCTCGACGTGGCTCTGCATACAACTTTCAATGTGCCAGTTTAGTGCAGAGCTCTGTAATCGCCTTAGGTCTACATAAACCTTGAAATCAGCACATCATTACACAGCTCTGCGCTCGACATAGCTCGACGTAGCTCTACATACAACTTTCAATTACACAGTCTAATGCAAAGCTCGACATAGCTCTGCATACAACTTTCAATTCCCAAGTCTAATGCAGAGCTCGACATAGCTCGACGTAGCTCTGCATGCGACTTCCAATGTGCCAGTTTCGTGCAGAGCTCTGCAATCGCCTAAGGTCTGCATGAACATTGTTGTCAGCACATCAATGCAGAGCTCTGTGCTCGACATAGCTCGACGTAGGTCTGCATACAGATTTCAGTTTGCTAGTAAGTGCAGAGCTCTGCAATCGCCTTAGGTCTGCATAAACATTGGAATCAGCACATCAATGCAGAGCTCTGCCCTACACATAGCTCGAGGCAGCTCTGCATACAACTTTCAATTCGCTAGTTTAGTGCAAAGCTCTGTATTCGCCTTAGGTCTGCATAAACTATGAAAAAAGCACATCAACGCACAGCTCTGTGCTCGGCATAGCTCGACGTAGCTTCGCATACAAGTTTCAAATCGTGAGTCTCATGCAGATCTCGACATAGCTCGACATAGCTCTTCATACAACTTTCAATTCCCAAGTCTAATGCAGAGCTTGACATAGCTCGACGTAACTCGACATAGCTCTGCATACAACTTTCAATGCGCTAGTTTAGTGCAGAGCTCTGCAATCGCATTAGGTCTGCATAAACATCAATGCAGAGCTCTGCGCTCGACCTAGCTCGACGTAGCTCTGCATACAACTATCAATTCGGTAGTTTAGTACAAAGCTCTGCAATCGCCTTAGGTCTGCCCCCTGCAATCGCTTTAGGTCTGCTTAAATACAGACTGTGGGTACCCTTTAAGAGCGCACCAAATAGACGATTCTAAGGAGCATCTACAATCTGTGTACGTACAAAAGTGGGGTTTTAAGGAGTATACTTTATTTTTCTTAGTCCTGCTTAAATACAGTCTGTGGTTACTCTTTAAAATGATTCCAAAGAGCATTTGCAATCTGTGTGTGCTTGAAAAGAGGGGGCTTTCAGGGACTTACTTTATTTTACTTATTCCTGCATAAAAATACATGCACTGTGGGTATTGGAAGCCTCCATGTTGCAGTGGTTACGCTACTCGCCTTGTAACTCAGGGGTCGCAGGATCGAGCTGTTGGTGGGACGTAAAACTGAAACACTCACTCACTCACACTGTGGGTACTCTTAAGACCGCCCCATTTAGACAATTCTAAGTAGCATTCGCAATCTGTGTGTGTTTGAAAAGATAGGGTTTACAGGGGGTACACTTTACTTTTCTTATTCCTGTTTAAATACATAGACTGTAGTTATTCTTTATTCCTGCTTAAATACATAGACTGTGGGTACTCTTTATGACCGCCTAAATTATATGATCCTATGGAGTACCTGCAATCTGTGTGTGTCAGAAAAGGGGGGTTTACAGGTTGATATTTTGTTATTATTATTATTCTTGCATAAAATACATAGACTGTGGGTATTCTTTAAGACGGAACCCATATGACGATTCTTAGGAGCACCCGCAATCTTGGTGTACTTGAAAAGAGGGATTTACAGGGATATACTTTATTGTTTTATTCTTGCATAAAATACAAAGATCGTCTAGATACACTTAAAGACTGCCCAAATTAGATTATTCTAAGGTCCACCCGCAATCTGTGTATGCTTGAAAGGGCTATACTATTTTTCTTATTCCTGCTTAAATACATAGGCTGTGGTTACAATTTAAGACCGCCTCAGACGATTCAAAGAAGAAAAAAATACCGCCTCAATAAGACGATTCTAAGGAGCACCCGCAATCTGTGGGTGCTTGAAAAGTTGGGATTTACAGTGGTATACTTTATTTTTCTTATTCCTGCTAAAATAATAGACTCTGTGTACTCTTTCAGGTCGTCCCAATTAGCCGATTCTTAGGAGCAACTGCAGCCTGTGTATGTGCTGGAAAGAGGGGGTTTTCAGGTTTTCAGGCACATACTCATTTTTTCTTATTCCTGCTTAAATACATAGACTGTAGATACTTTTTACGACTGTCCAAACACTCACAATCTGTGTATGCTTGAAAAGAGTGGATTTACAGGGGTATACTTTATATTTCTTATTTCTAGTCATACATATATCTAGACACTGGGTACTCTTGAAGACCGCCTCAGTTTGACGATACTTAGGAGCACTCGCAATCTGTGTGTTCTTGAAAAGAGTGTGTGTACAGGGCAATACTTTATTTTTCTTATTCCTGCTTAAATTCATAAACTATGGGTACTCTTTAAGACTGCTCAAATAGACTGGGTACTCTTTAAGACCGCCCCAATTAAACGACCTGTGTGTACTTGAAATAAGGGATTTACAGGTTGAAACCCAAACTTTCTTATTCCTACATAAAATACATATTCTGTTGGGACGGTTTAAGACCGCCTCAATTACACGATTCTAAGGAGCACTCGCAATATGTGTGTGTTTTAAATTCAAGTCCCAGTGATCTTAGTAGTGTTGACAGGGACTAAACCTCATTTAAAACAAAACCAATTACTTATAGTCACTTGTAGTACAAGTGCTGTATCTGAAAAGAATAAGTGTCATCCGTAAATCCGCACTCTGCCCTTGTACACTTGAACATTTTAAAAATCATGATTTAGGACAACTGCCTCATTATAGTTGTTTCTCCAACCAGGAATTATGAACTTGTTTGATCTTGGACTTAGTTTGATACAGTTTAGATCCTGTTTCAAAAAGAGAACTGACTCTTGGGCTTTCACCCCTTTGAATCTGGTTTTTCCTTACATGTAAATAAAACCAATGTTCGAGGAGATGACGATTTAATGGTAACCGGACACTTCGGCCCCAAAACCACCTCGGCCCCTAGACACTTCGGCCCCTAGACACCTCGGCCCCAAAACCACCTCGGCCCCACATAAAATTGAAATCCTAGACGGGTCGGCCCTTGGACACCTCGGCCCCTAGACACGTCGGCCCCATATACCTAGACACTTCGGCCCCACTTTGCTTTTCACGGGGCTTCCACTTAAATAGGAGATCGGGTTGGATGCCCGATGAGGTTTTTTTTTTATTATTTTTATTTGCTGATTTGATTATTTTGATATATTTGAACCTATAATATATATATTTATTATATATTATAACGTTACCAAATAGAAAATCCATATGTCCATTTACAGTGTTAAAGAAGAATGGAAGACACACTTGAAAATTCCCCTCTTTTATTTCGATGTATAATTCTAATTGTATTGCGGCATGCTTTAGAGCAGGCTCTTTTTTTCTACATTTCTGCTCTTGATCATCTATAGGCTTTTATATTATCCGAAATAATTCCACACCGCTAAAATACTTTTTAAATTTATTTCAGTAAGAACATGATACCTAATTATCCTAACTTCTTAACGAACGGACGGACAAATGGCGGGGCATAAACTAGGTTAGAATGAAGAATGGACAATCCGGTAAACTGCCGTAGTTGTTGAACTATTTAATATGACCAATTAAATAGATTTTGTCCGTCCGTTCGTCCGCCCGTCCGAAACCTAAGCGCAGTCTATAACTTTCTTATTTCTGGATGGGTTTTGAAATTTCTTTGCAGAAGTATTAACCATCATGAGTTATGATGTGTCGCGTGCAAAACCCAGTTCCGAACCTCCAAGGTCAATGTAAAAAAAAGATCCGAAACTTAAAGACAGTCAATTACGTTCTTATTTCTTTATGGATTTTGAAATTACTTTGCAGTAATGTTGAGCTCTGCATAAGACTGGCACATTGAAATTTGTATTCAGAGCTACGTCGATCTATGTCGAGCTCTGCATAAGACTGGCACATTGAAAGTTGTATGCAGAGCTACGTCGAGCTATGTCGAGCTCGGCATAAGACTGGCGAATTGAAAATTGTATGCAGAGCTACATGTACGTCGAGCTATGTCGAGTACAGAGTTGTGCATTGATGTGCTGATTTCTAAGATTATGCAGACCTAAGGCGATTGCAGAACTCTGCACTAAACTGGCACATTGAAAGTTGTATGCAGAGCTACGTCGAGCTATGTTGAGCTCTGCATAAGTCTGGTACATTGAAATATTTATGCAGAGCAACGTCGAGCTATGTCGAGCTCTGCATAAGACTGGCACATTGAAAGTAGTATGCAGAGCTATGTCGAGCTCTGCATAAGACTGGCACATTGAAAATTTTATGCAGAGCTGTGTCGAGCTAGGTCGAGCTCTGCAATTCGCTAGGTCGAGCTATGCTATGTCTAGCTCTGCGCTAACCTGGCATATTGAAAGTTGTATGCAGAGCTACGTCGAGCTATGTCGAGCTCTGCATAAGACTAGCGAATTGAAAATTGTATGCAGAGCTACGTCGAGCTATGTCGAGCGCAGAGCTGTGCATTATTGTGCTGATTTCTAAGAGTATGCAGACCTAATGCGATTGCAGAGCTCTGCACTAAACTGGCACATTGAAAGTTGTATGCAGAGCTATGTCGAGCTAGGTCGAGCTCTGCAATTCGCTAGGTCGAGCTCTGCTATGTCGCGCTCTGCATAAGACTGGCACATTGAAAAATGTATGCAGAGCTACGTCGAGCTATGTCGAGCTCTGCATAAGACTCGCGAATTGAAAATTGTATGCAGAGCTACGTCGAGCTATGTCGAGCGCAGAGCTGTGCATTGATGTGCTGATTTCTAAGATTATGCAGACCTAATGCGATTGCAGAGCTCTGCACTAAACTGGCACATTGAAAGTTGTATGCAGAGCTTTGTCGAGCTAGGTCGAGCTCTGCAATTCGCTAGGTCGAGCTCTGCTATGTCGCGCTCTGCATAAGACTGGCATATTGAAAATTGTAAGCAGAGCTACGTCGAGCTATGTCGAGCGCAGATCTGTGCATTGATGTGATGATTTCTAAGATTATGCAGACCTAAGGCGATTGCAGAGCTCTGCACTAAACTGGCACATTGAACGTTGTATGCAGAGCTACGTCGAGCTTTGTCGAGCTCTGCATAAGTATGGCACATTGAAATATTTATGCAGAGCTACGTCGAGCTATGTCGAGCTCTGCATAAGACTGGCGAATTGAAAGTAGTATGCAGAGCTACGTCGAGCTATGTCGAGCTCTGCATAATACTGGCGAATTGAAAGTTATTTGCAGAGCTATGTCGAGCTAGGTCGAGCCCTGCATAAGTCTGGCACATTGAAAGTTGTATGCAGAGCTATGCAGAGTTACGTCGAGCTATGTCGAGCTCTGCATAAGACTGGCACATTGAAAGTTTTATGCAGAGCTGTGTCGAGCTAGTCGAGCTCTGCAATTCGCTAGGTCGAGCTCTGCTATGTCGAGGTCTGCATAAGACTGGCTCATTGAAAAATGTATGCAGAGCTACGTCGAGCTAGGTCGACCTCTGCATAAGACTGGCGAATTGAAAATTGTATGCAGAGCTACGTCGAGCTATGTCGAGCGCAGAGCTGTGCATTGATGTGATGATTTCTAAGATTATGCAGACCTAAGGCGATTGCAGAGCTCTGCACTAAACTGGCACATTGAAAGTTGTATGCAGAGCTACGTCGAGCTATGTCGAGCTCTGCCGAGCTCTGCATAAGTATGCCACATTGAAATATTTATGCAGAGCTACGTCGAGCTATGTCGAGCTCTGCATAAGACTGGCACATTGAAAGTAGTATGCAGAGCTACGTCGAGCTATGTCGAGCTCTGCATTAGACTGGCGAATTGAAAGTTGTTTGCAGAGCTATGTCGAGCTAGGTCGAGCTCTGCAATACGCTAGGTCGAGCTCTGCTATGTCGAGCTCTGCATAAGACTGGCACATTGAAAGTTGTATGCAGAGCTACGTCGATCTATGTCGAGCTCTGCATAAGAATGGCACATTGAAAGTTGTATGCAGAGCTACGTCGAGCTATGTCGAGCTCTGCATAAGTATGGAACATTGAAATATTTCTGCAGAGCTACGTCGAGCTATGTCGAACTCTGCATAAGACTGGCACACTGAAAGTAGTATGGAGAGCTACGTCGAGCTATGTCGAGCTCTGCATAAGACTGGCGTATTGAAAGTTGTTTGCAGAGCTATGTCGAGCTAGGTCGAGCTCTGCAATACGCTAGGTCGAGCTCTGCTATGTCGAGCTCTGCATAAGACTGGCACATTGAAAGTTGTGTGCAGAGCTACGTCGATCTATGTCGAGCTCTGCATAAGAATGGCACATTGAAAGTTGTATGCAGAGCTACGTCGAGCTATGTCGAGCTCTGCATAAGTATGGCACATTGAAATATTTATGCAGAGCTACGTCGAGCTATGTCGAGCTCTGCATAAGACGGGTACATTGAAAGTAGTATGCAGAGCTACGTCGAGCTATGTCGAGCTCTGCATAAGACTGGCGAATTGAAAGTTGTTTGCAGAGCTATGTCGAGCTAGGTCGAGCTCTGCATAAGTCTGGCACATTGAAAGTTGTATGCAGAGCTATGCAGAGTTACGTCGAGCTATGTCGAGCTCTGGATAAGACTGGCACATTGGAAGTTTTATGCAGAGCTGTGTCGAGCTAGGTTGACCTCTGCAATTCGCTAGGTCGAGATCTGCTATGTCGAGGTCTGCATAAGACTGGTACATTGAAAGTAGTATGTAGAGCTACGTCGAGCTATGTCGAGCTCTGCATAAGACATGCGAATTGAAAGTTGTTTGCAGAGCTATGTCGAGTTATGTCGAGCTCTGCATAAGTCTGGCACATTGAAAGTTGTATGCAGAGCTATACAGAGTTACGTCTAGCTATGTCGAGCTTTGCATAAGACTGGCACATTGAAAGTTTTATGCAGAGCTGTGTCGAGCTAGGTCGAGCTCTGCAATTCGTTAGGTCGAGCTCTGCTATGTCGAGGTCTGCATAAGACTGGCACATTGAAAAATGTATGCAGAGTTACGTCGAGCTATGTCGAGCTCTGCATAAGACTGGCGAATTGAAAATTGTAAGCAGAGCTACGTCGAGCTATGTCGAGCGCAGATCTGTGCATTGATGTGATGATTTCTAAGATTATGCAGACCTAAGGCGATTGCAGAGCTCTGCACTAAACTGGCACATTGAAAGTTGTATGCAGAGCTACGTCGAGCTATGTCGAGCTCTGCATAAGACTGGTACATTGAAAGTAGTATGCAGAGCTACGCCGAGCTATGTCGAGCTCTGCATAAGACTGGCGAATTGAAAGTTGTTTGCAGAGCTATGTCGAGCTAGGTCGAGCTCTGCATAAGTCTGGCACATTGAAAGTTGTATGCAGAGCTACGTCGAGCTATGTCGAGCGCAGAGCTGTGCCTTGATGTGATGATTTCTAAGATTATGCAGACCTAAGGCGATTGCAGAGCTCTGCACTAAACTGGCACATTGAAAGTTGTATGCAGAGCTACGTCGAGCTATGTCGAGCTCTGCATAAGTATGGCACATTGAAATATTTATGCAGAGCTACGTCGAGCTATTTCGAACTCTGCATAAGACTGGCACATTGAAAGTAGTATGCAGAGCTACGTCGAGCTATGTCGAGCTCTGCATAAGACTGGCGAATTGAAAGTTGTTTGCAGAGCTATGTCGAGCTAGGTCGAGCTCTGCATTACGCTAGGTACAGCTCTGCTATGTCGAGCTCTGCATAAGACTGGCACATTGAAAGTTGTATGCAGAGCTACGTCGATCTATGTCGAGCTCTGCATAAGAATGGCATATTGAAAGTTGTATGCAGAGCTACGTCGAGCTATGTCGAGCTCTGCATAAGAATGACACATTGAAAGTTGTATGCAGAGCTACGTCGAGCTATGTCGAGCTATGTCGAGCTCTGCATAAGACTGATACATTGAAAGTAGTATGCAGACCTACGTCGAACTATGTCGAGCTCTGCATAAGACTGGCGTATTGAAAGTTGTTTGCAGAGCTATGTCGAGCTAGGTCGAGCTCTGCATAAGTCTGGCACATTGAAAGTTGTATGCAGAACTATGCAGAGTTACGTCGAGCTATGTCGAGCTCTGCATAAGACAGGCACATTGAAAGTTTTATGCAGAGCTGTGTCGAGCTAGGTCGAGCTCTGCAATTCGCTAGGTCGAGCTCTGCATAAGTCTGGCACCTTGAAAGTTGTATGCAGAGCTATGCAGAGTTACGTCGAGCTATGTCGAGCTCTGCATAAGTCTGGCACATTGAAAGTTTTATGCAGAGCTGTGTTGAGCTAGGTCGAACTCTGCAATTCGCTAGGTCGAGCTCTGCTATGTCGAGGTCTGCATAAGACTGGCTCATTGAAAAATGTATGCAGAGCTACGTCGAGCTATGTCGAGCACTGCATAAGACTGGCGAATTTAAAATTGTATGCAGAGCTACGTCGAGCTATGTCCAGCGCAGAGCTGTGCATTGATGTGATGATTTCTAAGATTATGCAGACCTAAGGCGATTGCAGAGCTCTGCACTAAACTGGCACATTGAAAGTTGTATGCAGAGCTACGTCGAGCTATGTCGAGTTCTGCATAAGTAATGCACATTGAAATATTAATGCAGAGCTACGTCGAGCTATGTCGAGCTCTGCATAAGACTGGCACATTGAAAGTAGTATGCAGAGCTACGTCGAGCTATGTCGAGCTCTGCATAAGACTGGCGAATTGAAAGTTGTTTACAGGGCTATGTCGAGCTAGGTCGAGCTCTGCAATACGCTAGGTCGAGCTCTGCTATGTCGAGCTCTGTATACGACTGGCACATTGAAAGTTGTATGCAGAGCTACGTCGATCTATGTCGAGTTCTGCATAAGAATGGCACATTGAAAGTTGTATGCAGAGCTACATCGAGCTATGTCGAGCTCAGCATAAGTATGGCACATTGAAATATTTATGCAGAGCTACGTCGAGCTATGTCGAGCTCTGCATAAGACTGGTACATTGAAAGTAGTATGCAGAGCTACTTCGTGCTATGTCGAGCTCTGCATAAGACTGGCGAATTGAAAGTTGTTTGCAGAGCTATGTCGAGCTAGGTCGAGCTCTGCATAAGTCTGGCACATTGAAAGTTGTATGCAGAGCTATGCAGAGTTACGTCGAGCTATGTCGAGCTCTGCATAAGACTGGCACATTGAAAGTTTTATGCAGAGCTGTGTCGAGCTAGGTCGAGCTCTGCAATTCGCTAGGTCGAGCTCTGCTATGTCGAGGTCTGCATAAGACTGGTACATTTAAAGTAATATACAGAGCTACGTCGAGCTATGTCGAGCTCTGCATAAGACTGGCGAATTGAAAGTTGTATGCAGAGCTATGTCGAGCAAGGTCGAGCTCTGCATAAGCCTGGCACATTGAAAGTTGTATGCAGAGTTACGTCGGGCTATGTCGAGCTCTGCATAAGACTGGCACATTGAAAGTTTTATGCAGAGCTGTGTCGAGCTAGGTCGAGCTCTGCAATTCGCTACGTCGAGCTCTGCTATGTCGAGGCCTGCATTAGACTGGCACATTGAAAAATGTATGCAGAGCTACGTCGAGCTCGGCATAAGACTGGCGAATTGAAAATTGTATGCAGAGCTACGTCGAGCTATGTCGAGCGCAGAGCTGTGCATTGATGTGATGATTTCTAAGATTATGCAGACCTAAGGCGATTGCAGAGCTCTGCACTAAACTGGCACATTGAAAGTTGTATGCAGAGCTACGTCGAGCTATGTCGAGCTCTGCATAAGACTGGTACATTGAAAGTAGTATGCAGTGCTACGCCGAGCTATGTCGAGCTCTGCATAAGACTGGCGAATTGAAAGTTGTTTGCAGAGCTATGTCGAGCTAGGTCGAGCTCTGCATAAGTCTGGCACATTGAAAGTTGTATGCAGAGCTACGTCGAGCTATGTCGAGCGCAGAGCTGTGCCTTGATGTGATGATTTCTAAGATTATGCAGACCTAAGGCGATTGCAGAGCTCTGCACTAAACTGGCACATTGAAAGTTGTATGCAGAGCTACGTCGAGCTATGTCGAGCTCTGCATAAGTATGGCACATTGAAATATTTATGCAGAGCTACGTCGAGCTATTTCGAACTCTGCATAAGACTGGCACATTGAAAGTAGTATGCAGAGCTACGTCGAGCTATGTCGAGCTCTGCATAAGACTGGCGAATTGAAAGTTGTTTGCAGAGCTATGTCGAGCTAGGTCGAGCTCTGCATTACGCTAGGTACAGCTCTGCTATGTCGAGCTCTGCATAAGACTGGCACATTGAAAGTTGTATGCAGAGCTACGTCGATCTATGTCGAGCTCTGCATAAGAATGGCATATTGAAAGTTGTATGCAGAGCTACGTCGAGCTATGTCGAGCTCTGCATAAGAATGACACATTGAAAGTTGTATGCAGAGCTACGTCGAGCTATGTCGAGCTATGTCGAGCTCTGCATAAGACTGATACATTGAAAGTAGTATGCAGACCTACGTCGAACTATGTCGAGCTCTGCATAAGACTGGCGTATTGAAAGTTGTTTGCAGAGCTATGTCGAGCTAGGTCGAGCTCTGCATAAGTCTGGCACATTGAAAGTTGTATGCAGAGCTATGCAGAGTTACGTCGAGCTATGTCGAGCTCTGGATAAGACTGGCACATTGGAAGTTTTATGCAGAGCTGTGTCGAGCTAGGTTGACCTCTGCAATTCGCTAGGTCGAGATCTGCTATGTCGAGGTCTGCATAAGACTGGTACATTGAAAGTAGTATGTAGAGCTACGTCGAGCTATGTCGAGCTCTGCATAAGACATGCGAATTGAAAGTTGTTTGCAGAGTTATGTCGAGTTATGTCGAGCTCTGCATAAGTCTGGCACATTGAAAGTTGTATGCAGAGCTATACAGAGTTACGTCTAGCTATGTCGAGCTTTGCATAAGACTGGCACATTGAAAGTTTTATGCAGAGCTGTGTCGAGCTAGGTCGAGCTCTGCAATTCGTTAGGTCGAGCTCTGCTATGTCGAGGTCTGCATAAGACTGGCACATTGAAATATGTATGCAGAGTTACGTCGAGCTATGTCGAGCTCTGCATAAGACTGGCGAATTGAAAATTGTAAGCAGAGCTACGTCGAGCTATGTCGAGCGCAGATCTGTGCATTGATGTGATGATTTCTAAGATTATGCAGACCTAAGGCGATTGCAGAGCTCTGCACTAAACTGGCACATTGAAAGTTGTATGCAGAGCTACGTCGAGCTATGTCGAGCTCTGCATAAGACTGGTACATTGAAAGTAGTATGCAGAGCTACTTCGTGCTATGTCGAGCTCTGCATAAGACTGGCGAATTGAAAGTTGTTTGCAGAGCTATGTCGAGCTAGGTCGAGCTCTGCATAAGTCTGGCACATTGAAAGTTGTATGCAGAGCTATGCAGAGTTACGTCGAGCTATGTCGAGCTCTGCATAAGACTGGCACATTGAAAGTTTTATGCAGAGCTGTGTCGAGCTAGGTCGAGCTCTGCAATTCGCTAGGTCGAGCTCTGCTATGTCGAGGTCTGCATAAGACTGGTACATTTAAAGTAATATACAGAGCTACGTCGAGCTATGTCGAGCTCTGCATAAGACTGGCGAATTGAAAGTTGTATGCAGAGCTATGTCGAGCAAGGTCGAGCTCTGCATAAGCCTGGCACATTGAAAGTTGTATGCAGAGTTACGTCGGGCTATGTCGAGCTCTGCATAAGACTGGCACATTGAAAGTTTTATGCAGAGCTGTGTCGAGCTAGGTCGAGCTCTGCAATTCGCTACGTCGAGCTCTGCTATGTCGAGGTCTGCATTAGACTGGCACATTGAAAAATGTATGCAGAGCTACGTCGAGCTCGGCATAAGACTGGCGAATTGAAAATTGTATGCAGAGCTACGTCGAGCTATGTCGAGCGCAGAGCTGTGCATTGATGTGATGATTTCTAAGATTATGCAGACCTAAGGCGATTGCAGAGCTCTGCACTAAACTGGCACATTGAAAGTTGTATGCAGAGCTACGTCGAGCTATGTCGAGCTCTGCATAAGACTGGTACATTGAAAGTAGTATGCAGAGCTACGCCGAGCTATGTCGAGCTCTGCATAAGACTGGCGAATTGAAAGTTGTTTGCAGAGCTATGTCGAGCTAGGTCGAGCTCTGCATAAGTCTGGCACATTGAAAGTTGTATGCAGAGCTACGTCGAGCTATGTCGAGCGCAGAGCTGTGCCTTGATGTGATGATTTCTAAGATTATGCAGACCTAAGGCGATTGCAGAGCTCTGCACTAAACTGGCACATTGAAAGTTGTATGCAGAGCTACGTCGAGCTATGTCGAGCTCTGCATAAGTATGGCACATTGAAATATTTATGCAGAGCTACGTCGAGCTATTTCGAACTCTGCATAAGACTGGCACATTGAAAGTAGTATGCAGAGCTACGTCGAGCTATGTCGAGCTCTGCATAAGACTGGCGAATTGAAAGTTGTTTGCAGAGCTATGTCGAGCTAGGTCGAGCTCTGCATTACGCTAGGTACAGCTCTGCTATGTCGAGCTCTGCATAAGACTGGCACATTGAAAGTTGTATGCAGAGCTACGTCGATCTATGTCGAGCTCTGCATAAGAATGGCATATTGAAAGTTGTATGCAGAGCTACGTCGAGCTATGTCGAGCTCTGCATAAGAATGACACATTGAAAGTTGTATGCAGAGCTACGTCGAGCTATGTCGAGCTATGTCGAGCTCTGCATAAGACTGATACATTGAAAGTAGTATGCAGACCTACGTCGAACTATGTCGAGCTCTGCATAAGACTGGCGTATTGAAAGTTGTTTGCAGAGCTATGTCGAGCTAGGTCGAGCTCTGCATAAGTCTGGCACATTGAAAGTTGTATGCAGAGCTATGCAGAGTTACGTCGAGCTATGTCGAGCTCTGCATAAGACAGGCACATTGAAAGTTTTATGCAGAGCTGTGTCGAGCTAGGTCGAGCTCTGCAATTCGCTAGGTCGAGCTCTGCATAAGTCTGGCACCTTGAAAGTTGTATGCAGAGCTATGCAGAGTTACGTCGAGCTATGTCGAGCTCTGCATAAGTCTGGCACATTGAAAGTTTTATGCAGAGCTGTGTTGAGCTAGGTCGAACTCTGCAATTCGCTAGGTCGAGCTCTGCTATGTCGAGGTCTGCATAAGACTGGCTCATTGAAAAATGTATGCAGAGCTACGTCGAGCTATGTCGAGCACTGCATAAGACTGGCGAATTAAAAATTGTATGCAGAGCTACGTCGAGCTATGTCCAGCGCAGAGCTGTGCATTGATGTGATGATTTCTAAGATTATGCAGACCTAAGGCGATTGCAGAGCTCTGCACTAAACTGGCACATTGAAAGTTGTATGCAGAGCTACGTCGAGCTATGTCGAGCTCTTCATAAGTAATGCACATTGAAATATTAATGCAGAGCTACGTCGAGCTATGTCGAGCTCTGCATAAGACTGGCACATTGAAAGTAGTATGCAGAGCTACGTCGAGCTATGTCGAGCTCTGCATAAGACTGGCGAATTGAAAGTTGTTTTTGCAGGGCTATGTCGAGCTAGGTCGAGCTCTGCAATACGCTAGGTCGAGCTCTGCTATGTCGAGCTCTGTATACGACTGGCACATTGAAAGTTGTATGCAGAGCTACGTCGATCTATGTCGAGTTCTGCATAAGAATGGCACATTGAAAGTTGTATGCAGAGCTACATCGAGCTATGTCGAGCTCAGCATAAGTATGGCACATTGAAATATTTATGCAGAGCTACGTCGAGCTATGTCGAGCTCTGCATAAGACTGGTACATTGAAAGTAGTATGCAGAGCTACTTCGTGCTATGTCGAGCTCTGCATAAGACTGGCGAATTGAAAGTTGTTTGCAGAGCTATGTCGAGCTAGGTCGAGCTCTGCATAAGTCTGGCACATTGAAAGTTGTATGCAGAGCTATGCAGAGTTACGTCGAGCTATGTCGAGCTCTGCATAAGACTGGCACATTGAAAGTTTTATGCAGAGCTGTGTCGAGCTAGGTCGAGCTCTGCAATTCGCTAGGTCGAGCTCTGCTATGTCGAGGTCTGCATAAGACTGGTACATTTAAAGTAATATACAGAGCTACGTCGAGCTATGTCGAGCTCTGCATAAGACTGGCGAATTGAAAGTTGTATGCAGAGCTATGTCGAGCAAGGTCGAGCTCTGCATAAGCCTGGCACATTGAAAGTTGTATGCAGAGTTACGTCGGGCTATGTCGAGCTCTGCATAAGACTGGCACATTGAAAGTTTTATGCAGAGCTGTGTCGAGCTAGGTCGAGCTCTGCAATTCGCTACGTCGAGCTCTGCTATGTCGAGGTCTGCATTAGACTGGCACATTGAAAAATGTATGCAGAGCTACGTCGAGCTCGGCATAAGACTGGCGAATTGAAAATTGTATGCAGAGCTACGTCGAGCTATGTCGAGCGCAGAGCTGTGCATTGATGTGATGATTTCTAAGATTATGCAGACCTAAGGCGATTGCAGAGCTCTGCACTAAACTGGCACATTGAAAGTTGTATGCAGAGCTACGTCGAGCTATGTCGAGGTCTGCATAAGTATGGCACATTGAAATATTTATGCAGAGCTACGTCGAGCTATGTCGAGCTCTGCATAAGACTGGCACATTGAAAGTTTTATGCAGAGCTGTGTCGAGCTATGTCGAGCTCTGCAAATCGCTAGGTCGAGCTCTGCATAAGTCTGGCACCTTGAAAGTTGTATGCAGAGCTATGCAGAGTTACGTCGAGCTCTGCATAAGTCTGGCACATTGAAAGTTTTATGCAGAGCTTTATGCAGAGCCAGTTTAGTGCAGAGCTCTGCAATCGCCTTAGGTCTGCTCTTACGACCTGAAAGCCGTAACAAAGGAAAGATGCATAGCCTGAAAAAATCCCCGCCTATGGTGGGATTCGAACCCGGGCCGCTCGGGTGACAGTCCACTGCTCTTACCCCTGAGCCAAAGAGTCGACTCTGTGACGCAGTTGTCAGAGAGTGGTTATAAACCTAGAAGCTATGCATATGATCTACCAAGGTAGATAACGGAAGGGAGGTAACACACCCCCTCTTCAAGGAAGTCATCATTTATGATGACGTGAAGGATACCAACTTCGGCACAAGCCAATTCTGGCATTTCGGACGAGCCCCCATCTTACGACCTGAAAGCCGTAACAAAGGAAAGATGCATAGCCTGAAAAAATCCCCGCCTATGGTGGGATTCGAACCCGGGCCGCTCGGGTGACAGTCCACTGCTCTTACCCCTGAGCCAAAGAGTCGACTCTGTGACGCAGTTGTCAGAGAGTGGTTATAAACGTAGAAGCTATGCATATGATCTACCAAGGTAGATAACGGAAGGGAGGTAACATCTGCATAATCTTAGAAATCATCACATCAATGCACAGCTCTGCGCTCGACATAGCTCGACGTAGCTCTGCATACAATTTTCAATTCGCCAGTCTTATGCAGAGCTCGACATAGCTCGACGTAGCTCTGCATACATTTTTCAATGAGCCAGTCTTATGCAGACCTCAACATAGCAGAGCTCGACCTAGCGAATTGCAGAGCTCGACCTAGCTCGACACAGCTCTGCATAAAACTTTCAATGTGCCAGTCTTATGCAGAGCTCGACATAGCTCGACGTAACTCTGCATAGCTCTGCATACAACTTTCAATGTGCCAGACTTATGCAGGGCTCGACCTAGCTCGACATAGCTCTGCAAATAACTTTCAATTCGCCAGTATTATGCAGAGCTCGACATAGCTATGTCGAGGTCTGCATAAGTATGGCACATTGAAATATTTATGCAGAGCTACGTCGAGCTATGTCGAGATCTGCATAAGACTGGCACATTGAAAGTAGTATGCAGAGCTACGTCGAGCTATGTCGAGCTCTGCATAAGACTGGCGAATTGAAAGTTGTTTGCAGAGCTATGTCGAGCTAGGTCGAGCTCTGCAATACGCTAGGTCGAGCTCTGCTATGTCGAGCTCTGCATAAGACTGGCACATTGAAAGTTGTATGCAGAGTTACGTCGAGCTATGTCGAGCTCTGCATAAGACTGGCACATTGAAAGTTTTTATGCAGTGCTGTGTCGAGCTAGGTCGAGCTCTGCAATTCGCTAGATCGAGCTCTGGTATGTAGAGGTCTGCATAAGACTGGCACATTGAAAAATGTATGCAGAGCTACGTCGAGCTATGTCGAGCTCTGCATAAGACTGGCGAATTGAAAATTGTAAGCAAAGCTACATCGAGCTTTGTCGAGCGCAGATCTGTGCATTGATGTAATGATTTCTAAGATTATGCCGACCTAAGGCGATTGCAGAGCTCTGCACTAAACTGGCACATTGAAAGTTGTATGCAGAGCTACGTCGAGCTATGTCGAGCTCTGCATAAGACTGGTTCATTGAAAGTAGTATGCAGAGCTACGTCGAGCTTTGCATAAGACTGGCGAATTGAAAATTGTTTGCAGAGCTATGTCGAGCTAGGTCGAGCTCTGCATAAGTCTGGCACATTGAAAATTTTATGCAGAGCTGTGTTGAGCTAGGTCGAGCTCTGCAATTCGCTAGGTCGAGCTCTGCTATGTCGAGGTCTGCATAAGACTGGCTCATTGAAAAATGTATGCAGAGCTACGTCGAGCGTTGTCGAGCTCTACATAAGACTGGCGAATTGAAAATTGTATGCAGAGCTACGTCGAGCTATGTCCAGCGCAGAGCTGTGCATTGATGTGATGATTTCTAAGATTATGCAGACCTAAGGCGATTGCAGAGCTCTGCACTAAACTGGCACATTGAAAGTTGTATGCAGAGCTACGTCGAGCTATGTCGAGGTCTGCATAAGTATGGCACATTGAAGTATTTATGCAGAGCTACGTCGAGCTATGTCGAGCTCTGCATAAGACTGGCACATTGAAAGTAGTATGCAGAGCTACGTCGAGCTATGTCGAGCTCTGCATAAGACTGGCGAATTGAAAGTTGTTTGCAGAGCTATGTCGAGCTAGGTCGAGCTCTGCAATACGCTAGGTCGAGCTCTGCTATGTCGAGCTCTGCATAAGACTGGCACATTGAAAGTTGTATGCAGAGCTACATCGAGCTATGTCGAGCTCTGCATAAGTATGGCACATTGAAATATTTATGCAGAGCTACGTCTAGCTATGTCGAGCTCTGTATAAGACTGGTACATTGAAAGTAGTATGCAGAGCTACGTCGAGCTATGTCGAGCTCTGCATAAGACTGGCGAATTGAAAGTTGTTTGCAGAGCTATGTCGAGTTAGGGCGAGCTCTGCATAAGTCTGGCACATTGAAAGTTGTATGCAGAGCTATGCAGAGTTTCGTCGAGCTATGTCGAGCTCTGCATAAGACTGGCACATTGAAAGTTTTATGCAGAGCTGTGTCGAGCTAGGTCGAGCTCTGCAATTCGCTAGGTCGAGCTCTGCTATGTCGAGGTCTGCATAAGACTGGCACATTGAAAAATGTATGCAGAGCTACGTCGAGCTATGTCGAGCTCTGCATAAGACTGGCGAATTGAAAATTGTATGCAGAGCTACGTCGAGCTATGTCGAGCGCAGAGCTGTGCATTGATGTGATGATTTCTAAGATTATGCAGACCTAAGGCGATTGCAGAGCTCTGCATTAAACTGGCACATTGAAAGTTGTATGCAGAGCTACGTCGAGCTATGTCGAGGTCTGCATAAGTATGGCACATTGAAATATTTATACAGAGCTACTTCGAGCTATGCCGAGCTCTGCATAAGACTGGCACATTGAAAGTAGTATGCAGAGCTACGTCGAGCTATGTCGAGCTCTGCAAAAGACTGGCGAATTGAAAGTTGTTTGCAGAGCTATGTCGAGCTAGGTCGAGCTCTGCAATACGCTAGGTCGAGCTCTGCTATGTCGAGCTCTGCATAAGACTGGCACATTGAAATTTGTATGCAGAGCTACGTCGATCTATGTCGAGCTCTGCACAAGAATGGCACATTGAAAGTTGTATGCAGAGCTACGTCGAGCCATGTCGATCTCTGCATAAGTATGGCACATTGAAATATTTATGCAGAGCTACGTCGAGCTATGTCGAGCTCTGCATAAGACTGGTACACTGAAAGTAGTATGCAGAGCTACGTCGAGCTATGTCGAGCTCTGCATAAGACTGGCGAATTGAGAGTTGTTTGCAGAGCTATGTCGAGCTAGGTCGAGCTCTGCATAAGTCTGGCACATTGAAAGTTGTATGCAGAGCTATGCAGAGTTACGTCGAGTAACGTCGAGCTCTGCATAAGACTGGCACATTGAAAGTTTTATGCAGAGCTGTGTCGAGCTAGGTCGAGCTCTGCAATTCGCTAGGTCGAGCTCTGCTATGTCGAGGTCTGCATAAGACTGGCACATTGAAAAATGTATGCAGAGCTACGTCGAGCTATGTCGAGCTCTGCATAAGACTGGCGAATTGAAAATTGTAAGCAGAGCTACGTCGAGCTATGTCGAGCGCAGATCTGTGCATTGATGTGATGCTTTCTAAGATTATGCAGACCTAAGGCGATTGCAGAGCTCTGCACTAAACTGGCACATTGAAAGTTGTATGCAGAGCTACGTCGAGCTATGTCGGGCTCTGCATAAGACTGGTACATTTAAAGTAGTACGCAGAGCTACGTCGAGCTATGTCGAGCTCTGCATAAGACTGGCGAATTGAAAGTTGTATGCAGAGCTATGTCGAGCTAGGTCGAGCTCTGCATAAGTCTGGCACATTGAAAGTTGTATGCAGAGCTATGCAGAGTTACGTCGAGTTATGTCGAGCTCTGCATAAGACTGGCTCATTGAAAAATGTATGCAGAGCTACGTCGAGCTATGTCGAGCTCTGCATAAGACTGGCGAATCGAAAATTGTATGCAGAGCTACGTCGAGCTATGTCGAGCGCAGAGCTGTGCATTGATGTGATGATTTCTAAGATTATGCAGACCTAAGGCGATTGCAAAGCTCTGCACTAAACTGGCACATTGAAAGTTGTATGCAGAGCTACGTCGAGCTCTGCATAAGTATGGCACATTGAAATATTTATGCAGAGCTGCGTCGAGCTATGTCGAGCTCTGCATAAGACTGGCACATTGAAAGTAGTATGCAGAGCTACGTCGAGCTATGTCGAGCTCTGCATAAGACTGGCGAATTGAAAGTTGTTTGCAGAGCTATGTCGAGCTAGGTCGAGCTCTGCAGTACGCTAGGTCGAGCTCTTCTATGTCGAGCTCTGCATAAGACTGGCACATTGAAAGTTGTATGCAGAGCTACATCGAGCTATGTCGAGCTCTGCATAAGTATGGCACATTGAAATATTTATGCAGAGCTACGTCGAGCTATGTCGAGCTCTGCATAAGACTGGTACATTGAAAGTAGTATGCAGAGCTACGTCGAGCTATGTCGAGCTCTGCATAAGACTGGCGAATTGAAAGTTGTTTACAGAGCTATGTCGAGCTAGGTCGAGCTCTGCATAAGTCTGGCACATTGAAAGTTGTATGCAGAGCTATGCAGAGTTACGTCGAGCTATGTCGAGCTCTGCATAAGACTGGCACATTGAAAGTTTTAATGCAGAGCTGTGTCGAGCTAGGTCGAGCTCTGCAATTCGCTAGGTCGAGCTCTGCTATGTCGAGGTCTGCATAAGACTGGCACATTGAAAAATGTATGCAGAGCTACGTCGAGCTATGTCGAGCTCTGCATAAGACTGGCGAATTGAAAATTGTATGCAGAGCTATGTCGAGCTATGTCGAGCGCAGAGCTGTGCATTGATGTGATGATTTCTAAGATTATGCAGACCTAAGGCGATTGCAGAGCTCTGCATTAAACTGGCACATTGAAAGTTGTATCCAGAGCTACGTCGAGCTATGTCGAGCTCTGCATAAGACTGGCGAATTGAAAGTTGTTTGCAGAGCTATGTCGAGCTAGGTCGAGCTCTGCATAAGTCTGGCACATTGAAAGTTGTATGCAGAGCTATGCAGAGTTACGTCGAGCTATGTCGAGCTCTGTATAAGAATGGCACATTGTAAGTTGTATGCAGAGCTACGTCCAGCTATGTCGAGCTCTGCATAAGACTGGTACATTGAAAGTAGAATGCAGAGCTACGTCGAGCTATGTCGAGCTCTGCATAAGACTGGCGAATTGAAAGTTGTTTGCAGAGCTATGTCGAGCTAGGTCGAGCTCTGCATAAGTCTGGCACATTGAAAGTTGTATGCAGAGCTATGCAGAGTTACGTCGAGCTATGTCGAGCTCTGCATAAGACTGGCACATTGAAAGTTTTATGCAGAGCTGTGTCGAGCTAGGTCGAGCTCTGCAATTCGCTAGGTCGAGCTCTGCATAAGTCTGGCACATTGAAAGTTGTATGCAGAGCTATGCAGAGTTACGTCGAGCTATGTCGAGCTCTGCATAAGACTGGCACATTGAAAGTTTTATGCAGCGCTGTGTCGAGCTAGGTCGAGCTCTGCAATTCGCTAGGTCGAGCTCTGCTATGTCGAGGTCTGCATAAGACTGGCTCATTGAAAAAATGTATGCAGAGCTACGTCGAGCGTTGTCGAGCTCTGCATAAGACTGGCGAATTGAAAATTGTATGCAGAGCTACGTCGAGCTATGTCGAGCGCAGAGCTGTGCATTGATGTGATGATTTCTAAGATTATGCAGACCTAAGGCGATTGCAGAGCTCTGCACTAAACTGGCACATTGAAAGTTGTATGCAGAGCTACGTCAAGCTCTGCATAAGTATGGCACATTGAAATATTTATGCAGAGCTACATCGAGCTTTGTCGAGCTCTGCGTAAGACTGGCACATTGAAAGTAGTATGCAGAGCTACGTCGAGCTATGTCGAGCTCTGCATACGACAGGCGAATTGAAAGTTGTTTGCAGATCTATGTCGAGCTAGGTCGAGCTCTGCAATACGCTAGGTCGAGCTCTGCTATGTCGAGCTCTGCATAAGACTGGCACATTGAAAGTTGTATGCAGAGCTACGTCGATCTATGTCGAGCTCTGCATAAGAATGGCACATTGAAAGTTGTATGCAGAGCTACGTCGAGCTATGTCGAGCTCTGCATAAGTATGGCACATTGAAATATTTATGCAGAGCTACGTCGAGCTATGTCGAGCTCTGCATAAGACTGGTATATTGAAAGTAGTATGCAGAGCTACGTCGAGCTATGACGAGCTCTGCATAAGACTGGCGAATTGAAAGTTGTTTGCAGAGCTATGTCGAGCTAGGTCGAGCTCTGCATAAGTCTGGCACATTGAAAGTTGTATGCAGAGCTATGCAGAGTAACGTCGAGCTATGTCGAGCTCTGCATAAGACTGGAACATTGAAAGTTTTATGCAGAGCTGTGTCGAGCTATGTCGAGCTCTGCAATTCGCTAGGTCGAGCTCTGCTATGTCGAGGTCTGCATAAGACTGGTACACTGAAAGTAGTATGCAGAGCTACGTCGAGCTATGTCGAGCTCTGCATAAGACTGGCGAATTGAAAGTTGTTTGCAGAGCTATGTCGAGCTAGGTCGAGCTCTGCATAAGTCTGGCACATTGAAAGTTGTATGCAGAGCTATGCAGAGTTACGTCGAGCTATGTTGAGCTCTGCATAAGAATGGCACATTGAAAGTTTTATGCAGAGCTGTGTCGAGCTAGGTCGAGCTCTGCAATTCGCTAGGTCGAGCTCTGCTATGTCGAGGTCTGCATAAGACTGGCACATTGAAAATGTATGCAGAGCTACGTCGAGCTATGTCGAGCTCTGCATAAGACTGGCGAATTGAAAATTGTATGCAGAGCTACGTCGAGCTATGTCGAGCGCAGAGCTGTGCATTGATGTGATGATTTCTAAGATTATGCAGACCTAAGGCGATTGCAGAGCTCTGCACTAAACTGGCACATTGAAAGTTATATGCAGAGCTACGTCGAGCTATGTCGAGCTCTGCATAAGTATGACACATTGAAATATTTATGCAGAGCTACGTCGAGCTATGTCGAGCTCTGCATAAGACTGGCACATTGAAAGTAGTATGCAGAGCTACTTCGAGCTATGTCAAGCGCAGAGCTGTGCATTGATGTGCTGATTTCTAAGTTTATGCAGACCTAAGGCGATTGCAGAGCTCTGCACTAAACTGGCATGCAGACCTACGTCGACTTATGTCGAGCTCTGCAAAAGACTGGCACATTGAAAGTTGTACGCAGAGCTACGTCGAGCTATGTTGAGCTCTGCATAAGACTGGCGAATTGAAAGTTTATGAAGAGCTATGTCGAGCTAGGTCGAGCTCTGGGTTAGACTTAACAGGAATCCTGTTACATTAAGGGAATCCTGCTAAGTCTTATGCAGAGCTGAATGCAGATGGGCGATTGCAGAGCCAACTTCACACAACTCAATAAATTATCAGTTTTCTCCACGTCCCATGACTGATCTGTCAATTACCAACCACCTGTCACTCAAATATGTGAAAAACAATAGTAATAAAGAGAAATTATAAGTTCTACTAATCGTTACATCAAAATGGACAACAATTAACATGACCTTGGGGTTAAACTGTCCAGGCTAGAGGGTCAGACTTTGATATGCATGACAATGTACTTGTTGCAGCCAGTTTGGAATTAACACGTGAGAAAACGCCCTTTGTCAATCAAAGTTACTAAACACAGAAGCTTTTCAGTAATGATGTGCACATGTCTATCGCTGATAGTAACGGCCCCGCCCATCGGGGCTTGAAGAAATAGACGGACTGCTGCACGATGCTTCCACGCAGAGCTGAAACCGATCGCACACGAGTACTGGTAAACCGCTTAGAGGCAAAGCGGTGCGAGTCAGAACGTCCACGCTTATAAACCCTATTGGTTTCATTGGACGGCGGGGGTTGAGATGTCATTTCATCTCAGTGTCGGGTAAAAGTCCCACAAAATTGGAAGCAACGTCTCCAAAATGACCTATACAGTGTTGACGGGGACGTTAAACCTCGAATCAAACAAAAAACTGATAGTAACCGTTACTAATATTTATAGAAAATAGCCGCGTTATTATCGCTGCGTTGGATGGTTATCTATAGAATCTGGACTAGAATCTTTAGTTGGGTTTGGCAATCAGCGTAGACCCAGATCAGACGCCGCGTTATTTGCGCCGTCTGATCAGGATCTACACTGTTTGCTTGATGGACAGGAATGTAAGGGTCAAACAAGCTGCTAACAGTGTGTGTTGCCATTCAGGATCCTTTTTCCAGCCTATCAATCCACAAGTGCTCTCAAAGCTGCGATTGTGTGTGTGTGTGTGTGTGTGTGTGTGTGTGTGTGTGTGTGTGTGTGTGTGTGTGTGTGTGTGTGTGTGTGTGTGTGTGTGTGTGCGGGGGGGGTTGGTTTTACGGCCCTTTCAGGATTATTTCACTTACATCGAGCAGATCGTTAATCAGAGGTGCGCGAAAACAAAAGTACCCGGGAAAAACCACCTGACCTTCCGTTGCAGAGCTTGGCGTCTCACATGTGACCCGAGCCAGTGAGAAAGGTAAAGATTAAGAATCGGCGTTCTTACACATTAGGCCACGAAGGCCCGTTTCCAACTGTCTGATGGATTCAGCGCATGTAAAAAAAAACAAAAATGTGTTTTCTTTCCTTTTAAGAAAGGTATAGTGGCACTTATTGTCTTATTATTGGCCGCTGGCCCCTGCCAATCCAGGTTTGGAGAACTAGTTTGGGTCGTATGATGCTTCCTCCCAGAGCTGAAACCGAGCGCAGTGGTGCAGTGGTAAAGCATCGGATTTAATATCGAGAGGTAGCCGGTACTATCCCCGCAAGCGCCAAGTGTTGTTTCCTTGAGCAAGAGATTTTATCCACATTGCTTAGTACTGATTTCTACCCAAGAAAAGAGGGTCACATGGAAGATTAGTACTTGTACTAAATATGTTACCCTCTAAAAATAAGGTCGATTATTATTATTATTATTATTATCATTATTATTATTATTATTATTATTATTATTATTATTATTATTATTATTATTATAATAACTGGTAAACCACTTAAGTCTAGCCTGTCCAAGACAAGTGATGCGAGTTGCACTGACCATGCATATAAACCCTATTTGGTTTCATTAGGCTGCAGGGTTGAGATGTCATTTTATCTCAATGTCGGGTAAAAGTCCAACAAAATTGGAACCAACGTATCCAAAATGACCTAAATAGTATTGACGGGGAGGTTAAACCTCAAAGAAAACAAAACAAACTTATTATTGGTCGCGGCAAATGAAAATTTATTTTCTCACATGTGCGCCCAGCGAAGACTCCGACAAGTCTGTACATCCGCTCAGTCTGATCATAGTCTTCTATGTGGGGCTATACCAATCGATCCCAAGTTAGTTCACGCTCACAACAAAGACTGTATTTTGACTGAGCCGGTTCTCATCTCCAAACACACCACTTCTTTCGTTGTTACTCGTCTAATACACCCGTGTGACACAGGGCATTTTTTCATATCTCCAAAAAAATTTCTGATGAAACTAAGTGAATTTTTTTCTTATTTATTCACCAAATACAGGTTGTTGGAACTCGTTAGGACCGTCTCATCGAGACCGTTCTAACGAGTACCCACAACCCATGTGTTGGAGCAGAAATAAGAAAAGGTATACCCCCGTAAGCCCCAGTTTTCTCTATATAAAGTGAGGTTAAGTGGGGTTCATTTCACGGACTTGTTCACGTAATGTTACCATATTTTAGTTCTGTATATAAAGAGGTAGGTGATTAGAAAACTTGTTGTTTTTTTGTTGTTGTTGTTGTTTTGTTTTTATTTGTTTGTTTGTTTTTTTGTTTGTTTGTTTTTTGTCATTTAGTTACGAAAAACGAAGGTGCTGATCAGACAGCACAATACCTATAAAATATGAAGACTTTTGTCCGAGCAGGCCTGTCTGGGTGTCACCTGGTCTCAAGCGCCTAAGACAAGTTTTCAGAATTCATACATCTCCATTAACAAGATGGATGAAAGCAAACCAGAGACGTTACACAACAAAATACATGTACTGTAACATTGTTTTGTTTTATTTCCTATGAAAACAATAAGTGATGTCCTACGGTAAAACATAAAGTTTCATGTATTTAACGGACGTTGAGAGTGTTTTGTCATTGCGCTCATAGATATTTGGGGCCTGGACTCAGGTGAGTGATCATAGGCCGAATTGACCTCTTGAAGTTCGATTTTCGCTCAGTTATTCCTTAGCAATAGCCTAACCAGTTAAAAAAGCTTAATCATGTCTAGAAATCTTATAAATGAAAGTATAAAATGGTGGCTTAGCAGCTATATAGCCCCTTTCCGTAAAGAGGCTATATAGCCATCACAACTACTTTTATTTATAAGCATTCTAGAGATGATTATGCTTTTTGAACAGGTTATGCTAGTGCTCAGCCATGTTTAACTATGGAAAAAAAACTGTGCAAAAATCGAACTTCAAGAAGTCAGTTCGGCCCATGATCACTCACATGAGTCCAGGCCCCAAGTATCTATGATTGCGCTGGTCCCTGTAGTCAAAAGGAGGCTACTGTTCCATGTCTCACCCTTTAGTTTCATCTACATCATTGTAAGAGAAATGTGTGTGAACTTTCTACAAACTGTGTCCCTCTAGGTGGCAGACAGTGCTTTAATGAAACACCTAAATGAATTTTACCCGTTTAAGTTGAAAAGAATCTCTGCAGAAGTCAACCCTGAAATTTACGTTATTTATGTGTGTCAGGTTGTGTTATCTATATATAGAAATGTAGGCTATTTAGATTTTAACAAACAGTGAAGGCCCAGATCCGACGCCGCCTGGACCTGCACTGTTTGCCAGTGATCTCGTTTTGAGGTTTTCGGTCTAGAATGGGTTTAATGAGGACAGATAAGAAATAGAGATGGATTAAGTAATTGCACAATAATTTATAGCAAATGTGAAACAATTGAATACACATGCAGTTTTTACGCGTAAAATTGATGCAGTTTTTGTGTGGTCGCATATATCTTCACTGATACCTGCGCAGTAATTAAATAATTAGCCACGACACAGCAGCGCCGATCTGATGCTAAGATAAGTCTGTCCCCTACCCCCCTCCCTCCCACATACACTTAAAAAAAAACAATCTGTTCAGCGTCATTCCTTATTTGTTTCCCAAACTCCTTCATCTACAGCAAGCCTACGCAGGCACTACAGACTGAGCCGAGTCGTCTCTGATCGCGTAAGTCATCTTGCAGGCTTTATTGTGCGTCGGCTCAGTAATAGGTAATTTACATTCTGCGGTGTGTGCAACATGAACTTTTTTAACCCAAATATGCCTAGCGGCCCTTTTAAAAATGGCAAACAGTGCAGACCAGGATCCGCCGACGCCGCAGAACGCGGCGTCTGATCTGGGTCTACACTGTTTGCTTTGAGTAAGTACATACTTTTTTGCAAAACTTACCTCGAACAAAACAAACCTGACACCCCTGTAATTTAAAATGGACCACTCCAAACTTATTAGGTGGGAGATTCCATTCTCATATATGGGTTAATAATGCAGTATTTATCTGCGAGAATAGTACCAGTTTGGAAGTGATCATGTTATGAGTTTGTTTGTTTGTTTGATTTGAGGTTTAACGTCCCCGTCAACACTGTAAAGGTCATTTTGGAGACGTTGCTTCCAATTATTTGGGACTTTTACCCGACATTGAGATGAAATGACCTCTCAAGCCTTGTCGCCCAATGAAACCAATAGGGTTTATCAGCATGGACGGTCCGCCTCGCACCGCGGTTCCTGGACAGGCTTAGATCCTCTAAGCGGTTTACCAGTACTAGTGTGCGGGTCGGAGTCAGCTCTGCGTGGAAGCATCATGCAGCCCATATATTTCTTCAAGCCCCTATGGGCGGGGGCCGCATCATATTATGAGCCCCCTTATAATGAACACACTGTAAAACCAACGTTTTATAGAGGTTTACAGGTTCCAACGAGCACCCCAACCCTATGTTTTGAGTAATCAAAAATGAAAGTTTTGTGGAATGTGTGTTGTTTGTTGTGAAGTTTAACGGCCAAGCCAACACTATTTATGTCTATTTAGGTCATATGGAGCCGGTCAGTACCTGTCCACAGTTTTCCTGGATAGACTTTTACGTATACGGTTAACCAGTACAGTGCACATTTTCGCAGTCTGATCAGAGTCTTGTGGATGTATGGTGACACATCGTTTCTTCATACAAGCAGAAGCAGTTGCAATCTGTCGTCATGGTTAAGCAGACAGATCTAAGTCTTCCCTTCTCAAGGATACATTTTCTTTTCCGATGCCCAAATACAGTAGAACTTCGATGGCTCGAACACCGATGGCTCGTTTCCCACGACTGGGTCGAACTCGTACTTGAGCCCCTAGGGAAATCCTCAAGATAAGCAATGGTGGGGATGATAAAGGAGATTTTAGTCTTTTATCTTGCAAATGTGTGCTGTGTGTACTCATTAGAATCGCCTCGGTGAGGCGATTCTAATGAGTACACACAACAAACATTTTCATTATCTAACATCGAAAGATGTTCAAAAATATCTCGTTATGCCTCTTGGCAGTGACCTTCAGTGGCTCGAACTACCGCTGTCTCGAATAAAATTTCATGGTCCCTCAAGGGTTCGAGCCTTCGAAGTTCGACTGTAAGAGGTTTAAAATGCTGCTGCCTATTAGAACCAGTAGATACACCACTATGTGTCCACGGCCTTGCCCTTTGACAGAAACAAGAAAAACACAGACATATCCGCCCTCGCCCCACATTTTTCACTTTACTTTACATTGTTTACTAACTTTAATGTGAGTTAACGAAATCTTTAAGTATATCAATAAGACAACCAAAGCACTGACATTAGCTCTGAGCATTAGGAAAACATGTCCATGTGAATCTGTTCGTTTGTTTTTTTTGGAGTTTAACGGCCCAGTCAACACTATTTTAGGTCATTTTGAGCCGGTCAGTTTATCTATCCACACTTTTCCTGAGCTAGCTTATACGTAAGCGCTTAACCAGCATATACAGTGCACATTCTTTCGCCAGAAACTGACAATTGCCCTTCTTGAATCAGCTGAAGGGAGAGAATGGCCGTAGAAAAGATTTTATTGTCAATCTCCACGAAAGAATGTTGCCGACCCCGGCAGGTATCGAATCCGCGTCCTCCTGATCACCAGTCAGACGCGCATCCGACTGAGCTACCGAGGCCGGCCCATGTCCATTGAAATATTGGCGTCCATCATGGTGTCAGAAATAATAAATATTAGATAAAAAATTTAACATCTTTCGTATTTCTTCAAACATAGATCGCTCGTCCCCGCCAATCGGGGCTGGGAGAAATAGATCGGGCTGCATGATGCTTCCACGCAGAGCTGAAACTGACCATACATGGGTACTGGTTTACCGCTTAGGACTAAGCCTGCCCAGGCAAAGTGGCGTGAGTCAGACTGTCAAATACATATATTATAATATGTTCTAGAAAGGGTTATCCTTTGGAAGTAAGGAATACACCAAAGAACTGGAAAATATGGAGTGTACATGTTTTCTGGGCCAGACTAGCTAGTTTCGGCCAATTAGGCCTCATCAGTGACCCTCAGATATTTTCAAAATTCCACAATGGAATCAATGATCCCAAAGGACAAGAAAATATAAACTACACTATGGTGTAGGCCAGGGAGACGTTTTACGGCCGCCACACATTGGGCGGCAGGGCTTCAGATGTCATTTCATCTCAATGTCGGGTGAAAATCGCACAGCATTGGAAGCGACGTCTCTAAAATGACCTGTACGGTGTTGACGGGGACGTTAAACCTCAAATCAAACAAACAAATCCAACATAGATTATGGGGGCTCGTTAGAACGGCCTCAATGAGGCGGTTCTATCAAGTACCATCAATCAATGGACTTGTTACCGTAATAGTCTGAACGAGCACTTATAGACTGTTTCATTTCAATTTCTTTATTGTAAGAAAACAGTTTTAGAACCTGATCAGACACCGCCTTCCCCTCATCAAGTACATGAGTTTAGTCCTGGTTTTACATAATACTTTACATAATACTCTGACGTCACAGCTATAACTATAGCGCGGCTATAAATAACCGCTTTCTGGATTTCATACAATTGCTATTTTTCGAAGGTGAGCTATTGTGTTCGCTTTTTGTCCGTCGTCAGTCGTCCGTCCGTCTGTCAATAATTTCTTCCATTGACATCTCCTCCGAAAACGTAGTGCCAATTTTAAAATAATTTCACAGGAATATTCCTTACGTAGCCCTCTACCAGAATTGCTAAAATGGTTCCGCTCCGTTGAACAAAATGGCCACCAGAACTAAAAATAGAAAATCCTTTAAACGACATCTCCTCCTAGGCTAATGGTCCGAGTTAAAAATAATTTCACAGGAATGTTCTTTGGTTGACCCTCTACCAATTCCGCTCCGCTGAACACAATGGCGGCCAAATCTAAAAATAGAAAAACCTTTGAAAAACTTTTTAACCACATCTCCTCCTAGGCTAATGGCCCGATTTTAAAATCATGTCACGGGAATATTTTTTGAGCGACCATCTACCAATTCAGCTCCGCTGAACAAAATGGCCGCCGGAGCTAAAAATAAAAAAACAACAACTTTAAACGACATCTCCTAGACTAATATGCCGATTTGAAAATAATTTCATAAGAATGCTCATTGGGTGACCCTCTAGCAGAATTGATAAAACGGGTCTGGCCGCTGAACAAAATGGCCACCAGAACTAAAAATAAAAAAAATAAAAAAAAACAACATTAAACGTGATCTCCTCATAGGTTAATGGTCCGATGTCAAAATAATTTCACGGGAATATTGCTTGGGTAACCCCCTATCAACATTGCTAAAATGGTTAAGCTCCACTGAACAAAATGGACGCCAGATCTAAAAATAGAAAAAAAAAAAAAAAAACATTAAACGGCATCTCCTCCTAGGCTAATGGTCCATTATAAAATCAATTTCACAGGATTGTTCATTTGGTGGCCCTATACCGGATTTGATAAAACGGTTCTGCTCTGCTAAACAAAATGGCCACCAGAGCTAAGAATAGAAAAAAAAACTTTGAAAAAAAACACAAAAACTTTAAACGACATCTCCTAGGCAAATAGTCCGATTTCAAAATAATTTCACAGGAATCTTCCTTTAATGACCCTCTACCAAAATTGTTAAAATGGTTTCGTTTCGCTGATTATTTCAATCACCAGAGCTAAAAATAGAAAAACCTTTAAATGATATCTCCTCCTAGGTTAATGGTCCGATTTCAAAATAATTTCTCTACCAGTTGTTAAAACGGTAATGACCACCAGGGTTAAAAATAGAAGAAAACTTTAAGGACACTTCCTCCTGGATGACCATGTACCAAAACTGCTAAAATGGTTCTGCTTCTCCCAACAAAATGACCACCTGAGAGCTAAAAATAGAAAGAAAAATATTTGACCGACATCTCCTCCTTAGATAATGATTTCAAAATAATTTCACAGAAATGTTCCTTGGGTGACCATCTACCGGAATGGATAAAATGGTTCTGCTCTGCTGCCAGAGCTAAAAATAGGGGAAAAACACTTTAAATGACATCTACTCAAAGGCTGATGGTCTTCAAATAAATTAGCCTTGGGTGACCCTCTACCAGTTGTTAAAACGGTAATGGCCACCAGAGTTAAAATAGAAGAAAACTTTAAGGACATCTCCTCCTACACCTGTGGACACAAAAGCGTTCAAACTCGGATGAAGTGCCTTTCAATGAATCTCTTTGCATCAAGTTAGTTTGACAAGCAAATCTCATTTATCAAAGTAGTCTAAAACTGGATCAAGCAATATACATTGACTGGTCTTATTGTGGCAAGCACTGTTTTCCACTTTTAGATCTGATTGACATTCGAGATGTATTCTGATTGGACAGTGCAGTGTCTACAATGAAATATACAACACTTTGTGTTTTGAATTTATTCCTGTCTTCTAGTTGACTGACAGAAATTTGAATGAAACATCAGATCAAAATGAAATGAAGCTCATCAAAGTTTGAACGGATTTGTGTCCACAGGTGTAGGTTAATTATCCAATTTCAAAATTATTTCACAGAAATGTTCCTCTGTTGTCCCTCTGTCAATATTGCTAAAATGGTTCGACTTCATCGAAGGAAATGGCTGCTACAGCCAAAAATAGAAGAAAAAAAAACTCTAAATGACATATGCTCCTAGGTCAATGACGCAATTTCAGACCCAGTTCACAGAAATGTTTTTCTTTATGCCCCCACTTTGAAAAAGTTGGGGGCATATTGCTTCTGGCTTGTCTGTTTATTCGTTCGTTTGTTCGTTCGTTCATTCGTCACAATTTCTTGTGCATTGCATAACTTAAGAACCACATATGCTAGTGTTCTGAAATTTCATATATGGATTCGTAATAAAAAAAGTTGACCCATATATTTTTTTCTTATCTGAATTATCTCCCCTTTTTGAGTTATTTCCCTTTTAATTAAATAACATAGAAAGCTCGTTAGCAAGATACCTAAAAGTATTTGAGCTAGAGCCTTGATATTTGGTATACTGATTGGGACTGAGGAGGAGATCATCTGATTAAATTTTCAACAAATTTCATGAAATTTTGTTAGAGATATGGCCATTTGCAATTTCTGGCCATTTAATTGTGTTGCTTTCTGGTGCATTGCATCACTTTATAACCATGTATGCTAGTGTTTTGAAATTTCATGTATGGATTTCTAATGAAAAAAATAGTTGCCCCTTTTTTTTACGAATTATCTCCTCTTTTTTAGTTATTTCCCCTTTAATTAAATAACATAGAAATCTCGTTAGCAAGATATCTCAAAAAGTATTCGAGCTAGAGCCTTGATATTTGATATACTGATTGGGACCGAGGAGGAGATAAGCTGATGAAATTTTCAACAAATTTAATGAAATTTTGTTAGAGTTATGGCCCTTTGCAATTTCTGGCCATTTAATTGTGTTGCTTTCTGGTGCATAGCTTAACTTTATAACCATGTACACCCGTGGACACAAAAGCGTTCAAACTCCGATAAAGTACCTTTCAATGAATCTCTTTGCATCAAGTTAGTTTGACAAGCAAATCTCATTCATCAAAGAAGCCTAAAACTGGATCAAGAAATATACATTGATTGGTCTTATTGTGGCAAGCACTTGTTTTCCCTTTTTTTAGATCTGATTGGCATTCGAGATGTATTCTGATTGGACAGTGCAGTGTCTACAATGAAATATATAACACTTTGTAATTTAAATTTATTTCTGTCTTGCAGATGAATGACAAGTTGTAAAGAAATATTGAGTGAAACATCAGATCGAAATGAAATGAAGCTCATCGAAGTTTAAACGGATTTGTGTCCACAGGTGTATGCTAGTGTTTTTAAATTTCATATATGGATTTCTCATGAAAAAATAGTTGACCTGTATTTTTTTACTTTTCCGAATTATCTCCCCTTTTTGAGTTATTTCCCCTTTAATTAAATAACATAGAAATCTCGTTAGCAAGATATCTAAAAGAGTAGTTAAGCTAGAGCCTTGATATTTGGTATACTGATTGGGACTAAGGAGGAGATTATCTGATTAAATTTTCAACATGTTTAATGAAATTTTGTTAGAGTTATGGCCCTTTACAATTTCTGGCCATTTAATTGTGTTGATTTCCTGTGCATAGTATTACTTAAGAACTATGTATGCTTGTATTTTGAAATTTCATATATGGTTTCCTCATGAAAAAATAGTCGATCAGTATTTATTTCTTATCTGACTTATCTCCCCTTTTCGCATTATTTCCTTTTTAATTAAATAACATAGAAATCTCGCTAGCAAGATATCTCAAAAAGTATTTGAACTAGAGCCTTGAAATTTGGTATACAGATTAGGGCTGAGTAGAAAATTACCTGATTAAATTTTCAACCAGTTTAATAAAATTTTGTTGGAGTGATTGCCCTTTGCATTTTCAGGTCATTTTATTGTGTTTCTTTCTTGTTGCAAGATATTTAAAACACTTTTTAAACTGTTGCCTAAAAACTTGACATGCTGATTTAAAATTATGACTAGTACATCACCTGATTAACATTTGAAAAAAAAAAAAAATCTGATTTTTTTTTTTTTTTTTTTTTTTTGCGATAATGGCCTTTTGAAAATTTGGGCATTTATGGACAAGCATATGGTTGGGGGCATAGTGTTTTACAAACACCATTTCTGGTTTACTTTTGTACCAAAACGGATTAAACCGTATGGCTAAGCAAAGGTCTGTTATTGTACTGATGATTGCTTAAATTGCTGAAATGTTTTGCTCTGCTTAACAAAATGTCCATACGACTGCAGAGGTAAAGATAGAAAAATCTTCAAAGAACATCTTCTCCTAGGCCAATGGCTCAATTTCAAATTAACTTGACAGAAATGTTCCTTGGGTGACCCCTCTACCAAAAAAGTTTAAGTGGTTCTGCATGGCTGTCAGAGCTAAATATAGAAAAAAATCCTGTGAACAACGTTAGTATGCCATAACTCAGGAGAGCGAATTAGGTCCATTAAGGACCTCTTTTTTTTGGGTGGGGGGGGGGGGGGGGGGCTGAAAAAAAAAACAACATACATGTATATATTTTCCACAAAACTACCACTGTTTTAGGTACTTTGCTTGTGTCCACCTGGGGTTTACAGGGATTTACAGGGGTAAAATATAGATTGTGCGTACTCGTTAGAACCGCCTCACCGCCTCAATGAGGCGGTTCTAACGAGTACGCACAATCTATATTTTAAGCAGACATAAGAAAAATATCACATTTTTTCATCTTAAAATTTTCATTTTTTGGATGATGAAGGTTATAATGTATTTGCATTGGCGTGTTTTGGTAATGAGGAATATGGCCCATGTTTATATGTAACTCTGGGTCCCTTGACTACGACACAGAAAATGCTTTTTTGTTGCTGTTATTTTGTTTTCATGGACCATGAAATATAGGTCACAGTGTCCCACATTTATTTTAGGTCAAATGTCGACTCATACTGAATCATAATCCTGAAGTATGATGTTTATACATCCAACTACCCTCACGATATAAGGCAAAATCACTGGACTATGAAATATAGGTCACAGTGTCCCACATTTATTTTAGGTCAAATGTCGACTCAACTGAAACATAATCTTGAAGTATGATGTTTATACATCCAACTACCCTCACGATATAAGGCAAAATCACTGGACTATGAAATATAGGTCACCGTGAAATAAATAAATAAATAAATATTCCTTTACATGGAATAACACACCGCGTGATCAAAACGTGTTTTGTGTTTTTTTAATATGGTATTTTTTTCTAGGTTTCTTTTCAGCTGTTTTTATTTGTGTAGAAGAGGAGAGAACATAACAAAACATTATTTGATAAATATGTTCTATAAAAGGGTTATCCTTTGGAAGCAAGGAATACACCACAGAAGTGAAAAATATGGAGTGTACATGCTTTCTGGGCCAAAACTCTGGCAACATATACATGGCATAGTATAGTGGGTTCTTCATGAAAGTTGTTCCACAGAGTACCCATAAAGAAGAGAATGGATATAAGATGGTGTTTACCTTTATAAACAAGAAATTCCACACAAAGTCGGGTTTACAAGGATATTCATTGTGCGTGTGATGAAAAACATAAAGCTCAAAGAAATAATTAAAAAATAAAAATAAAAAAAATAAAACGGAAGCGAAAACTGTGATCTGCGATCGAAAACTGCTGATTTTGAAACAAGTTTAGAATTTCATCGACCTGTTCCATTCTGTTAAAGGACATTAACGCAGGTCCACGCGTCCGCGCACGCGCGTGTGTCTGTGTGTGTTGATGTCGTCACTCAAGTGTATAATAAGACAAATCGGAAATTATTAATCTCCTTTCAGGTCAGCTGCAGGAACGCCATGTAAACTCTCATTGTCTATTTCCCTGTTGGCATGTATTAACAGAAATATACTTCCCGCGGTCGTACAAAATATGAGCTTTCTCAGATTCAGAAGCCATCTAATCTGGATCTACATTGTTTGCAAAACTAGGGGTGGATCAAGGTTAAATATCTAAATAACAAAATGAATTCAATTCTTCCTCTCTTTTCTAATCTTTTCGGCTGTTTCTAGCGCGAGCTGATGCCCCCGCCCATAGGGGCTTGAAGAAATATATGGGCTGCATGATGCTTCCACGCAGAGCTAAATCCGGCCCGCACACTAGTACTGGTAAACCGCTTAGAGGATCTAAGCCTGTCCAGGAACCGCGGTGCGAGGCGGACCGTCCATGCTAATAAACCCTATTGGTTTCATTGGGCGACAGGGCTTGAGATGTCATTTCTTTTCAATGTCGGGTAAAAGTCCCACAAAATTGGAAGCAACGTCTCCAAAATGACCTTTACAGTGTTGACGGGGACGTTAAACCTCAAATCAAACAAACAAAAGAACTAGCGCGAGCTGAACGAAAACAGGACAAATCAGGTTTAATTTTAATCACATTTTACGTGAAAATGACTTCATCAAATTCAAAATTAAGCTGTTTGATAAGAAAGAAAACAAATAAGTGATTGATTCTTTTTTTTACCCTTAATAAGTGCCTTTTTGAGGAAAAAAGTCCTTTCCGCTATTTAGGGTAAAGTCCTTTTCGCGAAAAGGACTCCTTTTCGCGAAAAGGACTCCTTTTCGCTATTAAGGGGAACCGTGTCTAGCCCCATTCCGGGACATAAAACCTGGGGTCAGTAGTCGGTCTCAAACATGACTGCTTTCTGGCGAGTGGCAGTCTAGATAAAAGAAAACAGCACCTTGAAGCTGAATAATTTCTAAGTTAAAATGACATGGTGAACATTAAGCGTTTGGATCGCACATATTATCGACAGTCGCGACGCTTAGTGTCCATATGAACACTTAGCGTTGCAGTGTTCATACGGTCACTAGCATGCGTTATTCAGGATGTTTCATACATCAACTCTTGGGTCTTTTCAAATGGCTGACACAATAACTAGTATATTGTAGCCAATGTGAAATACCTGAAGATTTTTGTTTTGTTATGTAATTTTGTTGTTGTTTTCTCATTTTGTATTTAATTGGATTATTATCTATGAATTTCAACATCCTCTTGCTAGCTTCATTGTAAGCATTCAGAAAACATTGTTACGATTATTCTGTGATGTCCACTCATATTTGTACGGAGAACATGTACATGTATCAACTTATTTGATAAAAAAAAAATCTTCTATCCTCGTTCATTGGTTTGCTGTGCATGTCACAGTATATACATTGAAATTCCGCTATTACGACCACCTAAATTTAAGACTTATTCTGCTATAAAAAGCTTATTTTGAAGGACACATTTAATTTTTCTTTGTGTTTTCTGCCTACAATGTCCTGTGGTCAGGGACCACCTTTGGGACTGTTCAAAAGTGGTCTTTAAGACCACTTTTGAACAGTCCCAAAGGTGGTCTTAATATAGGAACTTTACTGTAATTGCATATCGTTTACATAGTTTATACTTGCTTTGTATTGCATGAACTTAGTCGGCCTCGGCAGCTCAGTCGGATGCGCGTCTGACTGGTGATCGGGAGGACGGTTCGATACCTGCCGGGGTCGGCAACATTTTTTTGAGGAGTATGATCATGAAATCTTTTCTACGGTCATTCTCTCCCTTCCGCTGATTCAAGAAGGGTAGTTGTCAGTTTCTGGGGGGGGGGGGGGAGAAAGTACACTGTACTGGTTAACCGCTTACGTATAAGCCTGCTCATGAAACGTGTGGATAGGTAAACTGACCGGCTAAAATGACCTAAATAGTGTTGACTGGGCCGTTAAACTCCAAAACATGAACTGTTTATTGTATATGTATGAAGTTGGCTTGGAGTTTGGAGTACATTAGGGCCTTATGGAAGATTAGCTTAGATTAGCTCCGCTCTTATGCTAAATGTAGACACTCTCGTAAAATAAATGTCTTTACTTACTGGTTTAACATAGGGCCTCGACCTCTTTTCTGTCAAAAATGTGTAGAAAGGATATCGCCTTGTTTTCTTCCAAATTTAGCCGAAAAGAAAGAAGTTTTTGTCTTGTTAACCCGTGATTAATGTGGTGAAACCAGTTGTTAAGCACGTGTGGCTGTATCTAATACCCATTTTGGTGAACAACCCGCGTTAATTGAACAAACCTACCCTCTAATTAAAGTATATTTAATGTAATGGCTCATGAAAAGATGCGCAACAGATCTGAGTGATATTACCCAAAATGAAACAGATCTAAACTGGCGCTTGACAGAACCTACAAGGAAATTTGGGCGAACAGAGAGGACTCTGATCAGACTGCGCGCATGCGCAGTCTGATCAGAGTCTTCTCTGTTCGCCTGAGCGTTCTTTAGTCTCATGACTATCCAAAGAGCAAAAAGCGAAGTCTTTGACCAGAATGGGTTAATGGGCAGTTTGATCTGGTGAAACGGGTATTCGCTGGTCAAACATGACTTCTGGTCGGGTTTCGCCGTGCGCCGGCTCTTGGTGAAATTCAATTCTTAGGATGGCGTGCACCATGAAACGGGTAATAGATTTATATTCAAATATTGCCTTGTTGTAACTAAAAACGCTGTTTGCATGTAAAAAGAAGTGAAACTCACCAAATGTAAAGATTCGAGTCAAGGATGTCATGCTATTTTATATTTTACATTCAGAAGTTACCAGTGTCTGTGGTTTTTCGGTCTGCAATAATTTCACCCCACCCCCCTTTAAACCCACTTTCATACAACAAAACAGGGGTTTACAGGGGTATACATTATTTTTCTTATTACTTCTCAAGAATATGACTTGTGGGTATATACTGGTTAGAACCGCCTCGCCGAGGCGGTACTAACGAGTTCCCACAATCTATGTTTTGAGCAGAAATATGAAAAATAGCAGACTTTAGTATCTTAAATTTTTCACTTTTGTTGGAAAAATTTTCAATATAGATTTGAATAGGCGTATTTTCGATTTGGACAGATACTGCTGTAAGCTCGGTCACAAGAAAACATGTCTTCGGGTTTTACTCTCAGATAAAACACAAACCAAACTGTCTAGCTACACAGACCAGCAAGAGTCCTGAAATTTTACAAATATAAACTAGAGGTATTGTGCTAACTAAACAGCGAACACAAATACACTGATCAGACTGCGCGCATGCGCAGTCTGATCAGTACCTTTGGTGCTCGCAATACCATAAAACAGTTTTCCTGATGATGTTGTGTAACGCGTAAGCGCCAGGAGTCTGTAGTAATCAGTCAAGTGGTAGCGTTGACTGTGGTAGCGACCGAGATCTGGGTTGATCACATGGACAACAGCAATAAAGCCTGCTGTTTTATTGTTATCTCTGTGGTAAAGCGACCGAGGTCTGCGATGATCACATGGACAACAGCAATAAAGCCTGCTGTTGTATTGTTATCTCTGTGGTAAAGCAACCGAGTTCTGTGATGATCACATGCACAACAGCAATGAAGCCTGCTGTTGTATTATTATCTCTGTGGGTAAGCGACTGGGTTCTGTGATGATCACATGCACAACAGCAATAAAGCTTGCTGTTGTATTATTACTTTGAGTCAGTTGTTGACCCAGAAGAAATGTTCAGCTAATACATATATATTCGAAATTAAATTGTTGCAATCAGGCAACCGAAACTATAACCACTGAGCTAGTGTGCTGGTATCTCAATAGGGCAATGGGGGACTGCACCAATGGAGCCGGTATTAACACAATCTTTAATTTAACTAAAGGAAAGAAATGAATACTAAGAGTTGATCTTAAATTTCAACCATTTTTAATGTTTAAAACTTAAAAGGAAATAAATTAACTTTCATAATTATTATGACTAGACTATTCAGACAAGTAAAGGTGGGGCTGTATAGCAGCTAGTGTATTTGAGCTACATATACAATGGCAATTACACCAACATTTCTCTCAAGTTATCTTGGGTCAAAGGAAGAAACAAGTGTATAAATAAAAGAAAAAAATTAAGAAAATCTGCTTTTGGAAAGAATTAATGTAATCAAATTCCAGAAAATGCCCAGAATTTAGCCTGAAGAAATAAATTTCAGTTTTCTTAACTAAAGTCTAAACTGAATTAAAATATAAATAAATTTAAATAAAATTTCAGGAGCACCTCCAAAACAGGTCTGCTCTCAATGGATGTCAGATCTCAGGCTCCCCCCATGAAAGTTTGGAGGAACTTATATATCCCCAGCCTCCCCACAATCCCACAAGAGTTTCATGTAGGACTCCCCACTCCCTTCTCTGGTGGAAATGTGGGAAGCAACTGTGAAATTCAGTATACCACTTCAATTTGTCCCCAAAATAAACATTATCCCCGAATGAAAGACATAAACATTTTTATATCAGATTAAAGAGAAATGATTGCTTTATCTTATGGTGAAAAGGATTTTCCAATCAAAGATGATACCTAAAAGTGCCAGAAGTAAATGTAATATTTTCTTAAGTTGGTATTGATTTTTTCCCTTTAAGCGCCTGCCAAAATCTAATTTTAGTAACATCCTTTACCTAGACACCGGTCACCTGATATAAATACATAATGGCTGCTGTAGGTAAAAGATGGTGCAGTTTAGCTTCAGAAGAAAGAGGCAAATTTTACCCTGTAATAGCAATAACATCTCTTAAACCTGATTGAGATAGATTTGGAACCACTCTATACAAATGAATAAGTAAGTGTCCAAATAATACTGTGTTCACGGGGGTGTTGCACTGGTGGGTTAGGAGGCCTTCATGCGGACAGAACAAATTATTTGTCTCAATCGCGGCGGAAGTAAGGGCGAGGATTGTGGCCACGTAAAATCGATTTAAGCCCCCCAGTGGAAATCTTCCACTGACCGTTCCAAGGCGGCTCTTCTGTGGCGATTTATTTATGTTGTTGTTTGTTACTTACTATGTGTGTCACTTGTGTCTTTTAATTTTGGATGGCCATATGGCCATTTTGTGGGAAAGTAACTGTCCATATGGCCTTCCTTTGTTTAGGTTTCCATTATGGTCTGGTCGCTTAATGTTTGTATTTCTTTCCCTTTGGTGTCTTTTATGGATGGAGTAAGTTAATTGTATCAATTCCTGATCTTTGTTTTACTTCTACTTCAAGTATTTTGACATAAAATCTCGATTGAAAATCAGACCGCATGGCATCATTTTCTACAATATACATGTAGGTCAGACCTCTGAACAGGGTAAACACAATAAATCAGCCAATCTCCAAGGTCACATCCTAGGACCAGGCCAGGTAGTGACCTAGCCCTAGCATGCATCCCTTGTATATCCCCTAAGTGGAGCAGCATCCCTCAGAAAAGGGAATTTTCAGAGATCTTGTCTGTGTACATGTACATTATGACTCACATCAACAAGTCCATGCAATGAACACCCCTTCAAACCCCACCTCATATTGAGAAAACTGGGGCTTACTGGGATATACATTATTCTTCCCATCTCCGCCCCAAGACACAGGCCATGGTCACCCGTCAAAACCGCACCAATGAGGCGGTTCTAATGAGCACCCACAACCTATGCTCAAAGCAGATTTAAGGAAAATATGACAAAATTTCATCAAAGAAATAACCGTTTTCGGAATTTGAAAGAATTTACTATGTCATACGGGTGTGTTACCTTAATGAAAGGTCTTTGAGAACCAAAAATGTTTAATGGGGACCAAGGCTAGGCCTTAGTCCTTACATTTACCCCCCACTTTTGTGTTAATAGCTCCTGCTTAACACAAAAACTATCAGTAGAAGAATGCTTGTCAGACAGGCAGACTCAGCTTCCCTAATGAGCAGCTGAGTTACAGTTGCATGATGAGGACGCCTTAACACAAAAGTAGCAGGTACTTAATACTAGTCTAGTCAATAATTTTAAAACATAACCGTTAATTAATAAAGAATCTCCCTGCTATGCCATAAAAATTACCTTCCAGTAAAATGCCATCAATCGCTGGCTCAAGAAGGTGCGTATCACTTCACTACAGAGCTGCTTATCATGCATGAGGCACTATAATGCTCATTGTGCCATAACAAATATGTCATCCCAATATAATGCTATAAAGTCATGGCTCTTAAATGATCATATCAGTCATCACACTGTGAATACAAGTTTCATCAACAAGGCATCCAGGTTCATGAACTATAGCCAGGCATAACAACATTCATATGGCCTAACATATGGCATAACAACAAAGTATTTGGCATCACAACTTGCATAATAGCATAACATATGGTATATCAATAAAATATTTGGCATAACAACTTTCATATGCATAACATATGGCATAACAACCTTCATATGGCATAACATACAATAACTTTTTCATGAAAAGGAGTGTGCGTTTGTCTCATCAAGCAAATGCCTGAAAACTATTTTTTTTTTTTTTAGCCAAGCTTGGCCTATCCAGAATATACAACAATATCAGGCTGTTTCATGTATATTCTAGGAGAGTTCTCAAAAGGATTTTGAAGTAGAATGCTGTCCTCCAGAAGTTTTGCCATACTTTTCATCCCTGACTCCACAAAAAGATAGAGCCAGAAATGAAAAGTTGGAGTAAATTACTCCCAATATGGAGTAAACGAGAACTCTGGTTATTCCATAATTACAATGAACCGACTCCAATTCCTTGAAAATATTTGCAATAAAGCACACTGTTTCCTCGAATTAAATTAAATTAAAAAAACAAAAAAACAAATATGATTCACTTCATGTCTCAGTACCACCAAACTGGGACATGTAAGTAAAGCATAAGACCTAAGAGTATGGTTGAGAGAAATTGAAACATTCAACAGTTCAATAAATATTCCCCGAAAAGGAGTCCGTCCACTAAATAGATACATATATTATATCATGTTACAAGTCTGAGTAGGAACGCTCCCCCAAATCCCGCTTTTCATAAAGAAAACCAGGGTTCATTGGGTATTCACTATTATTTCCATTTTTTTCTTTATTTCTTCTCCCAGACATAGGCTGAGGGTACCCGTTAGAACCGCCCCATTGGGGTGATTCTAACGAGAATACAAAACAAAAATCATTTTGAGTATTAATAAGATGCATATCACAAATTTTCCTAAAAAAAAATCATTTCAGAGATATTTAAGAAAGTACTATGCCACACAGATGTGTTATTGTAATGTAAGGCGCCACATTATCATGTAAAAGCAACTTCATTTAGTATTGAGGATTCCTGGTCCAAGTGAGGAATCTATTTTAATCCAGATAAATTGTTACCATACTACAGAAACAATTGTGCACTCTCATTTTCAACCATCAATAAACAATGGTCTCTATAACACTGAGGGGGAAGCGGGGGATAAAAAAATACAGAGGGGAAATGACTGTTACAAATGTATTAATATTCTTAAATGGGACTGGCAGAATTTCTTGGTCATTGCCTCCACTTCTATTTTGGTGACTGATGGGGAGAGATAGGGAATGCACATCTATTCCAGTAGCTTTTCTTTACTGCTCATTTCTTTCCTTGTAACATTAATTTTAAGGTTTCACACATACAAACAGAAATTGCATAGGGGTAATGTAAAGAATCATCCTTATTTCAATTCCACTTTCAGTGTTTTCATTCACTTTTCTCATATTCTGTCTGAAAGTTCTAATTCACTTGAAAGTCCTGAATTCACTTGAAAGTCCGTTTGTACTTAATTATTGTCATGTGAACAAGTCTGTGTAATCAACAGCCTCCCTGAACCCCATTTTATACAGAAGAAACTGGGATCTATGGGGGTATTCATTATTTTCCCATTCCCGCCCCAAGACACAGGTCCTGGGTACTCGTTACCCACAACCTATGTCTGCAGCATGAATAAGTAAAATATCAGTTTTTCATCAGAAAAGCAACCATTTTGGAGATGTGGAAAAAAAATCTATGTCACACAGGTGTGTTATCGTAAGGAGCTTAAGTATCCTTTTCAGATATCTTCCAATTTTCACGATGTCCTTCCCATTTTATGGCTAGTTCCACACAGATACGTGAATGGTATTGAGGCTTTTGTGACTGTCTGTTTGTTCTTATCCAAGAGAGAAATTCAGTTATTTCGCTTTATATTCTTATCTATTATTATTATTATTATTATTATTATTATTATTTCACACTCTAAAGGAGATATTTGTGTGTTTCGTGTTTCATACCAGCCATTTAGGCGGCTATATCATTGTTTTTCTTATCTATGGGGGAAGGAAAGGGTGAAGGAAAGGGGTAAAGGACTTAAGTACGGTTAACAGTTTCCTAGATGAAATTAGGAAACATGACATATGGAAACAAGAAACACACATTTATTCCCTTTAGCATTTTATGACAGGCCATATAAACTTGATCACTTCTTTTATGCCATATTTATTGCGTTTTCTTGTTAAATTTATTGAAATTTCCTAACACCGATCTTAATCGCGGGTTGGTCTCTGCATTCTCACTCTTTTCTATTCTGTTTCTCTTCTCTGGTCTGTCGGTCTGGTCTTCAGTTCTTCTTTTCCTGTCTTCTCTCCCTCTTCTCCTTTCCTCAAGCTCCCTATCTTCTTCCCGCCTTTTGGACTCCCTTGCATTGGATTCTAGGGTATTTATTAGACTGTTAAGGCTACCTCGAAGGCGGTCGAAAGTGTTGGTTTGCTGGATGACTGCCTTCTCCAGACACCGGACGGCTCTTGTGTTTTTGTCAAATTCTTCCAATATCTTCTTATTGTGTCTCTCCATCATGTCTTGGAACTCCTTATTGATCCCACAGAGGTTGAAATAAGGCATCGGAGAGGTTGCCTTTGACTGCAATTCTATTGTGGTAGGTGGTTGTGGCCCGGGTGCCACTGAAGGGATTTCCTGTACCTCCTTGTCCTGCTTTTCATTGCCAAGAAGCTGTGGCAGAATATTTTCTACTACTTCTGCTGGCGGAGTTTGAGTGGCACATGTTCTTGGTGACTGGGTTGTCTGGTTGGACTGGAGATGTTCAGAGGTCTTCCAGGGCTGGAAAAGGCTTGACTGGTTGGACAAAGCACTAGAAGTGGTAACTGGTGTTGAAATGGGAGGCTCTGTTGAGTTACATTGTAGCAGTGGCTGAGACAGGCAACCTGGAGAAGTGGTTGGGTGTTCAGGGATGATGGTGCCAGCAGATGTCGACAATATAGCTGGCTTCCATGAGGGGACTGGCCTTGGCAAATTAGTACAGAAAGGTTCTGTAGGAGCTGTTTGTCCACCAAGTGAGAAGGCTGGAAATTCTGGTAATGCAGGTGTTGGAGTTGATAATGGCCTCTCATGGGTTTTGCTGGTATTCCTGGGTGATTGTAGTGATGATGATGGATATGGAAGAGGGGTCTGTGGCAATGATCCGACTCCCTGCAATGGTGGTGACAATGGTGATATCCTCATCTCTGGCCTAGGAGATTCTATAGCAAGAGGAGGCTGCAGTGCATTAGGGTCCTTCTGTAGGTTGGCAATGATGGACGCTACCAACGATGTCAAAGAGGCATTTGGATCAACTGATCTTGGCTGGGGCTGTGAGTCTCTTGTGTTGGCTTCCAACTGGTCTAGTTCATCTACTCCAAGACCATCAGGAAATACCACTTGGAAAGCTCTACCAAGAAGGTCATCCTTAGAATTATTAGCTTGAGTCTCCTGTGACCGTTTCAGGAAGAATTGAAGCGATTCTTCCTGGCCAAATTGCCTGTAATCTTGGTCAGTGCACATCTTGTAAGGATGTTGGCTCTCCTTAAGATACGGTGCTGAATCTATAATGTTTTTCTTCAGAGCCTCTGACCTATGTCTGCTGTGATGATTCACATGCTGGAGGAGGGGTTTCTTCTCAGTAGACCGAAAGAGGCATAATGTGCAGTAAAAAGGAGCTTGGTCTAGTCCTAAGTGATACTTAAGGATGTGTTCTTCTACCCGGGACTTCACATCCACAACTGCCTTGTTCCCCTGGCGACTGCAGTGGAGACACTCGTATGCCCTGCCCTTATGTCTTGCTGCCTTCTCTAGTTCCTCGGATGACTTCATTGGTTTGGACATGTTTCTTTCTGAAATTATAAAGATTGGTATTGGCTAGTATGGTCTCAACAGAACGGATTGTTGCTCAATGTCATCACAGTGTTTTGGGGCTTGGGTCTCATCAGAATGGATTGTTGTTCAATGTCATCACGGTGTTTTGGGGGTTGGGTCTCATCAGAATGGATTGTTACTCAATGTCATCAGGGTGTTTTGGGGGTTGGGTCTCATCAGAATGGATTGTTGCTCAATATCCTCACGGTGTTTTGGGGGTTGGGTCTCATCAGAATGGATTGTTGCTCAATGTCATCAGGGTGTTTTGGGAGTTGGGTCTCATCAGAACGGATTGTTGCTCAATATCATCACGGTGTTTTGGGGGTTGGGTCTCATCAGAATGGATTGTTGCTCAATGTCATCAGGGTGTTTTGGGAGTTGGGTCTCATCAGAACGGATTGTTGCTCAATGTCATCAGGGTGTTTTGGGAGTTGGGTCTCATCAGAATGGATTGTTGCTCAATGTCATCAGGGTGTTTTGAGGGGTTGGGTCTCATCAGAATGGATTGTTGCTCAATGTCATCCGGGTGTTTTGAGGGGTTGGGTCTCATCAGAATGGATTGTTGCTCAATGTCATCCGGGTGTTTTGGGGGTTGGCAAGACCACGCATGGAGGAAGAAGGAAGAGGGGAACAGCATCCTATTTGCTAATTTTTATTGTCATTTTATATTTATATCATAGATGGTTTTTCTTCACTAATGTCCATCTGCTTTCTACTTAAATGTATGTTGAACATATTCTGTCTATCCCCTTCTTCCTATTAAGTCTGTACAAGAGTCTATATCCTAATGTTTGTAGCATAGTTCCCCTGGAGTGGTGTTCAAACAACGTCAAAGAAAGACCTGGTTATCAGCTTGATAAGTCTGCAGCTATTCTATCTTCTATGGCCCATCTGAAGGCAAATGCCTGGTGTGAAAGTGTAGGTTATTCATCTATGTATGCATGTAGCAACTTCCCCGGCCGGGTTTACAGCATGACTCAACAAACTGGGGTTTTCCATAGCCTTAGCAGCCTGATTAAGGAGGATCGTCTTGTTTGTGTATAAAGATTAGCTGAGGTTGATATTTGGGAGGATACTGCCATTTTCAGATGGTGAGATTTGATCACTGCTCTCAATACCGGCTGTTGAAAGCTGTTCAGTTCTTCTGTGAAAGTAGTAACTTGTCCTTCAGAAATGTAATAGAAGGGCAGCCACAAATCCATTTCTTCTGTGGGACGAATTCATTTTTTTTTCTCTACCCCCCACTTTTAAACCGATTCCTATCCTCGAATACAAGAATGCATGCAAATCGGTAAAAGTTTTATTGCTTGAATAGGACAATAATTTCCTGCTGCTGACTTTCCTTGCTGTACAAAAAAAAATGTGTCTTCTAATGCCCTTCCATGATGATCAGTTTTGGAAGTGGACGCAAAATTGAAAGTAACTCTTTGAATATTTGATTTTCTGTCTTCACATTCTCTCTTGTCCGACAACAGCAAGGAACAATGATGTAAATCGGGCGACTGTAATCAACATGAAACTTCATTATCTATCATCTGAACAAAGATTTGGGCTGTAATCCATATACTTCTTATATGTCTTCTGATGTTCTCCCATCAGACCACAGGTGGGGACTGTAATACAAATATCTCTTCTGTCTTCTGATGTTCTCCCATCAGACCACAGGTGGGGACTGTAATACAAATATCTCTTCTGTCTTCTGATGTTCTCCCATCAGACCACAGGTGGGGACTGTAATAAAAAAATATCTCTTCTGTCTTCTGATGTTCTCCCATCAGACCACAGGTGGGGACTGTAATAAAAACTATCTCATCTGTCTTCTGATGTACTCCCATCAGACCACAGGTTTTGGACTGTAATAAAAATATCTCTTCTGTCTTCTGATGTTCTCCCATCAGACCACAGGTGGGGACTGTAATAAAAAATATCTCTTCTGTCTTCTGATGTTCTCCCATCAGACCACAGGCTGGGGACTGTAATAAAAAATATCTCTTCGGTCTTCTGATGTTCTCCCATCAGACCACAGGTGGGGACTGTAATAAAAAAAATATCTCTTCTGTCTTCTGATGTTCTCCCATCAGACCACAGGTGGGGACTGTAATAAAAACTATCTCTTCTGTCTTCTGATGTACTCCCATCAGACCACAGGTTTTGGACTGTAATAAAAATATCTCTTCTGTCTTCTGATGTTCTCCCATCAGACCACAGGTGGGGACTGTAATAAAAAATATCTCTTCGGTCTTCTGATGTTCTCCCATCAGACCACAGGTGGGGACTGTAATAAAAACTATCTCTTCTGTCTTCTGATGTACTCCCATCAGACCACAGGTTTTGGACTGTAATAAAAATATCTCTTCTGTCTTCTGATGTTCTCCCATCAGACCGGAGGTGGGGACTGTAATAAAAAATATCTCTTCTGTCTTCTGATGTTCTCCCATCAGACCACAGGCTGGGGACTGTAATAAAAAATATCTCTTCGGTCTTCTGATGTTCTCCCATCAGACCACAGGTGGGGACTGTAATAAAAAAATATCTCTTCTGTCTTCTGATGTTCTCCCATCAGACCACAGATGGGGACTGTAATAAAAACTATCTCTTCTGTCTTCTGATGTACTCCCATCAGACCACAGGTTTTGGACTGTAATAAAAATATGTCTTCTGTCTTCTGATGTTCTCCCATCAGACCACAGGTGGGGACTGTAATAAAAAATATCTCTTCTGTCTTCTGATGTTCTCCCATCAGACCACAGGTGGGGACTGTAATAAAAACTATCTCTTCTGTCTTCTGATGTACTCCCATCAGACCACAGGTTTTGGACTGTAATAAAAATATCTCTTCTGTCTTATGATGTTCTCCCATCAGACCACAGGTGGGGACTGTAATAAAAAATATCTCTTCTGTCTTCTGATGTACTCCCATCAGACCACAGGTGGGGACTGTAATAAAAAATATCTCTTCTGTCTTCTGATGTTCTACCATCAGACCACAGGTGGGGACTGTAATAAAAACTATCTCTTCTGTCTTCTGATGTACTCCCATCAGACCACAGGTTTTGGACTGTAAAAAAAATATCTCTTCTGTCTTCTGATGTTCTCCCATCAGACCACAGGTGGGGACTGTAATAAAAAAATATCTCTTCTGTCTTCTGATGTTCTCCCATCAGACCACAGGTGGGGACTGTAATAAAAAATATCTCTTCTGTCTTCTGATGTTCTCCCATCAGACCACAGGTGGGGACTGTAATAAAAACTATCTCTTCTGTCTTCTGATGTACTCCCATCAGACCACAGGTTTTGGACTGTAATAAAAATATCTCTTCTGTCTTCTGATGTTCTCCCATCAGACCACAGGTGGGGACTGTAATAAAAAAATATCTCTTCTGTCTTCTGATGTTCTTCCATCAGACCACAGGTGGGGACTGTAATACAAATATCTCTTCTGTCTTCTGATGTTCTCCCATCAGACCACAGGTGGGGACTGTAATAAAAAAATAGCTATTCTGTCTTCTGATGTTCTCCCATCAGACCACAGGTGGGGACTGTAATACAAATATCTCTTCTGTCTTCTGATGTTCTCCCATCAGACCACAGGTGGGGACTGTAATAAAAAATATCTCTTCTGTCTTCTGATGTTCTCCCATCAGACCACAGGTGGGGACTGTAATAAAAACTATCTCTTCTGTCTTCTGATGTTCTCCCATCAGACCACAGGTGGGGACTGTAATAAAAACTATCTCTTCTGTCTTCTGATGTTCTCCCATCAGACCACAGGCTGGGGACTGTAATAAAAACTATCTCTTTTGTCTTCTGATGTTCTCCCATCAGACCACAGGTTTTGGACTGTAATAAAAATATCTCTTCTGTCTTCTGATGTTCTCCCATCAGACCACAGGTGGGGACTGTAATAAAAACTATCTCTTCTGTCTTCTGATGTACTCCCATCAGACCACAGGTGGGGACTGTAATAAAAAATATCTCTTCTGTCTTCTGATGTTCTCCCATCAGACCACAGGTGGGGACTGTAATAAAAACTATCTCTTCTGTCTTCTGATGTACTCCCATCAGACCACAGGTTTTGGACTGTAATAAAAATATCTCTTCTGTCTTCTGATGTTCTCCCATCAGACCACAGGTGGGGACTGTAATAAAAAAAATATCTCTTCTGTCTTCTGATGTTCTCCCATCAGACCACAGGTGGGGACTGTAATAAAAACTATCTCATCTGTCTTCTGATGTACTCCCATCAGACCACAGGTTTTGGACTGTAATAAAAATATCTCTTCTGTCTTCTGATGTTCTACCATCAGACCACAGGTGGGGACTGTAATAAAAAATATCTCTTCTGTCTTCTGATGTTCTCCCATCAGACCACAGGCTGGGGACTGTAATAAAAAATATCTCTTCGGTCTTCTGATGTTCTCCCATCAGACCACAGGTGGGGACAGTAATAAAAAAAATATCTCTTCTGTCTTCTGATGTTCTCCCATCAGACCACAGGTGGGGACTGTAATAAAAACTATCTCTTCTGTCTTCTGATGTACTCCCATCAGACCACAGGTTTTTGACTGTAATAAAAACTATCTCTTCTGTCTTCTGATGTACTCCCATCAGACCACAGGTTTTGGACTGTAATAAAAATATCTCTTCTGTCTTCTGATGTTCTCCCATCAGACCACAGGTGGGGACTGTAATAAAAAATATCTCTTCTGTCTTCTGATGATCTCCCATCAGACCACAGGTGGGGACTGTAATAAAAACTATCTCTTCTGTCTTCTGATGTACTCCCATCAGACCACAGGTTTTGGACTGTAATAAAAATATCTCTTCTGTCTTATGATGTTCTCCCATCAGACCACAGGTGGGGACTGTAATAAAAAATATCTCTTCTGTCTTCTGATGTACTCCCATCAGACCACAGGTGGGGACTGTAATAAAAAAATATCTCTTCTGTCTTCTGATGTTCTCCCATCAGACCACAGGTGGGGACTGTAATAAAAACTATCTCTTCTGTCTTCTGATGTACTCCCATCAGACCACAGGTTTTGGACTGTAATAAAAATATCTCTTCTGTCTTCTGATGTTCTCCCATCAGACCACAGGTGGGGACTGTAATAGAAAAAATATCTCTTCTGTCTTCTGATGTTCTCCCATCAGACCACAGGTGGGGACTGTAATAAAAACTATCTCTTCTGTCTTCTGATGTACTCCCATCAGACCACAGGTTTTGGACTGTAATAAAAATATCTCTTCTGTCTTCTGATGTACTCCCATCAGACCACAGGTTTTTGACTGTAATAAAAACTATCTCTTCTGTCTTCTGATGTACTCCCATCAGACCACAGGTTTTGGACTGTAATAAAAATATCTCTTCTGTCTTCTGATGTTCTCCCATCAGACCACAGGTGGGGACTGTAATAAAAAATATCTCTTCTGTCTTCTGATGATCTCCCATCAGGTGGGGACTGTAATAAAAACTATCTCTTCTGTCTTCTGATGTACTCCCATCAGACCACAGGTTTTGGACTGTAATAAAAATATCTCTTCTGTCTTATGATGTTCTCCCATCAGACCACAGGTGGGGACTGTAATAAAAAATATCTCTTCTGTCTTCTGATGTACTCCCATCAGACCACAGGTGGGGACTGTAATAAAAAAATATCTCTTCTGTCTTCTGATGTTCTCCCATCAGACCACAGGTGGGGACTGTAATAAAAACTATCTCTTCTGTCTTCTGATGTACTCCCATCAGACCACAGGTTTTGGACTGTAATAAAAATATCTCTTCTGTCTTCTGATGTTCTCCCATCAGACCACAGGTGGGGACTGTAATAAAAAAATATCTCTTCTGTCTTCTGATGTTCTCCCATCAGACCACAGGTGGGGACTGTAATAAAAAATATCTCTTCTGTCTTCTGATGTTCTCCCATCAGACCACAGGTTTTGGACTGTAATAAAAATATCTCTTCTGTCTTCTGATGTTCTCCCATCAGACCACAGGTGGGGACTGTAATAAAAAATATCTCTTCTGTCTTCTGATGTTCTCCCATCAGACCACAGGCTGGGGACTGTAATAAAAAATATCTCTTCGGTCTTCTGATGTTCTCCCATCAGACCATAGGTGGGGACTGTAATAAAAAAAATATCTCTTCTGTCTTCTGATGTTCTCCCATCAGACCACAGGTGGGGACTGTAATAAAAACTATCTCTTCTGTCTTCTGATGTACTCCCATCAGACCACAGGTTTTGGACTGTAATAAAAATATCTCTTCTGTCTTCTGATGTTCTCCCATCAGACCACAGGTGGGGACTGTAATAAAAAAATATCTCTTCTGTCTTCTGATGATCTCCCATCAGACCACAGGTGGGGACTGTAATAAAAACTATCTCTTCTGTCTTCTGATGTACTCCCATCAGACCACAGGTTTTGGACTGTAATAAAAATATCTCTTCTGTCTTATGATGTTCTCCCATCAGACCACAGGTGGGGACTGTAATAAAAAATATCTCTTCTGTCTTCTGATGTACTCCCATCAGACCACAGGTGGGGACTGTAATAAAAAAATATCTCTTCTGTCTTCTGATGTTCTCCCATCAGACCACAGGTGGGGACTGTAATAAAAAACTATCTCTTCTGTCTTCTGATGTACTCCCATCAGACCACAGGTTTTGGACTGTAATAAAAATATCTCTTCTGTCTTCTGATGTTCTCCCATCAGACCACAGGTGGGGACTGTAATAAAAAAATATCTCTTCTGTCTTCTGATGTTCTCCCATCAGACCACAGGTGGGGACTGTAATAAAAAATATCTCTTCTGTCTTCTGATGTTCTCCCATCAGACAACAGGTGGGGACTGTAATAAAAACTATCTCTTCTGTCTTCTGATGTACTCCCATCAGACCACAGGTTTTGGACTGTAATAAAAATATCTCTTCTGTCTTCTGATGTTCTCCCATCAGACCACAGGTGGGGACTGTAATAAAAAAATATCTCTTCTGTTTTCTGATGTTCTCCCATCAGACCACAGGTGGGGATTGTAATAAAAACTATCTCTTCTGTCTTCTGATGTACTCCCATCAGACCACAGGTTTTGGACTGTAATAAAAATATCTCTTCTGTCTTCTGATGTTCTCCCATCAGACCACAGGTGGGGACTGTAATAAAAAATATCTCTTCTGTCTTCTGATGTTCTCCCATCAGACCACAGGCTGGGGACTGTAATAAAAAATATCTCTTCGGTCTTCTGATGTTCTCCCATCAGACCACAGGTGGGGACTGTAATAAAAAAAATATCTCTTCTGTCTTCTGATGTTCTCCCATCAGACCACAAACTGGGACTGTAATAAAAAAATATCTTCTGTCTTCTGGTGATCTCCCATCAGACCATGGGTTCATGGCTTCTCGTGGACACTTAATACTTCTAACCACAAGAAAAATAAAAAAAAAACAATCATAAAATACCAACTGGAAATCCTACAATTTACATTTGACATTGGATAATTGTTTATTTGGGTTTGGGCTTGTAAATGATTCGGCAAGGTCAGCAGATGGGGACTGGGCTTTGTCATTGTTCAGGGTCAAAGACTGCTTTCTAGCTCCATTCTGAGAAAGTTTTTTTGCTTGGACAGAGGGACTGTGTCTGGACAGATCATCAGGATAATTTGGGAATGAACAAATTTGGAAATCTAACTTTTGGCCGTTTTCAAAAGAGACCGCCTGACGGCCCAACAAGTCGGTCCTTGCTAGTTTAAATCAATGTTATCCTTGTTGTAGTGAGGTTGTGGGTAGAACGGAGTATTTGTCACTGGTCTTTGGGTTCTGTTGAATGTTGCAGGATTATTTCTGTTCAGGTCTGCTTTCAACACTGGACAATTTCGCTTTATGTGACCTACTTCTTGACAGTGATAACACTGCAGTGAAGAGTGTCGACCTTGATTTTGACCTTGCCCTTGACCTTGTTGATGACCTTGACCAGGGTGGTAACTTTGATTATGACCTTGGATCCCATGACTGTTTGTTTGACCCTGACTGAGAGAGTGACCTTGGCCTCGTCTGTATTGGGTATGACCTTGATTTTGAGGACAAGTTGCATGACCTTGACCTCTGTGTTGCTGCTGAACTGGGGTCAAACTAGGCTGAGATACAATGTTGGCATTTTCAACCAAAGTTAGTATCTTTTGCAGCATCTCAGTATCATGAGAGGTGGTAGTGGGTTTCTCAGTGGGGCTTGCTTTTGACTGAGCATCCTTGACCTTTCGCAGAATTTGTCTATCAGTTGGGGATGAAGACCTTACTCGTGTGGAGTTGGGGCTGTCATAATTGTGGCCATAAGCGAAAACATCATCATCTTGGTTGTAGTCATCATCATCATTATTATCATCGAATTGAATGGTTCTCTTTCGAGCACTGGGGTTACCCCATGGATCAGCGTTTGGACAGTTTTGCGCCTCGATATATGTCACTACATGGTGAACAGCTTCTTCAATTGAGTTGGGTTCCTTATAATACTCAACCGCAAATTTCGCACTCTTATTTCTTAACCCAAGTAAAAATTGCTGTAACAAAAGCTGACGCCTCATTTCTGGGTTACGCCCGGGATATGCCTTGTCGTAAAGGCGTTTCAGCTCCGCTGCGTACTCTTCAATGCTCTCGTCATATTTCTGATGTCGTTTACCAAACTGAACCTTGAATGTTTTGTTGATTTCAACTGATTTGAATCTGGAATCAAGCTCAGTAACTAGACCAGAGTAACTAGTCAAAATGTCAGAGGGGATCTCGTCAAATACAAATTCAGCAGCAGTGCCTTGAAGTCGCTGCATTAATTCACTAAGTCTAGTGGTTTCGTCCCATTGGTTTAAATTAGCCACCACAGTAAAACGAGCATACCAAACTTTCCAGCTATCACTTGAATTACCAGTAAATGGTGGTAATCTCACAGTTTGATTTTTAGCTGAAGAATTAACAGTTGCACTTGGGGGAATTGTTGAACTACTTAATATGCTGCTGGTGGGCCCTGGCTGAAAACTAGCAGAGTTCATTCTTGATAAATAGTTTGGATTAAAAGGGGCTGAAAAAGTGGGTGGAATTTCACTGCTTTGAACACTGGCTGGTGTACTAGAAGGTGTGACTCTGTACAGATTGCTGGGTGTAACTTGTGTATTTGCTTGAAAGGGAGCAGGGGAAGTAACCACAGTATGACTAGTATACTGTGTAGTTGTCTGCCTTGGCAGGTTTCTGTCAACCGAAGATTGCAAAGATGTAAATTGCTGTTGCTGTGCACTAGTTGATGATGGGTTTACTTGGCCTGTGCCATTCAGAGCCCTGACTTCAAGTAGAAGTTCCTGAAAATTATTTCTAGTCATATTTGCCATCCCCAGCATGCATTCTTTCATTGACTGGCATGTATCTTTAATCAGAGTGGTAGTGCCAGCCATGCACTCATTAATTGCCCTGGTGTTCGATTCGCTGTGCTGATTGACTCTAGCCATGCACTCATTAATGGCCCTAAAGCTTGTTTCACTCTGCTGGTTAACTTGCTTCAAGACAGTTTGAAACATAGAATGTGTGTTCATTGTCCCGGGACCCTGCATGGACCTGGGCTCATCACCAAAGCCTTGGCTTTGCTCTCGATTCCTGCAAGACTGAGGGTCATTGGATATGTTGTGTCCATCTGCATTGGGTTTTGTAACTGCAGATGTCCCTTGGCTCGAAGATGCATCTTCTGTGGGGGAAAATCTGTTTTGTGTGGGTACCATATTATTCAGTGTGACCGGTGTAGGTTCAGTGATCGTGAAGATCTCACTGTGCCTATCTTGTGGGGTTACGGAGGACTCAGATTCGGTATCTGACGACGCATCACCCTCATTTAAAGTGATTTCAGAGTTTGCTCTACTTATATTCTGTTTTCGGTTTAGTCTTCGTCTGCCCATTATCTTATCTCTCAATGCAGTAGGTCTTAGGCTTTCTTAACGTTTGTGAAGACGTGAGGTCGTTTCGCTGGATTGCAGTTATGACTACAATCCCACCGCTGTGCCACCAAAAATGTAACGCGTAAGCGCCAGGAGTCTGTAGTAATCAGTCAAGTGGTAGCGTTGACTGTGGTAGCCACCGAGATCTGGGTTGATCACATGGACAACAGCAATAAAGCCTGCTGTTTTATTGTTATCTCTGTGGTAAAGCGACCGAGGTCTGCGATGATCACATGGACAACAGCAATAAAGCCTGCTGTTGTATTGTTATCTCTGTGGTAAAGCAACCGAGTTCTGTGATGATCACATGCACAACAGCAATGAAGCCTGCTGTTGTATTATTATCTCTGTGGGTAAGCGACTGGGTTCTGTGATGATCACATGCACAACAGCAATAAAGCCTGCTGTTGTATTATTACTTTGAGTCAGTTGTTGACCCAGAAGAAATGTTCAGCTAATACATATATATATATTCGAAATTAAATTGTTGCAATCAGGCAACCGAAACTATAACCACTGAGCTAGTGTGCTGGTATCTCAATAGGGCAATGGGGGACTGCACCAATGGAGCCGGTATTAACACAATCTTTAATTTAACTAAAGGAAAGAAATGAATACTAAGAGTTGATCTTAAATTTCAACCATTTTTAATGTTTAAAACTTAAAAGGAAATAAATTAACTTTCATAATTATTATGACTAGACTATTCAGACAAGTAAAGGTGGGGCTGTATAGCAGCTAGTGTATTTGAGCTACATATACAATGGCAATTACACCAACATTTCTCTCAAGTTATCTTGGGTCAAAGGAAGAAACAAGTGTATAAATAAAAGAAAAAAATTAAGAAAATCTGCTTTTGGAAAGAATTAATGTAATCAAATTCCAGAAAATGCCCAGAATTTAGCCTGAAGAAATAAATTTCAGTTTTCTTAACTAAAGTCTAAACTGAATTAAAATATAAATAAATTTAAATAAAATTTCAGGAGCACCTCCAAAACAGGTCTGCTCTCAATGGATGTCAGATCTCAGGCTCCCCCCATGAAAGTTTGGAGGAACTTATATATCCCCAGCCTCCCCACAATCCCACAAGAGTTTCATGTAGGACTCCCCACTCCCTTCTCTGGTGGAAATGTGGGAAGCAACTGTGAAATTCAGTATACCACTTCAATTTGTCCCCAAAATAAACATTATCCCTGAATGAAAGACATAAACATTTTTATATCAGATTAAAGAGAAATGATTGCTTTATCTTATGGTGAAAAGGATTTTCCAATCAAAGATGATACCTAAAAGTGCCAGAAGTAAATGTAATATTTTCTTAAGTTGGTATTGATTTTTTCCCTTTAAGCGCCTGCCAAAATCTAATTTTAGTAACATCCTTTACCTAGACACCGGTCACCTGATATAAATACATAATGGCTGCTGTAGGTAAAAGATGGTGCAGTTTAGCTTCAGAAGAAAGAGGCAAATTTTACCCTGTAATAGCAATAACATCTCTTAAACCTGATTGAGATAGATTTGGAACCACTCTATACAAATGAATAAGTAAGTGTCCAAATAATACTTCAAGTATTTTGATATAAAATCTCGATTGAAAATCAGACCGCATGGCATCATTTTCTACAATATACATGTAGGTCAGACCTCTGAACAGGGTAAACACAATAAATCAGCCAATCTCCAAGGTCACATCCTAGGACCAGGCCAGGTAGTGACCTAGCCCTAGCATGCATCCCTTGTATATCCCCTAAGTGGAGCAGCATCCCTCAGAAAAGGGAATTTTCAGAGATCTTGTCTGTGTACATGTACATTATGACTCACATCAACAAGTCCATGCAATGAACACCCCTTCAAACCCCACCTCATATTGAGAAAACTGGGACTTACTGGGATAAACATTATTCTTCCCATCTCCGCCCCAAGACACAGGCCATGGTCACCCGTCAAAACCGCACCAATGAGGCGGTTCTAATGAGCACCCACAACCTATGCTCAAAGCAGATTTAAGGAAAATATGACAAAATTTCATCAAAGAAATAACCGTTTTCGGAATTTGAAAGAATTTACTATGTCATACGGGCGTGTTACCTTAATGAAAGGTCTTTGAGAACCAAAAATGTTTAATGGGGACCAAGGCTAGGCCTTAGTCCTTACAGTTGTTTATATGACAGTCGCAGAATTTGTTTCATATTTATATTCTTTTATTTATTTCTTTTATTTTATTATATTTTTAATTTATTTATTTTTATTTTTTATCATTTCATTTATTTTTATATTTTTATTTCATTCCATTGTTTTGTGCATAATTCACAAGTATTGCATTTTGTTTTCTTATACACATCCCTATCCATTATTGTTTGTTTGGTTTGATTTGAGGGTTAACGTCTACATCGGCACTATTATTATTATTATTTTATTTATTTATTTATTTTTTTTGGGGGGGGGGGGAGGGCGGGGTTTTACTGTCCTTTCTGGATTATTTCAATAATATCGAGTCAATCGTTAATCAGAGGTATGCGAAAACCGGGGTACCCGGAGAAAAACCACCTGACCTTCCGTTGCAGAACTTAGCGTGTCACATGTGATCCGAGCCAGGCTCGAACCACAGCGGTGAGAGACCTTATTTAGGTCATTCTGGAGACGTTGCTTCCAATTTGTCGGACTTTTACCGGGCACTGAGATAAAATGACATCTCAGTCCCTGTCGCCCTATGAAACCAATAGGGTTTATATGCATGGTCCCGATTCGCACCACATGGCCTGGACAGGCTTCGATACCAACACTCATGTGCGGTCGGTTTCAGCTCTGCGTGGAAGCATCATGCGACCCACTATATATTTCTCCAAGTCCCGATTGGCGGGGCCAACCCTTCCCATGTTAGCCAGACAGACGGGATGTCTGCGTGTGCCCCAGTCCCACCCAAAACCCATCCGCGTGTTGACTAAAAACTGCATTTTTTAGATGAACATTTGCGTCATAGGCAAACAAATAGTGTAGGAGCTCGATAGAACCGCCTCATCGAGATTGTTAAAGATTATACACAAAAATCTTAAACATACATTTCAATAGGCCCCCGCCCATCGGGGCTTGAAGAAATATATGGGCTGCATGATGCTTCCACGCAGAGCTGAAACCGACCTGAACAGGAGTACTGGTAAACCGCTTAGAGGATCTAAGCCTGCCCAGGCAAAGCAGTGCGAGTCGACCCGTCCATGCTTATAAACCCTATCGGTTTCATTGGGCGGCAGGGCTTGAGATGTCATTTCATCTCAATGTCGGGTATAAGTCCCACAAAATCGGAAGCAACGTCTCCAAAATGACCTTAACAGTGTTGACGGAGACGTTAAACCTCAAATCAAACAAACATATAAATCATTCAAAAACCTCTTTTTTCTGCGTTTCCTTTGGAAGGGGTGGGGTATGGCTTGGGATGTCATCTCATCTCAATGTCGGGTGGAAGTCCCACAAACTCGGAAGAAATATCTCAGAAATGGCCAAAAGGCGTAAAACCTCAACACAAGCAAATAAATTCTTTACACAATGCGGGGCTTTCCACGGAATTCAATTAATGTATGTACTTGTCAAGATGACGTGTGGAATATCTCTTATTGTTACATGTATATAAATCAAATTCATTTTCCAGTTAATCATTTACAAAAAAACTTTTTTGCACAGGTGTTCCTATAACGTTTTGTATGAAAAGACAGCATTTCCATAACTCTGATAATAAAATCATAGAAAGAATGTGTTTTATTGCCACCGGTTCCTAAGAAGTCCCGGTCATTATGACACGACGTCAGTTATTAAACATATCACATGACATAGTTTCGTTATCATCACGTGACAGCCCATGATGGAGCATGTGCTCTTTTCACAGTTTTTCTGACAAGAGACGTAACGAATGTTTACCTATCAATACAAATATTGTTATATAACCAGTTATCATAATAATCACCCATATTCACCATATTTGCATTATTTGCTGGCTCCCAGACTGCACATTGGCAATATTGGAAAAACAGGTAACCAGACCCCCCTGACCTTTCAAGGTCAGGGGGGTCTGGTTACCTGTTTTTCCAACACTAATACTCTTCAGACTAAGAAGCAGCAGATAATGCAAAAAAAAGGTGAATTTGCTTCGCGTCCCAAATATCAGATACTGGCAAACAGTGAAGATCCTGATCAGACGCTTGACGCTTTCTAAACCCCTATCATGCAAGTCACGACAACCCCTTACCTTTGCAAACAGTGTAGATTGAGATCAGATGGCTCTGAAGATACCATCTGATCAAGATCATTGACTGTAAATAATATATCAAGTAATCTGATTGGCTGATAGCTGGTAATTAGTGTGGCTTAATTAATATATTCAGCAGGATAAGGCTCAATGTAATTGTTGTTAAATTTAAAAACTGACTTCTTTTATAACGTAAATGGACCTGTTTGAAGATTCCATTAATCATTAATAAAGGGTTACGTATATTTGCTAATCATGCATTTACCCTTAAACTGCATCTGAAAATGTCGTCTGTTTATGTCGTCTGCAACGTTTTTGCAAAAATATTTTTGCATACAGGCAAACAGTGTGGACGCAGATCAGACTGCTCCTACAGGAGCAGTCTGATCTGCGTCCACACTGTTTGCAAAATGACTTCTAAAGTTACCAGCAGACGACAAAGCAGACGACAAAGCAGACGACTATTGTTGTGATTAGCAACATTGAGGTGAAAGAATCAAGTATATGTGCAGACATATAGAAAATGCAATAATGTCAAAGCGAAACAACCCCGTATATAGACACACAACGTTGAATTTTAATTTTCTTCGGTTCATGAAAGTATAAACGCAGTGGGTTGCCTGCAAAGTAAATGAACCCTAAAAGGGTTAATGTAAACTTTGCTAGCGACCCACTGTCGTTCATACTTTCATGAACAGCAGAAAAAATAAGTTTATTTCTTATATTGACATTCTTTGTTCCTCATCACTGAGCGAACTAAAAATGCTTATAGGGCAAGCTTTTAAAGCTAAAAAACATTTACACGCTGTTTTTCTACAAAGAGCGGAACAGCGTTGACGTCGCCAACGCTCAATCAGATCGTAGAGAACCATGGTTTAGACCGACACCACTGCCTATACTGGGGGAAGACAATGTTTCTCCAGGGCGCCAATTCTTCAGAAATGAAGCTATGAAGATTGCCATTGGAAACGTGCATGAAGTTAAAGATAACGAAATTGTGAGTCTCAGATTTATTTGATTTTTTGTGTTCACGGCGATGTTGCTATGATGAGTTAGAGGGCCATCATGCGGACTGAACAAATAATTTGTCTAAATCGCGACGGAAGTAAGGGCGAGGATTGTGGCCACGTAAAATCGAGTGGACTTCGTTTCACTGACCGTTCCAAGGCGGTTCTTCTGTCGCAGTTTACTTTTTGTTATGGTTTGTCTTTGAGTGTGTGTATCGCTTATATTATTTTATTTTTGATAGCAGTTGGCCATTTTGTGGGAAGGTAACGGTCCTTTTGGCTTTCCGCTATCGATGTTGCCATCAGAGTTTGTGTTTCTTTCCCTTTGATGCCTCTAATGGGAGCTGTGGGTTAATTGTGTCGATTCCACTTATATTTTATCGTCCCTTCATAGTTTGAAAGATTGTTTACACCCTCTGGCCCACATGAGCTAATTCTTCTGGCTCACGTGCACATCACGTGAACAAGTCCGTGAAATGCACATCCCACTAAACCCAATCACTTTATATAGAGAAAACTGGGGTTTAAGGGGGTGAACACTACTTTTTTATTTCTGCTCCAAAACATAGGTTGTGGGTACTCGTTAGAACCGCCTCAATTGAGGCGGTTCTAACGAGCACCCAAAACCTATGTTTGCAGTATAAATAAGAAAAATATCAAGGATTTTCATCAGAAAAGTAGCCATTTTCGAGATGTAAAAATACACTATGTCGCACGGGTGTGTTATCGTAATGTATTGAAAAGGACTCAGTGAGCCCGACGCATCAGATTAACAAGTCTATGTCATGAACACCCCATCTAAACCCCACTTTATAAAGAGAGAACTGGTTTTTACAGGAGTAACCATATTTTTGCTTATTTCTGCAACATATGGTTGTGGGTACTCGTTATGAGGCGGTTTTAACTTGCACCGCAACCTATGTTTGGCTCCAATGCAAAGGTTGTGGGTACTCGTTATAACCGCCAAGTCCGTGAAATGAACACCCCCTTAACCCCACTTTATATAGAGAAAACAAGAGTTTACAAGTGTAAACATTACTTTCTTTAGTTATGCTCCAATACATAGGTTGTGGGTACTCGTTAGAACCGCCTCAATGAGGCGGTTCTAACGAGTACCCACAACTTATATTTGCAGTATAAATAAGAAAAATATCACGAATTTTTATCAAAAAAGAGATGTGAAAAAATACACAGTGACGAAGAAGAATAAAGTGCACCATGATGAGGTAAATGACACCAGTTACAGTGACGTGATATATAAAAAAAAGCCATGGGAACATTAAAATAACAAATTCGAGTAGCTTTACCCTTGTAGATCAACTTTGAATGGAGAAAAGTGGGATAACTAGAGTCAACATTATAGTATCAGCATAGATTGTTGGCACTCATTAAACGAGTACCAACAATCTATGCAATAACGAATGTCACAAATCTTCGGAAAAAATACCAGTTTCATTGTACGTATTGAAGGAGAGTATTCTCATTGGAAAGGTCCCTCAGGACCTTTCCACAGTGTTTAGGTAGCAGTACACAGTTTCCAGCCTGTGCACATGGGGAAATTTCTTCATAAGTAAGGGTAGGGGTCAAATTCAGTGTCTAAATACTGTTTGGCAATTATGAAAGCAATATCTTGAATTCAGTGTATTGTTTTTGTGTCATTGTGGAGAAATATGAAATAATTCATGGTCACATGACCTGGATATCAAGGGATGTAACTGAAAATACGAAACTACTGCTATACGAATTTATCGCTACACTTTCTGTTTAAAATAGCTGTCTGACTTCATTTGGATATTGCTAAAAAAGTAAACGGCTGGCAGGGGTCAATTTCTAGCCTCCTTTCATTTTTTGGTAGGTGTTCAATAGAGCTGAATGCTGACAATTGTCCTTGCAAATGCAGTGTTCTGCCAGGGCTCCCTTGAAAACAGCAGAAAATGGTTTAAAAAAAGCAGCAGAAGGGGGTGGGGTAGGATTTGTTTACATAGCCACTACATTGGCTGTACAGTGTACAAGCTATAGAAACCAGCTTCAAATTATTCTGTGGCAAGTCACAATGCAGAGATAACACAAAAGAGAAAGGTTGCAAAGTGTACTATTTGTTACGGCTCAAAAAACTTCGTCTGCTGCGCGTCCGAGTCTCGCCGACAGCTTGGAATAGTGGTTTGCTACCTTATGTGAAATTTGAAGCATTTTCGCTCCAGTGCAGACTTCTCGCTACAATTTGCTAATTGCAATCACATTCAACGTGAAGAAACAATGTGAACCAGTCAAAAATATGCCGGGATACATCATTTTTCTATGTAGTGTGTCTATTTGGCGAAATGACCATAAATGAAAGTTACACCATTTACAAGTATGAGGTTTCACAAAAAGCTTGCCCTACGCTAGCAAGCGGCACAACATATCTGTAGTTGAATGTATCCTTATTCCAGCTTCCGGAAATTGTTGAACCGTCTGGCAACGTCCTTTTCGTATGCGTGACGCAGATTTGCAATATATTTGAACTGAGAAAAAGCGAAATACTGATGAAGGTGGCCAGAAAGGGCGACATCACAGAAAACACATTACCAACGACACCAACAGGAAGAGCAAACCAAATATTTGATATACAGTAAGAATGCAACGGAAAGGATAGTAATCCGCTGCCTCTTCTCCAACGAGAAAAAGGCGTTTTATCAGCCTTAGGAATCAATTACTAAGGCTGAAAGCCACTACAGTTTATGTGTCAGTATAATCAGTTTTACTGTTGCATTGACGTTGGTAAGACGTTGCCTAGATGTCATGTGCCCGCTGGGAATAACTAATCTTTCTTATGGGTGGCATCAAGGACATCTAGAAGGCATAACATGTCAAGGACACATACAAGGCAAGACAGGTTGACTCTTAAAGAAGGCATGGAAGGCCAAGGTCACCATCAAGAAAGTATGACAAGGTCACCATCAAGAAAGTATGACAGGTCAAGGTCACCAAGAAAGCATGACAAGCCAAGGTCATGCTCCAGATATGCAAGGTCAGGGTCGCAAACAAGATCATACGCTCGACACCGGATGCCAAGGTCACCAAGGACATATTCAAGGTCGAGCGTGTCAAGACACTAATTTTAGTACTTCTAGGTCAAGGTCACCATGGCATACCGCTACCGGTCAGGCAGCAGATATATATTGATAAAAACTAGCCAACAATATAGATCAATGCCTGGTTTCTTTATATAAATGGCATTGCCAAGGCAAAATATTCATAAATTGATTGGAGGTATATAACTTTTATTTTGATAAGTTTTGGTAAGCAGATGTATATTGGCAGGACCGTCTAATATGTTCCAGAAAGGGTTATCCTTTGGAAGCAAGGAATACACCAAAGAACTGAAAAATATGGAGTGTATGTTTTCTGGGCCAGACTAGCTGTTTCGGTCAGTTAGGCCTCATCAGTGTTATAAATGTTATACGACAGACTGCATGCATGGTAGTTAACCCAGTCACGGTTGACAACTTTGCTTCCCTCTTTAATTGCACGCCGTTGGGTCAGGCCTCAGATTCTATGACGGTTCCAGTGTAAAGGCTTTATTGAGAATTAGAGGGATCTATTTCAAGGTGATGTTGGCTGATGCCTGATGCTCTTTCTCTGGTCGGGCCCATCGGAGTCTAACTGTTGGTTTTCTTTTGCTCCAGCATTTCAGTGGTTTCTTGCTGTCGAGTCCTCGCCGTTGTTTCATCTCTGTGGTTGTTTGATTATTTGTGTTCACGACGATGTTGCAATGATGAGTTAGGAGGCCATCGTGCGGACTGAACATATTATTTGTCTTAATCGCGATGGAAATAAGGGCGAGGATTGTGGCCACGTAAAATCGATTTAAGCCCCCAGTGGAATTCGTTTTCGCTGGCCGTTCCAAGGCGGTTCTTCTGTCGCGATTTATTTTTGTTATGGTTTGTCTTTAGGTGTTTGTGTCGCTTGTGTTATTTTATTTTGGATAGTCTATTGGCCATTTGGTGGGAAAATAGCTGTCTTTTTGGCTTTCCGCTGTTGATGTTTCCATTAGGTCTGTTGTTGCATGTTTGTGTTTCTTTCCCTTTGGTGTCTCTGATGGGAGCTATTGGTTGATTGTATCGATTCCTGATCATTGCCTTTACTTTTATTTTTCAGACAACTAGGATTGAGTTTGAATGAGTTTGTCAAATGTCTGATTGCTTTATAATTGGCCTCGCCGAGGCAAAAAAATTCACTATCTGACATAAACGTTATAACTTTCAAACGGCAAGGAATATTTTGATAAGTTTTTGCAGGTAGATATATATTGACAATATCTAATTCATTATATTATTTAATGCCAAATTTCTTGATATTGAAAGCCTCTCCGGTGTAAAATAATAACAAACTGATTTTAGATATATTATCCGCAAGGTATATTTCAATAATTTTGGCCATCACGAAAACACGTCTATATAATTTTGACCCCCTTGAACCCCACTTTTATATAGTAAAACTGGGGTTTGCAGGGGCAAACCTTATTTTTCTAATTTCTGCTCTGAGATATAGATTGTTGGTACTCGTTAGAACCACCTCGGCGAGTCGGTTCTAACGAGTACCCACAATGTATATTTTGAGCAGAAATAAGAAAAATATCACAATTTTTCATTTAAAAATTTTCATTTTTTCGGCGATAAATGTGTGAATGTATTTGTATAGGCGTGTTTTCGTAATGTGAAGATTTATATTGGCAAGACCTAACCAATTTGTATAATGCAATATTTTATATATAAATAGCCTCGCGAGGCAAATTTTCACCAGCTGATGCTGAACTTATAACTTTCAAACCGCTAGGAATATTTTGATAATTTCCCCAGGCATGAGAAGAATGTTGAGCGGAATGTAGTTTTCGTCCTGTGTCTGTTTTTCTTCCGCCTGTTTGTCCTTCTGTCTGTCTTAGCCCACGAAATTATAGTTAACTGGTTTCTATAGAATTATTGCGACACAGTCATTTGCAGTTTTTTTCGTCATACATTCTATCAATTTAACACCCGTTTCATGAGAACAAAAAGCTTTCTAAGTAGAAGTAAAACAAAGATCAGGAATTGATACAATTAACTTACTCCATCCATAAAAGACACCAAAGGGAAAGAAATACAAACATTAAGCGACCAGACCATAATAGAAACCTAAACAAAGGAAGGCCATATGGACAGTTACTTTCCCACAAAATGGCCATATGGCCGTCCAAAATTAAAAGACACAAGTGACACACACAGTAAGTAACAAACAACAACATAAATAAATCGCCACAGAAGAGCCGCCTTGGAACGGTCAGTGGAAGATTTCCACTGGGGGGCTTAAATCGATTTTACGTGGCCACAATCCTCGCCCTTACTTCCGTCGCGATTTAGACAAATAATTTGTTCAGTCCGCATGAAGACCTCCTAACTCATCAGTGCAACATCTCCGTGAACACAGAAATCAAAGAACCACAGAGGTGAGACAACGGTGAGGACTCGACAGCAAGAAACCACTGAAATGCTGGAGCAAAAGAAAACCAACAGTTAGACTCCGATGAGCCCGACCAGAGACAGAGCATCAGGCACCAACCAACATTATCTCTTTAATTTTTAAAAAGCCTTTACGTTGGAGCCGTCATAGAATCTGAGGCCTGACCCACCGGCGTGCAATTAAAGAGGGAAGCAAAGTTGCCAACCGTGATTAGCTAGTAGCTGAAGCACAAAAAGTGACACATAACAATCTGTCCCGTCCACAAAAATAAAAATCTAAAATGAGTTCCTTTAAGAGCAATGAAAACATTCATAAGAAAGAAGATGGGTCATACTACGTAGTTTCGGCTAATAAAGCCTCATCAGTGACCCTGTAATGATCCAGCAACGAAAGACAGAGGAAACTTACTGCAATTTTGCGAATTTCGAATAGGCAGTCGATTCAAAGACTGATATAAATCAAAATGGGGTCCAAATAATTAAAAACCTGTCTAGAATATGAGTCTAAACCAATAATTTATATCTGATTTCTCAGAATATTTATGCTGATCTCAAAGGACCAAAAGTAAAATATAAACTGCACTATGGTTGCATATTGACTGTTTCGCATATTGACTGTTTCGTGAGAACGCGTGGACGTCCGTCAACACTTTACTTCAAAGTTTTGCTTTAATTCTAATATCTTGCTAATCACTTGTCCAACACATTTTATTTGGTATATCGTGTTTCTTTGGCTTTGCCTTAAACATGGGTCAGTAACATTCCTGGGTCAAGTGCCCGGGTTTGGCTAGCGCCACTAATTAGGATATAGCCATATTGGTAACTTCCAGATTTATTTTTTTCCTTTAACTTTGTAGTGTGAACTTATAATGCCAAACGGGTATTACTTTTCAATAGACACGTATAGAGTATTGTTCCAGTTATGTGGCTGCTGCTGCTGCTGACAGAAGGTCATGGTCGCAGAATTTGAATGGTCATTGTAAACTTTTGCCATTCATCGTGTTGATTGCATTGGAGTTTTGTATGCTATATTATAATTTACAGCAGATAATGTATAGTTACAGTCATGTGACTGCTGCTGCAGATGACACAGAAGGTAAAGGTAACAGTGACAGAACTTTGCATGCTATTCATGTTACATGTTTATGTAAAACATTTGATCTCTATCTTTTATGTTATTGGAAGTTGATATGTGGTATAACTTGACAGCTGACAAAGAACAGTAACACTGATTTGACTACTGCTGCCGAGATCGCATACTACGAACTTTGATTGAGATCAAGGTCATAAACTTAAAAATTATACTCTGCAATACTAGATTGCATCTGCCGATGGTATCCATGAACTCTTGGTCATTTTCTCTAGTTCTATTTTCCTTTCGCTGGCAAGAAGTATGGCAGCTATTGGTATAGTTGCCATTTCTACCACTGATTTGTTTTGAGATCTCAGCTAAAACGAAGTTTAAAGACTGGAATGCGAATTACACAACTTTAGAATTTCTCATTTGAGTTTTAAGTATGACTGCTATTGAAAAATAAAAGTGATTCACAAAATGACAGTAGTATTTGATCGTTCTTGATTTTAAGGTTCTTAAGCGAATTATTAAGGGTTGGTCATGTTTGCAAAAGACACACATTACGCACGTTTATTATTATTATTATTATTAGTAGTAGTAGTATTGTGATAATGCTCTGTTCATTCTGCTGACTATAAAGCAGCAGACCTTTCCTTTGGACTCTTTTAAAGAAGCCAACTTGTACTTGTAGTTGTTTGCCTCAGATACCAAAATGCTGGCTATAAATTGAGAAAAACGTCAGAGCTGGGTGAAATGAAGACGTACTTCGTACCATTAAACAGAAGCGGTCTAAAACCTCAAAATTTAAGAGTTTTATAGATTTTTGCGCTCATCAATTAGTTATAAAGAGCTGATGTCTTCATTACAACTATACCGCACCTGTAAATTTATGTTGCATTTTAAATATGATATAAAACTGAGCAATTCTAAGTTAATAAAATATACAGGGACATCATAGATCAAATGAATTCTTCAAACAATTTCAGCGAATATTATTACATGTCATCAAAAACTATTACATCCAACAGTGTAGCATGATAAATTATTTTCACATTATATTGGCCTACCAAGATAAATTATTTGCATATTATTTTCTTTTTATATCATTCTATATCATGATGTCTCAATTTATTTCAAATTGTTTCCTTTCGAACCCAAATAAAGCATATTAATAAAACTGAAATTGCAAATTATGCGCAATTACCATCAGATAAAAAATATAATTTGGACAGTGTTCTGTGCAAAACACCTATGAACAACAAGCAACCGGCGCAACAACTAGACGAACCTGTCTGCCTCTGGTTTGTATCAGGGGTCGTGACATTCTTTTAATTTAGCCTCTCTTTGTCCAGAGAGAATTGATGTAAATGTCAAAGACTGGGACCTATGAAGATTGATGCATTTGAAAGTATTCCGGTATTACAAAAGACCTCATTTTCGACGACTCGGCCATATTCACAATGAAACTCATCTCCAGAAAGGCTCTCTGTAATGCTTGGTGACTCTTTTGACAACATATTCTTCCACGTTTTACATGTTTGATGACTTTATTTAAAGCAACTGAAAAGTGTATAAAAATGATGTGACATATCAGATGCTGACGGGTGCTGCATGAAACCATCCAGATCGCTATCATGGTATGAGCCGGGACGCAGGAGAACCATTTAACATGAAATGTACAACAATCAAAATCTATTATTAGCCAGCACAACTGCGTAGCCTGTCCATAGTGGTCGCTTACCACTCTTTGGCTAGCGGGCTCATACGAGCAGTGAAGACTCAGATCAGCCTGCGCGCATGCGCGCGCAGGCTGATCTGAGTCTTTACTGCTCGCTCAAACCATCTTGAAAAATTTGATTGTGTCCCGGCTCGGATGATGTAACTCTATCACAATGATTTCAAATTAAATTTCATGCTAATTTCTATGAATACATACAATACAATAATTTTGCCATATGTCTACGTTAGGTCATACGTAAAGTAGTTTTAATATCTTAATAAAATGTTATAGAATTTCTTTTAAACGTCTCAATTCTGAATGGAAATAGACAGGCTTTGAACTGTGTTCTTTAGTAATATTAAAATTTGTCATTTTAATTGTGCACAACGTACAAAAAAATGAAATATTCCGTCTCACAGAGATACAAATCTGAGACAACTATTGCAGATAACTGCATGTAGATTTATTCATTACTTCTTGTAGTCCACATTATAAGACTTATGGCCCATCGGGGCTTGCAGAAATAGATGGGCTGCATGATGCTGCCACTCAGAGCTGAAACCGACCGCACACAAGTACTTATAAACGGCTTAGAGGATCTAAGCCTGCCCAGACAAAGCGGTGCAAGTCGGACCCGGACATGCTTGTAAAACATTTTGGTTTCATTGCGCGACAGGGCTTGAGATGTCATTTCATCTCAGTATCGGATTAAAGACCCACACAATCGGAAGCAACATCTCCAAAATGACCTATACAGTGTTGACGATGACGTTAAACATCAAGTCAAACAAAACCAATAAGACTTATGTATCAGACGCAAGCCTACTGCAAGTCTTTTGTTGATGTTTTTTTTTTTTTTTTTTTTTTTTTCATTTTCCTGTTATAACATTACTATGTATTTTTTTAAGTTGTACATTTATGACATGTATATACAAAAATAATATTGTTTACATGAAACAAACATCACAAAAAACACATATATTTGTATATGTGTGTTTTCATAATGGACTGTGTTATAGCATTATTATTTATTTATTTATTTACTTATTTATTTATTTTTGTATGTGTACATGTATAACATGTATATACAAAATAACAAAGATTAAATGAGTGAGTGAGTGGTTTTAGTTTTACGTCCCACCAACAGCTAAGGTCATACGGAGACGGGACCTCGGTTTAAAGACTCATCCGAAAGTCTGGAGAAGCCCGGAATCGATCCAGACAAAGTTTAAATGAAACAAAAACTAATCTTAAGACAGCCTGATATTTCAGTTTTTTGTATCCATGCCTCCGAGAGTTCTCGGCCTAATAAAACTCGAAGCGTTAGACCTGGGGGTGGGGGCAGTTGTTCAAAACTATCGACGTCGTTATCTAACGTATCATTAAAACTGTGACAATTTAGTATGGCAAAATATACTACTATTTACTTATGCAAAAGCTACTTTTTTCAGCAAAAATATCAAAATTTCAGATATTATGCTTGCTAATACAGTCAACAACTTGACCACTAACGAGCTCGTTAAGCTAACGTGGCTTTGAACAACTGGACACAGATTAACAAGTCCATGTAATGAACAGCCTTGTAAACCTCAGCTTACACAGGGAAAAGTTGTGTTTACAAGGACATACTTTATTTTCTTTGTTTCTGCTCAAAACATAGGTTGTGGGTACCCGTTAAGCCCGCCTTACTGAGTAACAGTTGTAACGAGCATCGATAATTTGGATCATAATTTGTGTTTGTTGCAGAAAATGAATAAGAAAAATAAAAGCAAAATCTTTTGAAAAACACTAGGTCATAGCACGAAAACATGCCTATATAATTTGGACACCCCGTTTCTCTTAAACCCCACTTCGATGTAATAAAACTGGGGTTTACAAGGGCGAACATTATATTTTTTTATTTCTGCTCAAAAACATAGATTACATGAGTACTCGTTAGTATCGCCTCGCCGAGGTGGTCCTAACGAATATCCACAATTTATGTTTTGATCAGAACTATGAACACTATCAGAATAATTTATCTGTTATTATTATTAATTTGTGGTAAAGTTTTCAATATATAGGAATAGACATGTTTTTCGTAATGAACAGATATGAAATATACCATTGAAATATACGCATTGGGTTCTTGCTATCAAAAGCGCAAATTCGCTTTTGGTAAATTACATCTATAAAGGCTGCCTCAGAAATAAAGCCATAATGGTTACCTTTGGAGAGAAATAAAGCCACAAAGGTTACCCTTGGAAATAAACATGAACTTCAAAAATAAAGCAAAAAGATTACCCTTGGAAATAAACATGTGCTTCAGAAATAAACATGTGCTTCAGAAATAAAGATACAAAGGTTACCCCTTGGAAATAAACATGTGCTTCGGCAATAAAACTTCAAAAGTTACCACTGAAATTATGCGTGTGCTTCGGAATTAAACTTTAAAAGTTACCTTTGGACTGAATTGTGCGCCTCAGTGAAATCATGCGCCTCAGTGAAATAAAACTTTAAAAGTTACCTGAAGAAATAAACATGCGCTTCGGAAACTTTGGAAATAAGCATGCGCTTCAATGAAATAAAACTTTTTGAAAATAAACATGCATGCGCTTCGCAAATAAAACTTTATAGGTAAACTTTGGAAATAAACATGCGCTTCAGTGACTCACCTTTGGAAATATACACATGCTTTGCTCATATAATGTTATAAAATGTCTTTGGCAATAAGCATATGAAATAAAACTGTTAAAGGTGCCTTTGGTGAAAAGCATGTGCTTCGCAAATAAAGTGTAGGCTGCCTTTGGAAATAAACGTGTGATTCGGCAATAAAGTTTTAAAAGTTTGCCTTTGGAAACGGTCACTCGTAGATTAATTTTTAAGACGAGGAACAAATGAAAACATAAACATGATGACCTACGGGGAGAAGTTCTGTCGCCATAACACGTTACCTAACACGAGCTGCATGCTGATAAATTAAGCCCTACAGTAGACGCCCAGGACCAGCTTTTCATGTCCAAACTTTGTGTCTGTCAGTAACCATTGCGCCCAGAAAGGCTTCGGGTAGACTCTACCCGGAGTCTTTGCTGGTCACCTGATGCGGTTCAGTATGGCGTTTTTGTTGTGCCTAGAGTTTGCATGCACATAGTCATGGACAGTTATTGACTGGCATCCTTTTTGTTTTCTTTCTTTCTTTCTGTGTACTTATTGTATGTAATTTTATGTAGCCAATAAATGCTTGCGCCGGGCACGCCTATTCGTCTAGCCCGGCCCCTCGGCAACAAATATCCTGACAAACTCCAAATAGTTGCATTTGCTGCTTAAGCCTAGGTCACATAGCCCGACCGATGTCGGCATCGGTGGAGCTCGGTAGATTTTTGGGGTGTCGCCGAGTTCCCCTCATCGGAGGCATAGCTCGGTGACGTCAACGGGCTCCGTCCGGAAATCTACAGGCGACCAACCAAACACCGGTCGATGACCGTACGGGGTCTGTCTTAACAGGGGGGAGTTTTTCGGCCTATGTGGTAGCAACTACCGACCGGTGGTCGATCGGACATCGTGGGGTATACGGCCGGTACCCGAGCAGGTTACAGGACACCGTGCGATCACCGGACGTGTTGTAAACGGTCTTTGAACACTGCCCGGCCGATGTTTGGCCGTTGTAACTCGGACTTGGCGGGGGGCGGGGGCGATGGTCAGCTATTACATCAGTGTATATGTGTCCAACCTGCCTGGCATGGTCAGTTCATCACTATGGCTGCACCGAGAAGACTTCGATTGGCGTTGTTAGAACACGAGCTAGGTCAGGCGAGGCTGCAGTACAACTTGGTCCTGGCGGCAATACTCGAAGAAGCCGAGAGGGAGCGACAGAGGGCCGGCAGAAGAAAAAGACGTTGGTGGGTGTGAGAGTGGATCCTACGCAGACCCCTTTTCGGCCAATATGAGACGCTCATGGGGGAACTCGAGGCCGAGCACGCTGCTGACTTCAAGACCTACCTCCGCATGGAGCCACAGATGTTCCAAGAGTTGCTCCACCGAGTTGGCCCCCGCACTGCCAAGACCACAAGGTAACTTTACACTTTGTGAACTTAGTGTGAAATTGTACTGAATGTACTGATTTTCATTTCTGATTTTGCAAACACATGCCTTCCAAACATATTTATTTTTGCTTGATTTTAATCATATTTCACCCTCTTCTGTTGCAGGCATCGAACCCCCTTGGTCCCTGGGCTGAAGCTGGCGATCACCTGGAGGTTCTTGGCGACCGGAAGCAGCTACCGCGATCTTGCGTTCGCGTTTCGTGTCCCGCACAACACAATCTCTCTGTTCGTCCCCGAGGTGTGTCAGGCCATCTACGACGAATACAAGGACGAGATGTGGGCCACTCCCCAGACAGAAGATGAGTGGCGCCTGGTGGCCGGGGGATTCGGAGACAGATGGAACTTTCCCCACTGTTGTGGCGCGATCGATGGGAAGCATGTCGACATCAAGAAGCCCCACAAGAGCGGCTCCCTTTACTACAACTACAAAGGCTTCTTTTCCATCGTCATGCCTGCAGTGGTAGACTTTGAGTCGATCGTTCATCTGGGCGGATGTGGGGTTACCAGGGTCGTATTCCGACGCCGGCATCTTTATCCGGTCGCGACTGGAGCCAGGTCTGCGTGAGGGAACATCGGTCTACCCCAGCCGGATCCCCTGCCAAATGACGACCAAGACACGCCCTACTACATGATGTCCGGCCGAGCTTCGGCCACTGTCCCTTACATCGGTCACCCACCGGTACTATATTTTCCAAGGCTCGGTCCCACATCGGTCGGACCTCGGCCGAAACTCGGTCGGTGTCCGTTCACAAAAGCTTGTCCTCTGGTGGCCTCAGATGCACGGGACACCGGCCGATATTCAGCCGTACACCGGCCGGTGCGTATTCCGATGTGGTAAGGATGGGGCTGCGATGAAGGAGCTCGGTGAGAGCCCGTCGAATTTTAACTCTGAAGTTAAATTTCGCCGAGCTGCCCACCGATGCGGATTTAAGCCCCAAACGCCGGCCGGTGACCACGGGATTCTGGCCGGTGTTTGTCGAAAGTCGCATCGCTCGCTCATCGAAACCTCATCGGCCGGGCTATGTGACCTAGGCATTATTGAATGTTTAACATGACCACGTGTTCTTCAAACAGGGGCCATGTTGTATACAGGTAGTTTCGGCTAATAAAGCCCCATCAGTGTCCAATTATAAGCTGACGAATGATAACTGGCTTCTCAAGCGAGATTCCAGATCAGACACCTCAAAACTGATAGCACAAAAAGTTAAGGGATTATTATAGGCCCCGCACATCGGGGCTTAGAGAAATAGACTCGGCCGCATAATGTGTGTGTTTAAGTTTTACGTCTCACCAACAGCTAAGGTCATACGGAGACGAGACCTCGGTTTAAAGACTCATCCGAAAGTCTGGAGAAGCCCGGGATAGAACCGATGACTCCTGGTTTATTAGGCGAAGAGCATAACCACTGAATGTCAAACGGTGTAGATCCTGATCAGATAGTTTCTTCAGAAGGCAGGGGTTGTGGTGTTCAGAAGGGTAAGGGTTAAGATCAGCTTCAATTAAGACTACATGTAATTCTTCTTTAACCCTTTTTGTACCAAATGGAATCTTCCTCCTTATATATAGCAGGAGTCCATTTCGAATTTTAGGGGTGTCAAGTTTTGTTTTCTTCAAAATTCATTTGGAAAATGACTGAACTTTTAGCAAACAGTGGAGGCCCTGATCACGCCGCGTTCTGCGGCGTCTGATCTGGTCCTGCGCTGTTTGCCGGGGTACCCGTTTTGGGGTTTCTGGTACTAAATGGGTTAAAAATTCATATTTTACCTCGCTGTCTTTTTTCCACACCCAATGTCCCCTAGAAAGATACCACCTTAGTGAATGCCCAAAAGTGGTCTTTAAGACCCCTTTTGAACAGTTCCAAAGGTGGTCTTGATATAGGAATTTTACTAGATAAATAGAAAAGATATCACCCCTTTTCAGTGCTTTGAATATTTAGGTACC